>OY744549.1:1704478-1714478 GCA_963556195.1 Sepiola atlantica
AATTTTTAAAAAACTTATTAAATGAAGAACCATTTAGAGTTAGAATCTATTTAGTCGTGCGCATTTAACCGGAAGAAAACCACGTTTAAAATGTGTAAATATGCTAGAATAATCGAGATTTTAACAAAATGGTGTATTTTGCTTATAAATTTTTTTGTATCGCTCAAGACGAAAAAAGTATTCAAACGTCTTTTTTTCCTTATTACTATGTAATACTAAATTGATTTTCAATTCTAAAACGTTCTTAATGTCTCTCTCCCTCTCATATATATATATATATATATATATATAAAGGGTGGGCAAAAATAAGGGTTCTATTTTTAAAAATTCATAACTTTTTTATTTATTGATTTAAAAAAAAAATTTTTTTTTTAGAATAAGTAAAGGACCCCTTCCGAAGCAAGCATGAGCCGTATTAGCCCTAAGGAACGTACCCTCATTTAGAAAACATTATGTTTGCTTAAAAAAACTCAAAACAGTGTAAAAAACAATACTTTAGTTTTTGTAAGTTTTAAGAAGTGTTTTTCGGCTATAATTTGTTTTGTTTATTTCAAAAAATCTCGGAAGGGTCAGTCTACACACACATAAAGTTTGGTGAGTTTAACTTTTATTCTGTGGAAGTTATTCAAATTCAAGTTATTCAAATTTAAAGATAGGACCCTTATTTTGGCCCACCCTGTATATATATATATATATATATATATATATATATCGCCTATACTAATTTTATTTGAATTGTCGAAGTAACTGTTTACGTGCAAAATCAATGGCCGATCACCAAAATGTAAAAACATTTTGACCCTCCCTTCACATGAAAAATTTCATTAAAATTGGTTGATTTCCTTAATTTTAGTGAATTTTTAAATTCACTAAAATTAAGGAAATCAACCAATTTTAATGAAATTTTTCAATATTTATTTATCAACAATCACGGAATATAATCTTAGTGGAAATGTATTTTTTTAAACAAAATACACCCTTACTAAACTTATATTTTTATATATCAATAAAAAAAAAATGCATGAATTTAAAAAATATTTTTTTATGAAAATAAAGCATTGTTAACAATTCATTTTTTTTCCAAAATATTTTGTATATATTATGAAAAAGGCCCCTAAATACCGTGTTAATAAAATTACTATAACTCGAAGAAAAATTAATTTTTACTATTAGCGATATGAATAAAGCATTGTTTAATCAATATTTTCACAAAAAAAAATAATATAATTGCAAAAGATATTTCATGTGATTTTAATGATTAGAGTTTCTGAGAAAATAAAAAATGCGACATTATTATATTTCCCTTCCATACATAAACGTGTCATCAGCGCGATAAAAAATTTCATAATCTTGAAAATAAACCAAAAATTAAAAAATTTGAGACCCAGGAACATAACGAAAAAAAGAATTTTAAAAATTGAATAATTTCTAACGATTCACTTGGAGCGCTATGGAAGCCACGTTCTGTAATAAACAGGCGCGATTAGACATCCCACCACTCACTCACTCACACTACTCCCCTCAAAATTTTATTTTCACAGATTTATCGATTTCGTTAATTTCACAATTCATCGTCAATTACTTGGAAAGATAAAACGTAATGTTGTCTTTGTTTTTGTCATTAATGAATATTATTTTAAAAGTTTAAAATTATTTAATAAATAAATAGTTCAAATATGACCTTTTCTTTAAAAATTGAATTCTATGTATTTAAGTATAACTAATTGTTAATGTTATAATTTTTTTTTCAATGAATAAATTGTCAGTGTAGTCATTGACTTTAATGTACTTTTTCACACTTAAAATAAAAAATACATTAATTCTTTTTAAAATAAAGTGTAATTTATCGTTACGACACAATGAATCGAATAACTAAAGTTTTTAATCTTCATATAAAAAAATTGACGCAGTTCGTAACGTTTTAAAAAAAGTTTTATTTCAAATTCTAAGGAAAAACATTGGTAAACAGACGTCATCAATAATTTCAGAGTATTACTAAATTAAAAACTAATACCAAGTTAAATATGAATCTTTTTAGTTAAAAATAAATAAAATCTTAATTGCATACATTCACAAATATTTTAATTAAATAAGCATTTCCTTTTTTTTATTATAACAAAATAAGGGTACTTAAATTAATTAAATTTGTTTATAACCTTAAAAAGAAAAAAAAAAATTAATGGATACTAATTTTTCAAATTCTATAAACTATTACAAGACCATTTTTATATATAAAGTTAAAAATGATAAATAATGACATTTTTGTCTTCCATATATTTTGCATAGCGATAGTCAATCGGTAAACAAAGTCATTTACCGATAAACTGATGCCGGATTTTACTAATCTATAACTTTTGGGGGGATAATTTTGCTAATGTTTAGTAAAACGTAAGCATTTTTTTAAATTCAGTATCTTATGACTTTAATTTAATAATTATCTTTGAAATAGTTCCCAAAAACGTATATTTATCTTTCAAGGGATGTTTACAAGTAATTTTTTCAAAGTTCAAAATTCACTGAATTTTTTTAGTTTTTTAGCCGCCGTTGATATTTCATTAGAATTTATTTTTCACACGTAAATATGCAGTTTTTCCGCCTAGAGATTAAGTTTAGGCCTTTATCTTTCAAACACAATCGAAGTTTACTCAGAAACTAATTAAATAATTAATGATGAGCGTTTTTTAATAAGCATAGTTCGTACAAGAGGCGGCCATTTTTGCACGTACCTAGCTTACGCCGTCGATCTTAACATTTACCAAGATTCGTTTTTGTACTTTACGCAATTTTGATTTTTTGATTTTATTAAGTAGATAAAAGCAATAAATCAATGTGTAATTCACAAAGACGCAAGAAACACAGACACACGAGAAGCGATCGCACAATTTTATTAATATAAAAATTATGCAAATGCGCAGACATTTTGAAGCTTAATTTTTCTGTCGGAGAGAGGAAGAGGGAAGCGATAGAAGAAATAGGGAGGGGGAAGAGAAGGAGGGTGAGGAGAAGGAGGAGGGTGAGGAGAAGAAGGAGGGTGAGGAGAAGAAGGAGGGTGAGGAGAAGAAGGAGGGTGAGGAGAAGAAGGAGGGTGAGGAGAAGAAGGAGGGTGAGGAGAAGAAGGAGGGTGAGGAGAAGAAGGAGGGTGAGGAGAAGAAGGAGGGTGAGGAGAAGAAGGAGGGTGAGGAGAAGGAGGAGGGTGAGGAGAAGGAGGAGGGTGAGGAGAAGGAGGAGGGTGAGGAGAAGGAGGAGGGTGAGGAGAAGAAGGAGGGTGAGGAGAAGAAGAAGGGTGAGGAGGAAAGAAGAAGGGTGAGGAGGAAGGAAGAAGGGTGAGGAGGAAGGAAGAAAGAGAAGGGTGAGGAGGAAGGAAGAAAGAGAAGGGTGAGGAGGAAGGAAGAAAGAAGGGTGAGGAGAAAGAAAGAGATAGGGAGGGGGAAGAAAGAGATAGGGAGGGGGAAGAAAGAGATAGGGAGGGGGAAAAGAAATAGGGAGGGGGAAGAAAGAGATAGAGAGGGGGAAGAAAGAGATAGGGAGGGGGAAGAAAGAGATAGGGAGGGGGAAGAAAGAGATAGGGAGGGGGAAGAAAGAGATAGGGAGGGGGAAGAAAGAGATAGGGAGGGGGAAGAAAGAGATAGGGAGGGGGAAGAAAGAGATAGGGAGGGGGAAGAAAGAGATAGGGAGGGGGAAGGAAGAGATAGGGAGGGGGAAGAAAGAGATAGGGAGGGGAAAGAAAGAGATAGGGAGGGAAAGAGAAGAAGGGTGAGGAAGAAGATAGGGCGGGGGGGGGGAGAGAGCAGAAAAGAGGAACAAGCTCGCAATGTGGAATAAACAAATACTTAATATAGTTAGGAGATTTACCAGCGTTGGCTGGGTGTCTAATATAACTAATAAAATCCAGGGAAAGGTATGAACCCCTAATCCCAACCATTTATGGGCTAAATAGAACTACTAGCGTTTCTTCTTACAATTCGTATGCAAAAGTAAAACACTTGTTTAGAAAAAATGGTTCCCATCTTAAAAAAAAAAAAAAAAAAAAAAAAAAAAAATTCGTCAATACAGAATTACTTCCCTTTGTTTGGAACAAAATATATCCCTCTTGCTGATGTATATCTTTTATTAGATATGAGCAGTTGTCTGGTTAGGGCTCGTTACATTTAAAAAATAAAGTACATTATCATATTGCCAATAACATTGTACAACAATAACAAATGAAAATTTGCTACTCAGAAGCAAAGTTGTATTTGTCAGCATAAATGCTATTTGGGTCTGACTTTGAAGATATTAAGAATTTAAGTGCGAAAACTTTTAACAAAATGACTGGATTCGGCATTAAATAACCCGGAAAGGGTTGATATGCCGTAAAACAAAACTACTAAATCAAACACCACGAATAAATATTTGAAGATATAAAGAACTTGAAGCATTAAAAACCTTCACAAAAATGACCTGATTCGGCATTAAATAACCCGAAAAGGGTTGATATGCCGTAAAACAAAACTACTAAATCAAACACCATGAATAAATATTTGAAGATATTAAGAACTTGAAGCATAAAAACTTTTACCAAAATGACCTGATTCGGCATTAAATAACCTGGAAAGGGTTGATATGCCGTAAAACAAAACTACTAAATCAAACACCATGAATAAATATTTGAAGATATAAAGAACTTGAAGCATTAAAAACCTTCACAAAAATGACCTGATTCGGCATTAAATAACCTGGAAAGGGTTGATATGCCGTAAAACAAAACTACTAAATCAAACACCATGAATAAATATTTGAAGATATAAAGAACTTGAAGCATTAAAAACCTTCACCAAAATGACATGATTCGGCATTAAATAACCTGGAAAGGGTTGATATGCCGTAAAACAAAACTACTAAATCAAACACCATGAATAAATATTTGAAGATATAAAGAACTTGAAGCATTAAAAACCTTCACCAAAATGACATGATTCGGCATTAAATAACCTGGAAAGGGTTGATATGCCGTAAAACAAAACTACTAAATCAAACACCATGAATAAATATTTGAAGATATAAAGAACTTGAAGCATTAAAAACCTTCACCAAAATGACCTGATTCGGCATTAAATAACCTGGAAAGGGTTGATATGCCGTAAAACAAAACTACTAAATCAAACACCATGAATAAATATTTGAAGATATAAAGAACTTGAAGCATTAAAAACCTTCACCAAAATGACCTGATTCGGCATTAAATAACCCGAAAAGGGTTGATATGCCGTAAAACAAAACTACTAAATCAAACACCATGAATAAATATTTGAAGATATAAAGAACTTGAAGCATTAAAAACCTTCACCAAAATGACCTGATTCGGCATTAAATAACCCGAAAAGGGTTGATATGCCGTAAAACAAAAATGTTTTATAAAATTGATCACAAAAAAAATGTCCGTATAGGGAAAGGAATGTGGGGGGGGGGGATGGGATCAGAATTCACCGTAACTTGGTTTTACATTTATACCGGCAATAGACATCTCAAGTCAATGTATAATAAATAATTTAAAATACGAGTTATTCCCGTGGCTGATTTTTAATTTTAGGTGATTATTTAAAAATGTTTCATATCATCAGTCGTTTTGGTCGAGCTAAGTAATTTAAAAAAAAAAATAACTTGTAGCTAAATACGTTATTACATTGCCAATAACATCGTACAACAATAACAAATAAAATTTTACCTTTTTTTTTTTTTTACAAAATTATTAATATTATTTTAAAATCTTTTGGACGTCTCACGAAACATTCATTTAAAAATTTTTTTAAATTATAATTTTTAAAACTTTCAGACGTGTACTCCCTTGCAAATGTCTCTTTAATCCCTATATATATATATATATATATATACAGGGTGGGCCAAAATAAGGGTCCTATCTTTAAATTTGAATAACTTGAATTTGAATAACTTCCACAAAATAAAAGTTAAACTCACCAAACTTTATGTGTGTGTAGACTGACCCTTCCGAGATTTTTTGAAATAAACAAAACAAATTTTAGCCGAAAAACACTTCTTAAAACTTACAAAAACTAAAGTATTGTTTTTTACACTGTTTTGAGTTTTTTAAGCAAAAATAATGTTTTCTAAATGAGGGTACGTTCCTTAGGGCTAATACGGCTCATGCTTGCTTCGGAAGGGGTCCTTTACTTATTCTAAAAAAAAAAAAATAAAAAAAATCAATAAATAAAAAAGTTATGAATTTTTAAAAATAGGACTCTTATTTTTGCCCACCCTGTATATTAAATCGCTCCAGACAAGGCATGAAGCCACTTGAGGTAAAGAGCTAACAAGAACAAAATATGATTATCGCAAAGACAGAAGATGCCTATTGGCCTTAGTCTTGAAAAAACCAAGGCTATAGGTAGGAGGAAAACAGTCAGCAGGAAAAGAGTTCCACAAGCCTGCGGTTCTTGGATAGAAGCTACTGGAATAGGAAGCTGTATTACAATGAGGTATCAAAACAGCGAATTGATGGAGACCACTAGACCAACGAGTCAAACGAGCTGGAACAAAGGAAGCAGGAGAATAGATCACACAATTCTGAAGAACACATGCCATAATAGTATTTATAGAAAAGACTGAGACTAGCAACATCACGTCTGTGAGAGAGGGTGCAGAGAAGAAAGGGTAGGGTCCAATCAAATTACAGATACGTTTCTGCACCTTATCAAGAACCCTCAAATGGGACAGATTCATCAGCCCAAATATGACAACAGTACTCCATACATGGTCTTATTGTGGATTTGTAGAGATAGAGAATGGCCTCAGATGTGAGAAAGTGTTTCGAGCGATAGAGAAAACCGACTTTACGAGAAGCAGAAAGAGCAATGGATCTAATGTATGAACTCCAAGAAAGATTTGATGAGAGAGAAAGACCAAGAGGTTTCAGAGTCGATCTCTCCTCAAGAGCAGAGCCATCCATGAGAATCTCAGGAAGAAAAGGGACACACCTACGATTGAAAGACACGAGCTGAGTCTTAACTGGATTAAATGAAACAAGCCATTCCGTACCCCAATCCACAATCGAACTCAGGTCAACTTCTAGATGAGCTGCATATTTCAACAGATCCCAGGAAGAAAAGGGACACGCCTATGATTCTACTACTAACCTTAAGTCAGGGTGGCAATACGAAAAATAAATTTTAAAATCTCTTCATTTTTGTTGTCGTTAGCTGGTCATTGAAAGACATGAGCTGATTCTTAAGAAGCCTCAAACAGATTTGATGAGAGAGAAAGACCAAGAGGTTTCAGAGTCGATCTCTCCTCAAGAGCAGAACCATCCATGAGAATCTCAGGAAGAAAAGGGACACGCCTACGATTGAAAGACACAAGCTGAGTCTTAACTGGATTAAACGAAACAAGCCATTTCGCACCCCAATCCACAACTGAACTCGGGTCAACTTCTAGATCAGCTGCATATTTCGACTGATCCGGGGGAGATGGGCGAAAAGCAACACGAGGATAGAAAGTGGTCTCATCAGTAGGGATGTTAATCTTATGAATAATATTGCCAGAAAGATCACTTGATTTAGTATTTTTATAAAAATCCAACCCGAGTTAGAGTTAGGGTTACAGTACCTTGTTAAGTATCTGTTTGTGACGGAAATTTAAGCCCATAACCCCCCCCCCCCAATTTGAGACGGGAGCGATTCTATAAAACTTCATTAGCTTTTAGTTAGAATGAATGCATTAAAAGGTTATTGAGGTCAAAGTTGAAGGCAATCATATAGGTTGGCGTCCCCTAATAAATGCGATAAAAAATTGTGTATAACTGATGAAAATTGTTTCATGCTGAGAATCTCGGGCAGAAATAGTTTGAAAAATGTTTAATATCAACCGTAAGATTTGATGTTGGATTAGGGTTAGGGTTCGATTATGAAATTATTAAAGCATTTAAGGAAAACGCTGTGGAAAGGAAAGTAACTGTCTAAAACGATTCAGAGTCTACTCCTCCAGCATTCTTTTTTTGAAGAAAATCCGAGCTGGATAAAGTAATTTTTTGAAGGAAATAAAGCGAATCGCAATTAAAAAAAATTTTTTTTTTTAAACAACATGCTGCGCCGATGACGAAGACAAACTGACGAATCAGAATAAATTATAGGCGTTTTAGTTTGTAAGCTATCCATGACAAAAATCAATCCGACAAGATAATTTTATATATCAGATAATATAATATACAACTAAATGTGTAATTATCAAAGTGAGAAACACACACACACGCAGACACATGAGAAGCGGTTACACAATCCGACATAATTTTGAAAGGTAGACCTTGATAGCATTTATGCTGACATTACATTTGATTTTGATTAGCCAGTTGTCATTTGTTATTGTTATACAGTGTTATTTAATATATAAAGTACAGACGTTTTTTCCCCTGTACCTTCTCGGAGTATGGGAAAATAACCACATGCATCACAGGCTACTAAACTCACCACTACACTACACTTATTCACTCGAGCGTGTTTTACTAAATTTGTTATTATTTTTTCCTACCTAACACTAAATATTACATTTGGCCCACCATCAACGTCTCTCCGACAAACCAACTCCATATAGGTGGTAGCAAAAACTTTCCTCCCTAACAATTCTGTACTGTCACTCTACTCATCGACACCGGGAACTAATAAACACAGTTTAATTTTCACAAAACACCGGTTCTTATTAATTATTTGCCTGGTATTAATTTACTACATAATATAAAGCAATACGCAAAGACTTAATGACCGCTCCCGTGTACTACGATAATTTTCCGCGAATATCAGATTACGTTATTTCTATTTCTACCTATGACTTCTACATTTATATTCATTCCGGAATTAAGCGAATGAAAGTAACGAACACAGTTCCTGCAACATTTATTCATTCAACATGGCGGCTACAATTTCTTGATCGAATCGACATCCTATTTAATTCAATAAGCGCCAAGATACTGGTAGACCCCGATACATTTACATTTTCAAAATCATACACCTTTAACACGTATATTATAGAAAACTTGCCCATGACCTAAACCGTGTCAGTGTTGAACTTAATATTTGGTCATCAGAAGCTAAATCTTAACATAACACGCATGCCAATAATCAAGCTTAGATTAATTGGCCTACTTTCACGCATATTTTTTAACTCGAAACCGTGGCGCAGTCGTTAAGGCAGGTTTCATGATCGCCAGTTTTAGCGTTCGATCCCATCCTACTCTACCACTTTTTTTTTTTAAATTTAAAACATTCGCCAACACGGTAGATGGGGGGGGGGAGAAAAACAATAGGCCGTTTCTTTTTTTATTCGACGTCATGCAATAGGTAGTACTTTCTCCCGTGCAACGCCGGGCGACGGGTTCCGCTAGTTATCAATATAATTAGCTCTATTTAAAAACATACTTATTCCAGCTCAGACGACATCTATAATAAAGCCCAATGTGTATTTAATTGTATATTGTTCTAGTTATATATATATATATATATATATTTGTCGCTCCTCGTAAAACAAGTAGAGCCCTCTTAATGGTAGTACAAACACAGCATGACGCCACTTGCTTTATATGCATCACTCCTTCTTTAATAGAAGTAGAGTGCTTCGACATCAAGCCGCTTTTATATGTGTTAAATTATCATTGTTTATCGGCTATTCGGATACTGGGCGCGCGGTTAACGATGTTGGATGTAAGTTGAAAAATACTTGTAATCCAGGGTTTCGAATCGTACGACCAGTAGTGAATAGTCATATCTCTATGCTGATGAGTCCTGATTGAAAAGGGACGAAACGTATACGTACATAGATAATAAACAACAACAAATATTTTATATATATATATATATATATATATATATCATTTTTATTTATATACGAGGCCAGTCTAAAAAGTATTCGACCATTATTTTTTCCATCTGAAATAGACACGATAGGGTGGCACCACTCTACACAGTGAAGGGATACACCTTCATGCGCATGTGTGACTTTTATCACCGCCTTCCTGCGC
>OY744549.1:1729478-1746978 GCA_963556195.1 Sepiola atlantica
CATAATTAAACAGACGAATTCTGTTATTTTTAACAATGTTTGCATAATCCAGGCATGGTAAACATCCACAGGATAGGAATCCAAAGAATTTAAACCGGGCTTTTAAAAAGTGCTCAATATCAAATAGAGCTTTTATATGTATGATTATTTTTATTTACACAGACATGTACAAAATCCGAGACACTGGCATGTCGATGTTATCGATCAACAGCTGTTAGAAACTAAGATCTCATCAGGCAGAGTTAAAATCCAATCCTTACCTCAGATCATATTTCTACCCAAACATGATCTGAGGTAAGGATCGGATTCTAACTTTCAGATTTTGTAGCCGTAGTCTCTGTTTACATTTACAAGACGGGCCCCCGGACATGTTTTAACTAACGTTCACTTTGGGGAGGGGGGGGGGTAACTAAGCAATTTTTAGTAAAAAAAATGAGGTACATTCTTTTGTAATTCATTCTCTTAAGACTTTAATTTAATAATTATCTTTGAAACAGTTCCAGAAAACTGATATTTACTTTCCCAGCGTTTTATTGAATCTTCAGTTTACTGATTTTTCGCTGTTTTGATAACATTTTCAATTCTAATTTTTTTTTTCACACGTAAATATACATTAGTTTCCTTTTAGATATCAACATTATTCTTTCATCTTTCAAACACAATCAAAAGTTAAACGAAAACTGCTTTAAAAAATTAAGAAAATACACTTTTAAGAACGAGAGTCAGTACAAGCGGCCGCCATTTTTGCACGTACCTAATATTAGCTAAAGTGCCCGTGTTTGGCTCAAATGAAAAGTTTGTTTTGTTTTGAGGTTTATCGATATCGGTTAGAAAATAACTGGAACGTTATAGCAAAAAGAAAAACAAAAAAAATCCGAGATTCGAACAATGAACATTTTGGAAGTGAAGGCGGCCGCTTTATCGACACGGCCGCCGATGAAACGAAAATATTTTGGATTTTTAACATACTGAAAGTGTTTATGAATTCGGCGGAACGATAACTCTGTATAGATAAAAAAAATAGTTTAATCGCTTAAAATAAAGGGCGCTTGTGCACAATTGATACACGAACGAAGTTTATTTTAGAAGAGTTCCAATCGTGTAAGAAGGGGCCGACAACTCTTACAACTACAGTCTTTTTGAACAAATTTCGGTGCAATTTTAGTTAAAGGCCGATGCAGTTAATTATTTTCATGTAAAAGCATTATTTTGTACTTACTCAGTCATATTTGATCTCTCATGCCACAAAAAAGAATTTAAAAATATCAAGCAGAACTTTAATTAGAACGATTTTTCCATTTCGATGTACAACCTGTATTTGTGCCCGAGCCGACATTTTGGGCTGTGAGCGGTCGGTAGAATAGACAAGGGCATTAACTCCGTTTTTAGTCTCTGCCACACCGACATCTTTCGCCCAGCTATTAATTCCTGCGATTGCAGAAAATCAATAGTCTTCGCCGGCTTGCTGCACAAATATACCAAATCCTTCAAATTTAATGCGTTCACGTCCATTCTAAGAGAAATTCTTCAAAAGTACGAATTAGGTCACACGTGCCTACCTAGGGGACCCAATTTCGCGACACTTATCTGCCCTTATTTAGCTAACCGGCCAGAGTCGACATTTCATATCGCCCTTATGGAAATGGAAAAATCGTTCTCAAAATCAAGAGAAGAAAAAAAACACAAAAATGAATTTTCACAAATGTTAATGTCTGCGATAATTTGATATTTTAAACTATGAAAAAAAATCAAAAATCTTTTAATCAAAACAATAGAACTGTTCGTTTTGCTGGTTTTGAAATGAAAAAGTAAAAAAAAAAAAATCAAGAGAAGAAAAAAAAACCCACAAATTGAAAAAATATACTATATTCTATTTTGTTCACTAAATGGGTGCTTCTTGCTTAAAAGTCCGAAAAAAAGATTTATTTGTCTTTTACTGTTTAAGAGGTAAATAAGGGGCAGTAACTCTTATCAACTGTTGTTATTACATGTAACGTAATTTACAGAAAATTAATTAGTAATAAATGAACAACAAAGTATACAGCAATGGAAAATTTAAGAATTTATTGTGTTTATACTTGGGTTTTATACTGAATAAAATTCAGCAATTTGTTTGCAAATTTGGGCAATTTCTGCCGCCACATGAATTCTGCGAGATAGGAATCCACCATTTGCGTGTGGGTGCCACATTCAATTTTATTTATTTCTTTTTTGCTTCACACCACATACGTTCAACGTGGTTGGTGGTGGCCCCGGTTTGTGGATCAACAAAATTGTACTTGTGATTCACACGCAAATGATGGAATCCTTCGGCACCAAGGCGATCGTATGCTCGTAAAATCTGGCTCAAAATTACAATTAAGAGTTACTGCCCCTTATTTACCTCTTAAACAGTAAAAGACAAAGAAATCATTTTTTCGGACTTTTAAGCAAGAAGCACCACTAAATGTTCTATCAATATAATGTTGATTTTCTAAAATTGTTATTTCTTCGAAAAATGTTCTATTAATTGAATTTGCATGACTTAAAGAAAGAGAGTTACTGCCCCTTACACGATTGGAACTCTCGCTCCTGTATGGATGCTGCACAAGAGCCAAATAAAAAAAAAATAAAAAAAATAAAAAATAAAAAAAGGTAAATTTATAGAAGTGCACCCCACGTATTTCGCCCACTAAAAAAAAAAGTTTCTACTTTTTGGGGCAAATTACATGTAAACAGCTATAACAAATATCCGGTAAGAAAAAAAAAATTATGAAATTTTTTACTATTTTAGATTTTAGGAGGAGGATCACTTTCCTATATAAGTTATACGTAAAGTGAGCACCCATTTCTTGGCCACGGAATCTCACCCCTCACAATTTTCCCTATGAAAAAAAGTAATTAAATTTTTGGCACATGTTCGTCTTTAACCACTGTCCGTTTTTCACAACTTTTTACTGGCCATTTTTCTTTTCTTTTTTCGGTGTACACTTATCTATCAGGCTGCTAGAAAATTCCGGCGTTTTTGGAAATTTTTTTCAAATATTTTACATTTTAGGAGTGGGGATCAGTTTCCAATGTTAATTCAACGTAGACTGATCCCCCTCTTTTTGACCATCTCAATTTAAAAAAAAATCTTTTTCGGTGTACGATTACCTATCATGTCAATAGAGAATTCCGGGGGTTTTGGAAATAAATTTTTTTAAGTTGTGATTTTAAGACGGGGGATCAGTTTTCAATGTAAATTCAACGTGGACTGATCCCCCTCTTTTTAACCATCTCAAATTTTAAAAAATTATTCTTCTGCTTACAATTACCTATCATGTCGCGAGAGAATTCCGGGGTTTTTGGAAAGAAATTTCTAAAAAATGAGATTTTAAGACGTAAAAAGTTGTGAAAAACGAACTATGGTAAAAGACGAACAAGACTGATCCCCCGTCTTAAAATCTCAATTTTTAAAAATTTCTTTCCAAAAACGCCAGAATTCTCTCGTGACATGATAGGTAATTGTAAGCAGAAGAATAATTTTTAAAATTTAAGATGGTTAAAAAGAGGGGGATCAGTCCACGTTGAATTTACATTGAAAACTGATCCCCCGTCTTAAAATCACAATTTAAAAAAATTTCTTTCCAAAACCCCCGGAATTCTCTATTGACATGATAGGTAATCGTACACCGAAAAAGATTTAAACAAAAATTGAGATGGTCAAAAAGAGGGGGATCAGTCTACGTTGAATTAACATTGGAAACTGATCCCCACTCTTAAAATGTAAAATATTTGAAAAAAAATTCCAAAAACGCCGGAATTCTCTAGCAGCCTGATAGGTAAGTGTACACCGAAAAAAGAGAAGAAAAATGGTCAGTAAAAAGTTGTGAAAAACGGACAGTGGTTAAAGACGAACATGTGCCAAATTTTTTATTATTTAAGATTTTAGAAGTGTGGGATCACTTTATTATATAAGTTATACGTAAACTGAGCACCCTCTTTTTGGCCACTTAGAATCGCACCCTAGCGAACACGTGTTGAAAGAAATATTCAAAAAACGAGCGAATGGGCATAACAGGTGTATAAGCTGGCTTCCGGTGGAAAAGGGTTGAAGAAAGTGTCTACGGATGCCCGAAAGTGATACAACAATTTTTTTTTATTCATATTAATTTCAGACTTTTCTTTTTATTCATATTCTAATAATTAACATAATACTGACTATTTGAAAAATAATTTATTTGATTGTTTTCAAAACTTAAAAAAATTTTCATTGAAAAAAATAAACTAAATAGAATAATTTTTTTTTTTAAAGAAATAATGTTTTTGACCAAATATTTTATTAAACGTCATAATAATATCGTATCCAATACAGTATATTGCCGAAGAAATTTGTTTTAATTCGGCAGCGCCACAGAAATTCCTGTAGGTGACCATGGAAGTTTTCCGGGCTAGTCCCGCTCATCAGTCCGTGGCGTGCCAACCACTTTATTGTGTTCAAATTATTAGTCGTTTTTAGTTAATTATTAGAAAAGTCTGAAATTAATATGAAAAAAAAAGGAAAGTCTGAAATTAATATGAAGAAAAAAAATTGTATCACTTTCAGGCATCCGTAGACACTTTCTTCAACCCTTTTCCACCGGAAGCCAGCTTATACAACTGTTATGCGCATTCGCCAAAAAACGTTATTTTTAGATTTTATTTGGGGCGGGGGGGGGGGGGGGGGGGAGTTCAAATAATAACAAAACAAAAAAAAGCAAAAAAAAAAAACGATTTTTAAATACGTACGATGAAAAAAAACAATGGGTATCTTTTACGAGGCTCAGCAGAGTAAAAACGCTAAAAAAAACAAATATACAACAAATAAAAGTAACTGTCGTCGATAAAAGTTAATTTAAAACTGTCTTGTGATATTTGTTTGTATTTTTAAACCGTTCCAACTGCTATTTATTAGAAATCAATAGTTTTGTCACACGAACTTGCAAATACAAAATGGCGCTTGCTCGTAAGAGAGTAAGCAGAAGACGCCATTTTGTCTAGAAAAAAGTACGAGTTAAAAATGAACAAGAATTTTTTTTTTTACATCTAATAAAAACCCATTTATAGTACGTAAAAATACAAACAAATATCATAGGTAAGTAGACAAATATCTCTTCTCGACGTAGGTTAAACTCACTTGTTGCATATTTATTTTTATAACCCCGTTCTTGTTAGTTTTTTGGACCCCGTTCGCGACTCTGCTGAGCGTCGTAACATATACCCAAAACAATTTTGGGGTATCTTTCAGAATGATCAGTACAGTCGCGGACGGGGTCTAAAAACTAACGAGAACAGGGTTATAAAAATAAATATGCAACAAGTGAGTTTAACCTACGTCGAGAAGAGATATTTGTCTACTTACCTATGATATTTGTTTGTATTTTTACGTACTATAAATGGGGTTTTATTAGATGTAAAAAAAATTTCTTGTTCATTTTTTACTCGTTTTCTTTAGACATTATGGCGTCTTACGAGCAAGCGCCATTTTTTTTTTTTTTGAAGTTCGCGTGATAAAACTATTGATTTCTACTAAATAGCAGTTGGAACGGTTTAAAAATACAAACAAATATCACAGGTCAGTTTTAAATTAACTTTTATCGACGACAGTTACTTTTATTTGTTGTATATTTGTTTTTTTGAGCGTTTTCAGCGTACGGATCATTCTGAAAGATACCCACGAAACCTTTTTACAACAACAAACGAAAGGGGTTTATTCGTATGAAAGGTTACGTTTGGTATAGGCGGAAGAAACTTTGGACAGTGTCCGAAAAAAGAAGAAAATAAGCCCTTAGTTTAAATATTTTCAGGTGGACAAGGAAGCAGGAGACCGTCTGCCACGCGCGACTTCCATGTTCTTTTAATGACGCGCAACACCGGACAAATTGTCTTGGCTTTACGAGCACCTCTCTATCGACATTATTCGTGGAAACGCCTCGAGTCTGCTCTCGGCCTGCCAAGCCAGCCGGACATTCAAAGAAAACTATTGACTGTGACAATTATATATAAGGAATCGGGATTTCTTGATATTGAACTAAACGATGTCCAAGTGACGAATAAGGGGTTTATTAATTATTATTAGTTTAAAAAGTAAACTATAAGTTTACTTTTTCACCGAATGGATCAGTATATTATATTTGTTTATTATTTTTATTTTTATTTTTTTTTTATTTGTGATTGAATCAAAATTAAAAAAAATTTTTTTTTAAATACATTTTTTGACTTATTTTTTTAATTTTTTTATTTTCTTATTTGTGATTGAATAAAAATTTAAAAAAAAAATAAAATAAAAAAATACATTTTTTGACTTATTTTTTTATTTTTTATTTTTATTTGTGATTGAATAAAAATTTTAAAAAAAATTAAAAAATTAAAAAAAAACATTTGACTTATTTTTTTAATTTTTTTATTTGTGATTGAATAAAAATAAAATAAAATAAAATAAATTTTTTGACTTATTTTTATTTATTTTTTACTTGTAGTAAAAGGTTCAGTTTATTATATTGTATAATTATGTTATTCGATAGGCAAAAAAAAAGAAAAAAAAAGAACCGTAAAAATGGCGGAATATTTGTTTCTAATGTTATGTTTATGTAATTTTAATTTTGAATAAACACTTTTATAAAAGGTTCAAGAACTTCTGACAGTGATAAGGATATCGGATTGAAGATGCCGATCCCAAAATCTGCGGTTAGATTGGCTCTATTTTGAAAAATTTTTTTAACCGACATGTTGTCACTTAGCCTTGTACTTCTGTTCTTATTTGGTGTGTAAAGTCCGATATAAGTGGTGTGCCTTGGTTCCCCTGTTTTAATGTATTTTAAATTTCTAATTTTTAAAGCAGTATTGATTTACTCCTCTCCAGGAGTTAGGCACAAGGCCAGTTTTTATCTTACTCCCACAAGTAAGATGTGACCCAAGTTCGGGTCGGGAAAGTGGGGTTTAAAAATTGCCTGGGCAGCCCTGTCGGCATTCCCCGGTAGGGGCGCCTCAGACAGTAAGCAATAAACTTACTCCTCCCCAAGGAGGGGAGGCAAAGCCTGGGAAGGTGGACCTCCCAGAACTGCACAGGAGAAACCCATTGACGGGCGAAGGCCAAGACAATACCAGTCTATGGGGTGCAGTATCCATCGGAACAGATACTACACTTTGATCTTAGCCAAAAGGTCAAGGAAGGAAACCAATAATGAAGACTTTATGTTTCTTAAATAAAAGATTATTTATTTAAAATTCAAATTTTCGATTCAGAAAAGAATCTTCATCAGGAGGACACAGACAATATTTTTTCTTTCTATTTTTTTTTAAGCGACTTGTTGTCACTTAGTCTTAAACTTCTGTTCTTATTGAAGTCTGTTGTGTAATATCCGATTAAAAGTGCTGTGCCTTGCTACGCACATGTAAGTTATGAATAAAATAGTTCCACTGTTTGAATGGATTCAAATTTGTATTTTTTTTTTAAACGGTAAAGAGACCAATAAAATGCAGATATTTTTAATATCTGTATCCTCCCGATGAAGATTCTTTTATGAATCAAAAAAATAATTTTAAATAAATAATAATTTATTTATTTAAAAAAAAAAAAAAAAAAAAAAAAAAATCTGCATAAAAAAAAAAGAACACGACAACTGTTAAAACAAAGATACTGCCAAGTCTGCTTCAAAGAAGGTGGGCTCCCTTTACCGGGCTAGAAAACTTCTCACATCTGCCAGTATCCTATATCTCTACAAAATTATTATTCACCCATGCATGGAGTATTGTTGTCACATCTGAGCTGGTGCACCGACCACTAGTCTCTCCCTCTTGGACAGGGTGCAAAAACAACAAAAAAGAGTCTAACTTCATATGCCCCACACTGTCTACCAATCTCTAGCCTCTGTCCCATCACCACTATGCTGTATCCCTGTGCTTGTTTTATAAGTACTTCAACATAATGTGCTCCTACGAACTCGCCACAATTGTATCTTCAACACACATAACCGGGAAACTTGGGAGAGAGAGAGAGAGAGAGAGAGAGAGAGAGAGAGAGAGGAGGGGGAGGGATGGAGACCTGGCCAGAGGTGGGGTAGCTTGGTTTGGTTGGTTGTTTTACGGCATATCAACCTTTTTCAGGTTATTTAATGCCGAATACGGTCATTTTGGTAAAAGTTTTTATGCTTCAAGTTCTTTATATCTTCAAATATTTATTCATGGTGTTTGGTTCGGTTGTTTTGTTTCACGGCATATCAACATTTTTTGGGTTATTTAATGCCAGATACGGTCATTTTGGTAAAATTTGGTTGTTTTGTTTTATGGCATATCAACCCTTTTCAGGTTATTTAATGTTGAATCCGGTCATTTTGGTGAAGGTTTTTATGCTTCAACCTATTTATGTCTAAGTCATGGTGTTTTGTTGAGTGAAAGGGAGCAGGGGAGAGTATGGGGAAGGGAGGAGGGAAATTGTTTTTTGTTTTGGATTTTGCAGAACATGATTGAGTTTTGCAAAGAAAAAAAAAAAACAATAAAATATCAATGTTTGGTGCATTTTTAGTCATGAAGTCAATAACTTCAGACAGCCTGATCTGGTAGCGCTAGTAGGTTCTATTTGACCCATAGATGGGGTCCTTACAGGTACTATCACTCCGGGACAGAGTGGACCTGGGAGCAATGGCAACTAAGGGGCAACTCCACATTTCCCAAGTGGGATGGGGTTTAAGGTACTACTGAGGTAGCTTGGAAGTAAATTTCTAAAAGCCGTCCACCACATGCCAGGATGTAAACCGGACGTTAAACCGAATATGATGATGATGATGAAACCTGAAAAACAGCAGAATCACACCCCATTCACTGTAGAGGTCCCCAGCTTCGACCCGCTTGCTTTTGGAATTCTCTCCTTGTTTCCCCTGATTGTACATAAATGCAGAAATTTAAATGTAATGTGAACAAGCATCTCGCTGCACAACTCCCAACTTTGGATGCCCCCCCCCCCCCCCCTATAAATTTGGCCCCTAATTCACAGTAGCCCCTTATGTCTCAGTGGTAGTGTTCCTTTGTTTTGGGCTGAATCGAAGTAAAGAAAAAAAAAAAGAAAAAAAAAAAAGGAAGACAGAAACTTCTGCGATGATAATCACTGCGAGACATCACTACACATTGATTCGACTATTCGAGATATCAACTAGAGACGAACAGCTGTTTTCTGTTGACAAACTGTTCTCAATGGATTCAAGGAAGTAGTTCACCGCAACATTACACTGGGAGTGAATAGTACTCCCCCCCCCCCCGTTCAGGTAAAGAATGGCTTTCTAAATAATAACGTTATTATTTCAGCACGGTCCGTAAACTGCAGAAGCTGGTTTAGAAAGCCATTCTTAACATAGGGGAGGGGCTTTGTTAACTATTCTGTACTTTCACTTAACAATTTAATAGATAAACTAGTGAGGACCCGTGTAAATTACACGCAATGTTGTTTTCATTACTAATTATCTTGTTCCTAACGTATAAAAAATTCCAGAGGATGTTTTCTAATAAATAAAAGCGGTTTCGTGTCTGTCCGTCCGACTTTTTTCTCGATTTGATCGATCGACTAATTCCGATTTCGACGACTAAACCTTATTTTCTAAATGCTTTAGATTAGATTAAATTTGGCTCCAATTTATGAGTAGCATACAAAGATATGGAAGGCTTTTTGGCTACGATCAAAGTGTAGTATCTGTTCCGATGGATACTGCACCCCATAGACTGGTATTGTCTTGGCCTTCGGGGCTTGATTTACGCCGATCTATGGGTATGTCCTGTGCAGTTCTAGGAGGTCCACCCTCCCAGGCTTCGCCTCCCCGCTTTGGGGAGGAGTAAGTTTATTGCTTACTGCCTGAGGCACCCCTACCGGGGAATGCTGACGGGGCTGCCCAGACAATTTTTAAACCCCACTTTCCCGACCCGAACTTGGGTCACATCTTACTTGTGGGAGTAAGATAAAACTGGCCTTGTGCCTAACTCCTGGAGAGGAGTAAATCAATACAAAGATATGGAAGGCTTTTTGGCTAAGATCAAAGTGTAGTATCTGTTCCGATGGATACTGCACCCCATAGACTGGCATTGTCTTGGCCTTCGGGGCTTGATTTACGCCGGTCTATGGGTCTGCCCTGTGCAGTTCTAGGAGGTCCACCCTCCCAGGCTTCGCCTCCCCTCTTGGGGAGGAGTAAGTTTATTGCTTACTGCCTGAGGCGCCCCTACCGGGGAATACTGACGGGGCTGCCCAGGCAATTTTTAAACCCCACTTTCCCGACCCGAACTTGGGTCACATCTTACTTGTGGGAGTAAGATAAAAACTGGCCTTGTGCCTAACTCCTGGAGAGGAGTAAATCAATACAAAGATTCGGAAGGCTTTTTGGCTAAGATCAAAGTGTAGTATCTGTTCCGATGGATACTGCACCCCATAGACTGGTATTGTCTTGGCCTTCGGGGCTTGATTTACACCAGTCTATGGGTATGTCCTGTGCAGTTCTAGGAGGTCCACCCTCCCAGGCTTCGCCTCCCCTCTTTGGGGAGGAGTAAGTTAATTGCTTACTGCTTGAGGCGCCCCTACCGGGGAATGCCGACGGGGCTGCCCAGGCAATTTTTAATGGCCAGAGTGCTCACTTTCTCGGGCGCTGGCTTTTCAAACCCCACTTTCCCGATCCGACCGTGGGTCACATCCTACTTGTGGGAGTAAGATAGAAACTGGCCTTGTGCCTAACTCCTGGAGAGGAGTAAATCAATACAAAGATTCGGAAAGTCGTTGCTTTTGATGTAAGCGTGACACACAAAATAACACACACGCTATCGTATTAATATGTGTCTTCCCGGTCGTCCCCTCCCCCCCCCCTCTTCGATGTAGAAAAAAATATATCTTAGAGGTTGGTTGGGATCGAACTATAAACCAGACGTCAAAATCCTACATCGCTAACCATTGCGGCAAAGGGAAATACTTGAAAATATTACGAAAATTAGGTGACTTGAATGCTTTTCAAAATCTAGGTGCGGCACGCATGCGCAGAGCTTTTGATGTAAGCGTGACACACGAAACCGTATTAATATATAGATTATTTTTACCTACATACGCTAGCATTTCGAGCTTTCGGGATGATAATCTCGGACGGTTGCTCGGTTCAAACCCCTGCCACAGAATCAACCTAGACTCTGTAAGCAAGTGCTATAACCATTAGGCCACGGGACATTACAACATTCAAGAAGGGAATTTAAGTTCTATTTATGTGAAGGGCGGCATATCTAGAAAGACTGACTAAAGATTCAACGAACGTTGTCGGAATATGCCTTATAGCTACGTGTCAGTCGATTTTTAACTTCCCCGAACAGGGCTCAACTTTAATCCTATTAAAGGGGCTTATAACAACATTAATTTAAAATAAATATTAAATTATTTTTATCTACATATGCTAGCGTTTCGAGCTGTCGCTCTCATCAGTGCAGGAATGATAATCTCGGACGGTATATATATATACAAACAACACGTGCCCACAAAAATTCGCAATGCAAATTATTCACCAACTGACGTTTTGAATAATACTTATGGTTTGTCGATAGGTCAACATCTCATAAATAACCGCACATGTGCCTCTAAATTCAGTGTCGACTTATTCTCCATTCTTAGTAAGTCGCACTCTCCTTATCATCTCAAGATCCTAGAAACAATCTATATTAAGTCCTTGAGACCTCTTTGCAAGCAAAGAGAACATCTCCTCGGGCTTAATGTTGTTTCTATTTGATTTAACTTTTTTTCTTCTTTTTTTTTACCCCTTTCCCCTCGCTATAATTCTCATAGCATCTTTTTAATTTTTTTTTATACATTACCTCGATATTTGGCTCTGTTGAGCGAGGTACGAAACCGGTCAGCTGCCCTTTCATCTTTTTAATTTCTTAATTCATTATGAGTAATAAATATTGTCTCTTCAATGCTATTTTAAAATTTTGTACAACAAAGAAAATATTTAAATATATATATATATATATATATATATATATATATATATATATTGGATTAAGGATATGAAGCTCCTTGCTCTGAACTTTTTGATGTTTTAATAAATATTGTATCTTTAGCATTCTTTATTCTCATCTTTCACCTAAAATTGATTGCTCTATTCAATATATTGAGCTTTACAGTATCACGATGGATTATTATAATTAAACGATAATTCAATTATCTCTAATTTAATATTAATATTATATATAAATATATAATATTAATTAAAAAAAAAAAATAATATTAAATTATTTTTTTAATATTTTTTTTTTTTTAATGTTTTTTTATTTATTTATTTTTTATTTATATGTTTGTGTGTGTGTCTGTGTGTTTGCCACTGTCTAAGTAATATAAGTCTATGTGATATAACTGTGGTTGCCTTTTAGGTGGACACACGTGGTGTGTGCATCGGCAAATGGCGTTACTAAATTAAGGATATGAAAATTCATGCTTTGAACTGCTGATATTTTAATAAATATTATATCTTTACAATTTTTTATTCTCATCTTTCATCTCTTGAATTGATTGCTCCATTCAATATATTGAGCTTTATATTACCACGATAAATTATTATTATTATTATATTATTATTATTATTATTATTTAACGATAATTCAATTATCTCTAATTTAACATTAATATTATATATTAAATATATATATAATATTAATTAAAAAAAAATGATAGTGAATTATTTTTTTTATATTTTTATTTTTAAAATATTTTTTTAATGTTTTTTATTTATTTTTATTTATATTACCACGCTAGATTATCATCATCATCATTTATTATTATTATCATTATTATTTAACGATAATTCAATTATCTTTAATTTAATATTAATATTATATATAAATATATATATAATATTAATTAAAAAAATAATAATATTAAATTATTTTTTATTTTTATTTTTAAAATATTTTTTATTTTTTTAATTTATTTTTATTTATGTTTGTGTGTGTGTATCTTTATATATATAATATTAATTTTTTAAAATAAATAACATTAAAT
Organism: Sepiola atlantica; assembly: GCA_963556195.1. Taxonomy (NCBI): domain Eukaryota; kingdom Metazoa; phylum Mollusca; class Cephalopoda; order Sepiida; family Sepiolidae; genus Sepiola; species Sepiola atlantica. The sequence continues at coordinate 1,742,488 of OY744549.1, forward strand.
TAATTTTTTTATATTTTTTATTTTTTTTATATTTTATATATTTATATATGTGTGTGGGTGTGTGTGTGTGCCACTGTCTAAGTAATATAAGTCTATGTGATATAACTGTGGTTGCCTTTTAGGTGGACACACGTGTGTGCATCGGCAAATGGCGTTACTAAATAAAACGGTTTGAACATTCTTCCAGTCGCCCGAGAGGTTGCGGCGACCGTGGCTTCAAATCGTTCGACTAGGCGCAGGTTCGAATCCGGTTTGCGTCTCATTCACCCCTTTTTATGTAGATGTTATTTTGATGTAAGCGCTATCATATTAATATATAGATTCATAAATAGAAAGTCATTCTTAACATGGGGCAGGGTGGAGTAGGGGGTTCTTTGTTAACTATTCTGTACTTTCACCTCACAATTTAATAAACGAATTAATAAATAAAAATTAGTACTTGACAAACCAGAAGAATAGCCGACCCAAACCAGAATCATACGATGGATGACAGGCTTCGGTCTGATGATATCAGAGGAAGATTAAATCGGGACAGAAAAGGAGGCTTTGATGGTATGGTCACATTGAAATCAAGGAAGGCGCAAGAGCGCTCTATCCCTTAATTGACCTTACGAATGGCCTATGCTGGAAATCTCATTTCTTTGATCAATCATAACTCAAAAACCAATAAACCAAATTAGTTAAAACTTTGCACAACATTTTCATTTGATAGGTTCTATAAGTGTGTAGAATTTCAGCATCATTAGTCAAGGCAACCCAGAGATCCAGAAAGGTCAGGAGTGATTTTGTGTTATCCGTGTGTACGTACGTACGTGTGTGCCACCCTGTATCTCATCAACTATTTGATGGATTCAGCTGATTTTTTGCAGAGATAGAGGTTCTAGGGTCTAGTTGATGGCATTTTAATTTCAGTTTACCATATACCTTAGTTTTCCAGAAAATTAAAAAAAAACTTGAAAATGACCATTGTATTGAGGCATAGCCTTTACAAAAGTAGTGACATTCCATGAAAAATGCCAGTATAGTGAAATCATATGCCCTTAATAGGGTTAAGATGAAAATTCATATAAACTAAATGTACAAAAGCAAGGAAATTCCCAAATTTGTACCCTTTTATTGTCATTAAGGGTATGACTACATATCAACCAAACCATTTCATTATCACATCACTACAGTATAAATCTCTATGCACGAGTGGATGAAGTGTGTGAGGTGCGCCGAAAAAAAATTCCTACCAGTAAAATACATAGCCCTGTTGTGCCCACATACCCTTAATGACAAGAAAAGTGTAAACATTTGGGAATTTCCTTGCTTTTGTACATTTAGTGTATATGAATTTTCATCTGAACCCTATTAAGGGCACATGATTTCACTATACTGGCATTTTTCATGGAATAACAATACATATGAAAAAATTTAAATTGCTTAAAATATCTCAATAATGGCATATATAGAAAGAGCTTGACGACTTAAGAAAGAATCTTTTTAAATTTTTAAAATCTTACTAAAAATAAGGAAGTTATGACTATTTTTGTGCCTCGCACGATCGGACATTTTTTCCCTCTTGAAGACCATATAAAGACAGGCTTCGGTCTTATGATCTCAGGGGAAGATTAAATTTTCTTTATTCATTTTTAAAAAATTTCCTAGTCTGATCAGGTGGATCAATATTTTAGCAACGTACAAAAGATAATAACGGATAAAAATGTGTCGTCTCGTATCCGTTTCATGATAATGGACTTGATAGATCTGCGCCGTCGGAACTGGATCCCTCGTCACTCGAACAAGGGTCCGAAGACTCTCGGGGAGCTCCAGCAGGACATTGAGAAAGAAGAGATAAGGGAGCGTATCAAGATTGACGCTGCAGCCTCTCAGCTGACATCGTCGTTAGCCGGCCAGCGGAACCGAGGCGGACGGGCTGGGTCGATGGGACCACCTGCACCACCACAGGCTCATGATGGCGATGGATGGAACACTGTCGCTACTCGCCCCATGCGGACCCCTATTGATCCTAAAATATAGTTACCTAAAGTGAGTACGGTTCGATTTTTAAAATTTTATTTTTTACTATCTCAGAAATATGGTCTGAGATATATATATATATATATATATATATTATTAATGACAATATTTAGTAGCAATACACATGAAAAGATTTAAATTGCTTAAAATATCTCAATGGCATATATAGAAAGAGCTCGATGATCTAAGAAAGAATCTTTTTAAATTTTTTAAATCTGACTAAAAATAAGGAAGTTATGACTATTTTTGTGCCACATTTTTTACACTAATTTTTCAGTAAAAATGTTATATCTTTGTTAAAACACAAGATTAAGCAATGAAATTTACCATATAAGTGTATTTTTGTACAAGGAATCAGAATGTGCCACTGAAAATCTCCAGAAATTAATAGTTCCAAGTAATCTGCAGTAAATGCACATAAATATGCTGCAATACCTTAAAAAAATACCATGTATCCATTAAAAAAAGAAGTTAGAGAACTCAAAGTTGAATTTTGACGACTTAAAGTGCTTTGGTTTTTAAAACGAGACTATTTTAGTAGAACTACCTTGAAATTTGATTATCCCAACCGTTTTATGGCCGGTGAGTATTGCTAATTGAAAGAGATTAGAGTTCTTAGGTTAGTAAATGTAGAACAGTTGAGATAGCAGGGTCAGTTCACAGGGGAAGGCTCTTTATAGAAAAGATAATTATACTACAACAGTGTCGTCTTCAAATCCAACGTGAACAAATAATTGTCAAACCATCTTCGTAGGTAAGCAAATTTTCTTTATTCCATTCATCAGTCTCAATCCTTTCATAATATTCTTCATCATTAAACTAACACTATCCATCTAATTGAACCGTATCCTCGAGTGGCTTTTAGTCTTTATAAGTGGTGACTCCTTAGTACAAAAGTAATACATACTAATGATTTATTCCTAGGATTTTTCATTTTGGCGTTTCACGTGTACGATGAAACTCGCTATAACTTATAACTGGACACACAGACAACGTTCCTTGATTATCATCAGATTCGGTTTAATCAAGCATTGTTCTTTTTTGTTTTTTTTTCTTTGCAAAACTCAATCATGTTCTGCAAAATCCAAAACAAAAAAAAATTTCCCCAACTTCGTCTCCCCCTTTTCACTCAAGATAACACCATGAATAAACACTTGAACACAAAGAACTTGAAGCATAAAAACCTTCACCAAAATGACCGGATTCGACATTAAATAACTCGAAAAGGGTTGATATGCCGTAAAACAAAACAACCAAACCAAACACAATAAATAAATATTTGAAGATATTAAAGAACTTGAAGCAGAAAAACTTTTCACCGTACTACAACTGATGGGCAGTCACCTAGAGATGGTGTCTCGATAAAAACACTGGTCCCCATCACCTCTCTGGCATGTGTTGGACGGTTTTTAGATAATTGACTTGCAAACTAACTTATTAGAAACTATTTTCTTAATTGCCCTTCCTGACATCAACCCAGAGAGGTGATGGGGACCAGTGTTCTTATCGAGATCATCTCTAGGCGACAGCCTACCAAGGCTAAAGAGCGCTTTACCTTCCCTTTAGTTGTTTAGATAATTATTATGGAATCAGATTGAAAACCAGGTTACGAGATGCAAGATTTTTTTTTCTTTATAATAATAATTATATATTTCGACATAAACATGTCATCTTCAGCGATTACAGACTTCAAAAAAAAAAAAAAAAAAAAAAAAAAAAAAAAAAACATTTTTTTTTTTTTTTTTTATTGTTGAAATCTCCCGATCGGCAAAAAAAATCACAGCACCCTCCAGTGGTAATGGAGTTAGTTTTAAAAAAAAGAAGTCCCATCTCGTGTAGCTATCACGCTGAGGCGTGTCGTTTGTAAGAAAGCAGTGGCGCGGATTTAGATAGATATCCCAATCAAAATAATATCCTAACTCAAAGTGAACGTTGATCCGAATATCATTCGAAGGTGAACTCCTCGTGCTCAGGCTTCGTGTATGTTCAAATGTTTAGCCACAAAATGTATTATTGATTATCGTAATGGATTTGCGATTCCGAAATCATTTTTGTTCAAAATCATTGCATTTGTTCGTTAATATTTTAAAAAGAAAATGGCAGCCTAGATTTGTTCGTACTTAAAATTAGAACAAGAACACTCTTAAAGCACATCCGTTTAATCTATGGGATTTGTGTGACAGACCGACAAAGATTCGGTTTCAAGCTTAAGGGTGACAGACCGACAAAGATTCGGTTTCAAGCTTAAGGGTGACAGACCGACAAAGATTCGGTTTCAAGCTTAAGGGTGACAGACCGACAAAGATTCGGTTTCAAGCTTAAGGGTGACAGACCGACAAAGATTCGGTTTCAAGCTTAAGGGTGACAGACCGACAAAGATTCGGTTTCAAGCTTAAGGGTGACAGACCGACAAAGATTCGGTTTCAAGCTTAAGTGTGACAGACCGACAAAGATTCGGTTTCAAGCTTA
>OY744549.1:1751978-1814478 GCA_963556195.1 Sepiola atlantica
GACAGACAATACTAGAAAGAAACGGAAGAAGAATTGGTGAAAAAACGTGATTCAAAACAAACGCATTTTTTTTCCTTCCTTCTTCGCTAGAATTGAAACACGCGTTTTTTTTTTTTGTCGTTCGTCTCTTTCTTCCTCGCCTTCTTTTTCCATCTTTAGTTTTCGCCATTGATGCTTAATGGCGGCCAACAACGACAGCAGCCGCAAAGACAGGAGGGAGAGAGACAGACAGAGAGAGGGGGGGGGGAGGGGTTCTGACATTTCCCAGCAGAGGACACCATCTCCTTTCTCAGAAAATACAGTTATCCACAGACACGTGTTTCGTCGCCTCTACGACCCACACGTGCGGCTAGACCTAGCGAGATTCGAAACCGCGACACCAGGACGACGAAACACGTGCCACTTTCTATACCCGCCACACCGTCTGCCATACGCCGCCGCCAGGCATTTGGCTCACGTGACTCAATCGCAGTCATTTTAAAATAGAGAATCGTCTTCATTATTAAAAATAAGCAGATAATTGTTATTTTATTGCACCCCCCCCTCCCGAATACAACATTTTTTTTTCTTCGGTTTATTTTTTTATTTTTTTTAACTTTTCGAACTAGAATTAATTAACGTTGATGGATTTTCCGCACATTCCTAAGTCTGCTCTCGATTTAAATATTTTGTACTTTTCGGTGTTTTATTGCCCCACCCCACCCACCTCCGAATACAATATTTTTTATTTACGGTTTATTTTTATTTTGTTACTTTTCAAAATAGATCCGCTACACCCCGCCGCCAGGCATTTGGCTGGCTCACGTGACTCAATCACAATCATTTAAAAGTATTCGGGGGTGAGGGAGGGGGGGGGGGTCAATAAAATGATAATTATATGCTTATTTTTAATAATGAAGATGATTCTCTGTTTTTAAATTACTGCGATTGATAGATTGATGTGAGCCAAATGCCTGGCGGCATGTGGCGGTTCTATTTTGAAAAGTAACAATAAAAATAAACCGAAAAAAAAAAATAAAATAAAAAAATTGTATTCGTGAGGGGGGGGTGAATAAAATGACAATTATGTTTTTTTAATAATGAAGATGATTCTCTATTTTAAAAAAATGTATTCGGGGGGGGGGGGTGAATAAAATGACAATTATGTTTTTTTAATAATGAAGAAGATTCTCTATTTTAAAAAAATGTATTCGGGGGGGGGTGAATAAAATGACAATTATATGTTTTTTAATAATGAAGATGATTCTCTATTTTTAAAAAATGTATTCGGGGGGGGGGGGGGGTGAATAAAATGACAATTATGTTTTTTTAATAATGAAGAAGATTCTCTATTTTAAAAAAATGTATTCGGGGGGGGGGTGAATAAAATGACAATTATGTTTTTTTAATAATGAAGATGATTCTCTATTTTAAAAAAATGTATTCGGGGGGGGGGTGAATAAAATGACAATTATGTTTTTTTAATAATGAAGATGATTCTCTATTTTAAAAAAATGTATTCGGGGGGGGGGTGAATAAAATGACAATTATGTTTTTTTAATAATGAAGATGATTCTCTATTTTTAAAAAATGTATTCGGGGGGGGGTGAATAAAATGACAATTATATGTTTTTTAATAATGAAGATGATTCTCTATTTTAAAAAAATGTATTCGGGGGGGGGTGAATAAAATGACAATTATATGTTTTTTTAATAATGAAGATGATTCTCTATTTTTAAAAAATGTATTGGGGGGGGTGAATAAAATGACAATTATGTTTTTTTAATAATGAAGATGATTCACGTGAGCCAAATGCCTGCGTGTGGCGGGTATAAAAAGTGCTGCCGTGCTTAACCATATTTTATATATGTATACTAGCTACCTCTGCGGCTCGCTAGCATTTCACAAAGTTCTCTGCTTGCTAAGTGGTTAACGGCGCGAACTGAGGACCTGGGCGTGCCGGGTTCGAACCCAGTTCGTGCCACAGAAACACTTTCATTCAAAACCCACACCCGACCTTAAATATTTTTGGTAATTTCGATATAAATTTATTTATCTTAAATGTGACCATAGAGAAAGGAAAAGAAAAAAGAAATTTGATTTTTTTTTTTACTTTCAATTTGGAAATAGATCTTAATTTGTTGAAAGTCAGATCTCTCCTCTCCTAAAAAAATAACATTTAAACACAAATACTAAATTGTTTAGAACAAAAAAATAATATTCAGAACTGTTATTTAAAATGAAAACAATCATTGTATTTTAAAAAAAAATACAAATAGTTAATTAATAAGATGTGCCTATTCAAAAGCAATATGCAAATTAGTTAATCTTACAACTTATAACACGCACACTTTTTTTTTTATATATTATACAGGGTGGGCAAAAATAAGGGTCCTATTTTTAAAAATTCATAACTTTTTTATTTATTGATTTTTTTTTTTAATTTTTTTTTTTAGAATAAGTAAAGGACCCCTTCCGAAGCAAGCATGAGCCGTATTAGCCCTAAGGAACGTACCCTCATTTAGAAAACATTATTTTTGCTTAAAAAACTCAAAACAGTGTAAAAAACAATACTTTAGTTTTTGTAAGTTTTAAGAAGTGTTTTTCGGCTAAAATTTGTTTTGTTTATTTCAAAAAATCTCGGAAGGGTCAGTCTACACACACACAAAGTTTGGTGAGTTTAACTTTTATTTTGTGGAAGTTATTCAAATTCAAGTTATTCAAATTTAAAGATAGGACCCTTATTTTGGCCCACCCTGTATATATATGGTCTAGCCGCACTGAAGAGATGTGATACAGCGAAACAGTCTGTATGTGGATGACTATATAAAGCTTCCTTTCTTGGGTAGAGCCTATTTGTGAAGATATCGCCAACTGCCATTAGCTTTAAGGCATAGCTCATTAGGTAAAACTAATTCGAGCTCCGGCACTTGACAATGTTTACATTGAGATATTATTTACATTCAGTCAGTGTCGTGTGATAGCGCAGGGGTAGGAGTGCCGACTGTCTGCTCGACGGTTGAGTTTCAATCCCGGCTTGAAGCACTAACTGGTCTAGCCGCACTGAAGAGCTGTGATACAGCGAAACAGTCTGTATATGGATGACATATATATAAGTAATATATTAAAAAATTGTGCGTCTATTGTGAAATAGGTTGTTTCGACTTGACCATGAGTGCGAGCACAATTTTTTATTTTTTTTTATTCATTTAGATGTAGGCTCTGCTATAGAAAGAACACTCTGGCATAATAAACAAGCCGTGCATGCGTGGTCCCCCTCTGTAAGTGACTCGATGTGGCGTGTGTAAGATGCAATAAATTTGGGCAATTTGGGGAATTTTTGACCTCTCTTTGACCCCCTGGGGGCGCGAACCAGAATTTTTCTGAGGTCAAGGATGCTCATTTTATATCCAGAACAATTGCCTCTACATTTTGGCCAAGTTTCAGAAAAATTGAATGGATGGATCAAACGTTATGGGAGAAAAGGGTCATTTTTTTGCCATTTTGGGGGCTTTTGACCCCTTGGGGGCGCGAACCAGATTTTTTCCAAGGTCAGCGATACTTATTTTCTATTAGGAACAATTGCCTCCACATTTTGGCCAAGTTTCAGAGAAATTGAATGGATGGATGAAAAGTTATGGGGCAAAAAATGTCATTTTTTGCCATTTCGGGGCCTTTTGACCCCCTGGGGGGGCTAACCAGATTTTATTTCAAAAATCGGAGAATTTCACTTTCTAACCTGACCAAAGTTACAACTTGATGCAAAATTTCAGAGAAATTCAATGGATGGTTACGGAGAAAAATCCGGACGGACGGACGGACAGAAATGCCTCAAAACATAGGTCCCCCGATTTTATAAATCGTGGGACCAATAATTATTTCCACTTTGCTATGATATTCTACTTTTTTTTTTTTTTAAGGAGTTCGAGCGTGAACCCCTAAAAAACTTGATTGAAAGAAAAATTAGAATTAAGACATCCTTATGCTGGTTTTACAAATACTTCAATGGAATGTGCTCCGATGAACTGACATTATCTGATATCTCTACAAAGCCACCATCTGCCCATGCATGGAGTATTGTTGCCACATCTGGGCTGGAACATCATCCACTAGTCTCTCCCTCTTAGACAAGGTCCAAAAAAGAGTCGCCAACTTGATAGGTCCCTCACTGTCAACCAAGCTCCAGCCCCTGTCCCATCGCCGCAATGTTGCATCCGTGTGCTTGTTTTACAAATACTTCAATGGATTGTTCTCTAATTAACTAGCTGCTCTAGTGCCCTCTCGACGCAAATACACTACAACAACCCGACAATCAGCTAAATGCCATCCATTCACTGTGGAGGTCCCCAGATGCCGAAGAGCCTTCTACTCCAGCAGCTTCTTTGCTCGTGCTGCCGGCCTCTGGAACCCCCTCCCTGCTCCCTCGACTTTACCGACATGCAGAAGTTTAAAACTAATGTAAACAGACATCTCGCTACACAGCTACCAACTTAGGATGACACCCTAAACCTACTCCCTAATTCTCAGTAGTCCCTTACGTCTACAGTGGCGGCCTGCCTTGTTTGGGGTGAAATATCTTTTTCGCGTTGTTCCAGGAAAGTCGTTGACGATTTAAATTCAGCAACACTGGATGGCATCACAGAACAAAATCGCATTACGTTAAGCATTTTAAAATGTTACCACTGGTTTCATATGTGATGTTGCTAATTTTAGGTTGTTGTGTTTTTATGTGGATAGCTTCGAGTATTTTTTAATTTTTTAAAATTGATTTCGGAATTTATAATTTTACTGTTATTAACTAGAATTTGTCTTGCTTTTGACACCTGAGGATGATTCGACAAAGAATCGAAAACGTTCGTGAAACCTGTGGAACATTTATTAATTCTTTTGATTTTAATACAAACACGACTAAGAAAAATTGTAAAAAATAAAAAAAAGGTATAATTAAACAGACGAATTCTGTTATTTTAACAATGTATAAATAAGAAAATGCTACCCTAAATACACACACTCACACATTTATTTATATATATATATTCAGAAAACTCTTAGTAGAAAATACCAAAATCTTAGAATATAGTACTAACAAACAAAAACATAGGTTTGACTACCACGACTTTATCGAGAAGATTGACGATGCATTTGTCTGATACTAGCACCATAGCCCAACACTTAACTAACGACCACTCCTGCCCCCGATCGGAATTCAAAAAACTCACGAACAAAAACTCCATATATTAGAAGCCCTTTATATAAAAACCAAAAAAACCCTAATTAATAGAATTAACTTTAATATCAGTAATAATATTCTAAATTGTCTATAGTTCTTAATATAGTTTCGTACTTATTACATAATTCCCGCCAAAACCTTCTATAATACTAACACATGGTCTGTACCTGATTAACGTCATTCCCCTGAAGATGGACCGGGATGGGTCTGAAAGTACTTGGGACAAAAATCTAAACTATGGCAAATTCATCAGCCAATTCGCCTCCGAAACTAAAATCCCGATTCGGAGTATTGAAAGGATCTACCAAAGGATATCTAGACATGAGTTGTCTCTTATATTCAACAATACTTGCCTGCAAGAGAAGATGCTGCCTAGATATATACGAGAGAGTTTGAATTACCTACCATCCTCGAGTGTCTTCATTACATTTCCTCTCCCCAATTGACCAGTTAACTATGTAATAGTATATCTTTCTTGTGATCTTGTGGTCCTACCGGCTTCCATAGAAAAGAATTCATCTAGTCTGGTGGAGTATCCAGCTAAGTGTTTTATTTGAGGTAACATCACTAGGAGAAGGTGCACCATTCCTCGTATGAGCAAATATATTCGCGTGCTGAGGGATCTTATTTGTGCTTCGAATACTATGTTATTTTTGAATATTTGGTCATGGTTTACTTGTAGGGTGAAGTATCCTCATGTCAGATTGTCCTGACAAACCTTTTTACAGAGAGACCGAAGACACTTGAGGGTGGTGTCTGGTAGGTAATTCAAGTGTGTGTGTGTGTGTGTGTGTGTTTTGTTTCATTTTACTTCAGTCGAAGTTCTCAGAAATCAAGGGGCCCCTTCCTAGGGCTAACACTTGATCTCTATATGAGATACATAGATATTCGAATATTCTATTAAAGTTTTCCTTTATTTTTCAAACGTTGAATTAGTAAAGAAGTTAAGAATATTAATTTTCATCTCCCTAATTGACCAGTTAACTATGTTATAGTATATCTTTCTTGTGGTTTCTTGGTCTTATCGGATTCCGGGACAAGAATTCATCTAGTCTGGTGGAGTATCCAGCTAAGTGCTGTTACTTGAGGTAACATCACTAGGAGTAGGTGCACCATTCCTCGTATGAGCCAGTGTATAGCCGTGTTGAGGGGATCTTATTTGGGCTTCGAATACTATGTTATTTTGAATATTTGGTCAGGGTTTACTTGTATCCTCATGTCAGGTTTTCCTGACAAATCCTTGTCGAGGGTGGTGTCTAGTAGGTAATTCAAACTATGTGTGTGTGTGTGTGTGTGTGTGTGTGTGTGTGTGTGTGTGTGTGTGTGTACGAGATAAGCTTTATTCAGTTGCCATAACGTTTCGGTAACATGCAGGCTTTATTCAGCTGTAAAAGTCTAGTAAATGTTGATATGAAGAGAAAACCCACTCATTTATAATAATTTTTTTTTTATAATTTTTTTTTTTTTTTTTTTTTTTTTTTTTTTTTTACACATGAATATTCCTGCTTCGTACTCCGGAGACACCCACGCTCTCGAATCTCGGCAAAATGGCTGACACAGTTAATTTTTTGCATTTTAGAAATCGTGAGGTTTCGAAACAAAAGGTGCAAGTCTAAGTTAACATGCTAAAACAACTTCCGGAACCACTTTTTACAAATTAATTAAATGGGGGGGGGGAAAAAAAAAAAAAAAAAAAAAAAAAAAAAATGGCACTAATTTTCTTTCTTCATAAAACTGTCTACCCCCTCTCTAGCTCATTTTTACATAAGGAGCTACCGTGAATTAGGAGCAATACCTACAAGAGCATCCTAATTGGGTAGTTGTGCAACAAGATGTTTGTTCACATTACATTTAAATTTCTGCATGTTGGTACAGTAGAGAGGAAGTTCCAAAGGCTAGCGGTTTGAAGAAAAAAAGGCTACGAGAGTATTGATTTACTCCTCTCCAGGAGTTAGGCACAAGGCCAGTTTTTATCTTCCTCCCACAAGTAAGATGTGACCCAAGGTCGGGTCAGGAAAGTGGGGTTTAAAAATTGCCTGGGCAGCCCCGTCGGCATTCCCCGGTAAGGTCGCCTCAGGCAGTAAGCAATAAACTTACTCCTCCCCAAAGAGGGGAGGCAAAGCCTGGGAAGGTGGACCTCCCAGAACTGCACAGGACAGACCCATTGACAGGCGTAAATCAAGACCCGAAGGCCAAGACAACACCAGTATGGGGTGCAGTATCCATCAGAACAGATACTACACTTTGATCTTAGCCAAAAGGCTTTCAGCATCTGGGGGGGTCGTCTACGGTGAAGAGGTGGGATTTTGCTGATTGACGGGTCAATTGGGGTTATTTATGTCTAAGGGACACCTCTGCAACCAGTTCATCGGAGCACATTCTATTAAAGTATTTGTAAAATAAGCACACTGATGCAACATTGCGATGACGGGACAGGGGCCGGTGTTTGCTAGATAGTGTGGGGATTATTAGATTAGACTAATGTCAACCAAGGAATTTTAGGGGTTTAGAGCAGGCTCACAAAAAAACTGCTTAGCATATCGCTAGTGAAGGGTTAGGGTTAGGGTTAGTAGTATTAAATGCTATTATGTTAGTATTAGTTATTATTGTTCGTCTGGTGATACCAGATCAGGCTGCCCTGTGGCTCCCTGAGACGAAATTCACCTACATTGACGTTTTTTTTTTTTTTTTTTTTTTTTTTTTTTGTTTGTAAAACTTAATTATGTTCTACAAAACCAAAAACAAAAACAACAGCCCCTCTCCCTTTCTCCCTCCCCTTTTTTATTTTTATTTTTCCTACCCTACTCCCGGTCCTGGATATGACCTTAAACTACATCCGATGGTGAGATCCGGCTTACGGACTTTGGGGAATGTGGAGCCTCCTCTTAATTACCATTGCTCCCAGGTCCACCCTGACCCGGAGTGGTAGTACCTGTTAGGGTCCCAACTATGGGTTAAATAGAAACAGATATTAAAAGGGGAAAGAAACAAAAAAGAGAAGAAAACAAGACCAGATTCGGCATTAAATAACCCAAAAAGGGTTGATATGCCGTAAAACAAAACTACCAAAAACACTCATTAAACATTTGAAGATATAAAGAACTTGAAGCATAAAAACTTTCACTATAATGACCAGATTCGGCATTAAATAACCCAAAAAAGGTTGATATGCCGTAAAACAAAACTACCAAACCATACCATTATTGTTCGTATAAATTCCACTTTTGAGTCGGATATTTTTTTTAAAGGGGGAGGAATTTGGAATTTCTCCTGCTCCCTGTTTCCCCAACTGTACTAACATGCAGAAATTTAAATGTAATGTGAACAAACATCTCGTTGCACAATGATACTGGATCGGGGTAAAAAAAAATGGATGGTAACTTTTAATGCCGCAAAGACAAAGTTCCTTTCCTTCAACAACTACAAGAAACCTCTTCAACCACCGATTGTCATGGCAAATAAAACCCTACCTGAGAGTTCAACATTCCAACTGAGGATTGTGATCTTGACAAAAATTGCGGATATACCCGGTGCAAATAACACCCTACCTGAGAGTTCAACATTCAAACTCCTCGGCCTAACATTCACAGGTAACATGAATTGGAACAAATACATTGAAGACATTGCCAAGGCTGCTGCAAAGAAGGGGGACTCCCCTTACCATGCTAGAAAACTCCTCACACCAGACATTATCCTATATCTCTACAAAGTCACCATCCGCCCATGCATGGAGTATTGTTGTCACATCTGGGCTGGTGCATCATCCACTAGTCTCTCCCTCTTAGACAAGCTAAAAAAAAAAAGGGTCGGCAACTTAATAGGTCCCTCACTATCCACCAAGCTCCAGCCCCATCACCGCAATGTTGCATCCTTGTGCCTGTTTTACAAATACTTCAATGGAATGTGCTCCGATGAACTTGCTGCTCCCTCTCGACATAAATACACTAGACCAACCCGACAAATCAGCTAAATCCCATCCATTCACTGTGGAGGTCCCCAGATGTCGGAGAGCCTTCTACTCCAATAGCTTCTTTCCTCGTGCTGCCGACCTCTGGAACTCCCTCCCTGCTCCCCCGACTGTACCGATATGAAGAAATTTAAAACTAATGTAAACAGACATCTCGCTGTACAGCTCCCAACTTAGGACACCCTAAACCTACTCCCTAATTCTCAGTAGCCCCTTACGTCTACAGTGGCGGCCTGTCTTGTTTGAGGTGAAATATGTTAAATAAAAAAAAAAAAAAAAAATTAAATAAAAAAAACACGAAAAGGTCCACGAGCTAAAAAAGGGATTTGAGGTCCTTTTTTGGATATAAAGTTATTATTTTCAATGTTGGACCTACATAAAAATGCATCTGAGAAATCGATGTTTGATTCTGACTAGCCATTTCTTCAGAATGTCCTTTGCACTAAAAAAAGGTTCGTCTAGTATATGACTTAAAGGGTGACATGTCGTCTAGATAGAGGATGTCTTCCCCTCTCTTCTGGTGGATGACGTCATCAATTTGTGATGCCATCCACTGTGTCTGGTTATCACCCATCTCTTGATGGATTTACACCATCTTTCAAATGTGCACGTGGACAAACAAACAAGATCCATAGACGATCCGTGACCACGAGTCGTCAAGATAAAGAATCTATTCCCCTGCCCCCCCCCCTTCTTTTATTTGATGCATGACGTCATCATCATCATTTTTTTTTTAGGCCATCCACTGTGCCCGATTATCCCACCATCTCCGCTTTAAGGTCCCCCGTAATCCCTTTATGACGTCATCAACTGGGAACGGTGACAAACAAGAGAGGTATTCAAAAGATATTTACACGACCGTATCTTGTATCGCACGGTCTGTGAACGCTAGTTAATAGGTAACAACCCCTGCTAACAAAAACGATCACGTGTTTCTGGGTCAAATATCGATTTTAAATCCAGAGAATCGATTCAATTTCAATTCTAGATCTTCAAACAGATTTCATAGATTCTTCTCAGCATCGCCCCCCCCCCCCAGTCGGAAAGCATGCGCACAATATATAAAGTTCACTATTACGAGTGTTCATATATATACATCTATATATATATATCTATACATGTATATATACATGTATATCTACATGTATATATACATGTATATCTACATGTATATATATATGTATATCTACATCTATCTACATCTATATATATATCTATACATGTATATATACATGTATATCTACATCTATCTACATCTATATATATATCTATACATGTATATCTACATGTATATCTACATCTATATATATATCTATACATGTATATCTACATCTATATATATATCTATACATGTATATATACATGTATATCTACATGTATATATACATCTATATATATATATCTATACATGTATATATACATGTATATCTACATCTATATATACATGTATATATACATGTATATATACATGTATATATACATGTATATATACATGTATATCTACATGTATAGATATATATATATAGATGTATATATACATGTAGATATACATGTATATATACATGTATAGATATATATATAGATGTAGATATACATGTATATATACATGTATAGATATATATATAGATGTAGATATACATGTATATATACATGTATAGATATATATATAGATGTAGATATACATGTATATATACATGTATAGATATATATATATAGATGTATATATACATGTAGATATACATGTATATATACATGTATAGATATATATATAGATGTATATATACATGTATATCTACATGTATATATACATCTATATATATATATCTATACATGTATATATACATGTATATCTACATCTATATATATATCTATACATGTATATATACATGTATATATACATGTATATATACATGTATATCTACATGTATATATACATCTATATATATATCTATACATGTATATATACATGTATATATACATGTATATATATATCTATACATGTATATATACATGTATATCTACATGTATATCTACATGTATATATACATCTATCTACAGGGTGGGCAAAAATTAGGGTCCTATTTTTAAAAATTCATAACTTTTTTATTTATTGATTTAAAAAAAAAAATTTTTTTTGAATAAGTAAAGGACCCCTTCCGAAGCAAGCATGAGCCGTATTAGCCCTAAGGAACGTACCCTCATTTAGAAAACATTATTTTTGCTTAAAAAACTCAAAACAGTGTAAAAAACAATACTTTAGTTTTTGTAAGTTTTAAGTGTTTTTCGGCTAAAATTTGTTTTGTTTATTTCAAAAAATCTCGGAAGGGTCAGTCTACACACACATAAAGTTTGGTGAGTTTAACTTTTATTTTGTGGAAGTTATTCAAATTCAAGTTATTCAAATTTAAAGATAGGACCCTTATTTTGGCCCACCCTGTACATGTATATATACATCTATATCTACATCTATATATACATCTATCTACACATCTATATATACATCTATCTACATGTATATATACATCTATCTACATCTATATATACATCTATCTACATCTATCTACATCTATATATACATCTATCTACATCTATATATACATCTATCTACATCTATATATACATCTATCTACATCTATATATACATCTATCTACATCTATATATACATCTATCTACATCTATATATACATCTATATATACATCTATCTACATCTATATATACATCTATCTACATCTATATATACATCTATCTACATGTATATATACATCTATCTACATGTATATATACATCTATCTACATCTATATATACATCTATCTACATCTATATATACATCTATCTACATCTATATATACATCTATCTACATCTATATATATATATCTATACATGAGTACAATAACAATTTCAGAACGGGTATAATCAATAAAAATCACATTAGTTTTAAATTTTAATGTTTTGTTTTCTTTCTTTTGGGGGTATGGAATGGTTTCAATGGTACCTCCCCCCATAAATGGTATAATTAAAAAATGTGTCCATGTTACACACCCTGTTCCCTAGAATACATATACCAAAATTCATAAAATACATACATATAATATATATATATAACGAATGTTAAGTCTGCAATATTTTGGATTTAGTTAGTTTGTCTGGGAATTTAAACTGCATTTTACATTTTTTTTTTTTTTTTTTTTTTTTTTTTAAATGACTCAAAGCTTCTTTAGACTATATATTGGGTATTTAGATCTGTATGGCTAGGTTTCCTTCCTCTTATCTAATTACTTTTCTGGTACCAAAGGTACTTAAGCTTTATTTTTTATTTATTTTTTAATGCAACTTTGATTCCTATATAATTTTATTGCTAGCTACCATATTGCAGAATGGTTCTTGGATATAGTGTTTAGATAGTATTATTATTTTTATTTTTTATTGTTATAATTAATGTTATTTGATATGCAAATTACCATATCATACGGTAGTCTTAAGGGTAATATATTATTATTATTATTATTATTATTTTATCATTATTAATATTTATTTATGTATATATTAGTGATATTTTAAGCTGAATTATTTCGACACTTGATTATTGGGGAAATGGTCGTATAATCAGTACCATTGGAGAGCCATGAATATTATAACTGTCCTGTTTTGAAATCTCCGAAACAGTTACATGGTAAACAGCTGATGATCCCCGTGTTAATATTAGACGCTTAAGGTCTCCTGTTTTTGTTTCACTCTTAGATAATTAACCCCCCCCCCCCTTTTTTTTTTATTTTTATTTTACTTATATTTTTTCATTTATTAATTTTCCAACGAATGTTAAGTCTGCAATATTTTGGATTTAGTTAGTTTGTCTGGGAATTTAAACTGCATTTTACATTTTTTTTTTTTTTTTTTTTTTAAATGACTCAAAGCTTCTTTAGACTATATATATATATATTATATACAAAGATCGCAATAACCGATTAAATAAACGATTAATTTAGTCCCCGGGGCTGGAGATAAACCAAGAAAATATTCGCAGTGAAAAATGAGCCCCAAAGAGGATTCAAACCTGTATCTCAGAATGGGGGGGGATCTAAGGTGGTTGTTTTCTTAGATCGCTTGACTAACGATACAAACGGCTAGAGAATGCCAACATTTTTACAAACTACCCAAATGCTAGTAGATATTAAACATTAAATTATTTTTAACGCCAATATGTCGGTAATGCAAAATAAATTGGTTTCAACCATCAAAACAATTTCCAACGCTATTGATAATGTTTACCCATTCATTTAGTTATTTCTTATGTTCGCTTACGTTTGAATTCATGTCTTGAAACATGACGTTAATCATAAATCTATGCCGTCACGCCAAAGCTATAATTATTTGGGCATATATAGCAACAGCTAACAGAACGAAAAAGGGGTGAGAAAAAAAACATATCCGCTACGAAAAAAAATAATTAAATTTTTTATTATTTTTGATGTTAGGAGGGGTGGGGGATCACTTTCCTATATAAGTTAAACGTAAAGTGAGCACCCACTTTTTGGCCACTTAGAATCGCACCCTAGCGAACACGTGTTAAAAGAAATATTCAGAAAACGTTATTTTAGATTTTATTTATATAGGAAAGTGATCCCCCACTCCTAAAATCTAAAATAATAAAAATTTTAATTATTTATTTTCATAGCGGATAATTGTGATGGCTGTTTACATGTAATTTGCAAAAAAAAGGTAGAATTTTTTATTTTATTTAGCGGGAAAATGTGAGGGGTGAGATTTCGTGGCCAAGAAATGGGTGCTCACTTTACGTATAACTTATATAGGAAAGTGATCCCCCCTCCTAAAATCTAAAATAAGAAAAATGTTCATAATTTTTTTTCATAGCGGATATTTTTTGAGGCTGTTTACATGTAATTTGCCCCCAAAAGTAGAAACTTTTTCTTTTTAGGGGGCGAAATACGAGGGGTGCACTTCTATAAATTTACCGAAACTTTTACCAAAATGACTGGATCGGCATTAAATGCTTTTTTTTTTTTTTTTCCAACTTATGTGACATCAAAGATACTTATTACCTATTTTAACGAGTGTGCTGATGCAACATCATACTAATACCTACTCACACTTGCACACAGGCTCGTTGCAGATGTGAAACAAGTTGCAGTTTGACATATTTTCGTTGAATATTATATTAAATAGGCATTTTGTTGGAATGTGTCATATTCGAGCCAAAAAGCTTTAACGGGTTAAATAACCTAAAAAGGGTTGATGTGCCGTAAAACAAAACAACCAAACTAAACACGAATAAAAGAACTTGAAGCAAACTTTGACAACACTGAGTGGATAAAAAAGATTTAGATACCTAAAAAAAAACAAAAAAAAAAAACAAAGCAAATGTATAGTTGTTTTACAATTATTGTAAATCCCCTTTTAAAAGTACCCCCCCCCTACACACACATATATATACACACACACATATATACTCATATACACACACACATACACACACATATACACTCATATATACACACACACATATACACTCATATATATATACACACTCATATACACTCATATATACACACACACTCATATACACTCATATATATATACACACTCATATATATATATACACACACACTCACATATATATACACACACACACACATATATACACACACACACACATATATATACACACACACACACATATATACACACACACACACATATATACACACACACACACACATATATACACACACACACACATATATACATATATATATATATATACACACACACACACTCATATATATATACACACACACAGATATATATACACATACACAGATATATATACACATACACATATATATATATATATACACACACATATACCCACACACACACACACACACACATATATATATATATATATATATTTCTAGAGGTAAACAATTTCCGTATGTTCTAAGAATCCAAGAACTCAACATAAACAAACGTTTCGTGTTCGATCGTTTAACAATTTCAATGGAATACTAAACTTTAGATTATTGATTTGTGAAAAAAATGTTAAATATATATTTTGACAAATAAGGCACAAGACCATCAAGTGTCGGGGTCGTTGGTCTAATCTTTTTTGTCTATCCTACTCTCAGAGAAGAATCATTGCAGTCACCACAATACCAGATTGACTCTAGGGGCCATCTATTTTAAATATCCCTAAAATGTTGATAAATTTTATTTAATTCACAAAATTCTAAATCTACACTTTGATTTCAGCTTGAGGATCGAGAACAATCTAGTGTGTCTATTGATCGGAGATATTTGGAAAATCTTTAAAAGATATCAGATATAATTATCGAATTTTTATGAAATTTTAGGGACTTATCAAGTAAAATGAATATAATTATTTTTAAATATATCTTTTCAAATATAACTGTTGCTATATGAGAGAGAAGTAGCAGTCATAAGTTTTTAAATTTTCCATAAATTGAAAACTGATTCAATTAATTTCAAAGCACAAAGTTTAAAGAATTTCAAACATTAATTATTTCAGAGAAGATATACTTAGTGACCAGGTGACCGGACTGGACAGGGCCAAGGCACCAGCAATAAAAATAAAGTTGTCCCTGAGGGTTTAATACTAAACCATGAAGTCTCTGAGAGGTGCCACATAGACGTTTAGCAAGTAAATGTCAACACAAATTTGAACATTTCAAAAGGTCCGATAAACATAAGTGAACTCTAGAATATTCACCCTTGTTTATCATAGTTTACAAAAAACAAGCCAATCAAGATAAATATTTGCTTTTTTCCCCCCTTAAATGATAAATGTTCAGATATTTATGTCAATTCTGGGCTCTGGGGCTATTTTTCTCATGAAAATCCATGAACCGAAAAAGAAAAGGCCAAAATTAAAAAAAAAAAAAAAAAGCCTACAAGTTTAGAAATACAAACTGCTTTAAAGTTACTTAATTATAACGTTTTTTTAAAAATAATTACTATCAAGTAAATATTTATATAAAATAAGCCGCGCGTGCGTGGTCCCCCCTCTGTATGTGGCGAGTGTAACATGCAATAAATTTGGGCAATTTGGGGCATTTTTCACCCCCCTTTGACCCCCTGGGGTGTGAAGCAGAATTTTTCTGAGGTCAAGGTTGCTCATTTTATATCCAGAACAATTGCCTCCACATTTTGGCCAAGTTTCAGAGAAATTGAATGGATGGATGGAAAGTTATGGGCAAAAAAAAAATGTCATTTTTTGCCATTTCGGGGCCTTTTGACCTCCTGGGGGGGCTAACCAGATTTTTTTGCAAAAATCAGAGAATGTCACTTTCTAACCTGACCAAAGTTACAACTTCAGGCAAAATTTCAGAGAAATTCAATGGATGGTTGCGGAGAAAAATCCGGACGGACGGACATGCCTCAAAACATAAGTCCCCCGATTTTATAAATCGGGGGACCAAAAGCCCAACATTTAAAAATACAAACTGCTTTAAAGTTACTTAATTATAACGTTTTTTTTTAAAATAATTACTATCAAGTTAATATTTATATAAAATAATCGGAAAAAGGCCAAAGTTAAGGCCAAATAAAAGAAAAGGCCAAACAGAATTTTTGAAGGCCAAGCTGCTTAAAAAAAAAAAAAAAAAAATGATAAATTCGCGAAATTTGGCCATAAAAAGGCCAATCTGGCAACCCGGCTTTGAATAAAAACATCTAATTCTGTTACTTCCGGTTGGTTGTCTGCCCCTGCCCTCAAAAGAGGAAAGCAAATAAAGTCTGAGTGACGGCTAAAATGCAGAAGTGCCTTCATTTATTTGACAAAATCAAGTTGTCTGGTTTCTAAAATTTCAAAGTTTACTTTATATAATTTGAATCGTAGTGCTCAGATACTCAGAGAATTCAGTTCTTCTCAGGGTACCGGCAATACCGGATATGAGCCAAGTAGATTTCTACAGTGAAAAAAAAGCCCAAGTACTTCAGAAGAGTGCTATTAAATATTCCTTTCATGTTGACAAACTGGAGAAGAAACAGGATTTATATCTACAGCCTTTTCTTCTTCTTCCTTCTCTTAAGTGGATACAGTGGGAGTGAGCCGGGGTGTGTGGCCAGTGGGAGTGGAGTATGGTCAACCAAGTTCAGCTCCATCCTACAAAGTCAGTGCTCAATCCCACAAGGACGTTGACCTTAGGCAAATAAGACAGAGGTCAAATCCGGGTCAAGTCAGCCTTCAGTGAGTACTTTTAACACCCCAGAATGGCCAAAGGCTAAACACTTTATATCAATAATTGACTGCCTCTTATGGCTTTTATCAGAGAACGCATCCAATAGACACCTTTTTCATTAGCAAGGCTACCCGGAGTTGTCCGGGAAGCATGGCTAACAAACTAGAATACTTACAAAATGTTTGTGACATTTTTTCTTGTAAGACTAGTTTCAGTATTGTTTTTAAAACAGCTACCAGTAAGGGAATTTTTTTAATTAAAAAATTTTTTTTTTTTTTTTTTTTTTTTTTAAACATGAGCTAATGTAGTTCCTGGTTTCCTGAAGCGAATGAATATTAGTTTTCTTTTTTTTTTTTTGGTATTGGTGTACTTGTGTAGTCCCCCAATTTCCGACCTCGCTCACACACCTCCCCAATTTCCGAATTTGTGGTCAACGGTCTTGAGCAACGTTTTTAAGTGTAATTCAGACGTTTATTCAAATTATTTCAGTGATCAAGAAATTTAATTTTCTATCTAAAAACAAAAACGCATTCCAGCAAATTATAATATATTTTAATCATATTTTTTTTTTTTTAATTGAAACTTTTTACATGTAGGTAATTTTTTTAATGTTAAAGGTCAAATTTGATTTAAAAAAAAAAGAAAGAAAAAGAAACTTAATGTGTCCATAATAAAAATTTTCAATTCAATTTAAAAAATTATTTCAGCAAATTGTAATACATTTTAATTATATATATTTTTTAATTGAACCTTTTTACATGTAGGTTAGTAAAAGCCGATATCAAAGGTCAAATTTAATTTAAAAAATAAATAAATAAATGTGTCCATAATATTCAATAATAAAAATTTAATTAAATTTAAAAAATTATTTCAGCAAATTGTAATACATTTTAATTATATATATTTTTAATGGAACCTTTTACATGTAAAATCTGATATCAAAGGTCAAATTTGATTTTAAAAAAAAAAAAAACTAAATAAATGTGTCCATAATATTCAATAATAAAAATTCAATTCAATTTAAAAAATTATTTCAGCAAATTGTAATACATTTTAATTATATATATTTTTTAATTGAACCTTTTTACATGTAGGTTAGTAAAAGCTGATATCAAAGGTCAAATTTGATTTAAAAAAAAAAAAATAAAATAAATGTGTCCATAATATTCAATAATAAAAATTTTCAATTCAATTTAAAAAATTATTTCAGCAAATTGTAATACATTTTAATTATATATATTTTTTAATTGAACCTTTTTACATGTAGGTTAGTAAAAGCTGATGTTAAAGGTCAAATTTGATTTAAAAAAAAAAAAAAAAAATACATAAATAAAAAACTAAAAAAAACTAAATGTGTCCATAATATTCAATAATAAAAATTTAATTTAATTAAAAAAAATATTCCAGCAAATTGTAATACATTTTGATAAAATATTGCAATTGAACTTTAAAAAATTTTTTTTTTTTTACATGTAATCAATACGAAAGGTTATTACGTCACATAAAATCTTGAGAAACCATTTATTAAATATTATCGACACTTTTCGTTTCCTTTTTATTTATTATCAGATTTGACCTTTGACCTCAGCATTTTAATAACCTTTAGTTTTGATCACATGTAAAAAGGTTCAATTAAATTTTTTTTATTATAATTAACACTTTCAAGCATCCTCCAACCTCTGCCCCATCGCCGCAATGTTGCATCCCTGTGCATGTTTTACAAGTACTTTAAT
Source organism: Sepiola atlantica (assembly GCA_963556195.1). NCBI lineage: Eukaryota > Metazoa > Mollusca > Cephalopoda > Sepiida > Sepiolidae > Sepiola > Sepiola atlantica. The sequence continues at coordinate 1,771,109 of OY744549.1, forward strand.
GGAATGTGCTACGAAAATCCCCCCCCCCCGATCGACCCGTCAGTTAGCAAGATTCCACCCCTTCACTGTTGAGGTCTCCAAATGCCGGAGAGCTTTTTACTCTGATAGCTTGTTTCCTCGTACTGCTAGCCTTTGTAGTATCAGAACAACGAATTGATGAAGACCACTAGACCAACGAGTCAAACGAGCTGGAACAAAAGAAGCAGGGAATAGATCACATAATTCCAAAGAACACATGTCATAATAGTATTTATAGAAAAGACTGAGACTAGCAACATCACGTTTATGAGAGAGAGGGGGTGTAGAGAAGAAGAAAGGGCGAGGCCAATCAAATTACAGATACATTTCTGCACCTTTTCAAGAACCCTCAAATGGGACAGAGATTCACCAGCCCAAATATGACAACAGTACCCCATACATGGTCTGATAGTAGATTTGTAGAGATAGAGAATAACCTCAGGTGTGAGAAAGTGTTTGAAGCGATAGAGAGAACCGACTTTACGAGAAGCAGAAAGAGCAATGGATCTAATGTATGAACTCCAAGAATGATCTGATGAGAGAAAAAGACCAAGAAGTTTCAGAGTCGATTATTTCTCCTCAAGAGCAGAGCCATTCATGAGAATCTCAGGAAGAAAAAGGGACATGCCTACGATTGAAAGACATGAGCTGAGTCTTAACTGGATTAAATGAAACAAGCCATTCCGTACCCCAATCCACAATCGAACTCAGGTCAACTTCTAGATGAACTGCATATTTCAACTGATCCCAGGAAGAAAAGAGACACGCCTATGATTCTACTACTAACCTTAAGTCAGGGTGGCAATACGAAAAATAAATTTTAAAATCTCTTCATTTTTGTTGTCGTTAGCCGGTCATTGAAAGACATGAGCTGATTCTTAAGAAGCCTCAAAAAGATTTGATGAGAGAGAAAGACCAAGAAGTTTCAGAGTCGATTTCCCCTCAAGAGCAGAGCCATCCATGAGAATCTCAGGAAGAAAAGGGACACGCTTACGATTGAAAGACACAAGCCGAGTCTTAACTGGATTAAACGAAACAAGCCGTTTCGTACCCCAATCCACCAGTGAACCCAGGTCAACTTCTAGATCAGCTGCATATTTCGATTGATCCGAGGGAGATGAGCGAGAAGCAACATCAGAATAAAGAGTGGTATTATCAGCATAGATGTTCATTTTCTGAACAATATTACTGAAAACCATCAAATAATTTGAATAAACTGTCTAAATTACACTTTAAATTTATGAAAATTTATGACCTTTGAACTTTGACCTCAGCTTTGACTAACCTTTAGAATTGATTACATGTAAAAAGGTTCAATTGAAAATGATTTATAATTATCCCTATGAAGCACGCTCCAACCTCTGCCATATCACTGCAATGTTGCATCCCTGTGCTTGTTTTACAAGTATTTTAATGGAATGTGCTACGAAAATCCCTCTCCCCCCCTCCACGATCAACCCGTCAGTTAGCAAAATTCCACCCCTTCACTGTTGAGGTCTCCAAATGGCGGAGAGCTTTTTACTATAATAGCTTGTTCCCTCGTTCTGCTAGCCTTTGGAATTCCCTTCCTGTTTCCCTGAAACTTACTCGGCGATTTAGTCGATTCGCAGCCAAAATCGCAGACAATGAACCGTCTGCTAATTTCTGATTTTTTTTCCCCGACCTCACAAATGTGTAAGTAAACCCAAATAAATTGTTTTTGACTAATTTCCCAACTGTATTTCCTTTAAAATAATTTAAGGTAAATTTGAAATTAGTCCAAAACAATTTATTTGGGTTTACTTACTCAGTTGTGAATTCGGAAATTAACAGACGGTTCATTGTCCGCCATTTTGGCTGCGAATCGACTAAATCGCTACTTATTCTTTTATCTAGCTAACAAGAGAAAGTGCACTCCGGTCCACAAAAAGAAAAAAAAAAAATGCCTGAGCAGGCCCATCGACATTCTCCGACAGGAACGCATCAGCAGATGAGCAATAAACTAACCCCTTTCTCAAAGGCCGAGAAGGTAAAGCCTGGGAGAGTGGACCTCATAGACCTGCACAGAATCATACTTCACCCTGACTTTGATCTTGGATCAAAGTGCAGTATCTGTTCCGATGGATACTACGCCCTTACAGGCCGGTACCGGCTTAGCCGTCGGGCCTTGATTCCGCCAGTCTGAGGGATTTTTTTCTTTTTTAAACGTAGCTCACCCCAAACAAGGCAGGGCGCCACTGTAGACGTAAGGTGTCTGTTTACGTTAGTTTTAAAATTCTGCATGTCAGTACCGTCAGAAAAATGGGGAGCAGGGAGGGAGTTCCAGAGTCCAGCAGCACGAGGAAGGAAAGAAGCTTTTGGAGTAGAAAGCTCTTCGACATCTGGGGGACCTCCACAGTGAATGCATGGGATCTGTGCAGTCCTAGGAGGTCCACCCTCCCAGGCTTTGCCGTCTCACCCTTTGAGAAGGGGTTAGTTTCTTGCTAATCGCCTGAGGCGCCCCTACCGGGTAATGCCGACGGGGCTGCGCACAGGCATTTTTTTTGTAGGCCAGAGCACTCTTTCTCGAAGGGCGCCGGCTTTTCAAATCCCACTTTCACGACCTTGTGTCACATCTTACAGCTGTGGGAGGAAGATAGATACTCCATACTTCACCCACCCTGACAGAATGTATCCTCAACACTTTTAGAAGGGGTTAGGGTTAGGATTAGGGTTAGGGTAAAGGTAAGAGATTAGGGTTAGGGTTAGATATTCTAAAAAGCCCCCCCCCCCCCAAAAAAAACCCCAAACATTAATCTGTAATTTGATTGGCCCCATCCTTCTTCTCTGCACCCTCTCTCTCTCAGACGTGATGTTGCTAGTCTGTCTTTTCTATAAATACTATTATGACATGTGTTCTTTGGAATTATGTGATCTATTCCCTGCTTCTTTTGTTCCAGCTCGTTTGACTCGTTGGTCTAGTGGTCTTCATCAATTCGTTGTTTTGATACTACAAAGGCTAGCAGTACGAGGAAACAAGCTATCAGAGTAAAAAGCTCTCCGGCATTTGGAGACCTCAACAGTGAAGGGGTGGAATCTTGCTAACTGACGGGTCGATGTGGGTTAAGGGTTCTTGATAAGGTGCAGAAACGTATCTGTAATTGATTGGACCCTATCCTTTCTTCTTCTCTGCACCCTCTTTCACAGACGTGATATTGCTAGTCTCAGTCTTTTCTATAAATACTATTATGGCATGTGTTCTTCAGAAGTATGTGATCCATTCCCTGCTTCTTTTGTTCCAGCTCGTTGGTCTAGTGGTCTCCATCAATTCGCTGTTTTGATACCTCATTGTTATACAGCTTCCTATTCCAGTAGCTTCTTTCCAAGAACCGCAGGCTTGTGGAACTCTCTTCCTGCTGACTGTTTTCATCCTACCTTATTCTTTTCAAAACTAAGGCCAATAGGCATCTCCTGTCTTTGCGATAATCATAATCGTATAATAATCTAGCCTCTGTGCGAAGCTGACCCCCTTTCCACCGCCACCCCAACGGCATACCCTGGTTGGGGCGTTTGGGAGGTAGCTAGCGCTGGCTGAGCCAGACTTTGAGAGTTTCAGCGCAACGCTAAATAGGTAAATAAACCCAACGAGATGCAGGTTAGCTTAAAAAAAAATAAAAATAAATAAATGGAAAAAAAAAAGAAAAAAAAAAGGAAAAACAATAAATGAAAAAAAAAAAAAAAGGGGAAAAAAAAAAAAGGAAAAAGAATAAATGAAAAAAAAAAAAAAAGCGGGAGGCGGTAAGAAATAAATTCTACCCCCAATCTTTCTTGGCAATAATACTTAAGTATATGGGAGTCTATAAAATATGGATAACAGTCAAGGGAAAGGAGTATATGGGTTTGGTCACTAGTGACAGCCAGAGATACTGGAAGGGGGGCGAGAAGTGCTTTTATTAAATGAAAGCTAGGCTGAAGAGACTGCTAGCATGAACGGGAGAATCATAAATGATAATATATATATATATATATATATATAAACGAATAAATGTGAGAAAGTTTTTTCATTTATCACTTCTATATTATAATTTGGCCAATTTTTGGCCAAGATCAAAGTGTAGTATCTGATACTACACCGGTACCGCCTTGGCCTTCGGGTCTTGGTGACGCCGGTCTATGGGTTTGTCCTGTGCAGTTCTAGGAGGTCCACCCTCCAGGCTTTGCCTCCCCTAAGTTTATCGCTTACTGCCGGAGACGCCTCTACCGGGGAATGCCGACGGGGTTGCCCAGACATTTTTTGTAGGCCAGAGTGCTCATTTTCTCGGGCGCAGGCTTTTCAAATCCCACTTTCCCGACCTTTGTGTCACTTCTTATCGCTGTGGGAGGAAGATAAATCCCTCCCCCCTCCCCCAAAAAAACAAACAAACAAAAAAAAAACGGGGCATCTTTTACGAGACTCAGCAGAGTAAAAACGCTAAAAAAAAAACAAATTTACAACAAATAAAAGTAACTGTAAGCTGTAAAAGTTAGTTTCAAACTTGCATGTGCTATTTGTTTGTATTTTAAACCCGTTTGAAGTGCTATTTATTAGAAATCAATAGTTCTGTCACCGCAAGTTGGGAAAAAAACATGGCCGAATTGGGGGGGGGGATTACTAACGAATGCACTAGGAGCGACCATATTGATTTTTGTGAAAACGGTGGGAAAAAAAACTAGAAATTTTTTTTTTTTTTACATCTAATGAAAACCCATTTATAATACGTAAAAATAAAAACAAATTTCATAGGTAAGTAGGAAAATATCTATTCTCGTCGTAGGTCAACTTCACTTGTTGCAAATTTATGTTTTTAAACTCTTTCTCGTTCTTTTTTTGGACCCCGTTCGCGCCTCTGCTGAGCGTCGTAACATATACCCCAAAAAACGGGTTATACAATATTTTTTTAACCACACGCATATTAGAATTTTTGGCACTTCTGCATTCTTTATGAACCCGCAGATTTTCTGTCCTTCTACTGAAAATAAAGGGAAGTAATTCAACCGGAAGTGACTTATTTACAACCTAAAAAAAATGCAAGACTGATTTGTTTTTGGGTAACAAGAAACAATTGTTTTTTTTTATTATATGAATTAAAAATTTTATAAATAAAAATGTAAAGTTTTGATTGGGGTGGGGGGAATGAATTTTTTGGTCAACATTGATTTTGCTTTTATTTTTTTAAAACTTTTCAATCGATTTTTTACAGGCAATGAAAACTTTTCATTTAGATAAAAAAAATCTCACCAAACAAAACTTTTCAACTACAATATATTGTAGTTGAAAAGTTTTGTTTGGTGAGATTTTTTTTATCTAAATGAAAAGTTTTCATTGCCTGTAAAAAATCGATTGTTTTTTGCGTCTGGTTCATTAAATTACCAATGTCGCGAAGATTCAACTCATTTAACTCCATTTTCTAAAAACTAAATTCTACTTCAACTCCCGGTAAATTCAACTTCCGGTGAATTCTGAATGAATGGTACTTGGAGAAAAAAAAACGGAACTCTTCAATTTCGATTTCTTAATCGGCTGCGGGTTCATAAAGAATGCAGAAGTGCCGAATTTTTCTTTTGAGACTAACGGATTCAGTTAAAAATTGGCGATTCGTGAGGTTCATATTTTCCACTCAGCAGCAAATGAAATATACGGATGGACAGAAATGATAAAAAAAAATGTCTCCATAATTCATACCAATTTCAGACTTGTCTAACGTCATTATTTCAACAAAAAATACATCGAATGTTTTACTTTTATTTCGTAATTAACAAATAATTAACAGAATACCGAATCCATTTTTTTAAATAATTTATTTGTTTTTTGATTTTATTGTTGTCAAAACTTTTGTTTGTTTTACACAAATTGTTTTTGGTTTAAAATTCTTAATACTAATGTTTCTTTTTAATGTTTTCACAAATTGTTTTTTTTTTGTTTTAAATTTTAAAGTTTATTTTACGTTTTGGGTATCTTTCAGAATGATCAGTACAGTCGCGGACGTGGTCCAAAAAACTAACGAGAACGGGGTTATAAAAATAAATATGCAACAAGTGAGTTTAACCTACGTCGAGAAGAGATATTTGTCTACTTACCTATGATATTTGTTTGTATTTTTACGTACTATAAATGGGGTTTTATTAGATGTAAAAAAAATTTCTTGTTCATTTTTTACTCGTTTTTTTAGACAATATGGCGTCTTACGAGCAAGCGCCATTTTTTTTTTTTTTTTGCAAGTTTGTGTTACAAAACTATTGATTTCTACTAAATAGCAGTTGGAACGGTTTAAAAATACAAACAAATATCACAGGTCAGTTTTAAATTAACTTTTATCGACGACAGTTACTTTTATTTGTTGTATATTTGTTTTTTTGAGCGTTTTCAGCGTACTGATCATTCTGAAAGATACCCGACACGGTAAAAATGGCACAAGTGGATAAATAGAAAAAAAATGTCACAAATATAGATGAAAATCTCACAATGAGTTTATGAAAGTCTTGGATACAATACATAAAGGGAAAAACATTAAGAAGTTGTTAAAATTAAAAAAATATATATATACATTTAAAAGTAGATGAGGACCCTCACAACAAAAAAGAGTTCTACTTTTTTAGGCGATTACGTATGAACACCCCGAAAAAACAATTATTTTAGATCTTGAGTAATTTACTCCTCTCCAGGAGTTAGGCACAAGGCCAGTTTTTATCCTACTCCCACAAGTAAGATGTGACCCGAAAGTGGGGGTTGAAAAGCCAGCGCCCGAGAGGTGAGCACTCTGACCATCAAAAATTGCCTGGGCAGCCCCGTCGGCATTCCCCGGTAGGGGCGCCTCAAGCAATTAACTTACTCCTCCCCAAAGAGGGGAGGCAAAGCCTGGGAGGGTGGACCTCCTAGAACTGCACAGGACAATCCCATAGACCGGCGTAAATCAAGCCCAAGATAATACCAGTCTATAGGGTGCAGTATCCATCGGAACAGATACTACACTTTGATCTCGACCAAAAGGCCGAGCATCAGAAATTTTAGATCTTGAGTAATTTACTCCTCTCCAGGAGTTAGGCACAAGGCCAGTTTTTATCCTACTCCCACAAGTAAGATGTGACCCAAGCTCGGGTCGGAAAGTGGGGGTTGAAAAGCCAGCGCTCGAGAGGTGAGCACTCTGACCATCAAAAATTGCCTGGGCAGCCCCGTCGGCATTCCCCGGTAGGGGCGCCTCAAGCAGTAAGCAATTAACTTACTCCTCCCCAAAGAGGGGAGGCAAAGCCTGGGAGGGTGGACCTCCTAGAACTGCACAGGACAATCCGATAGACCGGCGTAAATCAAGCCCCGAAGGCCAAGACAATACCAGTCTATAGGGTGCAGTATCCATCGGAACAGATACTACACTTTGATCTCGACCAAAAGGCATTCTGTATAGTGAATATAAAAGATTAAGAAGAACCCTTTGACTGCCTAACTAGCATAACTATTTTTTTAAACCGTTTATAATTAATTAATGTTTAGTATTATTAATGTGGAATTGCATTAGCTTATGTTGGTTATCTATATGCAATAGTTTCGCCTATATTAACAGTAATTAAAGTTATTTTTAAAAGATATTAAACATATTTCATCCCAAACAAGGCAGGCCATCACTGTAAACGTAAGGGGCTACTGAGAGAATTAGGGTGTAGATTTTGGGGTGTCATCCTAAGTTGGGAGCTGTGCAGCGAGATGTCTGTTTATATTAGTTTTAAACCTCTGCATGTCGGTACAGTCGGGGAAACAGGGAGTAGGGAGGGAGTTCCAGAGGCCGGCAGCATGGGGAAAGAAGCTGGATTAAAAGAAAATGATCCCAGGGAATTTTAACAAAAATACTCAGTTGTCATTCAACACATTAAAAACTGGATCACCATGAGTTGTAAAAAAATGAAAAGTCGAGTTCAGCCATTTTTTTTTTTAATACTAATGAGCCACAATTTTTCAAACCTTAAAAGCGTTTCAAGATTTTCCAAAGTGTCGATATGATAATCTGAATTGAGTGGAAGGTGACTGGTAGGTTTACTTTTGGCAGCCTCGTAACTCTTGCTTCCCTTATTTAGTCCCCCCACATTCTACGAGCGATGTTTCTGACAAAGGGGGAAAAATTGCCGTTTTCTGGGTCGGAATATGTCCCTCTAACACTTATAGTTGGCTAGTTTTTGACCTTGAAGTAGTATTTTTTTTTTTTAGCTCCTTACATCAAGTGGGCTCATGCCTTGTCTGCAGTGATTTCCATAAAAAAATTAAAAAATTATTTAGTCCCCACATTCTACGAGCGATGTTTCTGACAAAGGGGGAAGAATGGCTGTTTTCTGGGTCAAAATCTATCTAACTTATAGGGTACTTTTTGACCTTGAAGCAGTTATTTTTCTTAGCACCTTACATCAAGTGGCTTGAGCGATTTAAAAAAAAAAAAAACAGGATTTAAAAATAGTATATTTAATATAAATGAGCTCTCTGCATGAAAATATATTTGATAAAACCTCAATTTGAATAATTTCAAATTATCAGTTGCCAGAAGGCAACATTAAGGTCAACTGAATGATCGGCACTTGAAACTTTCCAAAACGTCAATGGATGATAACTTGCATCAAATGCTACGTAAGCTTCCTGTCGTGGTTTTAAAAGTCCGAAAAAATAAGACAACAAGGAGGTAGAGTTAAGAGTATGCGTTTACAGAAAGTACAGAAGTAATGGGTTGCCAGAGACTGCTTCTGGATGGGTCATAGCGACCCACTGTTTTTTAACATAGTTCACCCCCAAACAAGGCAGACTGCCACTGTAGACGTAAGGGGCTACTGGGAAAAAAGGGTGAAGATTGGGTGGGGGGTTGGGGGGGGGGTGTTCAACCTAAATTGGGAGCTGCGCAGCGAGATGTCTGTTTACATTAGTTTTAAATTTCTGCATGTCAGTACCGTCAGGAAAACATGGAGCAGGGAGGGAGTTCCAGAGTCCAGCAGCACGAGGAAAGTAGCTTTTGGAGTAGAAAGCTCTTCTGTATCTGGGGACCTCCACAGTGAATGGATGGGATTTGGCTGATTGTCGAGTTGGTCTAGTGAAATTACATCGTGGGGGCACCAGAGCAGCAAGTTCATCATAGCACAATCCATTGAAGTACTTGTAAAACAGGCACAAGGAAGTAACATTGAGGCGATGGGACAGGGGCTGGAGCTTGGTGGATAATGAAGGACTTATCAAGTTGGCGACTCTTTTTTGGACCTTGTCCAAAAGGGAGAGGTCAGTGGTTGGTGCACCAGCCCAGATGTGGCAACAATACTCCATGCTTGGGTGGATGATGACTTTGTAGAGATATAGAATAATGTCAGGTAGATGGAGCCAACCTTCTTTGCTGCAGCCCTGGCAATGTCTTCAAAGTATTTGTTCCAATTCATTTTACCTGTGAAAGTTAGGCGGAGGAGTTTGAATGTTGAACTCTCAGGTAGGGTATTATTTTCCATGACAATTGGTGGTTGAAGAGGTTTCTTGTAGCTATTGAAGGAAAGTCGCTTTGGCATTTGCGGCATTAAAAGTTACCATCCATTTTTGACTCCAATTCACTACAGACTGGAGGTCATTTTCTAAGGATTCAGCCATTGTTTCATATATGTGTGTGTCGGTTTTGCCCAGATGACGAGAGTAGAGCGTGGTGTCGTCAGCAAATATTCCTATCTCAGTCGCAATGACATCAGGGTCATTTATGAAAATCAGGAACAGTAGATGTCCAAGGATGGATCCCTGGGGTACACCAGCATTTATGTCACGTTGCTTAGAAGAACAGCCATCGAGGACAACCTGGATCTTTCTTTTTGTTAGGAAGGATTTTATTATATTAAATATTTGTCCAATAATACCATATGAGTGCAGTTTTAGGAGAAGCCCTTCATGCCAGACCTTGTCAAAGTCCTTGGATATATCAAGTACTACCATCCTAGCTTCACCTGCCTTGTCCAGTGTATGGTATATGCGTTCAGAGATGACCGTTAGGATATCTGCAGTAGATCGTGCTTGTCTAAATCCGTATTGATGATCAGAAAGACGTTTAGCATTAACTAGGTGACGGACTATTGCTAGATTGATTAATGATTCAAAGATTTTAGCAAAGATCAGGAGTAGACTGATTGGGTGGTAGTTTAGAGGATCAGTTCTATCTCCAGAATTCTTGAAGACTGGTACCACATAGGCAATTTTCCAACTGTCGCCAGCAAATATTCCTATCTCAGTCTGAAGGACCAGTTGCACAATGCGCAGAGAACCGCTGCATATGCATCATGAAGACTAAGTTGCCTCAAACTGTGATTTTTGAGCGTGTTTCCAGCGAAGACCATAACATGACGTCCCTACATCTCCGATAAGCAACTCGGACTAAGTTCAGATGACTGTATGGAGTTGATGTCTACCATTGTAAAGTGCAGGGCGGAGAGGGTGGCTGCGACAAGGCCATACATATGGCCGCAGATCCATGTCACCCATAAGTGTCTGAGAACTTCCCTGACATTTGTCCTATCCTTTATTTGAGGTCCCTAAGATAACCCTCTGGAAATGTAGGGTATCTATTAGCCACGTTGTAAAGCGGTGCTGTAACACGAACAACACGGAAAGGCATACAGGTTACCTCAGGGTCTTCATTTAGATATCCCCACCGCATGGAAAACCGTCCCGTAAGCACAAATTCCATGTCCATCTTGAATCTTGAAGGTCGCGTTTAGAGTTTCACACAGAAACAAGTTAGGTTTAATCTCATTAATTGATTTCAAGCTCTGTTAGGTTGGAATGTAGATCTATAATGTTGGTAAAGGAGTTGCTAGAGGTTAGGGTTAGGTTTTTCCCCCCTCAATGGAACTAGTCATAACGTAGGGTTAGGCGTCTAATATTTTAATCGTTCCTCATCTTATATTTTGATTCAGAATTTTTTTTATCTTCCTCCCACAGCGTTTTCCCTAGTTACTTCAAATTATGTTACTATTTTATTTTCAATGACGGGCAATTTAATGTTGATGTTTTTCAACTTAATGTGCACAATATTGTGTTTCTCTATTCATATAAAAACAATCCCATCTTAAAAAAAGAGGCACTCATCAATGTGCTGGGCTTAATATAGGGTTTAAAGTTGTCTTTCACAAAAAAAAAAAAAGTCGAAAACTTTAATGAATAAAATTTTTGCTCCCTTATCAAATTGTGTTTCTGTCTGTTTTTACATGGTCTCAAGGCTGAGTATTTTTATCGAGTTACTATTTAAAAAAATCTAGCCTGATTTTTAATGTGCTATGAAATAAAACTTATATGAATATGCACGTGTCATTTTTTCACTTATTTTTTATCTAAGAATTATGCTGAATTTTCCTTTAACACTTTAAAGAAACTACTACAACAAACAGGTTGTTTTCCGAATATATATATATCAATATTAATTTTAAATAAATAATATTAAATTATGTTTACCTACATACGCTAGCGTTTCGAGCTTTCACTCTCATCAGTGCAGGGATGATAATCTCGGACGGTCACGCGGTTCGAACCCCTGCCACAGAATCAACCTAGCGCTGTAACCATTAGGCTACGGGACATTACCACATTCAAGAAGGGAATTTAAGTTCTATTTATGTGAAGGGCGGCATACCTAGAAAGACTGACTTAGAGATTCGGAATATGTGAGAAAGAAAGAGAGACTTATGTCCGTTTCTGCTCAATACATCAAAGATAAAACTTTCAGAATATATTTATTTTTAATGAGATTTAATCACAAACTTTCACGCCTCATCACCGAATGTAATGCAATTAAAAAACCTTCATTTTAAATAACTTACATTCACAGTGAGGACGTAATATATATATATATATATATATATATATATATATATATATATATATATATATATATATATATATAATGTCTAAAGAAGCTTTGAGTCATTTTAAACAAAGAAAGAAAATGCAGTTTAAATTCCCAGGGATACCAACTAAATCCAAAATATCGCAGACTTAGCACTTGCATAAGCCGACTTACCGCTGGAAAATTTTACAAATACAAAAGGGGATTCAAGTATCTAACATTGACACAAAAACAGGGGACCTTAACTTGAATTGTGAAATATTAAATGGGGATCTTTCAAAACATGTAATATGATATAACATTTGAATATATAACATAGCTCTGGCCTTACACTATTGAGCTAAAACAATTCCTTTATGTTATAAAATCTATATTTGAACAAAAAAACAAAAACATTCAAATTATATATATTACACACACAGGGTGAGCCAAAAGTAGGTGGACAGTAAAAAACATTTTTTTGTCGAAGCGTAAGAGGCAGACTTCAAAGCTGTGTAAATCCAGAAGGAAAATGTTTTTTACTGTCCACCTACTTTTGGCTCACCCTGTATCGAAACAGTTTTTCATGGTAAACAACTGATGATCCCTTAAATAATGTTAGAAGCAAACTAATATAATAACTGAAAAAGTTAAATTTACTTACATGAGTGATTTTCCACTGAACGATTTGGGAATTAAGTTTTTTTTGTTTTTTTTAATATAGTTTTAATTGTTGAGAAACTTCCAAGACTATATATATATATATATATATATACTAGCTGTTGCCCAAGATACAGTGATGTCATTCTAGTTTCTAATTTTTATTTATCTGCCCATTTTAAAGTTGAATTGAAAATATGAGTTACCTCCTTGCTGATTTTTATTTTTAGGTGATTATTTTTAAAATGTTTCATATTAAAAGTCATCTGGGCCGGACAAAGTAATTTTTAAAATAAATTGAAGCTTAGTACGTTATTATATTGTCAATAATCTTGCACAACCAATGAAAATTGGCTAGTCAGAATCAAAGTTTGATTTGTCAGCTTAAATGCTATTTAGGTCCAACTTTTCAAATCTCACAAGATAACTTTATATGTTATGCCAATAACATGGTACAACAATAACAAATAAAAATTGGCTAGTCAGAATCAAAGTTTGATTTGTCAGCTTAAATGCTATTTAGGTCCAACTTTTCAAATCTCACAAAATAACTTTATATGTGATGCCAATAACATGGTGCAACAATAACAAATGAAAATTGGCTAGTCAGAATCAAAGTTTGATATGTCGACTTAAATGCTATTTAGGTCCAACTTTTAAAATCTCACAAGATAACTTTATATGTGATGCCAATAACATGGTACAACAATAACAAATGAAAATTGGCTAGTCAGAATCAAAGTTGAATATGTCAGTTTAAATGCTATTTAGGTCCAACTTTTCAAATCTCACAAGATAACTTTATATGTGATGCCAATAACATGGTACAACAATAACAAATGAAAATTGGCTAGTCAGAATCAAAGTTTGATATGTCAGCTTAAATGCTATTTAGGTCCAACTTTTAAAATCTCACAAGATAACTTTATATGTGATGCCAATAACATGGTGCAACAATAACAAATGAAAATTGGCTAGTCAGAATCAAAGTTGAATATGTCAGTTTAAATGCTATTTAGGTCCAACTTTTCAAATCTCACAAGATAACTTTATATGTGATGCCAATAACATGGTACAACAATAACAAATGAAAATTGGCTAGTCAGAATCAAAGTTTGATATGTCGACTTAAATGCTATTTAGGTCCAACTTTTCAAATCTCACAAGATAACTTTATATGTGATGCCAATAACATGGTACAACAATAACAAATGAAAATTGGCTAGTCAGAATCAAAGTTTGATATGTCAGCTTAAATGCTATTTAGGTCCAACTTTTAAAATCTCACAAGATAACTTTATATGTGATGCCAATAACATGGTGCAACAATAACAAATGAAAATTGGCTAGTCAGAATCAAAGTTGAATATGTCAGTTTAAATGCTATTTAGGTCCAACTTTTCAAATCTCACAAGATAACTTTATATGTGATGCCAATAACATGGTACAACAATAACAAATGAAAATTGGCTAGTCAGAATCAAAGTTTGATATGTCAGCTTAAATGCTATTTAGGTCCAACTTTTAAAATCTCACAAGATAACTTTATATGTTATGTCAATAACATGGTACAACAATAACAAATGAAAATTGGCTAGTCAGAATCAAAGTTGAATATGTCAGTTTAAATGCTATTTAGGTCCAACTTTTCAAATCTCACAAGATAACTTTATATGTGATGCCAATAACATGGTACAACAATAACAAATGAAAATTGGCTAGTCAGAATCAAAGTTTGATATGTCAGCTTAAATGCTATTTAGGTCCAACTTTTAAAATCTCACAAGATAACTTTATATGTGATGCCAATAATATGGTACAACAATAACAAATGAAAATTGGCTAGTCAGAATCAAAGTTTGATATGTCAGTTTAAATGCTATTTAGGTCCAACTTTTCAAATCTCACAAGATAACTTTATATGTGATGCCAATAATATGGTACAACAATAACAAATGAAAATTGGCTAGTCAGAATCAAAGTTTGATATGTCAGCTTAAATGCTATTTAGGTCCAACTTTTCAAATCTCACAAGATAACTTTATATGTGATGCCAATAACATGGTACAACAATAACAAATGAAAATTGGCTAGTCAGAATCAAAGTTGAATATGTCAGTTTAAATGCTATTTAGGTCCAACTTTTCAAATCTCACAAGATAACTTTATATGTGATGCCAATAACATGGTACAACAATAACAAATGAAAATTGGCTAGTCAGAATCAAAGTTTGATATGTCAGCTTAAATGCTATTTAGGTCCAACTTTTAAAATCTCACAAGATAACTTTATATGTTATGTCAATAACATGGTACAACAATAACAAATGAAAATTGGCTAGTCAGAATCAAAGTTTGATTTGTCAGTTTAAATGCTATTTAGGTCCAACTTTTAAAATCTCACAAGATAACTTTATATGTTATGCCAATAACATGGTACAACAATAACAAATGAAAATTGGCTAGTCAGAATCAAAGTTTGATATGTCAGTTTAAATGCTATTTAGGTCCAACTTTTAAAATCTCACAAGATAACTTTATATGTGATGCCAATAACATGGTACAACAATAACAAACGAAAATTGGCTAGTCAGAATCAAAGTTTGATATGTCATCTTAAATGCTATTTAGGTCCAACTTTTAAAATCTCACAAGATAACTTTATATGTGATGCCAATAACATGGTACAACAATAACAAATGAAAATTGGCTAGTCAGAATCAAAGTTTGATATGTCATCTTAAATGCTATTTAGGTCCAACTTTTAAAATCTCACAAGATAACTTTATATGTTATGCCAATAACATGGTACAACAATAACAAACGAAAATTGGCTAGTCAGAATCAAAGTTTGATATGTCAGTTTAAATGCTATTTGGGTCTGACTTTGCAAATCTGCGAAGATGTATCCATAACGACTTGAAAGTTATCCGTGACGATGGATATGAAATGGTGATCCTCGCTGATGAATACACGTTAACTCACAAACGAGATAGAGTAAAAATCGCATGGAAGCTGCGCAGTCCCAAACATCGTTCCTAGTGCTGGTCCAAGCTTACAGGAAGATCATTCCAGGCAGACTGACACACCGGACGGCGCCAATTTACACTAAATCTTCCACCCCAACTAATTTACCGTAAATTTATTTTTCCAATAGCCTCCTCTGCATCAAAATCAAACAAATTAATAAATGTTCCATAGGTTTCACATTTTTCACAAACGTTTTCGATTCTTCGTCGAATCATCCTCAGGTGTCAAAAGCAAATGAACAAAAAAGCTGGAGAAAGAAGAGAATTTAAAAAAAAGACGGCGGTGAAACGCGCATAGTACGTTTTTCGCGTTGTTCCAAGAAAGTCGTTGACGATTTAAATTCAGCAACGCTGGATGCCATCACAGAACAAAATCGCATTACGTTAAGCATTTTAAAATGTTACCACTGGTTTCATATGTGGTGTTGTTAATTTTAGGTTGTTGTGTTTTTATGTGGATAGTTTCGAGTATTTTTAATTGTTTTAAAATTGATTTCGGAATTTATAATTTTAGTGTTATTAACTAGAATTTGTCTTAAATTTGTTGGTAAATTGAGCTGGAGTTTACAAGATGCATGGTGAGGTGGCGGGATAGGGTAGTGCTTGTAAATGAATGTATATATATATATATATATATATATATATATATATATAGATGAGGTCAAGTAATAAAACAGAAGAAAAATTTCAATGGTTTCTTTAAATTCTTTGAAAAATTTAACCTTTATTAAAACTTATTTGAATGTTTTAACATCAATTTCTATACCACACAAACATTAACTTTATTATATATATATATATATATATATATATATATATATATATATATATGAGACAATTAAAAGATGAGAATAAACATTGCAAAGATACAAAATCTATTGCATCTTCAGTTGGTCAAAACAAGATTTATTTTTCCTTCCTAAAACCATGGCTTTTCAAAGAATGGAATTCTTATCAGAGGAATACAGAGATAATTTGGTAAGAGAATTACTGTTGTGAAGTTGTCCAACAGTAAATAATAAATAAAGGAAGTCAAGTCGAGGGTTGGTTTAACAAGTGTATTAACAAATATAAGAAACTGACTAGCACTTGGCTAGACAGTTACAAGACTGTGCTTTGTCTTCTCTGTGTCTCGCACTATTTATAGTGACAACCGGTGCAGTTTCTCCTGTGTAAGAACGGCCGGTGTAACAATTACTAAAGTCAAAATGTGAAAAGATAAAGTATTATTTTTAAAAATGAAAGTAAAAAGAAAAGCGGAAAATAAAAATAGATGCCATGACCGGAAATCGAAACCGAAACCTTGGGATCTTCAATCCGATGTTTTATTTGGACTTTCTTATAAATAGAGCTTAAAACATTACCGTAACGAAATAATTATAGCTTTGGTGTGCTTTCATATTAAAATAAGAATCATAGATTTTGTCCGGCAGTCAATCAGTCACAATTTTCGTAAACGTAATAAATACATCGAAGAATCTGTCTCATTTTGAAATATCAGAGAAGTTAAGCAACATTGAACCTGGTCAGTACTAGATGGGTGCCCATTTGGAAAAACCAGGCGCTGTATGTGGACACCTAGCTATGGGTCGTCGCCAACCGCAGTGCCTAGCGTGACGACTACGGCAAAAGAAAAAAAAAAAAAACCCCTGAATGACAGTCACCAATATGGTGTAGGAAACCTAGGAGGTGTTCCTTCTCCAGGAGGGATCAAAAACCCTGATGGTGATGGTGATGGTGATGACTGTCTTCCGAAAAAGGAAGAAGCTGTTTTATTTAAATTTTTAAAAAAATTTTTTTTAATTTTTTTATTGCTTTTCAGCATATTTGTTTTGTTTTGTTGCCTTTTTTCACAGATTAAAAAAAAAATTTTCTGCTAATTTGTCACATCTGCATCCTTTTTTACCTGCCGTAATTTGCAAAAAAAAAAAAAAAAAATAAAAAATACATCTGAATATTTTAATAGCATTTTAGTTCATCATGACAGTTTTTGATTCAATTTTTTATTTTATTTTTATTTTAACTGGATTATTTTATTGTGAATTTCCAAAACCTATTAACATGAATTTTTTGTTCATTTGCTTTGGACGCCTAACGATGATTGGACGAAGAATCGAAAACGTTCGTGAAACCTGTGAAACATTTAATTTTTTTGTTGATTTTGATGCAAAGGAGGCCATCAGGAAAATTTAAAAATAAGGAGCGGCGTAGTTAAACAGACGAGTTCTGTTATTTTTAACAATGTTTGCATATATATTTCTTGTATCCACATATGTTTTAAGGGTATATGGTATATTGTGCATAGATTTTCAATATTTACTTCAGTGCTCAATATCTGAGTAGAGTCGTAAAGTATGAAAATATATTTATGGTAATTAAGCTACACAGAGGCGTCGGAGTTTCATCCCCGCAGGAAATCGTGGACACCTCCGTGTAGCATAATTGCCATAAATATATTTTTATACATTAGTGTATATGTATATATATACAGGGTGGGCCAAAATAAGGGTCCTATCTTTAAATTTGAATAACTTCCATAAAATAAAAGTTAAACTCACCAAACTTTATGTGTGTGTAGACTGACCCTTCCGAGATTGTTTGAAATAAACAAAACAAATTTTAGCCGAAAAACACTTCTTAAAACTTACAAAAACTAAAGTATTGTTTTTTACACTGTTTTGAGTTTTTTAAGCAAAAATAATGTTTTCTAAATGAGGGTACGTTCCTTAGGGCTAATACGGCTCATGCTTGCTTCGGAAGGGGTCCTTTACTTATTCAAAAAAAAAAAAAAAAAAAAAAAAAAAAAAAAAAAATCAATAAATAAAAAAGTTATGAATTTTTAAAAATAGGACCCTTATTTTTGCCCACCCTGTATATATATATATATATATATATATATATATGAAGAAAAGTGGGGATAAAATGATCCGACGTAATGTAAAATGAAAAAAGAAAATCCAAAACTATGTGATTTATGTATTCATCAACGTTTCGTCTTTATTGAAAGACTTCCTCAGGGTGAAGAAAACAATGTAGAAAAATCATACAGAATATTAATTTTGATTTGTCAGAAAGTGTCCAGACTTCGGTACGGTTGTTGATGCGAACAAAGAGAAAATGAAAATCATGATTTTGGTTATAGCATTATCAGCAGTGGCCTGTCTCCTTCAAAAGACGGGAAATGAATGGGAGTGATGGCTTCGACTTATTAGTTTATGGCTATTTTAGCTAGGAAGTTTGTCTGGGTCAAAATATGTCACAGCCAAGCTTGGCTGGCAGTGGATGTGGGGAATGGAAGTTTGAATATATGTCAGGTTAATTTTATATTTTAATAACCATGTTTTTATTTTTTAAATTTTTATTTTCATTTTTCACATTTCCAAAAAAACATAACATTTCTGTGAGATGTTTCATTTGCCGTGAGCCAAACAACATTTTTATGTCAATCTCTGCAAAACTACAAAATCGGCAGAAAACTCCAAAGAAAAAAATGTTCTTGGATTCAAATGTTTTGAAAAAAAAATTTAATAAAAAAACAAAACCCTACACTATACAAGACATTTTAATCCAAGAATATTTTTATTCTTTGTGAATTTTTCTGCTGATTTTGTAGTGTGGCAGAGATTGACATAAAAATGTTGTTTGGCTCACAGCAAATGAAACGGATAGTAAAAAAAAATACATCTCACAGAAATGTTATGTTTTTTGGAAATGTGAAAATATAAAAATAAACACATGGTTATTGGAATATAAAATGAACCTGACTTATATTTGCTCTGTTGTCACTAATTGACAATCATCGAGCTGAATCTTTTAAACTAGAGACTACTAATTTTAATTAGTAGGCACTGAGAGTATAGTCTAATAAATATATCGTCATTAATATTATATATATATACATCAAGGGAGGCGCGATAGCGCTCTATCTCTTAATAGACTTCAAAAACGGCCTATGCTAGAAATCTCATTTCTTTGATCAGTCATAACTCAAAAACCAAAAAAACAAATTATTTAAAACTTTGCACAAAATTTTCATTTGATAGGTTCTATAAGTGTGTAGAATTTCAGCATCATTAGTCAAGGCAATCCAGAGATCCAGAAAGGTCTGGAGGGATTTTGTGTTATCCGTGTGTACGTACGTATGTGTGTGCCACCCTGTATCTCATCAACTATTTGATGGATTCAGCTGATTTTTGGCAGAGATAGAGGTTCTAGGGTCTAGTTGATGGCATTTTAATTTCAGCTTACCATATATCTTAGTTTTCCAGAAAATAAAAAAAAACTTAAAAATGACCATTGTATTGAGGCATAGCCTTTACAATAGTGATATTCCATGAAAAATGCCAGTATACTGAAATCATATGCCCTTAATAGGGTCAAGATGAAAATTCATATACACTAAATGTACAAAAGCAAGGAAATTCCCAAATTTTTACACTTTTATTGTCATCAAGGGTATGACTACATATCAACCAAACCATTTCATTATCACATCACTACAGTATAAATCTCTATGCATGAGTGGATGAAGTGTGTGAGGTGTGTGAGGTGCGCTGAAGAAAATGAATTTTCGAACTCAGCTGCTAGGCGTAAGGGGTCCAAATGTGGACTATATTTAGTTTAAATTAGTTTATGCAAAAAATAAGAATCAAAAACGTTCGTGAAACCTATGGAACATTTAATCTTTTTGATTTTAATAAAAAAAATGAAAAAAATGAAAAAAGAGAATTAAACAGACGAATTCTATTTTTAACAATGTTTGCATAAATGAGAAAATGTTGCCTAAATACACACACACATATATGTATGTATATACATATATATATATATATAATAGTACATATTTCAAAAGTTAAAAACGTTAATTATGCTTTCAAATATCTGAAACAAGTAAATATCTAACACAAATATATATATATATATATATATACACACACATACATACATATACACACACACATGTATGTATTATTATTGATACAGCTCTATCCAATAGGATATCAGACCCTTTATTTATCAAAGATATGCTGTCTTGATGCGGTTCGATTCAGATTTTTAAAGGTTTTATATATATATAACGGAGTACGAATCCATACGGACCAAGTGAGATATTTTGAACCGTCCACCTTTTATTTGTTAAAAAACTTTCTTTAATTCTACAAACTGTTACTTTTACTATTAACTATCTACACCATAACGTCCCTTTCGTCTTCAAAAATCACTTCGCAATACTGCTAATTTTTTACTCCCCGGCCTTTTATTTCTTTATCTCCAACCTTTTCTGTTTTTTTATTCTTCAATTTTTCAAAGTGAAATGGAACTTGGAAATATTTAATTGTTATAAATACCATATTACCAGATTTATCCTCTGACGAGAAGAGTTTTATCTTTGAAAAACCATGGTTTAAGGATTAATGTAACTCCTTGCATTTGACCTTTCGATGTAATAAAATTTGTATTAATTTATGTAACTTTATGTAATTTTGTACAATTTTTTATCTTTATCTTTCTTTCTTTAAAAGGTTTTATATATATATATATATATATATATATATATTGTATTAACACCAAAACTTAATATTCCATAGGTTTCACAAACGAAAAGGTTCGTGAAACCTATGGAATATTTTTTTTTTTGATTTTAATACAAAAAAAAAAAAAAAAAAAAAAAAAACTTCAGAAAAATTAAATAAAAAGGTATAATTAAACAGACGAATTCTGTTATTTTTAACAATGTTTGCATAAATGAGAAAATGCTGCCTAAATACACAATTTAGATTAGTTATATACAAAGGGGGTAAAAAAGGGGTTGGAAGACCTTCGTAAAAATTAGACATCAATTAATCAATATTTCTTTAAATTTCCATTTATTTTAAAGGATTTTTAGGGCCATAATATGAGTACAACTCCCATTTGAATATTCAAATATTTCAGATTTACATTAAATTTGATCCATATTCATTAGACACCAATTAATTCCCTGGATTTCAATTTTTTTATGGATAGCGACAATGGATGAAACAATGATTCAGCACTTTGCGACCAACGACTCAAACATCAGCAGGAAAGGTTT
Organism: Sepiola atlantica; assembly: GCA_963556195.1. NCBI lineage: Eukaryota > Metazoa > Mollusca > Cephalopoda > Sepiida > Sepiolidae > Sepiola > Sepiola atlantica. The sequence goes on from OY744549.1 coordinate 1,792,699, forward strand.
TGGCTTTCGTATTTTTTGGATGCACGAGGTATTTTGTTCATCAATTATAATGAGAAATGAAAAACCATTAATAGCGAATATTATATTGGTACATTTGAAGAAATTGCAAAAAAGAAAAAAAAAAAAAAAAAAAAAAAAAAATCAAAGAAAAAGTCCTTCACCAAGACAATGCACTGTGTGTCACGTTGATTTCAAAACTACATGAATTGCGTCCACCCTATTCTCCAGATCCAGCCTCCAGCGACTATTGACTGTTTGCAGACCCTAAAGAATGCCCCAGGGAAAGAGAGTTGGTTCAAATGAAGAAGTGATATCCGAAATGGAGGCGGATTTTAAGACCAAAGACAAACGCTAAAAAGGCACTTGATTATTAGAAAAGCGTTGGTCACCCTAGTAGTAGACTATGTTGATGAATAAAACCGAATTTTGGCACTTCTTGAGAATCCAAAAAACAAAATGGCTACCTCTGTACAATCACCCTGGCAATAAATGTTAGCACTTGCATATAAAATCATCACAGCAGTAATTAAAAGTTTTCATATATAAAAAAGCCGCGCGTTCGTGGTCCCCCTCTGTATGTGACTCGATGTGGCGAGTGTAAAATGCAATAAATTTGGGCAATTTGGGGCATTTTTGACCCCCCTTTGACCCCCTGGGAGCGCGAACCAGAATTTTTCTGAAGTCAAGGATGCTCATTTTATATCCAGAACAATTGCCTCTAAATTTTGGCCAAGTTTCAGAAAAATTGAATGAAGGGATCAAACGTTATGGGAGAAAAGGGTCATTTTTTGCCATTTTGGGGGCTTTTGACGCCCTGGGGGCGCGAACCAGATTTTTTCCAAGGTCAACGATACTTATTTTCTATTAGGAACAATTGCCTCCACATTTTGGCCAAGTTTCAGAAAAATTAAATGGATGGATGAAAAGTTATGACACAAAAAATGTCATTTTTTGCCATTTCGGGGCCTTTTTACCACCTGGGGGGCTAACCAGATTTTTTTTCAAAAATCGGAGAATGTCACTTTCTAACCTGACCAAAGTTACAACTTCATGCAAAATTTCAGAGAAATTCAATGGATGGTTGCGGAGAAAAATCCGGACGGACGGACATGCCTCAAAACATAAGTCCCCCGATTTTATAAATCGGGGGACCAATTATTATCATATAAAGAAAAGAAAAAAATACCGGCATTTCTTTAGATTAGCTGTGAATCAGAATTTACTTGTTTTCAATTTTGAAAACAGGGGCAGACAATCAACCGGAAGTAATACAGAATGAGAAGTTTTTATCCAAAACTATCAATAAAGCGAACAATAATAACAGCGAACAGTGTTTTTTTTGTTTGTTTTTTTACTTAATAATGTAAAATTTTATAAACGAATAGGTCAGTGATTTTTTTTTGTATATTTTAAAACTTTATAAAAACGAAGTTTGTCTGATTTTTTTTATCAAATAGTCAAACATGATTTTTTTTTTTTATAATCTAAAACTTTATAAAAACGAAAACTTATTTAAAAATAAATGGTAAACATAATTTGTACTTCCGGTTGATTGGGTTAGGAATGTAACTCTTCAAAATTGATTTCTGATTCACAGCTAAACTAAAGTGCCCGACTTTTTTTTCTAAAAGTTTTTTTTTTTTTTTTTGAGTGATAAGTTAAAATTATTAACAGCAAAATCTAATTAAGGAAATTATAAAAAGAAAACATTTAAAAAAAAAAAATCCATTTGGGGCCATCCGAGGAACGATCCTGATTTTCCGCGAAAAACGGTCATTTTTTTTTCCGCTTTCATGATCGGATAATTAGATGGCCAATTTCAGCAAGTGCTAATGAACCAATTCCGAGATCATAAGATTAACGAACAAACAGATTAGTGGATTAACGATAAAGAAATAAAAAACGAAAGTTGTTTTCGCGTAAGATCGGGAGCTAAATTATGGCGAGTCGGAATGTAAGGGAGGGGAGGGGGGGTTAACATATATGTGACGAGCATGTGTAGAGAGAGATAGGTGATATCATCTAAGTGGGTATCTTTTACTTTACTCAGCAGACTAAAAACGCTCAAAAAACAAATATACAACAAATAAAAGTAACTGTAGGCGATAAAAGTTATTTTCAAACTTACCTGTGGCATTTGTTTGTATTTTTAACCCGTTCGAAGTGGTATTTATTAGAAATTAAATTATTCATCACACCAAAATCGCACAAATCAAAGATGGCGACATAGGGGGGGGGGGTATGTAAGAGAAAGAAGACCGTCCGCCATTTTCTTTTTGTGCAAAAAAAAAAAAAAAAAAAGAATTATTTTTTTCACATCTAATAAAAACCCATGTATACTACGTAAAAATACAAACAAATGTCATAGCTACGTAGGAAAATATCTATTCTCGACGTAGGTCGCCTTTACTTGTTGCATATTTATGTTTTTAAACACTTTCTCGTTCGTTTTTTTTTACCCCGTTCACGACTCTGCGGAGTAAAGTAAAAGATACCCCATCTAAGTAATTTATGAAAATATATGCTAAGAGCACAGAAACTTACCAAATATATTTATGGCAATTAAGCTACACACAGGTGTCTGCGTTTCATCCCCGTAAGGCTAAATGCATGGTATTCGTGTTACTGGTTGTTTTTGTATAACCATGTGATGTTTAGACTAGCTAACCCGACTACCTAACTCACTACCTAACCCGACTACCTAACTCTACTCCCAAATTGAGCACTGTTGAAGTAAATACTGAAAATCTATACATAATATACGTGCATACATGAAATTATATATATATATATATATATATATATGAAGCAATCCAACAAAAGATATAAGCGTCAACTAATATCTTATAATTAGTGAAACATCCGGATAAAAAACTGAAGCTCAATATACTGGATAGAGCATTAATATTATAATATAAAATGAAGTAATAAAATAAGGTGTCAATCAAATTTTATTAGAATTCAAAGTTCAAGCAAAGTATCCTTAAGTCCTTAGCTCATGAGTTTTCAAAGATAATTCTTCTCTTCAGAGGACCATTACCGCAGTTATACTACTACAGGCAATAAAATTACGCTTTGAAAATATATAAAATTATATACACAAATACATAAAAATACATAACATCAAACATATCAATCCAAAAACATACTTTTGTTGAATCCATACAGTCCATCCAGGTCATACAAGTTGAGAAGCATAATCAGGAAGGACATTACTCCAAGATACAAACAGCAGTCCAAATACGTGAAATTGAAGGGGCCGGCAAAGTTATCCAGTCGCGAAATGTGTCCATATTCAATGTTAATGATAAATAAATCAATCAAAATAATACAAAAAGTCCAATCAAAGTTCCGAAATCCCGACATGTGCAACCCAAGTCAAATCCAAGTTCGTTGTTTAATTAGAAAACCCGTTAAATCCGAATTGAGCAAAATAAGACTGAATCCCATCACATCTAGCCAGAAGAGCGAAAAATATATATGTCGGGATTTCGGTGCAGATGGATACGTTGGCTTTCGAAAAAGCCAAAACGGAAAATTACCACCCGGACAAACCACATATCTTTTTTACAGAACTCTTCATTCATTACATTTTTTAATAATATTTTTCAAATATTTGAACTTTGGCTTTTTCGAAAGCTAATCTGTATTTCTCCTCTGATGATAAGATCTCAATCTTTGAAAAGTCTTGGCTTAAGGAAAGAATAATAAACACTAGTTTATTACTGAATACACCTTGCATTGAACAATTGAAATAAATTTGGACAATCGTTGCATATTTATCACTCTTTTTTCTTCTATCACTACAATTGCTCTATCTCGTATATTGAGCTAAACCTCTTCACTATAGGTTCCATCTACTAAGTTTTACTTTTGGTTTATATTTGATCCTATATATATATATATATATATATATATATATATAAATAAATGGTAAAATTAATTTGTACTTCCGGTTGATTGGGTTAGGAATGTAACTCTTCAAAATTGATTTCTGATTCACAGCTAAACTAATATATATATATATATATATATATATATATATATATATATATATATATATTAACATAGTTCACCCCCAAACAAGGCAGGCCGCCACTGTAGACGTAAGGGGCTACTGAGAAAAAAAGGGAGGGGGGGGGGGTCAACCTAAATCGGGAGCTGCGCAGCGAGATGTCTGTTTACATTAGTTTTAAATTTCTGCATGTCAGTACCGTCGGGGAAACAGGGGGCAGGGAGGGAGTTCCAGACGCCAGCAGCTCGCGGAAAGAAGCTATTTGAGTAGAAAGCTGGGGACCTCCACAGTCAATGGATGGGATTTAGTTGATTGTCGAGTTGGTCTAGTGAATTTACGTCGAGGGGGCACCAGAGCAGCCAATTCATCGGAGCATAATCCATTGAAGTATTTGTAAAACATGCACAAGGATGCTACATTGCGGCGATGGGGCAGGGGCTGGAGCTTAGTTGACAGTGAGGGACCTATTAGGTTGGCGACTCTTTTTGGGACCTTGTCAAGGAGGGAGAGACTAGTAGATGATGCACCAGCTCATGTATGTGAAAGAAAGAAAGAAAGAGAGAGACGATTATTTAATTTATCCTACTATCGCGACGGACAGTTTATTTGTTTTTGTTTCATAAATAAAATTAACAATGTGAATAATTACGTTATTTTTTCTCGCCATTTCCTCGTTTTGTTTCAGTAACCAGAGTTGCATTTTATGTGGTCGGTTGTTTTCGTATTTGTTACGGGAATTTACCGAGACAATATTGGCAGCCATGGGGGTTGATCTAGACAAGGACCATAAAATGCAATAAGTGTTTTTTCGTTTTTCGTTTCAGGAACACGAGTTCAATTTTATGTAGTTGCTTTTTGGCTAGTTTTTTAACGGGATTTTACGGAGTCATGGGGGTTGATCTATACAATCACCATAAAATGCAACTGTGTAAATAAACCAGTAAGTGTTAGCTTGTTTTTTTATTTTTTCATTTCAGGAATTCGGGTTTCATTTTGTGTGTTCGCCTTTTGACGTTATCGGAATTTACCAAGCCAATATTAGTAGCCATGGGGGCTGATGTATATACGCACAATTAAATGCAACAATGTAAATAAATCATTAATTTTTTTTCTCGTTTTCTGTTTCAGGAACCCGGGTTTCATTTTGTATGCTCTTCTTTCGGTTGTTATCTTATTTGTTACTGGAATTTACCGAGACGATATTTGTCAGCCATGGAGGTTGATATATATAAGCACCCACAAAAAAAAAAATGAGGAAAATAAACTTAAAACATTTTTTTTTCACCCCAAAACAAGTTTTTGTGCTTCTGCAGTTTCACGATGACATTAAAATATTTTAAGAAATGTATAAAATTTATTATGTACTTACGTGGTAGCTGAAAATAAGATCGGACAGAACAAAAATTACGCAAATTCATCCAGTATTTATTACATTATAAGAAACAGAGAAAAAAAAAACGATTTTACGTATCTGTAGACATTTATACTTACTTATTTGACAAGGGAGATAACTCAAATTTTGTTTAAGAAAACTCAAAATGGCGACTAATAAAAAAAGAAATCGTTTTTATTTTTAATTTAATAAATACTGGATGAATTTGCGTAATTTTTGGTGTACAGTCTTCTTTTCAACTACCACGTAATTACATAAAAAAGTTTATACATTTCTTTAGCCATTTTTTTTTCAAAGAGAGGCTTAACATGTCGGGGCGAAAGTAAAGAAGCACCCAAGTTTTAGTGAAAGTTAACGAATTAATTTAAAAGCAAAAATGTATATAATTAGTTGATGATTAATAGGAATTTCGTGAAAAAAAAAAAAAAAAAAAAAAAAAGGCCGCGACGGGTAAAAAAAAAAATTTCTATAATTTTTTTTTTTTTTTTTTTAAGCATTAAAAAATAATTAGAATTTTAGGTGCATATTTATTTAACATGAAATACAATTAACGATAAATTTAATCTGAAATTCTGGCGAAAAAAAAAAAAACAAAAAAAAACGTGACGTGCATATTCTAACGGTCTCTATAGTACAATTGAACCAGCGCAATTGTATTTGATTTGAAACAAAAACGCTGTATTTTAAGGTTAAAAATAGATTCGTTATTATTAGAACGAGGCAGGAGGGGGAGGAGGGGAAATGGGGGAGGGGAGGAGGGGAAAATGGGGGAGGGGAGGAGGGGAAAATGGGGGGGGGGCGGTCTGTTGAATTATTATTTATACAAAGGGAAAAATCCATGGGAAGACGTGCAGTTAAAAAATACAACAAAAAAGACGATAAATAATTTAATTTAATTATTTGAAAATTAAGAGATGGTTTTACTAATTAATAATAATAATTAAAAATAATTTTTTTTTTATCAAAATCTAATTGTACAAGTGCGTGTTTTTGTTGTTGTTGAATTGGATCTTTCTTAAAAGCTAACAAAACTGACATTTTAACACATTTTTTTACCACGGTTTAATCCAAATTAAATAGAAAAAAGATAAAAAAAATATAATTAAATTAATAATGGATAGTTAATCATTTATATTAAAAATTAAAAAAAAAAATGTCTTCTAGCGAATTAGGACGTTTATTTTTTTAAAATTATTATTTGTTGGTAAATAAATGTAACATAAAAAAAAAATCGAGACTTGAAACGTATATTAGCTACACTGACATCGTCAGTAAGATCAAAGTGTAGTATCTGTTATGTCTGAGAATTTAGGATGTTATCTTCCCAGGCATTACCCTTTTAAAATATTGACGGGTTTATTGCCGATGGCCAGAAGCGCCTTCATCCATGAAATAATGCTGACCAAGCCATTTTTGCTGCCAGACCAGGTTGCTCCCCCTTCTCCCCCCACCCCTAAACACCGACATTGTTTATGTCTAATCTCACCCCATGTCGTGTAAACGAACCTAGAATTCGGGGCTAGGAACAATGTGTAGTTTCTGTTCAGTATAGACGGCCATCCCTTCCAGAGATTACTTCATTTGAGGCGATGGGGGTTTCATTTGTCTACCGCTCGAGACGTCCTCATCAATGAATGTCGACAGGACAGACCAGGCGGCTTTAACAACCAGACCATCCTCGCTCAGAGTAGGAGAAATCCTTCTAGACCGAGGTACTTTTTTTTTTTTTATTACATTTAACATTTTTTCTATCCCAATCCAGAAGCACCCTCCCCCTTTTGGGTAGCTAGCTCTCCCCATATTCAACACCGACCTCGTATCAAACTTTGCACTCGTGGGGAGCAAAGTAAAATAGAGACCATCTTCCCAGACATTACCACCTCCTTTTGGAAGGGGGTATGGGTTTATTATAAACGGAGACATTTCTTTTATTATTATTATTTAAATTTTTTTTTTGTCCATATCTAGATCATCCGTGTTTGAGCTGGGTTCTCCCCACATTAAACACTGACCTTTTATCTATTTTGACCTCGTGGGGAGGCACATCAATAGGGACTAGAATACCCGGGCTTCGGATACAAGTGTTAGGAGGTCATCCTTCCAGGCCTTATCTCCTCCTTTCGGAGAGATTATGTGCATATTATTGCCTGTCTTCCGAGACATCCTCATTCGTGAGGGAGTGCCGACGTATTTTTGTTCCCAATCTAGAATGCCCCTTTAAAAACAGACCTTTTTTTTCTAACTTTGACCTTGTGGGGAGACAACTACATACTCACATTAATGTGATTGAGTAAACAAGCAATATTTTAACAGTTCTTGGGTTATATTGAACTTTTCAGCTTTATTTAACCAAATTAGTTCTAAGTTTTATAACAATTTAATAACCAAACAATACCATAATAATATAAGCGAATTATTCTTTGGTAATTAGATTATTAATTGAACCAAATTGTTATAAAACTACAACTAAATGGTTAAGATAATGCGGTTTTAATGGCAACCATCTTAAAGCTGAAAAGTTCAAGATAACACTTTTAATTAAAATTAATACTGTTAAGTACTTGAACAGTTTTAAAAAATGGTTCTTGCGAAATTAAGGTTTTTATATTTGGTAAAAAAATAAAAAATAAAAAAAAAAGCGGTCGTTTTTATGTTTTTAGTTAACTCAAAGTTAATACTGTAAATTACTTGATAATTAACCAGTTTTAACTAATTATTTAAACCGTTTCTGTTTTACTTATTAGCGATCGGGTTGTGTTGGAGTTCGCATATCCAGTGCGCGCGCGTGTGTGTGTGTGTTTTTTTTCCACGACGCACGTGTACAAAATGCGCACACACAAAGGAAACAAAAATATAGAATTCGTTTCAGTTCTTAAAACTATGGCGTTTAAAATTCTAGTCGTTCAAACCTTTGTTTATTTTAAATTTTTATTTATATCTTCATTCTTTAGTGTAATATATATATATATATATGTAAAATATATATATATAATATATATGTGTAACAGTTTATAAAGAAATGTTTTAACTGTTGGACCTATAAACACAGACACAAAGAGAATATAGATTTATTTCCCTCCTTAACTTGCAAAGTTTACAACGCTTGGCTCATATATATATATATATATTCTTATAAAAAGGATTGACTAGAGTGCTCAATTATCGTCGCAAGAGCTCAATTTAATGTTTGTCTTAAAATTATATATTAAAAACAAATACAAAAATACACTGAATTTTCAAAATCAAAACATCGATTTTTAAATCAAAATTCGGGCATTTCTAACGACAGCTAACAGAACGAAAAAAAGGGTTAAAAGACAAACAAACAGGCAACAAATAAATGTTACCAAAGGCAAGATAAGTTACTCTTCTACTAACCTGGATAAGTTTATTAGTGTTTTAACTTATTTTAAAGCGTTTTTTTCTCGTTCAAAACAAACCTGGTGTCCACCTATTCAGTTAGAACGAAACACAAAATGGCCATTCATGAGCCCTGCACGGGGGCTTCTTAATAATCGGTGAAAATGTGAAAAATAAACAAAATAGGTTTAGAAACACATGCAATAAATGTAACCCATCGTCTGAGAATTTAATGTTCTACCAGTATTTTGCTTAATTTTCGTTTTTTGAGCGATTATTGAAACTCTTCAATTTCAGCCATTTTATTTCGTTCTAACTGAACAGGTGGACACCAGATTTGTTTTGAACAAAAAAAAATAAGTCAAAACACAAATAAACTTATCCAGGTTAGAAGAGTAACTTATCTTGCCTTAGGTAACATTTATTTGTTGCCTATTTTTTAATTTTTTTTTTTACCTTTTCGTTCTATTAGATGTCGTTATGAAAGCCCTATTTTCTTCAAGAAAGATTGACTGGAGTGCTCAATTATAGACGCGGGAGCTCAATTTAATGTTGACCATAAAGTTATTTATCTACCTCCCACAAGGTAAGATGTGACACAAGGCCGGGAAAGTGGGATTTGAAAAGCCAGCGCTCGAGAGGTGAGCACTCTGGCCATTTAAAAATTGCCTGGGCAGCCCCGTCGACATTCCCCCGTAGGGGCGCCTCAGGTAGTAAGCAATAAACTTACTCCTCCCCAAAGAGGGGAGAAAAAGCCTGGGAGGGTGGACCTCCTAGAACTGCACAGAACAGCGTGCAGTATCCATCGGAACAGATACTACACTTTGATCATGGCCAAAAGGCCAAGAAAGCGAGAGAAAACGAATACAAAAATAGACGGAATTTTCAAAAGAAAACATCGATTTTAAAATTATAATTCAGATATTCAAATTAAATTGATATATGTATATAAAAGTGTGATCACTTCGTGTGTGTGTGTGTTTCTCGTCTCTGTGTTATCATCACATTACTATTTATTGTTTATTAGTTTATTCGATTTAGTGAAAGCAAAAATTAAATAAACTAAAAAAAAAAAACTATTAAAAAAAAAAAGATTTTGTTCCGAGATTATATCCACCAGAATGCATGTCTGTTTCGCCATTTTAAACGTTTGTTGATAGTTAAAAAAAAATAGCAAAAACAAACAAAAAAAAAACACAGAATTAAATAACTCGTGACCCTCCGAAGTTTAGAAGTCTTTAAACTGTCGAACAGAAAGTCATTTAAACTTTTTTTTTTTTTAATTCTTAGCAAATCTTCATGTATTAAAAGATGGGTAGTTTTGGAAGTAATTTGCAGCCAACAAATTTGACAAATAGATTAATTAAAACAACCATTAATAACTTAATCAACAAACGATATACGGTAATAATTAAATCTAACTTTTAAAATATCTTTAAAAAAAAAAGAAAAAGAAAGATACTTTTTGTACAAACTAACCAACAAATTAAACGGTAAAGGTAAAAAAAAAAAAGACGGTAAAAAGACTCCCGGGCAACGCGTGGTAGGTTCAGCTATTAGTTAATAATGCTTTTCTTATTATTTCTTAGAAAAATTAACCAGAGTGCTAAATTACCGAAGCAAGAGCCTAATTTATTGAATTTTAATAATTCATTATATATATATATATGTAGTGTTTAGATAGTATTAGTATTATTTTTATTTTTATATATTTTTTTATTATTGTTTTAATCAATGTTATTTGATATGCAAATTACTATATCATACGGTAGTCTTAAGGGTAATTACCTGGCACAGGCTAGGAAGTAAGTGTAGTATCTGTTCCGATGGATACTGCACGCCTGTCCTGCGCAGTTCTAGGAGGTCCACCCTCCCAGGCTTCGCCTCCCCTCTTTGGGGAGGAGTAAGTTTATTGCTTACTGCTTGAGGCGCCCCTACCGGGGAATGCCGACGGGGCTGCCCAGGCAATTTTTAAATGGCCAGAGTGCTCACCTCTCGAGCGCTGGCTTTCAACCCCACTTACTCGACCCAAGCTGTGGTCACATCTTACTGGTGGGAGTAAGATAAAACTGGCCTTGTGCCTAACTCCTGCAGAGGAGTAAATAAATATTATTATTTTAGTGATATTTTAAGCTGAATTATTTCGACACTTGATTATTGGGGAAATGGTCGTATAATCAGTACCATTGGAGAGCCATGAATATTATAACTGTCCTGTTTTTAAATCTCCGAAACAGTTACATGGTAAACAGCTGATGATCCCCGTGTTAATATTAGACGTTTACGGTCTCCTGTTTTTGTTTCAATCTTAGATAATTTACCCCCCCCCCCTTTTTTTTCTTTTTTCTTTTTTTACTTATATTTTTTCATTTATTAATTTTCCAACGAATGTTAAGTCTGCAATATCTTGGATTTAGTTAGTTTGTCTGGGGATTTAAACTGCATTTTACATTTTTTTTCTAATGACTCAAAGCTTCTTTAGACTATATATATATATATATATATATATATATATATATATATATATATATATATATATATATTAGTACTTCATGTATCCACATAAAATATTATAAGGAGATATAATTTTTTATGTGTCAGTTTTCAGTATTTACTTCAACAGTGCTCGATACGTAAGTAGAGCTAGGTAGTAAGCAATGAAAAAATATATATATGGCAATCAAGCTACACAGAGGCTCCCGAGTTTCATCCCCGGGGGGAATCATCAGGCTAAATGCATGGAGTTATTTTTGTCAGGTGTTTTTATATACATGGCTTGCTAGTTAACCAATCAGATTCTTTGTTGTTCCCTCAGCCAATCGTTGGGCTTCCCGCGAACAAAGACTTTGTTGATGACGCTCCTATGCCTATCCTATTTTTTGTTAACAATGGATTTTCCGATATCCTGTTTCCTTTGTTATGGCCGAATTTATTTTAACACGTGGGTTCTTGTATTTCTATTGCCATATATATTTTCATTACTTACTATATAATATATATAAATATATATATATATATATATATATACATAGTCTCGGAAGTTTCTCAACCATTAAAACTAAAACTAAAAACAACAAAAAAAAACCCCTAAAGTCCCAAGTCGTTCAGTGGGAAATCACTCATGTAAGTCAATTTAGTTTTTACAGTTATTATATTAGTTTGCTTCTAACATTATTTTATATATAAATATATATATATATATATATAGTATTTTTTTTAAAGGCTGTGGGCAATGTAAATTCCGGGAAGGAACAAAAATAATAAATCGAATACGAAATATGACTTACTATTTATTTTTTCTTAAAAATCTTACATAACAGCACAGACGAAGTTTACCCCTGGTGTATATTATTTTTGACAAAGGGAAGTTTCTTTTCCCGAAATATTAAATAAATAATTTTTAATAATCATCCTGACAACATACGAACAGCTAACATCACACTTGCTGTTATGTAAGATTTTAAGAAACATAAATAGTAAGTCACATTTCGAATTGGATTTATTATTTTTGTTCCTTCCAGCTTACATCTTACCCGGAATTTGCATTGCCCACAACCTTTTAAAAACATACTATTCTCAGCAATGCTTCAAGCAAACTACCATTCTCTCCCTCCCTCTCTCATATATATATATATATATATATATATATATATATATGGGGTAAGGTACACGATAAGTCATGAAAATGAAATGCTGTGGTAGACAAAATGTGTGAAAAAAGACAAACGGAAAACAGGTTCAAATGCAGGAGAAAAACAAAAACAAAAAGAGATTTGACCGGTTTCGTTCGTATTTTTCTGAAGATGTTCGTTAATACGAACGAAACCGGTCAAATCTCTTGTTTTTGTTTTTCTCCTGCATTTTAACCCGTTTTCCGTTTGTCTTTTTTCACACACATATATATATATATATATATATAATAAAACAACACGGAATCACAATCACCGGTGCAATAATTTATTTCGACCCTATGGTCTTATCAAGCATCCAAGCGAGGTGATTACATTTTGCAAATATGTAATCTCCTCTTTTGGATGCTTGAAAAGGCCGGAGGGTCGAAATAAATTATCGCACCGGTGATTATGTGATTCCGTGTCACTTTACTTTATTTTATTCTTGCTCTGTTTATTAGATTGAGCTCTCTCGCAACTCTCGCTTCCCTTATTTTGTTCTTTAGTCCTCACATTCCATGAGCGATGTTTCTGACAAAGGGGGAAGAATTGCTGTTTTCTGGGTTGGAATCTATCCATCTAACACTTATCGTTGGCTAGTTTGTTTTTTTTAACCTTAAAGTAGTATTTTTTTAGCTCCTTACATCAAGTGGCTTCATGCCTTGTCTGGAGAGATTTCCATAAAAAAAAATAAAATAAAATAAAAATAATCCAGGCAAGGTAAACATCCACAGGATAGGAATCCAAAGAATTTCAACAGGGCTTATAGAAAGTGCTCAATATCAAATAGAGCTTTTATGTATATGATTATTTTTTTTATTTACACAGACATGTACAAAATCTGCGACACTGGCATGTCGATGTTATCGATCAACAGCTGTTATAAACTGAGATCTCATCAGGCAGAGGTTAAAATCCGATCTTAGCCTTAGATCATTTTTGGAAAAAATGAAAATGGATTCACACGGTTGTTATTCTTTCCAAATCAAGGAATTTGATGGATTCAGCTGATTTTTGGCAGAGATAGAGGTTCTAGGGTTGATGGCATTTTAATTCCAGTTTACCATATACCTTAGTTTTCCAGAAAATTCCAAAAAACCTTAAAAATGACCAGGCATAGTCTTTACAAAAGTAGTGACATTCCATGATAAATGCCAGTATACTGAAATCATATGCCCTTAATAGGGTTAAGATGAAAATTCATATACACTAAATGTACAAATGCAAGGAAATTCCCAAATTTGTACACTTGTTTTGTCATTAAGGGTATGCGAGCACAACAGGGCTATGTATTTTACTGGTAGGAATTTTTCTTCAGCGCACCTCACACACTTCATCCACTCATGCATAGAGATTTATACTGTAGTGATGTGATAATGTAATGGTTTGGTTGATATTTAGTCATACCCTTAATTAATGACAATAAAAGTGTAAAGATTTGGGAATTTCCTTGCTTTTGTACATTCAGTGTATATGAATTTTCATCTTAACACTATTAAGGACATATGATTTCAGTGTACTGGCATTTTTCATGGAATATGATCTAAGGTTAAGATCGGATTTTAACCGAGGAGATCTCAGTTTATAGTAACTGTTGATCGATAACATCGACATGCCAGTGTCGCAGAATTTGTACATGTCTGTAAATTAAAAATAATCATTACATGGTACATGTATTATATTAGTTTCTGTTGATGTTAATCTGTTGAAAGTCCAGTGTTTATAAAAAGTGCTCAATAACAAGTAGAGCTGTTCTTTAGCATAAATTTATATTTATACAAACATTATTGGTTACATATGTGCATACATGTTTCGGTTGTACTTTTCAGAGAGTTAACCTCTTCAGACGTATATATATATATATATATATATATATATATATTAGTTAAGTATTTTTAACGCAACTTAAAATAAGTTGTTTAGTACAAACAACCCACAAATTATGAAATTGATAAAGTTAAAAATTAAGTTAATTAAACTAAACGAAAACGTTAAACTATTTAAACAATTTAGAACTGGACATATTAATCTAATTAAATTTTAAACGAGTACTTTTTTTAATTAACGCATTTAAAAAAAAAAACCCAATGAACTTAAAAAAAAAAAGTCAACAAAACCGAAACACAAAAAGCATTAATAATAATAGTTAAAATGAAAAAATACTACGTTATATTACTCACATTAGATTAGTAAAGTTATTATTTTTTGAATTTTCCAAATAATGGTTAAGTTTTTTTTATATACATACAAAGATTGTTAGCAAAAAGGCAAAGAAAAAGGAACATCACTAGACTCGCGTAACGGCTCTACTTTACGTGGTACTGAGTACTTTCGGATTCGACCATGGCCATCCCTACTACAGGCCAGGCAATCGTGCAACTGGGGTCTTTTACTGGGGGCCATGTGAATTTTCTTAAATATTCGATATAGAAGTTGCAAACTATATCATCAACTGGTGCGGATCCTTTTTTTCTTTTTAACCACAATATACAAGTAATGATCTTTTGACATAAGTACAAATTCTCTAAAAAAAATCCAACATTGAAATAAAAATTCTTCATTGAAATATGCATTTGCCTTTGTTTATTCAAAATTACCTGTCTCTTCATTTATAGGAATTTGTCAATAATTGTAAAATTTATCAATTAGCTCATTGTGGTTCTTATTATTTGGTATATAAAACACATAAAAACATCAAACTAATCTCAGAGAGGAATTTTACCTTTGTTTGCAACTTCTATATCGAATATTTAAGAAAATTCACATGGCCCCCAGTAAAAGACCCCAGTTGCACGATTGCCTGGCCTGTAGTAGGGATGGCCATGGATTCGACACAATACTATTTATTTACAAAAACTTACTAATAACCAAATTCGGTATAAGTATCCTTTTTTAGATATATTATATATATACGTCTATTCAACCGAACGAGTTTCATTTCCCGATAGCCTCAGAAACCACCGGTATAGATGGCTAGTCAATATATATCACTGTATCATAATATAAATTAAAAAAAAATGTTTTTCGTTATCTTACTAACGATGTTTCCACAAAAAGTATTCTTTTTTAGTAAAATAAGTTTATTTATATATATATATATATATATATATATATATATATGGTAAGTTATGAAACTTTATGGTAATTAAGCTACACGGAGGCTTCCGCGTTTCATCTCCGTAGGGAATCGCCAAGATAAAATGCCTACGGGGATGAAACGCGGAAGCCTCTGTGTAGCTTAATTGCCATAAAGTTTCATAACTTACTACCTAGCTCTACTCACGTATATAGCAATGTTGAAGTAAATACTGAAAATTGATATATAAAAGATTATGTCTCCTTATAATATTTTATGTTTTATGTAGATACATGAAAAAAAAAAAAAAAAAAAAAATATATATATATATATATATATATATATATATATATATATATATATACAGGGTGGGCAAAAATAAGGGTCCTATTTTTAAAAATTCATAACTTTTTTATTTATTGATTTTTTTTTTATTTTTTTTTAGAATAAGTAAAGGACCCCTTCCGAAGCAAGCATGAGCCGTATTAGCCCTAAGGAACGTACCCTCATTTAGAAAACATTATTTTTGCTTAAAAAACTCAAAACAGTGTAAAAAAACAATACTTTAGTTTTTGTAAGTTTTAAGAAGTGTTTTTCGGCTAAAATTTGTTTTGTTTATTTCAAAAAATCTCGGAAGGGTCAGTCTACACACACATAAAGTTTGGTGAGTTTAACTTTTATTTTGTGGAAGTTATTCAAATTCAAGTTATTCAAATTTAAAGATAGGACCCTTATTTTGGCCCACCCTGTATATATATTTTCATATGATAGGAAGGTTTTTTTTAATAGTAAAATTAATGTGATATTAATTAGTAAAATAGAAAAGACGTTAAAAACCTTGAGGGGAAAAAGTGTCGGACGATGCTATAGAAAAACGGAATTGTTAACCTGGAGAAACGAAACGAAGCAATTAATGTGTAATTATAAAAATATAATATTTTATTTCATGAATTTTAATTAAGTATAAAAATAATTTAGTGTTAAATATTTGTTTGTTAGCACTTCTGGTAAACTTTATTGTTTTCTGTGAAGGGTTCGTTTTTCGTTAAACACACCCTTAGCGGCCATATTGGACGAACTTTGGATTATTTACGAATTTCTTCGATAGTTTATAGATTTCAAGCGTGCTTTTCGCGCGTAATACTAATTGGATTTTAACTCTAAATAATTCCTTGGTCAATATTATTTAACAAAAACAACAACATAATACAATTCACGGCACATGTTCGTCTTTAACCACTGTCCGTTTTTCACAACTTTTTACTGACCATTTTTCTTTTCTTTTTTCAGTGTACACTTATCTATCAGGCTGTTAGAGAATTCCGGCGTTTTTGGAATTTTTTTCCAAATATTTTACATTTTAGGAGGGGGGATCAGTTTCTAATGTTAATTCAACGTAGACTGATCCCCCTCTTTTTGACCATCTCAATTTTTTAAAAAATCTTTCTCGGTGTACGATTCCCTATCATGTTAATAGAGAATTCCGGGGGTTTTGGAAAGAAATTGTGATTTTAAGACCGGGGATCAGTTTTCAATGTAAATTCAACGTGGACTGATCCCCCTCTTTTTAACCATCTCAAATTTTTAAAATTATTCTTCTGCTTACAATTACCTATCATGTCACGAGAGAATTCCGGCGTTTTTGAAAAGAAATTTTTAAAAATTGAGATTTTAAGACGGGGGATCAGTCTTGTTCGTCTTTTACCATAGTTCGTTTTTCACAACTTTTTACGTCTTAAAATCTCATTTTTTAAAAATTTCTTTTTCTGTGAAGGGTTCGTTTTTCGTTAAACACACCCTTAGCGGCCATATTGGACGAACTTTGGATTATTTACGATAGTTTATAGATTTCAAGCGTGCTTTTCGCGCGTAATACTAATTGGATTTTAACTCTAAATAATTCCTTGGTCAATATTATTTAACAAAAACAACAACATAATACAATTCCCAATGCGTATACACGTATTTTATCGCATTCTGTGTGGAAGCACCGTTAGTAGGATCACTTTAATTTTTACTAACGTAGTTAAGCAGTCATAATTTCTTAGATTATACGAATATAAATATATAAAGACAAACAAAATATTAAAAAGAAATTGAGGACTTTTAAGTTAAAAATTTCATGCTTCGGAAGTTTTGAGATGAGGGTTGATAATTCGTAGAACTTGGTATATTCGGACTACTGTTCTCATCTTGGGTGTTTTTATCACAACGTTTCGGCCGATGTAACCTCCGGCATTCTTCAGATTTCTTTCCCAGTCATGGCAGATGGAAAGAGAGATTAAATAAAGGGTTCCGTTCGAAATTCCGTCCAGATTCCCGAGTTCGACAAGGTACACCTCAAGAAGGTCGGAGGTTACATCGGCCAAAACGTTGTGATAAAAATAATTTCATAAATGCCTTTTCAATTATTTATTATTGTTATGTAACTCTATCTGAAAGGACATCAAGCACTGTGTATGCAACATCGGTCTTGCTTCTGTTGTGAATCCAATAAGTTTTGATTTACTCCTCTCAGGGAGTTAGGCACAAGGCCAGTTTTTTTTATCTTACTCCCACAAGTAAGATATGACCCAAGGTCGGGTCGGGAAAGTGGGGTTTGAAAAGCCAGCACTCGAGAGGTGATACCTCATTGTAATATAACTTCCTATTCCAGTAGCTTATTTCCAAGAATCGAAGGCTTGTGGAACTCTCTTCCTGCTGACTGTTTTCATCCTACCTATCTATAACCTTGGCCTTTTCAAGACTAAGGCCAATAGGCATCTCCTGTCTTTGCGATGATCATATTTCGTTTTTGTTAGCTCCTTACATCAAGTGGCTTCATGCCTTGTCTGGAGCGATTTCCACACACACACATACATATATATATATAGGGGAGTTTGAATTACCTACTAGACACTATACTCGAGTGTCTTCGGTCTCTCTGTACAAGGGTTTGTCAGGACAACCTGACATGAGGATACTTAACCCTACAACTAAACCCAGACCAAATATTCAAAATTACATAGTATCCACAGCACAAATAAGATCCCCTCAGCACGGCTATACACTTGCTCAAACGAGGAATCGTGCATCTTCTCCTAGTGATGTTACCTCAAGTGACACCACGTAGCTGGATACACCACCAGACTAGATGAATTCTTGTCCTGGAATCCGGTAAGGCCAACAGACCACAAGAAAGATATACTATGACATACTTGACTGGTCAGTTGGGGAGAGAAGAAATTTATTATTCTTAACTTTTTTTACTAACTCAATGTTTGAAAAATAAAGGAGAATTTTAATAGAATATTCGGGTAGCTATGTATCTCATATAGAGATCAAGTGTTAGCCCCAGGAAGGGGACCCTTGATTTCTGAGAACTTCGACTGAAGTAAAATGAAACATTAAGTGAGAAATATATATATATATATATATATATATATATATATTTATTACTATTTCATGTATCCACATAAAATTTTATAAGGAGATATAACTTTTTATGTATCAATTTTCAGTATTTTTTTGGCTAAGATCAAAGTGTAGTATCTGTTCCGATGGATACTGCACCCCATAGACTGGTATTGTCTTGGCCTTCCGGGCTTGATTTACGTCGGTCTATGGGTCTGTCCTGTGCAGTTCTGGGAGGTCCACCTTCCCGGGCTTTGCCTCCCCTCTTTGGGGAGGCGTAAGTTTATTGCTTACTGCCTGAGGCGCCTCTACCGGGGAATGCCGACGGGGCTGCCCAGGCAATTTTTAACCCCCACTTTCCCGACCCGACCTTGGGTCACATCTTACTTGTGGGAGTAAGATAAAAACTGGCCTTGTGCCTAACTCCTGGAGAGGAGTAAATCAATACTCAAACAGTGATCAACACGTGAGTAGAGCTAGGTAGTAAGTTATGAAAATATATTTATGCCAATTAAGCTACACAGAGGCATCCGCGTTTCATCCCCGGGGGAATATATATATATATATACATATATATATATATATATATGTGTATGTATGTATGCATGTGTGTGTGTGTGGGTATGTATGGGTATGTATGTGTGTATGTGTGTGGCTTACATCGAAATGCACACGTTTCGACCCTAACGGACCCATCAGAGCAACCTCTGGCGAAGACAACATTCTGTGCGCAGCCAGAAGAGAAATCTTTCTAAACTGAGGTCAGTTGTAAAGATTAATTTCGTCCCCAATCCAGGGTGCCCCCCCCCCTTTTTAGGGGCTAGACTTTTTCCCCCCCGATTAAAAAAACAAAAAACAATAAAAAAACGACTTTGCTCTCGCGGGGAGCAAGTAAAAAGTGACACAGTAAGTCAAATAAATAAACGAATATGTTTACTTATTTGACTTGCTTCCCCACGAGAGCAAAGTAGGGCACAAGGTCGTTTTTCATAATGGGGGGGGGGGGGGGGGAGTCTATTGAGCACCATCGGATCGCCAATATACAAAATCCTTCGTCTCAAGAAGTCACTTGATGCGGGTGAAATAAATTATCTAAAAATTTTTTAAAAAAATTGGGGTACTTCTGCAGTTTACGGACCATGCTCGGATTTTCTAGTTAAATGCAATTTGCACGGTATCTTTTGTTTATTAACAAAGCCCCCCCCCCACCATGTTAAGAATGGGTTTCTAAATAATGTTATTATTTCAGCACGGACCGTAAACTGCAGGAGTGTCAAAAAAAAAAAAAAAAAAAAAAAAGAAAAGAAAAAAAAAAACTACCAATGGATTTTTTTTTTTTAGTTTTTCCATAGACTTATCTGTAAAATCTGTACTCAACCCGGATCTACCCTGCAAAGAACTCCACGGGGTTCAACCTATATCTATATCACCCGGATTTACTGATATATATATATATCAGTAACATTATAAATATATAAGTTTCAATGAGGAGGCAATTCCTGTCATATATATGTAACTTCTTTGAGAATCAAAATTAAGATCGTAATATTTGTTTTATTTTTGTACCGAAACCAACGGTACTAATTTTTTTGCACAAAAAAAATAAAAATAATATATATATATATGTATATATATATGTATATATATGTACGTTATTATTAAAAACGAAATAATGTTGAGAAATTAGTCCCAAACAATTTTGGTTTACCTACCCATTTGTGACCTATTTACGTTTAAAAAAAAAAAAAAGAAAAAGTTATAAGCATTTTAAGTTCCGTAAATATTGGTTGTGAGTAAAGTAATAAAAAGTCAGACATCTTGTCTATTGACATCGGACTCCTTACCACTTTACTCACAACCAATAATTAAACAACTTAAAATGCGTATAACTTCGATTAAATACCAATGTTGTTCTTTTAACGCAAATAGGTCACACATGAGTAAGTAAACCCGAATAAATCGTTTTTGAATAATTTTTCAAATGTATTTTCTTTTAGAATTATTTATGTCTCCAATAGTAACGTCGACATCACACACAACAATAAATAATACTTTAATTATTAAATATTATCATAAAACTATCTGGGGGGGGGAGTCCTCTTCTCTTCCCTACAGAAGAGACGTTGTTAGTCTTTCTCCACTCCATCGTTTTTTTTTTCATGGTAGGTGCTCGACTGAGCTCAAACTTATGCCCCCCCCCCGTAAAACATTCACTCGTCTAGCTACAACCACTGCAGATAATTTTATTTTTCTGTCTATCTAAAAACTAAACCTAACTTCCATGAGGAAAGTTTATTTCCAGGAATTACTCATCCGTGGGAACATCATACCACGGGGCTGCTTCTTAACTGACTACAACACGGTGTTTTTTTTTTTAATTTTTTTTTAAGTATGATGTTAAATCCTTTTAAATAATCAAATTTTGCTCAGCTTAAACAATCGTTACGAAGCTTCACGGCGTTGTCTCACCGCCCGTCGGACATATTTATTAAACCTTATCCTCGAGTGGCCTTGGGGCCCTGATAAGCGGTAACCCCTTAGCAAAAAAAAAAAAAAAAAAAAATGTAAAAATATCGAACCCTTTGTACGTGCAAAAATCTGTGGTGTCTTGGTTCGACTCTCCCAATTCTGGAAGTTGATTTTCCATATATATATATATATATATATATATATATATAAAATAAAGTAAAGTAACACGGAATCACATAATCACCGGTGCGGTAAATTATTTACCGGTGATTATGTGATTTCGTGTTACTTTACTTTATTCTTGCTCTGTTTATTACATTGAGTTCTCATACCCGGATTTCCTTCTGGAACTCATATATATACATATATATATATATATATATATACATACATATATACATAT
>OY744549.1:1816978-1836978 GCA_963556195.1 Sepiola atlantica
TTAAAATAGGATTATGTTACCACTAACCCTAAGTCTGGGGGTGCTTTCCAGTTGGGTTAGGGTAAGATTTTCTTTTTAATAGTTTAAGCCTGAAATTAGCGACCACTGAAAACAAAAAAAAAAACGACCGCCATGATTGCTTGATCAAATCGGTGAAGTGAAAGTATCAAAACAAAGTTTGAAATTACAAAACTTACAAACAGTTTCAACAGTTTAAAAAAAAAATGCAGGTCGGTAGAAAATTAAAATAAAAGATTTACATTTTTGACGTTGATCTTTCTTATTTATATTTTTTTAATTACTTATTATCGACGATGTATTTTCTAATATACTTTTTTTTAAATAAGACAAGCGGCTAAAAATTCACTGCTTTCGCAAATGAATGAGACAAACCCTAACATTAACCCTAACATTAACCCTAACCGTAAAGCTAACCCTAACCCTAAATCTAATGCTAACCGTAACCCTAACATTAACCCTAACATTAACCCTAACCCTAACATTAACCCTAACATTAACCCTAACATTAACCCTAACCCTAACATTAACCCTAACATTAACCCTAACCCTAACCCTAACATTAACCCTAACCCTAACCCTAACATTAACCCTAACATTAACCCTAACCCTAACATGAACCATAACATTAACCCTAACATTAACATTAACCCTAACATTAACCGTAACATTAACCCTAACATAAACCCTAACCCTAACATTACCCTAACCCTAACCCTAACCCTAACCCTAACATTAACCCTAACCCTAACCCTAACATTAACCCTAACATTAACCCTAACCCTAACATTAACCCTAACCCTAACCCTAACATTAACCCTAACATTAACCCTAACCCTAACATTAACCCTAACATTAACCCTAACCTAAACCCTAATCCTAACACTAAATCTAATGCTAACCGTAACCCTTACCCTAAACCTAACCCTAACATTAACCCTAACATTAACTCTAACCCTAACATTAACTCTAACATTAACCCTAACATTAACCCTAACATTAACCCTAACCGTAAAGCTAACCCTAACCCTAAATCTAATGCTAACCGTAACCCTAACATTAACCCTAACATTAACCCTAACCCTAACATTAACCCTAACCCTAACATTAACCCTAACATTAACCCTAACATTAACCCTAACCCTAACATTAACCCTAACATTAACCCTAATCCTAACCCTAACATTAACCCTAACCCTAACCCTAACATTAACCCTAACATTAACCCTAACCCTAACATGAACCATAACATTAACCCTAACATTAACATTAACCCTAACATTAACCGTAACATTAACCCTAACATAAACCCTAACCCTAACATTACCCTAACCCTAACCCTAACCCTAACCCTAACATTAACCCTAACCCTAACCCTAACATTAACCCTAACATTAACCCTAACCCTAACATTAACCCTAACCCTAACCCTAACATTAACCCTAACCCTAACATTAACCCTAACATTAACCCTAACCTAAACCCTAATCCTAACACTAAATCTAATGCTAACCGTAACCCTTACCCTAAACCTAACCCTAACATTAACCCTAACATTAACTCTAACCCTAACATTAACTCTAACATTAACCCTAACATTAACCCTAACATTAACCCTAACCCTAACCCTAACATTAACCCTAACCCTAACATTAACCCTAACATTAACCCTAACCCTAACATTAACTCTAACATTAACCCTAACATTAACCCTAACATTAACCCTAACCCTAACCCTAACATTAACCCTAACCCTAACCCTAACCCTAACATTAACCCTAACATTAACCCTAACATTAACTCTAACATTAATCCTAACCTAAACCCTAATCTTAACACTAAATCTAATGCTAACCGTAACCCTTATCCTAAACCTAACCCTAACCCTAAACCTAACCTAAACCCTAATCCTAACCCTAACCTTAATGCTAACCCTAACACTAAATCTTATGCTAACTGTAACCCTAACCCTAACCTAAACCCTAATCCTAATCCTAATCCTAATCCTAACACTAAATCTAATGCTAACCGTAACCCTTACCCTAAACACAACCTAAACCCTAACCCTAACCCCAACCCTAAAATGCATGCAACAAAATAAACAGTGGAATTTCTTAATAGACCGAATAAAATTATTATCTTTAAAAAATGGTTTGTATTAGATTCCACATCATGAAAAAACAAAAAAAACAAATAATCTGACAAAGGGGGAAGAATTGCTGTCTTCTGTGCCGGAATTTATCCATATACCACTTTTCGTTGACTAGATTTTTATCTTGAGGTGGTATTTTTTAGCTCCTTACAGCAAACGGCTTCATGCCTTGTCCGGAGCGATTTCCATTTTAAAAAAAATCCACTCTCGAACTATTGCCCAATTTGTTCACATTGGAGATCGAAGAACTGTCTGTCGAGGGAACGTCTAATCAACCACTTAGGCAAAGGAATAATAGGGTTTACGGTTATGTTAGGGTTATGTAGTAACTTTTAATGCTGCTAAAACAAAGCTCCTTTCCTTCAATAACTACAAGGAACCTCTCCAACCACCGATTGTCATGGCAAATAACACCCTACCTGAGAGTTCATCATTCAAACTCTTCGGCTTTACATTCACAGGTAACATGAATTGGAACAAATACATTGAAGACATTGCCAAGGCTGCTGCAAAGAAGGTGGGCTCCCTCTACCGTGCTAGTAAACTCCTCACACCTGACATTATCCTGTATCTCTACAAAGTCACCATTCGCCCATGCATGGAGTATTGTTGCCACATCTGGGCTGGTGCATCATCCACTAGTCTCTCCCTCCTTGACAAGGTCCAAAAAAGAATCGCCAACCTAATAGGTTCCTCACTGTCAACCAAGCTCCAGCCTCTATCACATCGCCGCAATGTGGCATCCTTGTGCTTGTTTTACAAATACTTCAATGGATTATGCTCCGATGAATTGGCTACTCTGGTGCCTCCTCGACGTAAATTCACTAGACAAACTCGACAATCAACTAAATCTCATTCATTCACTGTGGAGGTCCCAAGATGTCGGAGAGCCTTCTACTCAAATAGCTTCTTTCCTCATGCTGCTGGCCTCTGGAACTCTCTCCCTGCCCCCTGTTTCCCCGACAGTACAGACATGCAGAAGTTTAAAACTAATGTAAACAGACATCTTGCTGCACAGATCCCAATTTAGGTTGACCCCCCCCCACCTTCTCTCCTCTTTTTTCTCAGTAGCCCCTTACGTCTACAGTGGCGGCCTGCCTTGTTTGGGGTGAACTATGTTATAAAAAAAACAAAAACAAAAAAAAAGCGGAAGAAGTCTTCTCGTTGATAATATTAGCCGAACGACTTTAGAAGTTACTCTTGGATGCTGAGACATTTGGGTTAGAGGTTAGGGTTGTGTAAGTATTAGGGTTAGAGGTTAGGGTTGTGTAGGTATTAGGGTTAGAGGTTAGGGTTGTGTAAGTATTAGGGTTAGAGGTTAGGGTTGTGTAAGTATTAGGGTTAGAGGTTAGGGTTGTGTAAGTATTAGGGTTAGAGGTTAGGGTTGTGTAGGTATTAGGGTTAGAGGTTAGGGTTGTGTAGGTATTAGGGTTAGAGGTTAGGGTTGTGTAGGTATTAGGGTTAGAGGTTAGGGTTGTGTAGGTATTAGGGTTAGAGGTTAGGGTTGTGTAGGTATTAGGGTTAGAGGTTAGGGTTATGTAGGTATTAGGGTTAGAGGTTAGGGTTATGTAGGTATTAGGGTTAGAGGTTAGGGTTATGTAGGTATTAGGGTTAGAGGTTAGGGTTATGTAGGTATTAGGGTTAGAGGTTAAGGTTATGTAGGTATTAGGGTTAGAGGTTAGGGTTGTGTAGGTATTAGGGTTAGAGGTTAGGGTTATGTAGGTATTAGGGTTAGAGGTTAGGGTTATGTAGGTATTAGGGTTAGAGGTTAGGGTTATGTAGGTATTAGGGTTAGAGGTTAGGGTTATGGAGGTATTAGGGTTGGAGGTTAGGGTTGTGTAGGTATTAGGGTTAGAGGTTAGGGTTATGTAGGTATTAGGGTTAGAGGTTAGGGTTATGTAGGTATTAGGGTTGGAGGTTAGGGTTATGTAGGTATTAGGGTTGGAGGTTAGGGTTATGTAGGTATTAGGGTTGGAGGTTAGGGTTATGTAGGTATTAGGGTTAGAGGTTAGGGTTATGTAGGTATTAGGGTTAGAGGTTAGGGTTATGTAGGTATTAGGGTTAGAGGTTAGGGTTATGTAGGTATTAGGGTTAGAGGTTACGGTTGTGTAGGTATTAGGGTTAGAGGTTAGGGTTGTGTAGGTATTAGGGTTGGAGGTTAGGGTTATGTAGGTATTAGGGTTAGAGGTTAGGGTTATGTAGGTATTAGGGTTAGAGGTTAGGGTTGTGTAGGTATTAGGGTTGGAGGTTAGGGTTGTGTAGGTATTAGGGTTGGAGGTTAGGGTTGTGTAGGTATTAGGGTTAGAGGTTAGGGTTGTGTAGGTATTAGGGTTGGAGGTTAGGGTTATGTAGGTATTAGGGTTGGAGGTTAGGGTTATGTAGGTATTAGGGTTAGAGGTTAGGGTTGTGTAGGTATTAGGGTTGGAGGTAAGGGTTGTGTAGGTATTAGGGTTAGAGGTTAGGGTTGTGTAGGTATTTGGGTTAGAGGTTAGGGTTAGGGTTATGTAGGTATTTGGGTTAGAGGTTAGGGTTATGTAGGTATTAAGGTTAAAGGTTAGGGTTGTGTAGGTATTAGGGTTAGAGGTTAGGGTTATGTAGGTATTAGGGTTAGAGGTTAGGGTTATGTAGGTATTAGGGTTAGAGGTTAGGGTTATGTAGGTATTAGGGTTAGAGGTTAGGGTTATGTAGGTATTAGGGTTATGTAGGTATTAGGGTTAGAGGTTAGGGTTATGTAGGTATTAGGGTTAGAGGTTAGGGTTATGTAGGTATTAGGGTTAGAGGTTAGGGTTGTGTAGGTATTAGGGTTAGAGGTTAGGGTTATGTAGGTATTAGGGTTAGAGGTTAGGGTTATGTAGGTATTAGGGTTAGAGGTTAGGGTTATGTAGGTATTAGGGTTAGAGGTTAGGGTTATGTAGGTATTAGGGTTAGAGGTTAGGGTTGTGTAGGTATTAGGGTTAGAGGTTAGGGTTGTGTAGGTATTAGGGTTAGAGGTTAGGGTTATGTAGGTATTAGGGTTAGAGGTTAGGGTTGTGTAGGTATTAGGGTTAGAGGTTAGGGTTATGTAGGTATTAGGGTTAGAGGTTAGGGTTGTGTAGGTATTAGGGTTAGAGGTTAGGGTTGTGTAGGTATTTGGGTTAGAGGTTAGGGTTATGTAGGTATTAGGGTTAGAGGTTAGGGTTGTGTAGGTATTAGGGTTAGAGGTTAGGGTTGTGTAGGTATTAGGGTTAGAGGTTAGGGTTATGTAGGTATTAGGGTCAGAGGTTAGGGTTATGTAGGTATTAGGGTCAGAGGTTAGGGTTATGTACGTATTAGGGTTAAAGGTTAGGGTTGTGTAGGTATTAGGGTTAGAGGTTAGGGTTATGTAGGTATTAGGGTTGGAGGTTAGGGTTATGTAGGTATTAGGGTTGGAGGTTAGGGTTGTGTAGGTATTAGGGTTAAAGGTTAGGGTTGTGTAGGTATTAGGGTTAGAGGTTAGGGTTGTGTAGGTATTAGGGTGTGAGGTTAGGGTTATGTAGGTATTAGGGTTGGAGGTTAGGGTTATGTAGGTATTAGGGTTAGAGGTTAGGGTTATGTACGTATTAGGGTTAGAGGTTAGGGTTATGTAGGTATTAGGGTTAGAGGTTAGGGTTGTGTAGGTATTAGGGTTAGAGGTTAGGGTTGTGTAGGTATTAGGGTTAGAGGTTAGGGTTATGTACGTATTAGGGTTAGAGGTTAGGGTTGTGTAGGTATTAGGGTTAGAGGTTAGGGTTGTGTAGGTATTAGGGTTAGAGGTTAGGGTTATGTAAGTATTAGGGTTAGAGGTTAGGGTTATGTAGGTATTAGGGTTAGAGGTTAGGGTTATGTAGGTATTAGGGTTAGAGGTTTGGGTTGTGTAGGTATTAGGGTTAGAGGTTAGGGTTATGTAGGTATTAGGGTTAGAGGTTAGGGTTGTGTAGGTATTAGGGTTAGAGGTTAGGGTTGTGTAGGTATTAGGGTTAGAGGTTAGGGTTATGTAGGTATTAGGGTTAGAGGTTAGGGTTATGTAGGTATTAGGGTTAGAGGTTAGGGTTATGTAGGTATTAGGGTTAGAGGTTAGGGTTATGTAGGTATTAGGGTTAGAGGTTAGGGTTATGTAGGTATTAGGGTTAGAGGTTAGGGTTATGTAGGTATTAGGGTTAGAGGTTAGGGTTATGTAGGTATTAGGGTTAGAGGTTAGGGTTATGTAGGTATTAGGGTTAGAGGTTAGGGTTATGTAGGTATTAGGGTTGGAGGTTAGGGTTATGTAGGTATTAGGGTTGGAGGTTAGGGTTATGTAGGTATTAGGGTTGGAGGTTAGGGTTATGTAGGTATTAGGGTTGGAGGTTAGGGTTATGTAGGTATTAGGGTTAGAGGGTAGGGTTATGTAGGTATTAGGGTTAGAGGTTAGGGTTGTGTAGGTATTAGGGTTAGAGGTTATGGTTGTGTAGGTATTAGGGTTAGAGGTTAGGGTTGTGAAGGTATTAGGGTTGGAGGTTAGGGTTATGTAGGTATTAGGGTTGGAGGTTAGGGTTATGTAGGTATTAGGGTTAGAGGTTAGGGTTATGTAGGTATTAGGGTTGGAGGTTAGGGTTATGTAGGTATTAGGGTTTGAGGTTAGGGTTATGTAAGTATTAGGGTTAGAGGTTAGAGTTATGTAGGTATTAGGGTTAGAGGTTAGGGTTATGTAGGTATTAGGGTTAGAGGTTATGTAGGTATTAGGGTTGGAGGTTAGGGTTATGTAAGTATTAGGGTTAGAGGTTAGTGTTATGTAGGTATTAGGGTTAGAGGTTAGTGTTATGTAGGTATTAGGGTTAGAGGTTAGGGTTATGTAGGTATTAGGGTTAGAGGTTAGGGTTATGTAGGTATTAGGGTTAGAGGTTAGGGTTATGTAGGTATTAGGGTTGGAGGTTAGGGTTGTGTAGGTATTAGGGTTAGAGGTTAGGGTTGTGTAAGTATTAGGGTTAGAGGTTAGGGTTATGTAGGTATTAGGGTTAGAGGTTAGGGTTATGTAGGTATTAGGGTTGGAGGTTAGGGTTATGTAGGTATTAGGGTTAGAGGTTAGGGTTATGTAGGTATTAGGGTTAGAGGTTAGGGTTGTGTAGGTATTAGGGTTAGAGGTTAGGGTTGTGAAGGTATTAGGGTTAGAGGTTAGGGTTATGTAGGTATTAGGGTTGGAGGTTAGGGTTATGTAGGTATTAGGGTTGGAGGTTAGGGTTATGTAGGTATTAGGGTTAGAGGTTAGGGTTATGTAGGTATTAGGGTTAGAGGTTAGGGTTATGTAGGTATTAGGGTTAGAGGTTAGGGTTATGTAGGTATTAGGGTTAGAGGTTAGGGTTATGTAGGTATTAGGGTTGGAGGTTAGGGTTATGTAGGTATTAGGGTTGGAGGTTAGGGTTATGTAGGTATTAGGGTTGGAGGTTAGGGTTATGTAGGTATTAGGCTTGGAGGTTAGGGTTATGTAGGTATTAGGGTTGGAGGTTAGGGTTATGTAGGTATTAGGGTTGGAGGTTAGGGTTATGTAGGTATTAGGGTTAGAGGTTAGGGTTATGTAGGTATTAGGGTTAGAGGTTAGGGTTATGTAGGTATTAGGGTTAGAGGTTAGGGTTGTGTAGGTATTAGGGTTGGAGGTTAGGGTTGTGTAGGTATTAGGGTTAGAGGTTAGGGTTGTGTAGGTATTAGGGTTGGAGGTTAGGGTTATGTAGGTATTAGGGTTGGAGGTTAGGGTTGTGTAGGTATTAGGGTTGGAGGTAAGGGTTATGTAGGTATTAGGGTTAGAGGTTAGGGTTATGTAGGTATTAGGGTTAGAGGTTAGGGTTGTGTAGGTATTAGGGTTGGAGGTAAGGGTTATGTAGGTATTAGGGTTGGAGGTTAGGGTTATGTAGGTCTTAGGGTTAGAGGTTAGGGTTATGTAGGTATTAGGGTTAGAGGTTAGGGTTATGTAGGTATTAGGGTTAGAGGTTAGGGTTGTGTAGGTATTAGGGTTGGAGGTAAGGGTTATGTAGGTATTAGGGTTGGAGGTTAGGGTTATGTAGGTATTAGGGTTGGAGGTAAGGGTTGTGTAGGTATTAGGGTTAGAGGTTAGGGTTGTGTAGGTATTAGGGTTAGAGGTTAGGGTTGTGTAGGTATTAGGGTTTGAGGTTAGGGTTATGTAAGTATTAGGGTTGGAGGTTATGGTTGTGTAGGTATTAGGGTTGGAGGTTAGGGTTATGTAGGTATTAGGGTTAGAGGTTAGGGTTATGTAGGTATTTGGGTTAGAGGTTAGGGTTGTGTAGGTATTAGGGTTGGAGGTTAGGGTTATGTAGGTATTAGGGTTGGAGGTTAGGGTTATGTAGGTATTAGGGTTAGAGGTTAGGGTTGTGTAGGTATTAGGGTTAGAGGTTAGGGTTATGTAGGTATTAGGGTTAGAGGTTAGGGTTGTGTAGGTATTAGGGTTAGAGGTTTGGGTTATGTAGGTATTAGGGTTAGAGGTTAGGGTTATGTAGGTATTAGGGTTAGAGGTTAGGGTTATGTAGGTATTAGGGTTAGAGGTTAGGGTTGTGTAGGTATTAGGGTTAGAGGTTAGGGTTATGTAGGTATTAGGGTTAGAGGTTAGGGTTGTGTAGGTATTAGGGTTAGAGGTTAGGGTTATGTAGGTATTAGGGTTAGAGGTTAGGGTTGTGTAGGTATTAGGGTTAGAGGTTAGGGTTGTGTAGGTATTAGGGTTGGCGGTTAGGGTTATGTAGGTATTAGGGTTAGAGGTTAGGGTTATGTAGGTATTAGGGTTAGAGGTTAGGGTTGTGTAGGTATTAGGGTTAGAGGTTAGGGTTATGTAGGTATTAGGGTTAGAGGTATGGGTTATGTAGGTATTAGGGTTAGAGGTTAGGGTTATGTAGGTATTAGGGTTAGAGGTTAGGGTTATGTAGGTATTAGGGTTAGAGGTTAGGGTTGTGTAGGTATTAGGGTTAGAGGTTAGGGTTGTGTAGGTATTAGGGTTAGAGGTTAGAGTTATGTAGGTATTAGGGTAAGAGGTTAGGGTTATGTAGGTATTAGGGTTAGAGGTTAGGGTTATGTAGGTATTAGGGTTATGTAGGTACTAGGGTTAGAGGTTAGGGTTATGTAGGTATTAGGGTTAGAGGTTAGGGTTATGTAAGTATTAGGGTTAGAGGTTAGGGTTATGTAGGTATTAGGGTTGGAGGTTAGGGTTATGTAGGTATTAACAAAGCGGAGACTGCACTGATAAAGGTAGACAATGGAAATTACGTGGTCTGTAGGTATTAAAAAAACATTTTAATATTTAAATATATATATATATATATATTAGTAAGTTTTTGAAAGGCTGTGGGCAATGCAATTCCGGGTAAGATGCAAGTTGAAAGGAAAGGAACAAACACAATAACAATAAATCGAATACGATATAAGACTTACCATTTATTTTTCCTTTTTTTTTTTTTTCTTACATAACAGCAAGAGTGTTTTAGCTGTTCGTGTGATGTCCGGGTGATTAAAAATCACTATTTGATATTTCGGGAAAAGACATCCCTTTGTCAAAAATAATTAGACCAGAAGAAGAATATTTTTTTTCTTCTCTGACTGTGTAGAGAATAATACAAAACAAAATGGCTGCCAGATATAGACCGCAGCAAATAAAGAAGTTTCACAGGGAATATAAATTAATTTAAGTTTTATTTTAATATTATATATATATATATATATATATATATATATATATATATATATATATATATATATATATATATAAAGTGGTGTTTCTTTCCCTACAACTTTTATTTTACTTTTTCAAATTTTAAATCTTAGCCTTTGCCAACTTATTTATCCCAGCGACTTCCTCTGATGATAAGATTTTGATCTTTGAAAAGCCTGGCGTAAGGAAAATTTAACTTGAATAAATTGCCTTTTTGCAGAATATACCTTGCTCTGAGCAATTGGATTGAATTTTGATTTGGCTTTTGCTTCTCTAATTCCTTTCCATTCTTCTTCATATATATATATATATATATATATATATATATATATATATATATATATATATATATATATATATATCAAAATGACAATAAAAGCCCTTTCCAATGCAAGACAGATTTCTTTTTTTTTTTTTTTTACTTTTATCTTATATATTTCGGAGACATTCTCCATCTTTAGAGATATTTTTTTCTATTCTTTTTCTATAAAAATAAACAAACTTTTAGAAAAAAAAAGAACGACCTATATTTTAATACAAAATCTCAGCATCCTCTGGTACTTCCGTTCTACTAATAACCGCGAATTCCATCACAGCGGACAATACGTCATATCAACACACAGACGTCTTCTCGATAAACGAAACTAAAAGTTTGTTTATTTTTATAGAAAAAGATGAGAAAAGAAATAGCTCTAAAGATGGAGAATGTCTCCGAAATATATAAGATAAAAGTTTAAAAAAAAAAGAAAGAAATCTGTCTTGCACTGTAAAGGGCTTTTATTGTCAAATATATTAAAAGGGCTTTTAATATATATATATATATATATATATATATATATATATATATATATATATATATATATATATATATATATATATTTATATATATATATATATTTATATATATATATATATTTAAATATTAAAATGTTTTTTTATACCTACAGACCACGTAATTTTTATTGTTATTTTAATACTTATCATTCATTCAATGCTTAAAAAAAAGAACGACCAATATTTTAATACATATATATATATATATATATATATATATATATTATTAAGGGCATATGATTTCAGTATACTTTCATTTTTCATGAAATATATATATATATATATATATATATATATATATATATATATATATATATATATATATATATATATATTTCATGAAAAATGCCAGTATACTGAAATCATATGCCCTTAATAGGGTTAAGATAAAAATTCATATACACTAAATGTACAAAAGCAAGGAAATTCCCAAATTTTTACACTTTTATTGTCATTAAGGGTATGACTACATATCAACCAAACCATTTCATTATCACATCACTACAGTATAAATCTCTATGCATGAGTGGATGAAGTGTGTGAGATGCGCTGAAGAAAAATTCCTACCAGTAAAATACATAGCCCTGTTGTGCCCGCATACCCTTAATGACAAGAAAAGTGTAAACATTTGGGAATTTCCGTGCTTTTGTACATTTAGTGTATATGAATTTTCATCTTAACCCTATTAAGGGCATATGATTTCAGTATACTGGCATTTTTCATGGAATGTCACTACTTTTGTAAAGGCTATGCCTCAATACAATGGTCATTTTTAAGTTTTTAAAAATTTTTCTGGAAAACTAAGGTATATGGTAAACTGAAATTAAAATGCCATCAACTAGACCCTAGAACCTCTATCTCTGTCAACAATCAGCTGAATCCATCAAATAGTTGATGAGATACAGGGTTGCACATACGTACGTACGTACACACGGATAACACAAAATCATACCTGACCTTTCTGGATCTCTGGGTTGCCTTGACTAATGATGCTGAAATTCTACACACTTATAGAACCTATCAAAAAAAAAATTGTGCAAAGTTTTAACTAATTTGGTTTATTGGTTTTTGAGTTATGATTGATCAAAGAAGTGAGATTTCCAGCATAGCCCATTCGTGGAGTCTATTAAGGGACAGAGCGCTCTCGCGCCTCCCTTGATATATATATATATATATATATATATATATATATATATATATATATATATAGTAATCCAGGTAGAGTAAAAATCCACAGGGTAGAAAGGGAATCAAACCGGGCTTACAAAAGAGTTCTCAATAAAGATATAGAGCTGTATTGTGAATGTTTTTATTCGAACATGTACAAGGTCTGCTACACTGGCATGTCGATGTTATCGATCTACAACTATCGAGAGCTGAGGTCTCATCAGGCAGAAAGTTTTTTTTCTTGATCCGACCCGGTCGATGAAGTCCAGGAAGAAGAAGAAGAGGAAGAAATAAAAATCATGTGACCAATTAAAAACAAATATATATATATATGCCGTTAGAAAAGTTTAATTTACAGTAATTCATAATTTTATTTTTACCCAACGCTGAGCTGGGGTAGAGAGGGACCGGGGGAAGGAAAAGAAAGGGAAAGAGAAGCGTGCCATGAATCCTAGCTAGACACATCAGATACGACAACTTCTCAAATGGCTACAGACACACACCCAAACACCCTCCATACCTCTCTTTCTTCTGCTTCTCTTTCCCTTTCTTTTCCTTCCCCCGGCCCCTCTCTACCCCAGCTCAGCGTTGGGTAAAAATAAAATTATGAATTACTGTAAATTAAACTTTTCTAACGGCATATATACAGGGTGGGCAAAAATAAGGGTCCTATTTTTAAAAATTCATAACTTTTTTATTTATTGATTTTTTAAATTTTTTTTTAGAATAAGTAAAGGACCCCTTCCGAAGCAAGCGTGAGCCGTATTAGCCCTAAGGAACGTACCCTCATTTAGAAAACATTATTTTTGCTTAAAAAACTCAAAACAGTGTAAAAAACAATACTTTAGTTTTTGTAAGTTTTAAGAAGTGTTTTTCGGCTAAAATTTGTTTTGTTTATTTCAAAAAATCTCGGAAGGGTCAGTCTACACACACATAAAGTTTGGTGAGTTTAACTTTTATTTTGTGGAAGTTATTCAAATTCAAGTTATTCAAATTTAAAGATAGGACCCTTATTTTGGCCCACCCTGTATATATATATATATATATATATATATATATATATATATATATATATATATATATATATATATATATATATATATATATGGTAAAATGAAAAAGGAAAACCAAAAACTGGATGTTTTTTATGTGTACATCAACGTTTCGTCTTTATTTATAAGACTTCATCAGGATGATGATATAGGGAAAAGATATTATGCAAGCACAGATACATGTAGGGTAGACATGTTGGGAAGAAAAATAAAATAAAATGAAAAATAATGGCAGCGTCTTGCTGGACGTCCGTACTTGTTAGAGAATGAAAATGAGTGGGAGAAAAAAGGGGAAGGGTGGAGGGAGCAAGGACTACTGTGGCTGGCGATGTATCTGTGCTTGCATAATATCTTTTCCCTATATCATCATCCTGATGAAGTCTTATAAATAAAGACGAAACGTTGATGTACACATAAAAAACATCCAGTTTTTGGTTTTCCTTTTTCATTTTACCATCACGTCGGATTACCTTCATCCTTCTCTTCCCATATATATATATATATATATATTTGTTTTTAATTGCTCACATGATTTTTATTTCTTCCTCTTCTTCTACTTTGCTGGACTCCATTCTTCCTGGACTTCACCGACGGATCAAGAAAAAAAACTCACTATATATATATATATATATATATATATATATATATATATATATATATATATATATATATATATATGAAGCAATCCAACAAAAGATATAAGCGTCAACTAATATCTTATAATTAGTGAAACATCCGGATAAAAAACTGAAGCTCAATATACTGGATAGAGCATTAATATTATAATATAAAATGAAGTAATAAAATAAGGTGTCAATCAAATTTTATTAGAATTCAAAGTTCATGCAAAGCATCCTTAAGTCCTTAGCTCATGAGTTTTCAAAGATAATTCTTCTCTTCAGAGGACCATTACCGCAGTTATACTACTACAGGCAATAAAATTACGCTTTGAAAATATATAAAATTATATACACAAATATATAAAAATACATAACATCAAACATATCAATCCAAAAAACATACTTTTGTTGAATCCATACAGTCCATCCAGGTCATACAAATTGAGAAGCATAATCAGGAAGGACATTACTCCAAGATACAAACAGCAGTCCAAATATGTGAAATTGAAGGGGCCGGCAAAGTTATCCAGTCGCGAAATGTGTCCATATTCAATGTTATATATATATATATATAGTAGAGAATGGTAGTTTGCTTGAAGCATTGCTGAGTATAGTAGTAGTAGTAAGTTTTTGAAAGGCTGTACGGATTTTTGTTTTGTAAGATTCTCTGCACAGTCGGAGAAATTTTTCTTCTGGTTTAATTATTTTTGACAAAGGGAAGTCTCTTTTCCCGAAATATTAAATAATGATTTTTAATCACCCGGACATCACACAAACAGCTAAAAACACTCTTGCTGTTATGTAAGATTTTAGAAAAAATAAATAGTAAGTCATATTTCGTATTCGATTTATTGTTTTTGTTCCTTACAACTTGCATCTTACCCGGAATTTGCATTGCCCACAGCCTTTCAAAAACTGACTACTATATATATATATATATATATATATATGGAAATATATATATATATATATATATATATATATATATATATATATATATATATATATATATATATATATAGTTTTCCAGAAAATTCAAAAAAAACTTAAACATGACCATATATATATATATATATATATATATATATATATATATATATATATATATATGGAAAACTATATATATATATTTCAACATTTTTCAAATAAAACGAATTTTTTTTTAATTGGATAAATAATTATTTAATAATGTAGCATTTCATAAGATGAATAGTCAACGGTGATTTTTTAAAAACTTTATAAAAACGAAGAGTTTGTTGGATTTTTTTATCAAAAAAACAGTCAATATTGATTTTTTTTGTGTAATTTTTTAAAATAGAAATTGTTTAAATCCAGTGTTTTTTCTTGATATTTTAACATCATCAAAGTTTTTCTTTGTAAAGAAAATCAGAATTTTACACCATCAAAGT
Organism: Sepiola atlantica; assembly: GCA_963556195.1. Classification (NCBI taxonomy): domain Eukaryota; kingdom Metazoa; phylum Mollusca; class Cephalopoda; order Sepiida; family Sepiolidae; genus Sepiola; species Sepiola atlantica. The sequence goes on from OY744549.1 coordinate 1,831,909, forward strand.
TTTTCTTTGTAAAGAAAATTTTTTAAAATTCAATCAAACAACTTAATAACTTCATTATTTGACGAAAACTGAACCAAAAACTAGTGTTGGAAAATTTGATTAAAAAAACAACTTTTTTTTGCCTTATTTTGAAGCAACATCCATTATTCAGTTATTAATTCTAATTCAAAATCTTATATTGGAAAAAGCTTACAATGGAACTTAGTGTTGGAGATACATTCAGTTCATATGCTGAAATTGTTATTGGTCCGCCGATTTATAAAATCGGGGGACTTATGTTTTGAGGCATGTCCGTCCGTCCGTCCGGATTTTTCTCCGCAACCATCCATTGAATTTCTCTGAAATTTTGCATGAAGTTATAACTTTGGTCAGGTTAGAAAGTGACATTCTCCGATTAAAAAAAAAATCTGCTTAGCCCCCAAGGGGGTCAAAAGGCCCCGAAATGGCAAACAATGACATTTTTTGCCCCATAACTTTTCATCCATCCATTCAATTTCTCTGAAACTTTGCCAAAATATGGAGGCAATTGTTCCTAATAGAAAATAAGTATCGCGTTCGCGAAACTTGGCCAAAATGTAGAGGCAATTGTTCTGGCTATAAAATGAGCATCATTGACCTCAGAAAATTCTGGTTCTCACCCCAGGGGGTGAAAGGGGGTGAAAGGGGGTGAAAGGGATTGCATTTTACACTCGCCACATCGAGTCACATACAGAGGGGGACCACGCACGCGCTGCTTGTCCTTATTCATTTCATTACCCATAACAGTAAGGTTAAAAAAACATAGACCGGCAAAATAACGAGCCCTCGTTATTTTGCCGGTCCCAGCAAAAAATAACGAGGGCTCGTTATTTTGCCGGTCCCGGCAAAATAGCCTCTTCCTTTATTTTTGGCAGGTGAATATTTCTCTTTTTCTATCATTTCCAATATGTAACTGTTTCGCTAGCATTGTGAAGAGATTAGGAAGTCGTAATAAATTATAAATGCTGACAGTTGCAATGTGTATGTGAATTCTTTCTTTCTATATTCTCTCTCTTTCTCTTTTGAATTGTATTATAGAATTTTGAAAAACTATATATATTTATTATATGAATAAAATTATTTTTTATATATTTATTATATGAATAAAATTATTTTTTTATATATTTATTATATACATAAAATTAGTTTTTAATATATTTATTATATGAATAAAATTATTTTTTTATATATATTTATTATATGAATAAAATCATTTTTTCATATATTTATTATATGAATAAAATTATTTTTTTATATATTTATTATATACATAAAATTATTTTTTTATATATTTATTATATGAATAAAATTATTTTTTTTATATATTTATAATATGAATAAAATTATTTTTTTAATATATTTATTATATGAAAAAAATTATTTTTTTAATATATTTATTATATGAATAAAATTATTTTTTTAATATATTTATTATATGAATAAAATTATTTTTTTAATATATTTATTATATGAATAAAATTATTTTTTTATATATATTTATTATATGAATAAAATTATTTTTTTAATATATTTATTATATGAATAAAATTATTTTTTTAATATATTTATTATATGAATAAAATTATTTTTTTATATATATTTATTATATGAATAAAATTATTTTTTTAATATATTTATTATATGAATAAAATTATTTTTTATATATTTATTATATGAATAAAATTAGTTTTTTAATATATTTATAATATGAATAAAATTATTTTTTTAATATATTTATAATATGAATAAAATTATTTTTTTAATATATTTATTATATGAATAAAATTATTTTTTTAATATATTTATAATATGAATAAAATTATTTTTTTAATATATTTATTATATGAATAAAATTATTTTTTTAATATATTTATAATATGAATAAAATTATTTTTTTAATATATTTATTATATGAATAAAATTATTTTTTTATATATTTATAATATTAATAAAATTATTTTTTTATATATATATTATATGAACAAAATTATTTTGATATATTTATTATATGAATAAAATTATATATTATACTAGCGGAACCCGTCGCCCGGCGTTGCGCGGGAGAAATTACTACCTATTGCATAAAAAAGAAACCGCCTATTGTTGTTCCCTCTACCGTGTTGGTGAATGTTTTAAAGTAAAAAAAAAGAAAAGTAAAAGAAAGCAGAATGGGATCGAACGCCGATACTGGCGATAATGGCGAAAATGAAACCTCCATTCTTAACCACACCCCGAAACATATATGTCAAAATAGGCCACTTAAGCTAAGCTTGTTTACTGGCAGCCTCTAGCGACGAAAAATAAATTTCTACAATGACACGGTCATTTGTTTGAGAAGGGTTAAAGGTATATGATTTTGAAAATGTAAATGTGTCGGGGTCTAACAGTATTTTGCTGCAGGAACTGTGTCCGTTAATGTCATTCGATTAATTCTGGAATGAATGTAAATATGGAAATCATAGTTAGAAATAGGAAAAACGTAATCTGATAATCGCGGAATATCATCGGATTCAACGGACTGTTTTGTGAAAAGTAAACTGTGTTTATTAGTACCCGGTGTCGATGAGTGTAGTCACAGTACACAATTGTTAGGGGGAAAAGTCTTTGCTACCACCTATATGGAGTTGGTTTTTCGGAGAGACGTTGATGGTGGGCCAAATATAATATTTAGTGTTAGGTTGGAAAAAATAATAACAACTTTACTGAAACACGCTCGAGTGAATAAGTGTAGTATAGCGGTGAGTTTAGTAGCCTGTGATGTATGTGGTTATTTTCCTATTCTCCGAGAAGGTAGAGGGGAAAAAACGTCTCTACTTTATATATTAGATTAGATTAGAAGATAGAAGAAGATGAATAAAATTATTTTTTTATGCATTTATTATATTAATAAAATCATTTTTTTATATATTTATTATATGAATTAAATTATTTTTTATGCATTTATTATATTAATAAAATTATTTTTTTATATATTTATAATATGAATAAAATTATTTTTTTATATATTTATTATATGAATAAAATTATTTTTTTATATATTTATTATATGAATAAAATTATTTTTTTAATATATTTATTATATGAATAAAATTATTTTTTAATATATTTATTATATGAATAAAATTATTTTTTTAATATATTTATTATATGAATAAAATTATTTTTTTAATATATTTATTATATGAATAAAATTATTTTTTTAATATATTTATTATATGAATAAAATTATTTTTTATGCATTTATTATATTAATAAAATCATTTTTTTATATATTTATCATATGAATAAAATTATTTTTTGAATATATTTATTATATGAATAAAATTTTTTTTTTTAAATATTTATTATATGAATTAAATTATTTTTTTATGCATTTATTATATGAATAAAATCATTTTTTTATATATTTATCATATGAATAACATTATTTTTTTAATATATTTATTATATGAATAAAATTATTTTTTATGCATTTATTATATGAATAAAATTATTTCTTTATATATTTATAATATGAATAAAATTATTTTTTTATATATTTATTATATGAATAAAATTATTTTTTATGCATTTATTATATGAATAAAATTATTTTTTTTATATATTTATTATATGAATAAAATTATTTTTTTAATATATTTATTATATGAATAAAATTATTTTTTTTATATATTTATTATATGAATAAAATTATTTTTTTAATATATTTATTATATGAATAAAATTATTTTTTAAATATATTTATTATATGAATAAAATTATTTTTTTTATATATTTATTATATCAATAAAATTATTTTTTTAATATATTTATTATATGAATAAAATTATTTTTTCATACATTTATTATATTAATAAAATTATTTTTTTAATATATTTATTATATGAATAACATTATATTATGAATTGAAATCGTAAACGACTTCCTGGAACAATGCGGAAAACGTTCTATGCGCGTTTCTCTGCCGTCTTTTAAAAAATTCTCTCCTTTCTCCAGCTTTTTTTTTCATTTGCTTTTGACACCTGAGGATGATTCGACGAATAATCGAAAACGTTCGTGAAACCTGTGAAACCTATGGAACATTTATTAATTTTTTTGATTTTACTTTAAAAAAAAGACCATCAGAAAAATAAAAAAAATAAAAATAAGTATAATTAAACAGATTAAGCAGATTGGCGCTTTTTTAAAGTAAGGAAATTGACAAATTAAAAATATTTTTTGTAAAATTTTTAAAGTTAATTTTAATGAACAAAACTGAAATAATTTTGACCTCACATAATAAAGAATGTACCTGTTGCAGGAATTGAACCTGTGTCGTAAATGGAAGTCACTCTCATGCAATACAATTTTATTCTTTGTCGGATTCACGTTTGATACTTAAATTAAATCCGTTATATGAAAGGTTTCTGCTCTATCAGTTGAACTATTAAGCTTTAAACTTTGGCTGCATCTGGGCTTAGAGGTCCAGCGATTCAGGTTCGATTTTTGCAGCAAGCAGATGTCTTTCTCGGTTATTGTAAATAACTCGATAAATCATCTTTATTTTTTTTTTATGGTATTAACCCCGAGGGGCTGAATCATGACACGAGCAGAAAGAGACGTCAAGTCCTTAAGACGTTAGGTTAAGTGTAGTCCTGGCGATGTTATGCGCAGATTGGCGCTTTTTTTAAGTAAGGAAATTTACAATATATTTGAAGCACGGATTAGAATGTATTACAGTGAAATATTTTGGAAAGCAACAATCGTGCAATTTAAATGGAAAAAAAACAAAAAAACTATAAGAAAGTCTCGCCTGACTAAGTTGTGCTACAACGAAAGCGCGAATGTGCGCATAACATTGCCAGGACTACACTTATCCTAACGTCTTAAGAACTTGACGTCTCTTTCTGCTCATATCGTGATTCGACCCATCGCGCTTAATACCATCAAAATGAGGAGGAAGAAAAGAAGAAAAAAACTATAAGACAATCTCGCCTGACAAAGTTGTTCTACAACGAAAGCTTGCAAAGAAAAAAAATTTAATTAATTAATTTTTCATTTAAATTGCACGAT
>OY744549.1:1841978-1856978 GCA_963556195.1 Sepiola atlantica
GAAAAATACTAATAATAATTAACAAGTGAAATAATAAATCTTGAATAATCAATAGAAAAAATCGGATGATCAGTGAATTGAAGGATTGCTACAAAGTTTCGTTTAACTTTATTGAAAAATACTAATAATAATTAACAAGTGAAATAATAAATCTTGAATCATCAATAAAAAAAATGGGATGATCAGTGAATTGAAGGATTGCTACAAAGTTTCGTTTAACTGTATTGAAAAATACTAATAATAATTAACAAGTGAAATAATAAATCTTGAATCATCAATAAAAAAATAGGATGGTCAGTGAATTGAAGGATTGCTACAAAGTTTCGTTTAACTGTATTGAAAAATACTAATAATAATTAACAAGTGAAATAATAAATCTTGAATCATCAATAAAAAATCGGATTGTCAGTGAATTGAAGGATTGCTACAAAGTTTCGTTTAACTGTATTGAAAAATACTAATAATAATTAACAAGTGAAATAATAAATCTTGAATCATCAATAAAAAAATTGGATGGTCAGTGAATTGAAGGATTGCTACAAAGTTTCGTTTAACTGTATTGAAAAATACTAATAATAATTAACAAGTGAAATAATAAATCTTGAATCATCAATAAAAAAATTGGATGGTCAGTGAATTGAAGGATTGCTACAAAGTTTCGTTTAACTGTATTGAAAAATACTAATAATAATTAACAAGTGAAATAATAAATCTTGAATCATCAATAAAAAAATAGGATGGTCAGTGAATTGAAGGATTGCTACAAAGTTTCGTTTAACTGTATTGAAAAATACTAATAATAATTAACAAGTGAAATAATAAATCTTGAATCATCAATAAAAAAATAGGATGGTCAGTGAATTGAAGGATTGCTACAAAGTTTCGTTTAACTGTATTGAAAAATACTAATAATAATTAACAAGTGAAATAATAAATCTTGAATCATCAATAAAAAAATTGGATGGTCAGTGAATTGAAGGATTGCTACAAAGTTTCGTTTAACTGTATTGAAAAATACTAATAATAATTAACAAGTGAAATAATAAATCTTGAATCATATATTAAAAAATCGGATGGTCAGTGAATTGAAGGATTGCTACAAAGTTTCGTTTAACTGTATTGAAAAATACTAATAATAATTAACAAGTGAAATAATAAATCTTGAATCATCAATAAAAAAAATCGGATGGTCAGTGAATTGAAGGATTGCTACAAAGTTTCGTTTTACTGTATTGAAAAATACTAATAATAATTAACAAGTGAAATAATAAATCTTGAATCATCAATAAAAAAAATCGGATGGTCAGTGAATTGAAGGATTGCTACAAAGTTTCGTTTAACTGTATTGAAAAATACTAATAATAATTAACAAGTGAAATAATAAATCTTGAATCATCAATAAAAAAAAAACGGATGGTCAGTGAATTGAAGGATTGCTACAAAGTTTCGTTTTACTGTATTGAAAAATACTAACAATAATTTACAAGTGAAATAATAAATCTTGAATCATCAATAAAAAATCGGATTGTCAGTGAATTGAAGGATTGCTACAAAGTTTCGTTTAACTGTATTGAAAAATACTACTAATAATTAACAAGTGAAATAATAAATCTTGAATCATCAATAAAAAAAATCGGATGGTCAGTGAATTGAAGGATTGCTACAAAGTTTCGTTTAACTGTATTCAAAAATACTAATAATAATTAACAAGTGAAATAATAAATCTTGAATCATCAATAAAAAAAATCGGATGGTCAGTGAATTGAAGGATTGCTACAAAGTTTCGTTTAACTGTATTCAAAAATACTAATAATAATTAACAAGTGAAATAATAAATCTTGAATCATCAATAAAAAAAATCGGACGGTCAGTGAATTGAAGGATTGCTACAAAGTTTCGTTTTACTGTATTGAAAAATACTAATAATAATTAACAAGTGAAATAATAAATCTTGAATCATCAATAAAAAAAATCGGTTGGTCAGTGAATTGAAGGATTGCTACAAAGTTTCGTTTAACTGTATTGAAAAATACTACTAATAATTAACAAGTGAAATAATAAATCTTGAATCATCAAAAAAAAAAATCGGTTGGTCAGTGAATTGAAGGATTGCTACAAAGTTTCGTTTAACTGTATTGAAAAATACTACTAATAATTAACAAGTGAAATAATAAATCTTGAATCATCAATAAAAAAAATCGGATGGTCAGTGAATTGAAGGATTGCTACAAAGTTTCGTTTAACTGTATTCAAAAATACTAATAATAATTAACAAGTGAAATAATAAATCTTGAATCATCAATAAAAAAAATCGGATGGTCAGTGAATTGAAGGATTGCTACAAAGTTTCGTTTAACTGTATTGAAAAATACTAATAATAATTAACAAGTGAAATAATAAATCTTGAATCATCAATAAAAAAAATCGGATGGTCAGTGAATTGAAGGATTGCTACAAAGTTTCGTTTTACTGTATTGAAAAATACTACTAATAATTAACAAGTGAAATAATAAATCTTGAATCATCAATAAAAAAAATCGGATGGTCAGTGAATTGAAGGATTGCTACAAAGTTTCGTTTTACTGTATTGAAAAATACTACTAATAATTAACAAGTGAAATAATAAATCTTGAATCATCAATAAAAAAAATCGGATGGTCAGTGAATTGAAGGATTGCTACAAAGTTTCGTTTAACTGTATTGAAAAATACTAATAATAATTAACAAGTGAAATAATAAATCTTGAATCATCAATAAAAAATCGGATGGTCAGTGAATTGAAGGATTGCTACAAAGTTTCGTTCAACTGTATTGAAAAATACTAATAATAATTAACAAGTGAAATAATAAATCTTGAATCATCAATAAAAAAAAATCGGATGGTCAGTGAATTGAAGGATTGCTACAAAGTTTCGTTTAACTGTATTGAAAAATACTAATAATAATTAACAAGTGAAATAATAAATCTTGAATCATCAATAAAAAATCAGATGGTCAGTGAATTGAAGGATTGCTACAAAGTTTTGTTTAACTGTATTGAAAAATACTAATAATAATTAACAAGTGAAATAATAAATCTTGAATCATCAATAAAAAAAATCGGATGGTCAGTGAATTGAAGGATTGCTACAAAGTTTCGTTTAACTGTATTGAAAAATACTAATAATAATTAACAGTGAAATAATAAATCTTGAATCATCAATAAAAAAATCGGATGGTCAGTGAATTGAAGGATTGCTACAAAGTTTCGTTTTACTGTATTGAAAAATACTAATAATAATTAACAAGTGAAATAATAAATCTTGAATCATCAATAAAAAAATAGGATGGTCAGTGAATTGAAGGATTGCTACAAAGTTTCGTTTTACTGTATTGAAAAATACTACTAATAATTAACAAGTGAAATAATAAATCTTGAATCATCAATAAAAAAATCGGATGGTCAGTGAATTGAAGGATTGCTACAAAGTTTCGTTTTACTGTATTGAAAAATACTAATAATAATTAACAAGTGAAACAATAAATCTTGAATCATCAATAAAAAACCCGGATGGTTAGTTAATTGAAGGATTGCTACAAAGTTTCGTTTAACTGTATTGAAAAATACTAATAATAATTAACAAGTGAAATTATAAATCTTGAATCATATATAAAAAATCGGATGGTCAGTGAATTGAAGGATTGCTACAAAGTTTCGTTTTATTGTATTGAAAAATACTAATAATAATTAACAAGTGAAATAATAAATCTTGAATCATCAATAAAAAAAATCGGATGGTCAGTGAATTGAACGATTGCTACAAAGTTTCGTTTAACTGTATTGAAAAATACTAATAATAATTAACAAGTGAAACAATAAATCTTGAATCATCAATAAAAAACCCGGATGGTCAGTGAATTGAAGGATTGCTACAAAGTTTCGTTTAACTGTATTGAAAAATACTAATAATAATTAACAACTGAAATAATAAATCTTGAATCATATATAAAAAAATCGGATGGTCAGTGAATTGAATGATTGCTACAAAGTTTCGTTTAACTGTATTGAAAAATACTAATAATAATTAACAAGTGAGATAATAAATCTTGAATAATCAATAAAAAAAATCAGATGGACAGTGAATTGAAGGATTGCGCCAAAGTTTCGTTTAACTGTATTGAAAAATACTAATAATAATTAACAAGTGAAATAATAAATCTTGAATCATCAATAAAAAAAATCGGATTGTCAGTGAATTGAAGGATTGCTACAAAGTTTCGTTTAACTGTATTGAAAAATACTAATAATAATTTACAAGTGAAATTATAAATCTTTAATCATCAATAAAAAATCGGATGGTCAGTGAATGGAAGGATTGCTACAAAGTTTCGTTTAACTGTATTGAAAAATACTAATAATAATTAACAAGTAAAATAATAAATCTTGAATCATCAATACAAAAAATCGGATGGTCAGTGAATTGAAGGATTGCTACAAAGTTTCGTTTAACTGTATTGAAAAATACTAATAATAATTAACAAGTGAAGTAATAAATCTTGAATCATCAATAAAAAAATCGGATGGTCAGTGAATTGAAGGATTGCTACAAAGTTTCGTTAAACTGTATTAAAAAATACTAATAATAATTAACAAGTGAAATAATAAATCTTGAATCATCAATAAAAAAAATTGGATGGTCAGTGAATTGAAGGATTGCTACAAAGTTTCGTTTAACTGTATTGAAAAATACTAATAATAATTAACAAGTGAAATATTAAATCTTGAATCATCAATGAAAAAAATCGGATGGTCAGTGAATTGAAGAATTGCTACAAAGTTTCGTTTAACTGTATTGAAAAATACTAATAATAATTAACATGTGAAATAATAAATCTTAAATCATCAATAAAAAAATCGGATAGTCAGTGAATTGAAGGATTGCTACAAAGTTTCGTTTAACTTTATTGAAAAATACTAATAATAATTAACAAGTGAAATAATAAATCTTGAATCATCAATAAAAAATCGGATGGTCAGTGAATTGAAGAATTGCTACAAAGTTTCGTTTAACTGTATTGAAAAATACTAATAATAATTAACAAGTGAAATTATAAATCTTTAATCATCAATAAAACCCCGGATGGTCATTGAATTGAAGGATTGCTACAAAGTTTCGTTTAACTGTATTGAAAAATACTAATAATAATTAACAAGTGAAATAATAAATCTTGAATCATCAAAAAAAAAATCGGATGGTCAGTGAATTGAAGGATTGCTACAAAGTTTCGTTTAACTGTATTGAAAAATACTTATAATAATTAACAAGTGAAATAATAAATCTTTAATCATCAATAAAAAAAAATCGGATGGTCAGTGAATTGAAGGATTGCTACAAAGTTTCGTTTAACTGTATTGAAAAATACTAATAATAATTAACAAGTTAAATAATAAATCTTGAATCATCAATAAAAAAATCGGATGGTCAGTGAATTGAAGGATTGCTACAAAGTTTCGTTTAACTGTATTGAATAATACTAATAATAATTTACAAGTTAAATAATAAATCTTGAATCATCAATAAAAAAATCGGATGGTCAGTGAATTGAAGGATTGCTACAAAGTTTCGTTTAACTGTATTGGAAAATACTAATAATAATTAACAAGTGAAATAATAAATCTTGAATCATCAATAAAAAAAAATCGGATGGTCAGTGAATTGAAGGATTGCTACAAAGTTTCGTTTAACTGTATTGAAAAATACTAATAATAATTAACAAGTGAAATAATAAATCTTGAATCATTAATAAAAAACCCGGATGGTCAATGAATTGAAGGATTGCTACAAAGTTTCGTTTAACTGTATTGAAAAATACTAATAATAATTAACAAGTGAAATATTAAATCTTGAATCATCAATGAAAAAAATCGGATGGTCAGTGAATTGAAGAATTGCTACAAAGTTTCGTTTAACTGTATTGAAAAATACTAATAATAATTAACATGTGAAATAATAAATCTTAAATCATCAATAAAAAAATCGGATGGTCAGTGAATCGAAGGATTGCTACAAAGTTTCGTTTAACTGTATTGAAAAATACTAATAATAATTAACAAGTGAAATAATAAATCTTGAATCATCAATAAAAAAAATTGGATGGTCAGTGAATCGAAGGATTGCTACAAAGTTTCGTTTAACTGTATTGAAAAATACTAATAATAATTAACAAGTGAAATAATAAATCTTGAATCATCAATAAAAAAATCGGATGGTCAGTGAATCGAAGGATTGCTACAAAGTTTCGTTTAACTGTATTGAAAAATACTAATAATAATTAACAAGTGAAATAATAAATCTTGAATCATCAATAAAAAAATCGGATGGTCAGTGAATCGAAGGATTGCTACAAAGTTTCGTTTAACTGTATTGAAAAATACTAATAATAATTAACAAGTGAAATAATAAATCTTGAATCATCAATAAAAAAAATTGGATGGTCAGTGAATCGAAGGATTGCTACAAAGTTTCGTTTAACTGTATTGAAAAATACTAATAATAATTAACAAGTGAAATAATAAATCTTGAATCATCAATAAAAAAATCGGATGGTCAGTGAATCGAAGGATTGCTACAAAGTTTCGTTTAACTGTATTGAAAAATACTAATAATAATTAACAAGTGAAATAATAAATCTTGAATCATCAATAAAAAAAATCGGATGGTCAGTGAATCGAAGGATTGCTACAAAGTTTCGTTTAACTGTATTGAAAAATACTAATAATAATTAACAAGTGAAATAATAAATCTTGAATCATCAATAAAAAAATCGGATGGTCAGTGAATCGAAGGATTGCTACAAAGTTTCGTTTAACTGTATTGAAAAATACTAATAATAATTAACAAGTGAAATAATAAATCTTGAATCATCAATAAAAAAAACCCGGATGGTCAGTGAATTGAAGGATTGCTACAAAGTTTCGTTTAACTGTATTGAAAAATACTAATAATAATTAACAAGTGAAATAATAAATCTTGAATCATCAATAAAAAAAATCGGATGGTCAGTGAATCGAAGGATTGCTACAAAGTTTCGTTTAACTGTATTGAAAAATACTAATAATAATTAACAAGTGAAATAATAAATCTTGAATCATCAATAAAAAAAACCCGGATGGTCAGTGAATCGAAGGATTGCTACAAAGTTTCGTTTAACTGTATTGAAAAATACTAATAATAATTAACAAGTGAAATAATAAATCTTGAATCATCAATAAAAAAAATTGGATGGTCAGTGAATTGAAGGATTGCTACAAAGTTTCGTTTAACTGTATTGAAAAATACTAATAATAATTAACAAGTGAAATAATAAATCTTGAATCATCAATAAAAAAAATTGGATGGTCAGTGAATTGAAGGATTGCTACAAAGTTTCGTTTAACTGTATTGAAAAATACTAATAATAATTAACAAGTGAAATAATAAATCTTGAATCATCAATAAAAAAAATCGAATTGTCAGTGAATTGAAGGATTGCTACAAAGTTTCGTTTAACTGTATTGAAAAATACTAATAATAATTAACAAGTTAAATAATAAATCTTGAATCATCAATAAAAAAAATCGGATGGTCAGTGAATTGAACGATTGCTACAAAGTTTCGTTTAACTGTATTGAAAAATACTAATAATAATTAACAAGTGAAACAATAAATCTTGAATCATCAATAAAAAACCCGGATGGTCAGTGAATTGAAGGATTGCTACAAAGTTTCGTTTAACTGTATTGAAAAATACTAATAATAATTAACAACTGAAATAATAAATCTTGAATCATATATAAAAAAATCGGATGGTCAGTGAATTGAATGATTGCTACAAAGTTTCGTTTAACTGTATTGAAAAATACTAATAATAATTAACAAGTGAGATAATAAATCTTGAATAATCAATAAAAAAAATCAGATGGACAGTGAATTGAAGGATTGCGCCAAAGTTTCGTTTAACTGTATTGAAAAATACTAATAATAATTAACAAGTGAAATAATAAATCTTGAATCATCAATAAAAAAAATCGGATTGTCAGTGAATTGAAGGATTGCTACAAAGTTTCGTTTAACTGTATTGAAAAATACTAATAATAATTAACAAGTGAAATAATAAATCTTGAATTGTCAATAAAAAATTGGATGGTCAGTGAATTGAATAATTGCTACAAAGTTTCGTTTAACTGTATTGAAAAATACTAATAATAATTTACAAGTGAAATTATAAATCTTTAATCATCAATAAAAAATCGGATGGTCAGTGAATGGAAGGATTGCTACAAAGTTTCGTTTAACTGTATTGAAAAATACTAATAATAATTAACAAGTAAAATAATAAATCTTGAATCATCAATACAAAAAATCGGATGGTCAGTGAATTGAAGGATTGCTACAAAGTTTCGTTTAACTGTATTGAAAAATACTAATAATAATTAACAAGTGAAGTAATAAATCTTGAATCATCAATAAAAAAATCGGATGGTCAGTGAATTGAAGGATTGCTACAAAGTTTCGTTAAACTGTATTAAAAAATACTAATAATAATTAACAAGTGAAATAATAAATCTTGAATCATCAATAAAAAAAATTGGATGGTCAGTGAATTGAAGGATTGCTACAAAGTTTCGTTTAACTGTATTGAAAAATACTAATAATAATTAACAAGTGAAATATTAAATCTTGAATCATCAATGAAAAAAATCGGATGGTCAGTGAATTGAAGAATTGCTACAAAGTTTCGTTTAACTGTATTGAAAAATACTAATAATAATTAACATGTGAAATAATAAATCTTAAATCATCAATAAAAAAATCGGATAGTCAGTGAATTGAAGGATTGCTACAAAGTTTCGTTTAACTTTATTGAAAAATACTAATAATAATTAACAAGTGAAATAATAAATCTTGAATCATCAATAAAAAATCGGATGGTCAGTGAATTGAAGAATTGCTACAAAGTTTCGTTTAACTGTATTGAAAAATACTAATAATAATTAACAAGTGAAATAATAAATCTTTAATCATCAATAAAACCCCGGATGGTCATTGAATTGAAGGATTGCTACAAAGTTTCGTTTAACTGTATTGAAAAATACTAATAATAATTAACAAGTGAAATAATAAATCTTGAATCATCAAAAAAAAAATCGGATGGTCAGTGAATTGAAGGATTGCTACAAAGTTTCGTTTAACTGTATTGAAAAATACTAATAATAATTAACAAGTGAAATAATAAATCTTTAATCATCAATAAAAAAAAATCGGATGGTCAGTGAATTGAAGGATTGCTACAAAGTTTCGTTTAACTGTATTGAAAAATACTAATAATAATTAACAAGTTAAATAATAAATCTTGAATCATCAATAAAAAAATCGGATGGTCAGTGAATTGAAGGATTGCTACAAAGTTTCGTTTAACTGTATTGAATAATACTAATAATAATTTACAAGTTAAATAATAAATCTTGAATCATCAATAAAAAAATCGGATGGTCAGTGAATTGAAGGATTGCTACAAAGTTTCGTTTAACTGTATTGGAAAATACTAATAATAATTAACAAGTGAAATAATAAATCTTGAATCATCAATAAAAAAAAATCGGATGGTCAGTGAATTGAAGGATTGCTACAAAGTTTCGTTTAACTGTATTGAAAAATACTAATAATAATTAACAAGTGAAATAATAAATCTTGAATCATTAATAAAAAACCCGGATGGTCAATGAATTGAAGGATTGCTACAAAGTTTCGTTTAACTGTATTGAAAAATACTAATAATAATTAACAAGTGAAATATTAAATCTTGAATCATCAATGAAAAAAATCGGATGGTCAGTGAATTGAAGAATTGCTACAAAGTTTCGTTTAACTGTATTGAAAAATACTAATAATAATTAACATGTGAAATAATAAATCTTAAATCATCAATAAAAAAATCGGATGGTCAGTGAATCGAAGGATTGCTACAAAGTTTCGTTTAACTGTATTGAAAAATACTAATAATAATTAACAAGTGAAATAATAAATCTTGAATCATCAATAAAAAAAATTGGATGGTCAGTGAATCGAAGGATTGCTACAAAGTTTCGTTTAACTGTATTGAAAAATACTAATAATAATTAACAAGTGAAATAATAAATCTTGAATCATCAATAAAAAAATCGGATGGTCAGTGAATCGAAGGATTGCTACAAAGTTTCGTTTAACTGTATTGAAAAATACTAATAATAATTAACAAGTGAAATAATAAATCTTGAATCATCAATAAAAAAATCGGATGGTCAGTGAATCGAAGGATTGCTACAAAGTTTCGTTTAACTGTATTGAAAAATACTAATAATAATTAACAAGTGAAATAATAAATCTTGAATCATCAATAAAAAAAATTGGATGGTCAGTGAATCGAAGGATTGCTACAAAGTTTCGTTTAACTGTATTGAAAAATACTAATAATAATTAACAAGTGAAATAATAAATCTTGAATCATCAATAAAAAAATCGGATGGTCAGTGAATCGAAGGATTGCTACAAAGTTTCGTTTAACTGTATTGAAAAATACTAATAATAATTAACAAGTGAAATAATAAATCTTGAATCATCAATAAAAAAAATCGGATGGTCAGTGAATCGAAGGATTGCTACAAAGTTTCGTTTAACTGTATTGAAAAATACTAATAATAATTAACAAGTGAAATAATAAATCTTGAATCATCAATAAAAAAATCGGATGGTCAGTGAATCGAAGGATTGCTACAAAGTTTCGTTTAACTGTATTGAAAAATACTAATAATAATTAACAAGTGAAATAATAAATCTTGAATCATCAATAAAAAAAACCCGGATGGTCAGTGAATTGAAGGATTGCTACAAAGTTTCGTTTAACTGTATTGAAAAATACTAATAATAATTAACAAGTGAAATAATAAATCTTGAATCATCAATAAAAAAAATCGGATGGTCAGTGAATCGAAGGATTGCTACAAAGTTTCGTTTAACTGTATTGAAAAATACTAATAATAATTAACAAGTGAAATAATAAATCTTGAATCATCAATAAAAAAAACCCGGATGGTCAGTGAATCGAAGGATTGCTACAAAGTTTCGTTTAACTGTATTGAAAAATACTAATAATAATTAACAAGTGAAATAATAAATCTTGAATCATCAATAAAAAAAATTGGATGGTCAGTGAATTGAAGGATTGCTACAAAGTTTCGTTTAACTGTATTGAAAAATACTAATAATAATTAACAAGTGAAATAATAAATCTTGAATCATCAATAAAAAAAATTGGATGGTCAGTGAATTGAAGGATTGCTACAAAGTTTCGTTTAACTGTATTGAAAAATACTAATAATAATTAACAAGTGAAATAATAAATCTTGAATCATCAATAAAAAAAATCGAATTGTCAGTGAATTGAAGGATTGCTACAAAGTTTCGTTTAACTGTATTGAAAAATACTAATAATAATTAACAAGTTAAATAATAAATCTTGAATCATCAATAAAAAAAATAGGATGGTCAGTGAATTGAAGGATTGCTACAAAGTTTCGTTTAACTGTATTGAAAAATACTAATAATAATTAACAAGTGAAATAATAAATCTTGAATCATCAATAAAAAAAATCGAATTGTCAGTGAATTGAAGGATTGCTACAAAGTTTCGTTTAACTGTATTGAAAAATACTAATAATAATTAACAAGTTAAATAATAAATCTTGAATCATCAATAAAAAAAATAGGATGGTCAGTGAATTGAAGGATTGCTACAAAGTTTCGTTTAACTGTATTGAAAAATACTAATAATAATTAACAAGTGAAATAATAAATCTTGAATCATCAATAAAAAAAATCGAATTGTCAGTGAATTGAAGGATTGCTACAAAGTTTCGTTTAACTGTATTGAAAAATACTAATAATAATTAACAAGTTAAATAATAAATCTTGAATCATCAATAAAAAAAATAGGATGGTCAGTGAATTGAAGGATTGCTACAAAGTTTCGTTTAACTGTATTGAAAAATACTAATAATAATTAACAAGTGAAATAATAAATCTTGAATCATCAATTAAAAAATCGGATGATCAGTGAATTAAAGGATTGCTACAAAGTTTCGTTTAACTGCATTGAAAAATACTAATAATAATTAACAAGTGAAATAATAAATCTTGAATCATCAATAAAAAAAATCGGATGGTCAGTGAATTGAAGGATTGCTACAAAGTTTCGTTTAACTGTATTGAAAAATACTAATAATAATTAACAAGTGAAATAATAAATCTTGAATCATCAATAAAAAAAAAAATTGGATGGTCAGTGAATTGAAGGACTGCTACAAAGTTTCGTTTAACTGTATTGAAAAATACTAATAATAATTAACAAGTGAAATAATAAATCTTGAATCATCAATAAAAAAATATCGGATGGTCAGTTAATTGAAGGATTGCTACAAAGTTTCGTTTAACTGTATTGAAAAATACTAATAATAATTAACAAGTGAAATAATAAATCTTGAATCATCAATAAAAAATCGGATGGTCAGTGAATTGAAGGATTGCTACAAAGTTTCGTTTAACTGTATTGAAAAATACTACTAATAATTTACAAGTGAAATAATAAATCTTGAATCATCAATAAAAAAAATCGGATGGTCAGTTAACTAAAGGATTGCTACAAAGTTTCGTTTAACTGTATTGAAAAATACTACTAATAATTAACAAGTGAAATAATAAATCTTGAATTATCAATAGAAAAAAGGTGGATCGTCAGTGAATTGAAGAATTGCTACAAAGTTTCGTTTAACTGTATTGAAAAATACTACTAATAATTAACAAGTGAAATAATAAATCTTGAATCATCAATAAAAAAAATCGGATGGTCAGTGAATTGAAGGATTGCTACAAAGTTTCGTTTAACTGTATTGAAATATACTAATAATAATTAACAAGTTAAATAATAAATCTTGAATCATCAATAAAAAAAATCGGATGGTCAGTTAACTAAAGGATTGCTACAAAGTTTCGTTTAACTGTATTGAAAAATACTAATAATAATTAACAAGTGAAATAATAAATCTTGAATCATCAATAAAAAAAATCGGATAGTCAGTTAACTAAAGGATTGCTACAAAGTTTCGTTTAACTGTATTGAAAAATACTAATAATAATTAACAAGTGAAATAATAAATCTTGAATCATCAATAAAAAAATCGGATGGTCAGTGAATTGAAGGATTGCTACAAAGTTTCGTTTTACTGTATTGAAAAATACTAATAATAATTAACAAGTGAAATAATAAATCTTGAATCATCAATAAAAAAAATCGGATAGTCAGTTAACTAAAGGATTGCTACAAAGTTTCGTTTAACTGTATTGAAAAATACTAATAATAATTAACAAGTGAAATAATAAATCTTGAATTATCAATAAAAAATCGAATGGTTAGTGAATTGAAGGATTGCTACAAAGTTTCGTTTAACTGTATTGAAAAATACTAATAATAATTAACAAGTGAAATAATAAATCTTGAATCATCAATACAAAAAATCGGATGGTCAGTGAATTGAAGGATTGCTACAAAGTTTCGTTTAACTGTATTGAAAAATACTAATAATAATTAACAAGTGAAATAATAAATCTTGAATCATATATTAAAAAATCGGATGGTCAGTGAATTGAAGGATTGCTGCAAAGTTTCGTTTGACTGTATTGAAAAATACTAATAATAATTAACAAGTGAAATAATAAATCTTGAATCATATATTAAAAAATCGGATGGTCAGTGAATTGAAGGATTGCTACAAAGTTTCGTTTAACTGTATTGAAAAATACTAATAATAATTAACAAGTGAAATAATAAATCTTGAATCATCAATAAAAAATCGGATAGTCAGGGAATTGAAGGATTGCTACAAAGTTTCGTTTTACTGTATTGAAAAATACTAATAATAATTAACAAGTGAAATAATAAATCTTGAATCATCAATAAAAAATCGGATGGTCAGTGAATTGAAGGATTGATACAAAGTTTCGTTTTACTGTATTGAAAAATACTAATAATAATTAACAAGTGAAATAATAAATCTTGAATCATCAATAAAAAAAATCGGATGGTCAGTGAATCGAAAGATTGCTACAAAGTTTCGTTTAAATGTATTGAAAAATACTAATAATAATTAAGAAGTGAAATAATAAATCTTAAATCATCAATAAAAAAAATCGGATGGTCAGTGAATTGAAGGATTGCTACAAAGTCTCGTTTAACTGTATTAAAAAATACTAATAATAATTAACAAGTGAAATAATAAATCTTGAATCATCAATAAAAAAAATCGGATGGTCAGTGAATTGAAGGATTGCTACAAAGTTTCGTTTAACTGTATTAAAAAATACTACTAATAATAAACAAGTGAAATAATAAATCTTGAATCATCAATAAAAAAATTGGATAGTCAGTGAATTGAAGGATTGCTACAAAGTTTCGTTTAACTGCATTGAAAAATACTAATAATAATTAACAAGTGAAATAATAAATCTTGAATCATCAATAAAAAAAATCGGATGGTCAGTGAATTGAAGGATTGCTACAAAGTTTCGTTTAACTGTATTGAAAAATACTAATAATAATTAACAAGTGAAATAATAAATCTTGAATCATCAATAAAAAAAATCGGATGGTCAGTGAATTGAAGGATTGCTACAAAGTTTCGTTTAACTGTATTGAAAAATACTAATAATAATTAACAAGTGAAATAATAAATCTTGAATCATATATTAAAAAATCGGATGGTCAGTGAATTGAAGGATTGCTACAAAGTTTCGTTTAACTGTATTGAAAAATACTAATAATAATTAACAAGTGAAATAATAAATCTTAAATCATCAATAAAAAATATCGGATGGTCAGTGAATTGAAGGATTGCTACAAAGTTTCGTTTAACTGTATTGAAAAATACTAATAATAATTAACAAGTGAAAT
>OY744549.1:1866978-1884478 GCA_963556195.1 Sepiola atlantica
CGGCTCCTCCTCAGAAATATCCCTCCCTGATGAGGAGCCGAGAAGGTTCTGAAACAATTGTCGGATACTCAAACTATGTTTATTTTTATATAAAAAGCTCTAATATATATTGAGCACTTTTGAGAAGTATTGGTTTTGTTCATTTTATTAATATTTGAACTTAATTAATTCATTAGCATATATATATATATATATATATATATATATATATATATATATATATATATATATTAGCTATACCTACTCGATAGTGAAGTGATTTGTTTTCCATTTTTATATTTTAAGTAAGTACACACTTTAAACTTATACAAAAAAAGACAGCTCCCTTATATTCTTAGCCTCTTCCCCCCCCCCCCAAAAAAAAGAGAGGACGCAATGCCTGGGATTATGGTATCATTACGAACGAATACATACTATACTTCCCCTCACCCCAAAGAAGGATGTAATACCTGGGGTCATTTTTTTTTTAATCCACGGAGGTAGCATGCTCTTATTCCGTCAGTCATGACTGGGAGAAGTCTTCGGTAATTCGCAATTCTTCGTATCGCCCGCAGCGAGGATTGAACCTTCAACCTTAAGATGACTATCACTTGGAACTTAATTTAACTTAGTACTTGCGGACAGTTCTGGTAGTTTTGGTAGTTTTGTTTTACGGCATATCAAACCTTTTTGGGTTATTTAATGCCGAATCTGGTCTTGTTTTCTTCTCTTTTTTGTTTCTTTCCCCTTTTAATATCTGTTTCTATTTAACCCATAGTTGGGACCCTAACAGGTACTACCACTCCGGGTCAGGGTGGACCTGGGAGCAATGGTAATTAAGAGGAGGCTCCACATTCCCCAAAGTCCGTAAGCCGGATCTCACCATCGGATGTAGTTTAAGGTCATATCCAGGACCGGGAGTAGGGTAGGAAAAATAAAAATAAAAAAGGGGAGGGAGAAAGGAAGAGGGGCTGTTGTTTTTGTTTTTGGTTTTGTAGAACATAATTAAGTTTTAGAAACAAAAAAAACAAAAACAAAAAAAAACGTCAATGTAGGTGAATTTCGTCTCAGGGAGCCACAGGGCAGCCTGATCTGGTATCACCAGGACAGTTTTGGTATGAATTTTGGGCGCCTTTGCAACACTCCGACTCTGTCGTTGAGTGATAAGCGGCCGAAACGTTGTGATGATAACACTCAAGCTGAAAAATGTAGTCCGAATAACCAAAATTATACAAATTATCAATCCTCATCTCAAAAATTCAGAAATACAAAAATCAATTTAATATCACGTAGTAGGGGAAAAGTAGGGGAAAAGTAAGTTTTTATAATTTTTTCGTCTTGAGCGATTAAAAAAAAGTAACATGGCTTCACGAGTAATACGACAAAACTTCCGGTCTCGTAAGACTCCATTTTGTTAAAATGTAGATTATTCTAGCATAATTTACGCATGTCAAACGTGTTTTTCTTCAGATTACATGCGTAATATTAAATAGATTTTAATAAGAAATGGTTCCTCATTTAATAATATTAAAAAAAAAAAGAAAAGATAAAAGCGTTTTTATAGTCTATACACAATTTATTTTTATCGCATTCTCTTAAGACCGTCAATCTTAACATTTACCCGTATCTTTTCATTTAGTCATTGTGTTGCATTACCCGTTCTTTCGGGGTATTCGGTAAGATCCAACAGAACGTATACTGAAAAACTTTGGCTTTCTTTATTACGCCGGCTATGCACACACATATATAAAAAAAATCTTTTGACATACTTTTGTCTCATGAAAGTCTTTTTCTTGCTGAGGTCACAGACTTGGTTTCCGCTAGAAACTCGTTCATATATACATCCGATTGGAAAGCAATTTGCTCTGCATTGTCTATCCGAGCGTGAACTGAAGCAATTGTTCCACAAGCACTTCCAATTGTCTGTTTGATGAAATACAAGCCAGGGGACTCCTTCACAGTACCAACTTGCTTATCAGTCGCATGTTTAGTCATCGGACACGAAAGCCTAACAGCAAGACGGCTTGAGTACCATAGCCTTTATTGGCTATGGTACTTCATCGGTGCCATAAACATCGGTAAACTCCCATTCTTCCGGTACTTCGATACTCCGATCACCAAGCGCTCCGGCTCTTCACGTTTCTGAAACCGCATCCTTTCAAGTCTCGCTTGCACGGCGGAACCTTCTCCTTTTTAACAGTTATCAAGTCGTTTTTTTTTTCTTTCTCAACGTCCCACCAACAATGGACTCGTCCACGATTCATTTTTGCCACTCTTCATTATCTTACAGTTACTCTTCGGTTTTCGTTTTTACCTATCATTTCATATTCTCACCCAATCATCACAAAGTCTTATTCACGCGATCCTTTTCAGTCTGTTTTATTGATTCTTTGTTTTACATTTAAAAGTCTATATAATTATCCACCCACTAAAAATTCTCGTACAGGTCATCACTTAATAACCGGTCGTGTTCCCAGGAGTGACAACAAGTCTCCCCAGATGCCCACCTCTTTCGATAACCATGAACAATTATTTTGCGAAAAATAAAAAAACAGGAGAAAAACAAAAACAGGAGATTTGACCGGTTTCGTTCGTATTAACGAACGTCTTCAGAAAAAGTGAAGATTTGGAAACAATTTTATTTTGAAGGCACACACATGGGAGAAGGAAAGGATGATCCGATTGGACCATATGAGAAGACTTATCAGCAGACCCATCTTTGATATATTCCGATTAATTTGGGGGGGGGGGCTCGCGTTCGGTGTATCACTTTCATGCCACCTCCTATGTGTGATGTTTTGTTTGTGTTTATTTATACTAATATATATTTACATACATAAGTGTATGCATGCTTATATATATATATATATATATATATCTTCCACTTTATGTGTGTTTATTCTGGCTAGTTTCTCTGACTTCTTCCCTCTTATCGTCTTTACCCCCTCCGCCTACCGCCCAGTAGGTGTGAAAATGGAAAAGAAAAAGAAAATAAATAAAAATATAAAAAAAGAAAAGAAATAAAGAAGAATATGTCACCCACTTGTCAAATCATATTTCAATGTCGCTAAAAGTCTTCTAATATGGTCCAATCGGATCATCTTTCCCTTCTCCCATGTGTGTGCCTTCAAAATAAAATTGTTTCCAAATCTTCACTTTTTCTGAAGACGTTCGTTAATACGAACGAAACCGGTCAAATCTCCTGTTTTTGTTTTTCTCCTGCATTTTAACCTATTTTCCGTTTGTCTTTTTTTTCACACATTTTGTCTACCACGGCATTTCATTTTCATGAATTATCGTGTACCTTACCCAATATATATATATATATATATATATATATATATATATATATATATATATATACTGTTGAAGTAAATACTGAAAACTGATACATAAAAATTATATCTCCTTATAATATTTTATGTGGATACATTAAGTACTTTTATATATATATATATATATATATATATATATATATATATATATATATATATATATATATTAGAAGTTCATACCTTTTTTAAAGCACCCAAATAAATTTTAGAAACAAGGGGTAAATACCTTTTAAAGCATGTTAAGATGCGATGATGTTTTATTATAAAAAGAAAAATCGAAACCGATTTTTTTTGTTTTATAAACTTTCATTTTTTTTTAGTTTATATTACAGATATATTTCGCCGAGTACAATCGGCTTCATCAGTGTAGTTTGTAGATCCGATGTTAATGGTCTGCCGGTTTCAGATGGTGTAACCGGCCCATGAGGTGTTTTTTTTTTTCACTTTCGGTACGGAATCACGCCAGCACGTGGATATGTATATATATATTAGAAGTTCATACCTTTTTTAAAGCATCCAAATAAATTTAAAAAACAAGGTGTGTTTTTAAAATTATATATATATATATATATATATATATATATATATATATATATATATATATATATATGTAAATTATAACTAAAAGGTAAACTTTTAGAGAGTTGGACCTATTGTGAAATAAGGAAAGCTCAATATACTGGATAGAGCAAAAATATGGTAAGTCAATGAAAATTGATTAGACCTGCAAATGGAAGCAAATCGATATCTTCAGTTGTTCAAAACAAGGGGCAGTTTAGTTAATAAAAAACATTTATTTTTCTTCTCTGTCATTCCTTAAACCAGGCTTTTCAAAGATTAAAATCTTATGATCAGAGGAAAAATTATGATTGATAAGTTAACAGGATAGGACTGTCAAAGTTCTAAATTTGAAAGAGTTTTTAAAAATTTCTTCCCCTATATATATATATATATATATATATATATATATATATATATATATATATATATAAATATATATATATAATGGGTTAAGCACTGTGGTAAGTTATATAACGAGATACTATTAGCGATAATCCAAAGCTCTTTGTAAATAGAGAAATGGACCACTCTCTAGAAGTTGACAATGTTTATATAAAGCATTAAGATGTCAGTCGTCAACAACGTCCGCCCCGTAGCCAAGTGGTTAGAGTCGCCGACTATCAACTAGATGGTCGGAGTTTCAATCAGGTGATAGTCTCGCCGCACTGAACAGCTGTAACACAGCGAAACTGTCTGTCTGTGGATGACTATATATACAGTGTACCAACCTAAACGCCTCGCATATTACTCATATCACTCAATATGTACCGGGCCTAACTGATAAAAGAACACCTTTTAGACATAATTCGACTGTATTCATCAACATAGTCTACTGTAAGGTTGATACATTGATTTCAACGCTTCTTTAATAATTCTGATGACTTCTTTGTAGAATCGATTTGTCTTTGACCCCAAAATACGCCTCAGTTTTAAATTAAATTTCTTTTTTTTTTAACGGAGTTCACCCTAAACAAGTCAAGCTTCCACTGTAGACGTAAGGGGCTACAGAGAATTAGGGTGAACATTTTTTTTTGGTCATCCTAAATTGGGAGCCGTGCTTGCTCACCTTAGTTTTAAATTTCGGGGAAACAGAGAGCAAGGAAGGAGTTTCAAAGGCCGACAGCACGAGGAAAGAAGCTTTTTATTTCGTGTGAATCAGATGATTCTGGTGTTGGCATTAGTTTCCTCAATGTTTTTCTAGTTAGAAATCTTTCTGGAAAGACATCGGGTACTTACGAGAAAGACCACGTGAAGGTTGCCAACATCCCTAAGTGAAAGTGGTACCGTGGAACCGACTGGATTCGAACTTGGAACACCCAGGTCTTCAGTACGTGTCGTTATCCACTTAACTACCGTCACCACCCAGGAAAGAAGCTATTGAAGTAGAAGGCGCTTCGGCATCTGGGGACCTCCACAGTCAATGGATGGGATTTAGCTGATTGTCGAGTTGGTCTAGTGTATTTACGTCGACGAGGGGGGGGGGGCACCAGAGTAGCAAGTTCATCGGAGCGCATTCTATTGAAGTATTTATAAAACAAGAACAAGGTTTCACTTCTTCATTGGAATCAAATCACTTTCTTTTGAGATCTGTAAACCGACAGTGGTCGCTGGAAGCCAGATCTGGAGAATAGCGTAGGCGTGGAAGCCATTAAAAGCGAAATTCGTGTAGTTTTACCATTGCTGTTATCGATTTATGACGCGGTGCATTGTCTTGGTGAAACAATACTTCCCAGGGATTACCTTTTCTTTTTTTTTGGTGTGTGTGGGGGAGCGTTGTATCTGTTCAGTTGTGATAAGACCATCCTCCCAAGCATTACCTACTCCTTTGGGGGAGTTGCGTCAGTGTAGTATATATTCCTTCGTCATGATACCAGTGTCCCAGGCATTACCTCCTCCTTTTTTGAGGGGAGGGTATAGTGTAGTAGCTATTCTGTTGTCATTAGACCATCTTCCCAGGCAATACCTTCTTGTTTAGTATATGACCAGTGTAGTATATATTCGTTTGTCATGATACCATCTTCCCAGGCATTACTTCCTCCTTTTTTTTCGGTAGGTGGGTGGTATGGGTTAATGTAGTATCTGTTTTGTGACCATGACACAATTATTTCCAATATTACCTTCTTTCTTTTTTTCAGGAGTAGAAGTAGTGTCGTATCTGTTCTGTTGTCACCATACTATCCTCCCAAGCGTTACTAACTCCTTTAGGGGGATAGTGTCGTATCTGTTCTGTTGTCACCATACTATCCTCCCAAGCGTTACTAACTCCTTTAGGGGGATAGTGTCGTATCTGTTCTGTTGTCACCATACTATCCTCCCAAGCGTTACTAACTCCTTTAGGGGGATAGTGTCGTATCTGTTCTGTTGTCACCATACTATCCTCCCAAGCGTTACTAACTCCTTTAGGGGGATAGTGTCGTATCTGTTCTGTTGTCACCATACTATCCTCCCAAGCGTTACTAACTCCTTTAGGGGGATAGTGTCGTATCTGTTCTGTTGTCACCATACTATCCTCCCAAGCGTTACTAACTCCTTTAGGGGGATAGTGTCGTATCTGTTCTGTTGTCACCATACTATCCTCCCAAGCGTTACTAACTCCTTTAGGGGGATAGTGTCGTATCTGTTCTGTTGTCACCATACTATCCTCCCAAGCGTTACTAACTCCTTTAGGGGGATAGTGTCGTATCTGTTCTGTTGTCACCATACTATCCTCCCAAGCGTTACTAACTCCTTTAGGGGGATAGTGTCGTATCTGTTCTGTTGTCACCATACTATCCTCCCAAGCGTTACTAACTCCTTTAGGGGGATAGTGTCGTATCTGTTCTGTTGTCACCATACTATCCTCCCAAGCGTTACTAACTCCTTTAGGGGGATAGTGTCGTATCTGTTCTGTTGTCACCATACTATCCTCCCAAGCGTTACTAACTCCTTTAGGGGGATAGTGTCGTATCTGTTCTGTTGTCACCATACTATCCTCCCAAGCGTTACTAACTCCTTTAGGGGGATAGTGTCGTATCTGTTCTGTTGTCACCATACTATCCTCCCAAGCGTTACTAACTCCTTTAGGGGGATAGTGTCGTATCTGTTCTGTTGTCACCATACTATCCTCCCAAGCGTTACTAACTCCTTTAGGGGGATAGTGTCGTATCTGTTCTGTTGTCACCATACTATCCTCCCAAGCGTTACTAACTCCTTTAGGGGGATAGTGTCGTATCTGTTCTGTTGTCACCATACTATCCTCCCAAGCGTTACTAACTCCTTTAGGGGGATAGTGTCGTATCTGTTCTGTTGTCACCATACTATCCTCCCAAGCGTTACTAACTCCTTTAGGGGGATAGTGTCGTATCTGTTCTGTTGTCACCATACTATCCTCCCAAGCGTTACTAACTCCTTTAGGGGGATAGTGTCGTATCTGTTCTGTTGTCACCATACTATCCTCCCAAGCGTTACTAACTCCTTTAGGGGGATAGTGTCGTATCTGTTCTGTTGTCACCATACTATCCTCCCAAGCGTTACTAACTCCTTTAGGGGGATAGTGTAGTATCTGTTCTGTTGTCACCATACTATCCTCCCAAGCGTTACTAACTCCTTTAGGGGGATAGTGTCGTATCTGTTCTGTTGTCACCATACTATCCTCCCAAGCGTTACTAACTCCTTTAGGGGGATAGTGTCGTATCTGTTCTGTTGTCACCATACTATCCTCCCAAGCGTTACTAACTCCTTTAGGGGGATAGTGTCGTATCTGTTCTGTTGTCACCATACTATCCTCCCAAGCGTTACTAACTCCTTTAGGAGGATAGTGTCGTATCTGTTCTTTTGTTATGAGACCACCCTCCCAGGCATTACCCTTTCATTTGGTGAGTATTGATTTACTCCTCTCCAGGAGTTAGGCACAAGGCCAGTTTTTATCTTACTCCCACAAGTAAGATGTGACCCAAGGTCGGGTCGGGAAAGTGGGGTTTGAAAATTGCCTGGGCAGCCCCGTCGGCATTCCCAGGTAGGGGCGCCTCAGGCAGTAAGCAATAAACTTACTCCTACCCAAAGAGGGGAGGCGAAGCCTGGGAGGGTGGACCTCCTAGAACTGCACAGGACAGACCCATAGACCGGCGTAAATCAAGCCCCGAAGGTCAAGACAATACCAGTCTATGGGGTGCAGTATCCATCGGAACAGATACTACACTTTGATCTTAGCCAAAAGGCCAATAACCTTTCATTTGGTGAGTAGTGTAGTAACTGTTCTCTTGTTATGAGACAATACTCCCAGGCATTATCTCCTCGTTTGGAATATGGGGGTGTCAGTGTATTACATATTCGTTCTGGCAAAAATACCCTCCCCATGGTGGCATATGGTTTCTAGTATCTATATAATGGACACACCTCGCATATATTATTTTTGTTAATGTTTTTTCCATCAATCGGCTTTCCGTCTTGCTAGGTACTGAGTTCGTAGTTTATGAAGACCCCGAATTTAGGCCATGGAAAAAAAATTTAATGAGTAATTAGCGAATGTCTGTCGACTCGTCTGAACGTGTTCTCTGGCATATATTAAACCACCATTAAGAGTCGCCCCCCTCCCGCCCTCTCTCTCTTTCTTTCTGTCTGTATCTCTCTCTGTCTCTCATCAAGCTCTCTCTCTCTCTGTCTCTCATCAATCTCTCTCTCTCTCTCTGTCTGTCAAACGTCTCCCCATTCCCTCCTCCGCACACGATCTCTGTCTGTCTGTCTGTCTGTCTGTGTGTCTGTACACAGTTCGCCACAAGTAGGCCGCCGTATTTGAACATTGCATATTTAATAAATTCATTCGCTAACGGCCACCTCGACGCACCTCTTCGACACAATCACACGCGGCGGATACAGCGAGAAAGGGAGAAGACGACAGAGAGAGAGAGAAAGAAAGATATATATATATATATATATATATATATATATATATATAT
This sequence comes from Sepiola atlantica, assembly GCA_963556195.1. Classification (NCBI taxonomy): domain Eukaryota; kingdom Metazoa; phylum Mollusca; class Cephalopoda; order Sepiida; family Sepiolidae; genus Sepiola; species Sepiola atlantica. Next base: position 1,875,788 of record OY744549.1, read on the forward strand.
ATATATATATATGGAGAGAGAGAGAGAGGGAGAGAGAAACAAGGAGGGGACACAGAGAAAGAGAGATAGATGGATAGATAGAAAGAAATAGAGAGAGAGAGAGAGAGGATATATATATCCTTTCTCTCTCTCTCTCTCTCTCTATCGCCTCTCTCTCTGTCTCTCTCTCTCTGTCTGTATCTCCATCCTCTATCTATCTATCTATTCCCCCCTCTCTCTCTCTCTCTATATATATATATATATATATATATAGAGAGAGAGAGAGAGAGAGGCGATAGATAGAGAGAGAAGGGATATATATATATATATATATATATAAAGAGAGAGAGAGAGGTGATAGAGAGAGAGAGAGAGAGAGCGACAGAGAAAGAGAGAGGGTGATAGATAGATAGATAGATAGATAGATAGATAGATAGATAAATAGATAGATAGATAGATAGATAGATAGATAGATAGATAGATAGATAGAGAGGGAAGCGTATATATATATATATATATATATATAGAGAGAGAGAGAGAGAGAGAGGGGGATACAGAGAGAGAGAGAGAGAGGGAGAGAGAGAGAGAGAGTATTAAAGAAGCCTATATTTGAAGAGCAACCATGTTAAAATTGGAACAAATTACGTGGAGGGGGGGGGGGTGTGGACTCACAGACAGACGTGGGCACGTTAGAAGAACGCGCACAAATAAGGGGAACTCTGTATTTCTTATTTACTTAAATGTTTTTATTACACTTTTTTTTTCTAACCCGAAGGTTGTGTTTACAGTATCAGTGCTGGGGCCCGTGGCTCCCACTGAAAGAAGAAACAACAAATCTATATAAACGAAAACGTCACACTTTTGTGATCACGAACATTCAGAGAATTAAGGTTAGGGAAATCTTCAACATTTATACAACAAACTAGTGTACAACAAACTTGGTAAAAAATAGCGGGAAAAATTATGCTTCGCCAGTGTTTGCGCTTAAATTCATATAAACTCATAAAATTTTGTCAGTAATTACATTTTTATATATATATAAATCAGGTGCTTCTTTACATAACACTTCCTGGTAAATATGCTAACTGAAAATAACATTTCTGGAAATACTTACGTGTTTTGGTGAAAAAAAACCCAAACAAAAACAAAAAAAGCGAAAACAAAAGAAAACAAAAAACAAAAAAAAGACAAAAGAAAAGAAAACAAAAGCAAAAAACAAAAAAAATAAATAAAAAATAAAAACAAAAACAACAAAAACCCCAAAAGAAAAAAACCAAAAGAAAAAAACCCTAAAAAACCCCAAAACAAAACACCCCCCCACAAAAAAAAAACAAAAAACAACAAAAACAATCACCCCCCCCAAAAAAAACTAAATAAATAAATAAAATAAAAACTAAAAACAAAAACAACAAAAAACCCAAAAGAAAAAAAAGAAGAAAAGAAAGAAAAAACAACAAAAAACAAAACAAAAACAAAACAAAAACTAAAAAAACCCCAAAAACAAAAAAACAATAAAGAAACAAAAACAACAAGAAAAAAAACAAAAAAGAAACAAAAAACAACAAAAAACAATACAAAAACAAAAAACAACAATAAAAAAACAAAAACAATACCCCCCCCCCCCCCAAACAAAAAAAAAACAATAAAAAAACAAAAGAACGGGTTCTACATTTTATGGAAAACAAACCAGTAGTTTTTTCTTTCTCATTTAAGAAATTCAATTTTTTCCTTCAAATGAATTTTTGACGAATTTAGTTCATCTCGGAATTAAGTTCATATCGAGAAACGCGAAATCTCGTAAGCGAAATCTCGTCTGATTTCTCGGTTACGTCTAAAACTAGAACTTGCGAAATGACAGATTTGACGAAAATCCCAATTCTATTTTTTGTATTAACTCTTCATGCAAACTATCAAACCCTCTTAACTTTTCAATGGACGTGTTGCAATTTTGGCTGGAAATTCTTCATTTTTTAAAATCTTATTTTAACTGAAATTTATATTTCTGATTTTTAACTTAAAATGTAATTTATTTATGTAAAAGAAATTTGTAACGCTGTATATTTATCCTATTTTTAAGAAATATAAAAAAAATTATCTTACAATTTATTTCCCTTTATTTTCATTCGAATTTTTTCTGAAAAAACAAACAAACAAGATTATCTTGAAATAAAAAAAAGCTTGAAATTTTTGCGCAAAAAATAATAGTCGCAATATGAGTGAAGGTAAGAAATAAAGTAAATGTCAATAATGAAGAAAAAATAAGATAAAACTTTTTTTAATTCGTACAATATAATTTTGCAATTAAAAGAAAAGAAATGCGATTTATTAGTTGAATAACAAATAAAATTGATAAATCTATTAATTCTGAGATGAACTTAATTCCGAACCCCTTTTACATATTCCATGACTACATATCAACCAAACCATTTCATTATCACATCACTACAGTATAAATCTCTATGCATGAGTGGATGAAGTGTGTGAGGTGCGCTGAAGAAAAATTCCTACCAGTAAAATACATAGCCCAGTTGTGTTCGCATACCCTTAATGACAATAAAAGTGTAAACATTTGTGAATTTCCTTGCTTTTGTACATTTAGTGTATATGAATTTTCATCTTAACCCTATTAAGGGCATATGATTTCAGTATACTGGCATTTTTCATGGAATGTCACTACTTTTGTAAAGGCTATGCCTCAATACAATGGTCATTTTAAAGGTTTTTTTGGAATTTTCTGGAAAACTAATGTTTATGGTAAATTGAAATTAAAATGCCATCAACTAGACCCTAGAACCTCTATCTCTGCCAAAAATCAGCTGAATCCATCAAATAGTTGATGAGATACAGGGTGGCACATACGTACGTACGTACACACGGATAACACAAAATCATGCCTGATCTTTCTGTATCTCTGGGTTGCCTTGACTAATGATGCTGAAATTCTACACACTTATAGAACCTATCAAATAAAAATTTTGTGCAAAGTGTTAACTAATTTGGTTTATTGGTTTTTGAGTTAAGATTGATCAAAGAAATGAGATTTCTAGCATAGGCCGTTTTTGAAGTCTATTAAGGGATAGAGCGCTCTCGCGCCTCCCTTGATAATATCAAGCAGCACGACACCTTGCGAGATAAAAGAGTACTAATATTTAGCAAAATGGTGTCTCTCAACTCACGAATGAAATAATGAAATTTCTTAAATAATAAAAAAAAACTACCGGTTTGTTTTCCGTAAATTTTGGTTACCGCTATTTTTTTTTTTACATTCACACGTAGGTATTTCCAAAAAAATTATTTTTACCGATGTGTCTTATATAAAGAAGCACCATAAATTATTATCATTTCTGATGACCTAAAGAAAAAAGAACACCTCCCGTAAACTTTTAATTTGCAGTGGCGTTTTTGGTGCTTCCGCTGTTTAACCCCGACATGCTAGGTCTCTCTTTCAAAAAAAAAAAAATAGCTAAAGAAATGTGGGGTATCTTTTACAATAATCCGCAGAGTGAAAACGCTATAAAAACAAATATACAACAAATAAAAGTAACTGTAGCCGATAAAAGTTATTTTCCAACTTATCTGTGACATTTGTTTGTATTTTTAAGCCGTTTCAACTGCTATTTATTAGAAATCAATATTTTTGTCACACGAACATTGGACAAGCGATGGGGGGGGGGGGGCGGGGGGGGGTATCGTAACGAGGTAAGGCAGGGCGACCATTTTTTTTTAGTAAAAATACGTGCCAAAAAAAAAAGAAATTTTTTTTTACATCTAATAAAAACCCATTTATAGTACGTAAAATTACAAACAAATTTCATAGGTAAGTAGGAAAATATCTATTCTCGACGTAGGTCACCGTCACTTGTTGCATATTTTTTTTTTTTTACCCCGTTCTCGTTCGTTTTTTGGACCCCGTTGGCGACTCTGCGGATTATTGTAAAAGATACCCGAAATGTGTTTTATTATTGACGTATTTTTTGACGGCGTCTACCCTAACTCTACGTTCTCATCTCAACAAAAGACTTTATTTTTTGGCTTTTATTTTGTGTATAGATTTTTCAAAGTTAAATGTTGTCGGTTTTTTTTTCTATCCTCTGATGAAAAGAGTTTATCTTTGAAAATTCATGGATTAAGGATATGAAGCTCCTTGCTTTGAACTTCTGATGTTCTAATAAATATTGTATCTTTACAATTTTTTATTCTCATCTTTTATCTCTAGAATATATATATATATATATATATATATATATATATATATATATATATATATATATATATATATATATATATATATATATATATATATACGATGCCTGTCTAAAAAGTATCCGACCATTATTTTTTTTTCCGTGCGAAATAGAGACGTAAGGGCGGCGCCACTCTACAGCGTGAAGGAAGACACCTTCATGCACATGTGTGAATTTTATCACCGCCTTCCCGCACGTTAGTCGCTGCCTGTCGGTCGCTGAGTGAGGTGCTACACAACGTGTTCGTCAGATTACCGATTCTCTCGAGATCACTGAACGTGTTGAGCAAAGGTACTGCGTGAAATTTTGTCAAAAGCTTGGTGATTCTCAAAGCAAAACAATTCGTAAAATGCAGAAGATGAGATGTGTAACACAAATTAAGGAATGGTTCAACCGATTCAAAAATGGCCGCACATCAGCGGAGAGTGGCCAGCTCCAAACTGCTCGGAGTGCAGCTGTTGTTGAGAGGGTGCTAAATTTGGTGATAAAAGATCGTCGTTCAACCGTGCGTGAGATGACCCAATAAGTCAGAGTGATTAAAGATTCCAATTTTGCGTGATGAGTTGAACATGCACAGAGTGGCTGCGAAATTTGTGCCCAACTTGTTGTCGCAGGAACAAAAGGACCTCCGTTTTCAAGTTGCACAGGACCTTCAGGAAACTACCAACACTGATGCTAGGTTTCTGAACACCGTGATAACTGGAGATGAGTCATGGGTGTACGAGTACGACCCAGAAACAAAAAGACAGTTGTCGTAATGGAAGCATCCTGAGTCTCCAAGGCCACAAAAAAAGAAAAAAGCGCGAATTAAAATCAAGGTGATGGTTCCTGTCTTCTTTGATATCCGTGAAATTGTGCATCACGAATAACGCACCGGAAGGACAAACGGTGACAAAGGAGTACTATCAAGATGTTCTCCGGCGTCTTCGTGACGCAGTTCGGTGTAAAAGACCAGACAGGTCGACGGCAAAAAACTGGCAACTGCATCACGACAACGCCCCCGCACATTCATCCCAACATTTCTTGGCCAAACATTGAATTCCAGTCGTTCGCCAACCTCCCTACTCTTCAGACATGGCTCCTTGCGACTTCTGGTTGTTTCGAAAATTGAAGACGCCACTGAAAGGTTACCGTTTTGAGACTAGAGAGGAGATAATACGGAACGCGACGGCGGAGATGGACACCATTCCAAAAGAAGACTTCCAGAGGTATTTCCGGCAGTGGATGGATCGGTGCGCTAAGTGTGTGCAAGCACAAGGGGCATACTTTGAAGAGGATTAGGGTCCCAACCCCGTCACGTATTTGAAATATATATATATATATATATATATATATATATGTGTGTATGATTTTATGAAGGCTTACCGAAGCATTCCTTTCAGGATACCAATGATCACCATTAAATATATTTTTTCTTACAACTATTATTTATTCAAATTAAATGTGTTTTCCTACACGTGTTTCACTACCAAACAGATCAGAGAAATTAAATGTCTGGAATAAGGGTTTCAACTGCCGACAATACACAATGTGGCGTTGCAATAGTTGAGGTCACTTAAGAAGAGAAGAGGAAAAAAATAAAAATAAAAGTTAAAATTAAAAAACAAGAAAGAACAACGATAAAAAAGAAAGTCCTAGAAAATGTCTTAGAAGAGTAGCTCGTGCATTATTTCTACCACCAAGCCAACAAGCAAATAATCGGTCCCAAATGCATAAAAAAAACACCAAATATATATATATATATATATATATATATATATATATATATATATATATATATATATATATATATATATATATATATATAATATGAAACTAAAAGTAAACTTTTAGTAGATAGAACCTATATTGATATGATTAAATCTCAATATACGAGATACAGTAATTATAAAGATAGATGAAAGAAGAGAGATAAAGATGTACGAATGACAAATCTATTTCAACTTCGATTGTTCAATGCAAGGTGTACTCGGTAAATACATGTTTATTTTTTCTTTCCTTAAGCCAAGGCTTTTCAAAGATTAAAATCTTATCATCAGACGAATTACATAGATGGATAAGTTGGCAGTGGAAAAGCCAAAATTCAAAATTTGAAAAAATTTAAAGAAACAATATGAATGGAAAGTAAAAGTGTGTGCCAGGGATTATCTCCTCCCATACTGATGATTGCAGGTTTGGCAACCTGAATAAGAAGATGGAGAAGAAGAAAAACCGAGCACGCGCGTTTTGGGGGTTTCTTTTTTTCTTTTTTTCTTCGTTCAAAATGTAGTAAATCCAACAGAATGGTGGTCAGTTCAACCGTAGATAAAAAGCGCTTATTAGGATGTAAGTTGGAGAATTAGGGCCATTTTAAAAAATACTTCCGTGGACCGCGAATGATAATAGTTTTTAAGGAATTGGGTTTAAAATATTGTGTATATATCAAGTAGGCCGATTCACTGTTAGTTATTTCGATCGAGAGTCTGAAAGAGAATTTTGTCAACGGACATTTTACCAACTGGACACACTCTATCCATCTATGTAATTCTTTTATCTATCTATCTATCTATCTATCTATCTATCTATCTATCTATCTATCTATCTATCTATCTATCTATCTATCTATCTATCTCTCTCTCTCTCTCTCTATATATATATATATATATATATATATATATATATATCTATCTATCTATCTATCTATCTATCTATATATATATATATATATATATATATATATATAAATATATATATAAATATATCTATCTCTCTCTCTATATATATATCTATATACATGTATCTAACTATATATATATGTATCTATATATATATATATTATAGTTACTTCGATTTCCTGTATGTCTTACTTGTTTGAGAGAATCAGGTATGCCGGAATTAATGTATAAAATCGAATGTAACTGACTGATAATTTCCGAAAACACGCATCAATTATTGGCATAAAGCGTGACCGTATTGGTATTCTATATAGCGTCTGTTTTAAAAGTCTTATAGTGACTGAAGTTGCAGCGAAAAATCGAGTTTTTTATATAGAGATATATTTAATGCTATAAAATAATACCTTCCTTTTAGTGTTTGTGAATAGACAAACTTTTTAACCCCTTTCCCCCATTAAAAAAGTATTTCCTCGTCTCAATTTACGTACGTTGCTGCGATGATGCTCTTTCTATGATATAAACATATATATATATATATATATATATATATATATATATATATATATATATATATATATATATATATATATATATAGTCTAAAGAAGCTTTGAGTTATTTTAAACAAAAAGACAAAAAAAGAAGGAAAATGCAGTTTAAATTCCCACAGAAACTAACTAAATCAAAAATAGTGCAGACTTAACATTCGTTGGAAAATTCATAAAAAAATAAAATATATAATAGTAAGTAAATAAAATAAAAAGGGGGATTAAGTATCTAACAGTGAAACAAAAACAGGAGACCTTAACGTAAGCATCTAATATTAACACGGGGATCATCAGCTGTTTACCATGAAACTGTTTCGGAGATTTAAAAACAGGACAGTTATATGCATGGCTCTCCAATGGTACAGATCAAACTACCATTTCCCCAATCAAGTGTCGAAATAATTCAGCTTAAAATGTTACTTATATGTACATAAATAATAATAATAATAATCAAAATAATAATAATAATAATATACTACCCTTAAGACTACCGTGCGATATGGTAATTTGCATATCAAATAAAATTCTTTATAACAATAGTAATACTAGTAATAATAATAATAATAATAATAATAATAATAATAATAATAATAATAATAATAATAATAATAATAATAATAAAATGCGATCTAAACACTACACGCAAGAACCATTCTGCGATATGGTAGCTTGAAATAAAATTATATAGGAATTAAAGTTGCATTAAAAAAAAAAAGCTTTAGTACCTTAGGTATATATATATATATATACTTAGGTATATATATATATATACTTAGGTATATATATATATATATATATATATATATATATATATATATATATATATATATATATATATATACAAATATATATATACAAATATGTATATACAAATATGTATATATATATATATATATATATATATATATATATATATATATATATATATATATATATATATATATATATATATATATTCTGAAAAGTCACACACGGCGGAACAGCAACAACAAAGAGAATATTTTTTTATAAAACATTTAGAAAACCTTGCACAACGCAAATTATTTGTTTTTAAAAATAAATTATTTATTTACCGTAAAAACATTTTTTTTTTATAAACTTGAGTACTTTCGGTAATATATACCATCTTCAGAAGAATATTTCTTCTTTTTTTTCGTTTTTTTTCTTCTTGACTGAGACATACTTATCGCAGCCAAGTTGAAATTCGTCTTGATGTTAGGACGAAAATGTTGATATGGGGTGTGTGTCACGTGGTTGCGTGGAAAGAT
>OY744549.1:1894478-1911978 GCA_963556195.1 Sepiola atlantica
GTAGAGCTTATTTGTAAGGATATCGCCAACTGCCATTAGCTTTAAGGCTCATTGGGTAAAACTAATTCGAGCTCCCGGCACTTAACAATGTTTACATTGAGATATCACTTACATTCAGTCAGTTTCGTATGATAGTGCAGGGGTAGGGGCACCGACTGTCAGCTCGACGGCTGAGTTTCAATCCCGGCCTGAGGTACTAACTGGTCTAGCCGCACTGAAGAGCTGTGATACAGCGAGACATATAAGTCTCCCATTCTCGAAAAAAAAAAAGATAAAATTAAAAAAAAAATAATAGTAAGTAAAAAAAAAAAAAAAAAAAAAAAATAATAATTTTTTTTATATATATGTATATAAAATCACTGAATAGCTGTGATACAGCGAAACAGTCTGTCTGTGAATTATTCTAAAAAAAAAGATAAAATTGAAAAAAAAAAATTAAAAGAGAATACTAAAAAAAAAAAATAATTATTTATATATATATATATATATATATATATATATATATCAACAGACGTTTTCACCTCTCTATCTGTCTATCTACCTATCTACTCTCTTCATTATATGTCTCTCTTTCCACTTTTTTTTATTTTATCTCATTTATTTATTTGTTTTGTTTGTTTTAGATTTTAGTTTTTAACTTTTTAAATTTTAACGGCCCTAAATCACGTGACTCCCTAAATTTTGAAATTCTAAATTTCTTCTTCTTCTTCTTCTTCTTCTTCTTCTTCTTCTTCTTCTTCTTCTTCTTCTTCTTCTCTCTAAATATGATCTGAGGTTAAGATCGGATTCTAACTCTGCCTGATGAGATCTCAGTTTATAATAGCTGTTGATCGATAACATCAACATGCCAGTGTCGCAGATTTTGTACATGTCTGTGTAAATAAAAATAATCATATATAAAAGCTCTATTTGATATTGAGCACTTTTTATAAACCCGGTTGAAATTCTTTGGATTACTACCCTGTGGATGTTTTTACCTGGATTATTACCATTTTATATATATATATATATATATATATATATATATATATATATATAATCACTGAATAGCTGTGATACAGCGAAACAGCATGTCTGTGAATGATTGAATAAGTCCCCAATTCTTCTACCTGTATAAGTTTATTTGTTTATTTGATTGTTTATTTTTATAAAAAAAATCATTTATCAAAATAAATAATAAAATAAACAAATAAACTTATACAGGTAGGTAGAATAATAATTTATGTTGCCTTTGGTAACATTTATTTGTTGCTTATTTTTTTCTTTATATATAACTTATATATAACTTAAGGAAAATTTCAATTACTTAAATCGAGAGCAGACTTAGTAATGTTGGGAAAATTCATCAACATTAATTCTATTATGAAAAGTAAGCAGATATTTCTTTAACCGACACAATAGGGCAGGTCGATTTTTTTTTATTTCTTTAACCGACACAACTGATGATGAAAACAAATTGTTTTTAAATATTTGCCCTTATTTATTTAATTACCTATTCTTTCGCAAGGCCATAACAATTAGGTTTTTAAAAAATAATGAACCGGCATAATAACGATCCCTTTACATTAGTAAATAATTATTGTGCCGGGCGTCACTGTATGTTTAACAATTTAGTTAAATATACATGAACCGGCAAAATAACGCAGGAATCGTTATTTTGCCGGGACCGGCAATATAGCCTCTTCCTTATTAATCACTGAATAGCTGTGATACAGCGAAACAGCGTGTCTGTGAATGATTGAATAAGTCCCCAATTCTCGGGGGAGGGGGGGGGGAACTGGCGTTCAATGATGGCGCCTACTGCTACTTGGTTTTGTAAAATGGCAGTCAATGTTTAGATCTCGTAGCTTAGTGATAAGAACTGCCGACGATCAACTAGATGGTTTGAGGTTCGATACTTGGCTTCGGCCGGGTTCTTGTCTAGCCACACCTAACACCTATGATACAGCGAAACAGTCTGTATATATATGTAAAATTAATTAAAAAAAAAAAAAATAATTATTTTATACGTACATAAAAGTAATGCATGGTAACGTGTTTCATCTGGCTCAAAACCGTCATAGAGAAGGATCGAACGTTCGATATTGATGTCTGTAGTCCAGCGTCTTACCATCGGACCAAGACGCCCTGCCTAGAAATATGTACGATTTTTATCACCTAAATATATAATGTATTTTTATGCAATTGTTTTTATTGTGGATTGCAGTGTTCGTTGTTTGTTTGCTTACTACTACTATTTCGATTTTTTCACTCCCTGAGTGATTAAGAGGCAAAAAATTGCATTATTAGTCGCCCTTAACTTCATAGGACGTATTTTTCGTTAATATATATATATTTTTATTAATTTTATACGTACATAAAAGTATTGACGTCGATATTGATGTCTGTAGTCCAGCGTCTTACCATCGGACCAAGACGCCCTGCCTAGAAATATGTACGATTTTTATCACCTAAAAGAAGCTACGCACGGAAACCAAAGAACAGAAACTGCAAGAAATTTCATAAACGCCCCCCCCCCTCCCTTCCAAAAAAAAAAAAAAAAATTTTTGAGATTTTCGTGGATTCTTTAAGATCAGATATATTTAAAGTTTGGCACCAAAAATCTTTTCCATGAATATAAATTTGCAAATTTAAAAGGATTGAAAGTTTTTTGCAAAATTATGAAAGTTTTTTCGTGAAAAACGAGGCAAACTATTTGTTTTTGTTCCAGCGGTCGCGTTGCTGTATTACTGTTGTGCTTACAGAATTCACGACAAACACTGTATAAAAATATAATAATATAAGAAGATATGTTGGTCTCCCATTAGAAAGCATTCAATATTGAAATGTAAGAAATATGTTTGAAGCCTAAGAATGCATTTTTTTTTAAATTTAAAATAAATAGTAATTTATTTAAAGTAGTCCCAAATTTTCGACGTAATACGTCTTCGTCAGGGGTACAAGATATCTTTTTTATAGCGACATGTTTATCGCTAGTAGAAGGTAGAATCCGTAAGATGTTGATTCGGTAATATATTTTTAGTGTTCAGTGGCGACGAAAGAGTAGGGTGAGTGAGAGAGGTGGGGGAAACACATGAATTGACGAAAGTTGATCACTCGAACTCGATAGCCAGTCGACTCTCGATCTAAATCTGGGCTATTTTATATAACATTTTTGGATACCCGCGCATCCATCTGAACCGTCAATATAGCCACGCTCCCATGTGCGTTTATTTATGAAGAGACTAATCCTGTCTGAGGATAATTTTTGCAGATGACCTCTGCATCAAATCATCAGCATTTATTTTTTCGTAGAGTTGTGTTTCCGTATCAATTAACCACGTTTAGTTTCCTCCGGCCAGGTGTGTGTCTGCGGCAAGTAGGTAGACTGAGGAGAGTGAGAGCACTAACCAGACCTCCACTGTAAAAAGTGCTGGGACATTGCGGAGACTTATTGCCATCCAAATCACAGAGAACGCCAATGGTTGTTGCCAACGGGAAATCGATGGTAAGCGTTTTTTGTGAAATCTAGGGAGACTTGTTGTCACTCAGACTCAAGGGAACACCACTGGTGATTATTAGTGAGCAATCACTGATGCTGGCCTGTGTGAGAACTCTTAGTGAATAATAATAATAATAATAATAATAATAATAATAATAATAATAACTAGCGAACCCGTGTAAATTACACGAAATGATGTGTTCAATACGGGTCCTAATGTAACAAAGCACCCTCTATTTGTTAGTAAGTTACGCTTGCTTTATTATGAGCCACCCCCTTCTGGGTAAGAGTTAAATAATTGTTTGAAATAGTAACTCGTGTACGATGGACACTGCCATATCTACTAAAAAAGGTTGATATGCCATCCTTTTAAAAAAAAAACAACAAAATAATACTGGCCGATATCCTACGTTTTAAGCAGTCAACGTAATTAAATAGACAATGCCATAAAAACGCCAACATAAAAACAAAAAATAGTTTTAAGTTTTAAGCAACACAAAACAGTAGTTTTTAACCAGGTAATAAAAAATGTATTATTTCTTTCCCTTCCCCTCGAACTGTAGAATAAAAATCTTAGAGGCTGGTTGGGATCGAACTATAAACCAGTCGGGCCGAAGTAAAAAATACCACCTCGCTAACCATTGCGCAAGAGGGATACACATATAAATATTCCTAAACGCAGGCTAGTTGAATGTTTTTAAAAATCTAGGTGCGGCACGCATGCGCATAGCTTTTGCCGGAAGCGTGACACACGAACACACACGCTATCGTATTAATATATAGATAATAATAATAATCTATTAATAATGGAGTTTATGTATCTGTCTGCCCATCAGAGTATTGATTTACCTCATCTCCAGGAGTTAGGCACAAGGCCAGTTTTTATCTTACTCCCACAAGTAAGATGTGACCCAATGTCGGGTCGGGAAAGTGGGGTTTAAAAATTGCCTGGGCAGCCCCGTCGGCATTCCCCGATAGGGGCGCCTCAGGCAGTAAGTAATAAACTTACACCTCCCCAAAGAGGGGAGGCGAAGCCTGGGAAGGTGGACCTCCTAGAACTGCACAGGACAGACCCATAGACCGGCGTAATTCAAGCCCCGAAAGCCAAGATAATACCAGTCTATGGGGTGCAATATCCATCGGAACAGATACTACACTTTGATCTTAGCCAAAAGGCCAAAACTTTCGAGTAGCATGGTTATTTAGTTAGTCTGCCAGCTTCATTATATACTACTAGAAAAACCGCTGTAAACACTATGCGCATTTTTCAATTTACATAATTAATTGCTTTTCAACTTTTAATAAAATTAATATTCACAAATATACACTCATGATAGTTTTCTTCAGATTTCAACATGTATTTACGCTATTTTGCACGCTAATAATCTTACTTATAAATTGTAATTTAGACAGACAGACAGACAGATACATACATACATGAAATGCGTTACGTAGTTAATATAACTATGACGAATGGATTAACGCTGGCTGTTTAATCAGTGGTTCCCATCCCTCCCTCCGTTAATTCAATATGGCGCAACTGATTAAACAGCCAGCGTTAATACTGCGCATTATTTAAAATGTAAACAACAACGCTGGCATTCACCGTGATAATTTTTACTCTTATTTATTTTTTTAAACCGTTCTAAGTTTGTTTATTTTCTTAATCTTATTAGCTATTAAATTCACTGAATTGATTTAAAAATTACTATTTAAAAACACACACACCTTATAACGAATTTAGTTTTCTCTTTAGGACCCGCGCTAACTTTAGGGTTAGGGTCGGTATTTTGTTATTTTAATTGTTAATTTTAATTTACGTATATTTTTTTTCCGCTTTGAAAGACATCAAATATTACTTATTATATTCTGACCTGGATTTGGCGCAAAACGATTGTGTGTAAAGAAATGCGAACAGACGACACCTTTTACTGGGCAAGTAAATAACTGTTCATATAATCGTATATAAGGTAACAATTATTTCTTCTTTTCCTTCTCTTATTAAATTTCATTCGTTACTACTACACTATTATAAATACTACATTCAATTTTTATTTAAAATTTTTATTTTCTTTACATTTATTTTTAATGCAAAAACTGTTTACGGTTGCTACAAACCAAAATAATGCAAACTTAATTTATCTTTTTATTAATGATGTTACTTATCATGTGCAATATATTATTTAAATTAACTGTAGTTATAAAAAGCTCTACCCAAATTACATACTAGCGTCATTTCTGACGCGGCAGCCTAGCAAAAATATGTGACCGGAGGGAGCGTATATTTCCTAGTAATAATAATAATAATAATAATAATAATAATAATAATAATAATAATAATAATAATAATAACAATAATAATAATAATAATAACAATAATAATAATAATAATAATAATAATAGCAATAATAATAATAATAATAATAATTATAACAATAATAATAGTAATAGTAATAGTAATAGTAATAATAGTAATAATAATAGTAATAGTAATAGTAATAATAATAGAAACAATAATAATAATAATAATAATAATAATAATAATAATAATAATAATAATAATAATAGCAATAATAATAATAATAATAATAATAATAATAATAATAATAATAATAATAATAATAATAATAATAATAATAGAAATAATAATAATAATAATAATAGAAATAATAATAATAATAATAATAATAACAATAATAATAATAATAATAATAATAATAATAATAGAAATAATAATAATAATAATAATAACAATAATAATAGTAATAGTAATAGTAATAATAGTAATAGTAATAGTAATAGTAATAATAGTAATAAAGTAATAATAATAATAATAATAATAATAGTAATAAAGTAATAGTAATAATAGTAATAATAATAATAATAATAATAATAATAGTAATAAAGTAATAGTAATAATAGTAATAATAATAATAATAATAATAATAATAATAGTAATAGTAATAGTAATAGTAATAATAGTAATAAAGTAATAATAATAATAATAATAATAATAATAATTATAATAATAGTAATAAAGTAATAGTAATAACAGTAATAATAATAATAATAATAATAATAATAATAATAATAGTAATAGTAATAGTAATAATAGTAATAAAGTAATAATAATAATAATAATAATAATAATAATAATAATAATAATAGTAATAAAGTAATAGTAATAATAGTAATAATAATAATAATAATAATAATAATAGTAATAGTAATAGTAATAGTAATAATAGTAATAAAGTAATAATAATAATAATAATAATAATAATAATAATAATAATAATAATAATAATAATAATAATAGTAATAAAGTAATAGTAATAATAGTAATGAAATAAACAACCGACACTGGGTTAAAAGGAGAGAAGGAGGAAGAGGACTGGTAAAGATGACACAAAAAGAGAACTTGAAAAATACATAAAAGCTTATGATCGTTGCAAGAGACGTAGGAAAACATGTCGACATGGCTACAAAAAGGACACTTGAATAGAGAAACGGAATTGCTACTGATAGCTGCACATAACAACGCGTGCATAACGAACTATATCAAATCTAAAAGGGACAAAACATAGAGAAACAGTAAATGTGGAGTATGTGGACAAAGAGACGAAACAGTAAATCACATAATAAGTGAATGCAGCAAATTAACCCAAGAAGATTACAAAAAACGGGCGATGTAACCTCCGGTCTTCTTCAGGATTGAACCTTCAACCTTCAGATGACTGTCACTTAGAACTGAATTTTACTTAAGACTATATCCACTGCCCCACGGGTCCTTCCACAGTTCAATCCTCAGTGCGGGCGATACGAAGAATTGT
This sequence comes from Sepiola atlantica, assembly GCA_963556195.1. Classification (NCBI taxonomy): domain Eukaryota; kingdom Metazoa; phylum Mollusca; class Cephalopoda; order Sepiida; family Sepiolidae; genus Sepiola; species Sepiola atlantica. The sequence continues at coordinate 1,901,793 of OY744549.1, forward strand.
GAATTACTGAAGACTTCTTCCCAGTCAGGGCCGATGGAACGAGAGCATGCTAACCCCGTGGATTTAATAAAGAGTTCCGTTCGAAATACTGTCCGGATTCCCAAGTTCGACAGAAAGATTCCCGAGTTCGACAAGTTACACCTGAAGATGGTCGGAGATTACATCGGCCGAAACGTTGTGATAAAAAACACCCAAGTCCGAATACACCAAATTCACAGAAGTCCGAATATACCAAATTCTACAAAAAACGGACACGGCTATCCGTGAAAGGCATTACACTTGGAACTATGTAAACGTCTGCACTTTTGAAATGAAGACAAATGGTACAAACAGGAACAAGAGACAAATGGTACAAACAGGAACAAGAGACAAATGGTACAAACAGGAACAAGAGACAAATGGTACAAAAACGAACAAGAGACAAATAGTACAAACACGAACAAGAGACAAATGGTACAAACACGAACAAGAGACAAATGGTACAAACACGAACAAGAGACAAATGGTACAAACACGAACAAAAGACAAATGGTACAAACACGACCAAGAGACAAATGGTACAAACAGGAACAAGAGACAAATGGTACAAAAACGAACAAGAGACAAATGGTACAAACACGAACAAGAGACAAATGGTACAAACACGAACAAGAAACAAATGGTACAAACACGAACAAGAGACAAATGGTACAAACACGAACAAGAGACAAATGGTACAAACACGAACAAGAGACAAATGGTACAAACACGAACAAGAGACAAATGATACAAACACGAACAAGAGACAAATGGTACAAACACGAACAAGAGACAAATGGTACAAACACGAACAAGAGACAAATGGTACAAACACGAACAAGAGACAAATGGTACAAACACGAACAAAAGACAAATGGTACAAACACGAACAAGAGGCAAATGGTACAAACACGAACAAGAGACAAATGGTACAAACACGAACAAGAGACAAATGGTACAAACACGATCAAGAGACAAATGGTACAAACACGAACAAAAGACAAATGGTACAAACACGAACAAGAGACAAATGGTACAAACACGAACAAGAGACAAATGGTACAAACACGAACAAGAGACAAATGGTACAAACACGAACAAGAGGCAAATGGTACAAACACGAACAAGAGACAAATAGTACAAACGCGAACAAGAGACAAATGGTACAAACACGAACAAGAGACAAATGGTGCAAACACGAACAAGAGGCAAATGGTACAAACAGGAACAAGAGACAAATGGTACAAACACGAACAAGAGACAAATGGTACAAACACGAACAAGAGACAAATGGTACAAACACGAACAAGAGGCAAATGGTACAAACACGAACAAGAAACAAATGGTACAAACACGAACAAGAGACAAATGGTACAAACACGAACAAGAGACAAATGGTACAAACACGAACAAGAGGCAAATGGTACAAAAACGAACAAGAGACAAATGGTACAAACACGAACAAGAGACAAATGGTACAAACACGAACAAAAGACAAATGGTACAAACACGAACAAGAGGCAAATGGTACAAACACGAACAAGAGACAAATAGTACAAACGCGAACAAGAGACAAATGGTACAAACACGAACAAGAGACAAATGGTACAAACACGAACAAGAAACAAATGGTACAAACACGAACAAGAGACAAATGGTACAAACACGAACAAAAGACAAATGGTACAAACACGAACAAGAGGAAAATGGTACAAACACGAACAAGAGACAAATGGTACAAACAGGAACAAGAGACAAATGGTACAAAAACGAACAAGAGACAAATGGTACAAACACGAACAAGAGACAAATGGTACAAACACGAACAAGAGACAAATGGTACAAACACGAACAAGAGACAAATGGTACAAACACGAACAAAAGACAAATGGTACAAACACGAACAAGAGACAAATGGTACAAACACGAACAAGAGACAAATGATACAAACACGAACAAGAGACAAATGGTACAAACACGAACAAGAGACAAATGGTACAAACACGAACAAGAGACAAATGGTACAAACACGAACAAGAGACAAATGGTACAAACACGAACAAAAGACAAATGGTACAAACACGAACAAGAGACAAATGGTACAAACACGAACAAGAGACAAATGGTACAAACACGAACAAGAGACAAATGGTACAAACACGAACAAGAGACAAATGGTACAAACACGAACAAAAGACAAATGGTACAAACACGAACAAGAGACAAATGGTACAAACACGAACAAGAGACAAATGGTACAAACACGAACAAGAGACAAATGGTACAAACATGAACAAGAGGCAAATGGTACAAACACGAACAAGAGACAAATAGTACAAACGCGAACAAGAGACAAATGATACAAACACGAACAAGAGACAAATGGTACAAACACGAACAAGAGACAAATGATACAAACACGAACAACAGACAAATGGTACAAACACGAACAAGAGACAAATGGTATAAACACGAACAAGAGACAAATGGTAAAAACATGAACAAGAGGCAAATGGTACAAACACGAACAAGAGACAAATAGTACAAACGCGAACAAGAGACAAATGGTACAAACACGAACAAGAGGCAAATGGTACAAACACGAACAAGAGACAAATGGTACAAACACGAACAACAGACAAATGGTACAAACACGAACAAGAGACAAATGGTACAAACACGAACAAGAAACAAATGGTACAAACACGAACAAGAGACAAATGGTACAAACACGAACAAAAGACAAATGGTACAAACACGAACAAGAGGCAAATGGTACAAACACAGACAAGAGACAAATGGTACAAACACGAACAAGAGACAAATGGTACAAACACGAACAAGAGACAAATGGTACAAACACGAACAAGAGACAAATGGTACAAACACGAACAAGATACAAATGGTACAAACACGAACAAGAGACAAATGGTACAAACACGAACAAGAGACAAATGGTACAAACACGAACAAGAGACAAATGGTACAAACACGAACAAGAGGCAAATGGTACAAACACGAACAAGAGACAAATGGTACAAACACGAACAAGAGGCAAATGGTACAAGCACGAACAAGAGACAAATAGTACAAACGCGAACAAGAGACAAATGGTACAAACACGAACAAGAGACAAATGGTGCAAACACGAACAAGAGGCAAATGGTACAAACAGGAACAAGAGACAAATGGTACAAACACGAACAAGAGACAAATGGTACAAACACGAACAAGAGACAAATGGTACAAACACGAACAAGAGGCAAATGGTACAAACACGAACAAGAGACAAATGATACAAACACGAACAAGAGACAAATGGTACAAACACGAACAAGAGACAAATGGTACAAACACGAACAAGAGGCAAATGGTACAAAAACGAACAAGAGACAAATGGTACAAAAACGAACAAGAGACAAATGGTACAAACACGAACAAGAGACAAATGGTACAAACACGAACAAGAGACAAATGGTACAAAAACGAACAAGAGACAAATGGTACAAACACGAACAAGAGACAAATGGTACAAACACGAACAAGAGGCAAATGGTACAAAAACGAACAAGAGACAAATGGTACAAAAACGAACAAGAGACAAATGGTATAAACACGAACAAGAGACAAATGGTACAAACACGAACAAGAGACAAATGGTACAAACACGAACAAAAGACAAATGGTACAAACACGAACAAGAGGCAAATGGTACAAACACGAACAAAAGACAAATGGTACAAACACGAACAAGAGGCAAATGGTACAAACACGAACAAGAGACAAATAGTACAAACGCGAACAAGAGACAAATGGTACAAACACGAACAAGAGACAAATGGTACAAACACGAACAAGAAACAAATGGTACAAACACGAACAAGAGACAAATGGTACAAACACGAACAAAAGACAAATGGTACAAACACGAACAAGAGGCAAATGGTACAAACACAGACAAGAGACAAATGGTACAAACACGAACAAGAGACAAATGGTACAAACACGAACAAGAGACAAATGGTACAAACACGAACAAGAGACAAATGGTACAAACACGAACAAGATACAAATGGTACAAACACGAACAAGAGACAAATGGTACAAACACGAACAAGAGACAAATGGTACAAACACGAACAAGAGACAAATGGTACAAACACGAACAAGAGGCAAATGGTACAAACACGAACAAGAGACAAATGGTACAAACACGAACAAGAGGCAAATGGTACAAACACGAACAAGAGACAAATAGTACAAACGCGAACAAGAGACAAATGGTACAAACACGAACAAGAGACAAATGGTGCAAACACGAACAAGAGGCAAATGGTACAAACAGGAACAAGAGACAAATGGTACAAACACGAACAAGAGACAAATGGTACAAACACGAACAAGAGACAAATGGTACAAACACGAACAAGAGGCAAATGGTACAAACACGAACAAGAGACAAATGATACAAACACGAACAAGAGACAAATGGTACAAACACGAACAAGAGACAAATGGTACAAACACGAACAAGAGGCAAATGGTACAAAAACGAACAAGAGACAAATGGTACAAAAACGAACAAGAGACAAATGGTACAAACACGAACAAGAGACAAATGGTACAAACACGAACAAGAGACAAATGGTACAAACACGAACAAGAGACAAATGGTACAAACACGAACAAGAGGCAAATGGTACAAACACGAACAAAAGACAAATGGTACAAACACGAACAAGAGGCAAATGGTACAAACACGAACAAGAGACAAATAGTACAAACGCGAACAAGAGACAAATGGTACAAACACGAACAAGAGACAAATGGTACAAACACGAACAAGAGACAAATGGTACAAACACGAACAAGAGACAAATGGTACAAACACGAACAAGAGACAAATGGTACAAACACGAACAAGAGACAAATGGTACAAACACGAACAAGAGACAAATGGTACAAACACGAACAAAGGACAAATAGTACAAAAACGAACAAGAGACAAATGGTACAAACACGAACAAGAGACAAATGGTACAAACACGAACAAGAGACAAATGGTACAAACACGAACAAGAGACAAATGGTACAAACACGAACAAGAGACAAATGGTACAAACACGAACAAGAGACAAATGGTACAAACACGAACAAGAGGCAAATGGTACAAACACGAACAAGAGACAAATGGTACAAACACGAACAAGAGACAAATGGTACAAACACGAACAAAGGACAAATGGTACAAAAACGAACAAGAGACAAATGGTACAAACACGAACAAGAGACAAATGGTACAAAAACAAACAAGAGGCAAATGGTACAAACACGAACAAGAGACAAATGGTACAAACACGAACAAGAGGCAAATGGTACAAACACGAACAAGAGACAAATGGTACAAACACGAACAAGAGACAAATGGTACAAACACGAACAAGAGACAAATAGTACAAACGCGAACAAGAGACAAATGGTACAAACATGAACAAGAGACAAATGGTACAAACACGAACAAGAGGCAAATGGTAACAACCGGGAACAAGAGACAAATGGTACAAACACGAACAAGAGACAAATGGTACAAACACGAACAAGAGACAAATGGTACAAACACGAACAAGAGACAAATGGTACAAACACGAACAAGAGACAAATGGTACAAACACGAACAAGAGACAAATGGTACAAACACGAACAAGAGACAAATGGTACAAACACGAACAAGAGGCAAATGGTCCAAAAACGAACAAGAGACAAATGGTACAAACACGAACAAGAGGCAAATGGTACAAACACGAACAAGAGACAAATGGTACAAACACGAAAAAGAGACAAATGGTACAAACACGAACAAGAGACAAATGGTACAAAAACGAACAAGAGACAAATGGTACAAACACGAACAAGAGACAAATGGTACAAACACGAACAAGAGACAAATGGTACAAACACGAACAAGAGGCAAATGGTACAAACACGAACAGGAGACAAATGGTACAAAAACGAACAAGAGACAAATGGTACAAACACGAACAAGAGACAAATGGTACAAAAACGAACAAGAGACAAATGGTACAAACACGAACAAGAGACAAATGGTACAAAAACGAACAAGAGGCAAATGGTACAAACACGAACAAGAGAGAAATGGTACAAACACGAACAAGAGACAAATGGTACAAACACGAACAAGAGACAAATGGTACAAAGAGGAACAAGAGACAAATGGTACAAACACGAACAAGGGACAAATGGTACAAACACGAACAAGAGACAAATGGTACAAAAACGAACAAGGGACAAATGGTACAAACAGGAACAAGAGACAAATGCTACAAACACGAACAAGAGACAAATGGTACAAACACGAACAAGAGACAAATGGTACAAAAACGAACAAGAGACAAATGGTACAAACACGAACAAGAGACAAATGGTACAAACACGAACAAGAGGCAAATGGTACAAAAACGAACAAGAGACAAATGGTACAAAAACGAACAAGAGACAAATGGTACAAACACGAACAAGAGACAAATGGTACAAACACGTACAAGAGACAAATGGTACAAAAACGAACAAGAGACAAATGGTACAAACACGAACAAGAGACAAATGGTACAAACACGAACAAGAGGCAAATGGTACAAAAACGAACAAGAGACAAATGGTACAAAAACGAACAAGAGACAAATGGTACAAACACGAACAAGAGACAAATGGTACAAACACGAACAAGAGACAAATAGTACAAAAACGAACAAGAGACAAATGGTACAAACACGAACAAGAGACAAATGGTACAAACACGAACAAGAGGCAAATGGTACAAACACGAACAAGAGACAAATGGTACAAACACGAACAAGAGACAAATGGTACAAACAAGAACAAGAGACAAATGGTACAAAAACGAACAAGAGACAAATGGTACAAACACGAACAAGAGACAAATGGTACAAACACGAACAAGAGACAAATGGTACAAACACGAACAAGAGACAAATGGTACAAACACGAACAAGAGGCAAATGGTACAAACACGAACAAGAGACAAATGGTACAAACACGAACAAGAGACAAATGGTACAAACACGAACAAGAGACAAATGGTACAAAAACGAACAAGAGACAAATGGTACAAACACAAACAAGAGACAAATTGTACAAACACGAACAAGAGACAAATGGTACAAACACGAACAAGAGACAAATGGTACAAACACGAACAAGAGACAAATGGTACAAACACGAACAAGAGACAAATGGTACAAACACGAACAAGAGACAAATGGTACAAACACGAACAAGAGACAAATGGTACAAACACGAACAAGAGACAAATGGTACAAACACGAATAAGAGACAAATAGTACAAACACGAACAAGAGACAAATGGTACAAACACGAACAAGAGACAAATGGTACAAACACGAACAAGAGACAAATGGTACAAACACGAACAAGAGACAAATGGTACAAACACGAACAAGAGACAAATGGTACAAACACGAACAAGAGGCAAATGGTACAAAAACGAACAAGAGACAAATGGTACAAACACGAACAAGAGACAAATGGTACAAACACGAACAAGAGGCAAATGGTACAAACACGAACAAGAGACAAATGGTACAAACGCGAACAAGAGGCAAATGGTACAAACACGAACAAGAGACAAATAGTACAAACGCGAACAAGAGGCAAATGGTACAAACACGAACAAGAGACAAATGGTACAAACACGAACAAGAGGCAAATGGTACAAACACGAACAAGAGACAGTATCGAAAAATTAAAATCATAAAACATGGCGGACAAACATACAGACTTTTTTTAGCAAGGAGACCGGACTTTATAACAATCAAAAAGCAGCCAACACGTAGATTTCGCCGTCCCAGTAGTTCGTAGCGTGAAAATCAAGAGAATCAGACAAACAAAGCAAATACGTGGAATTTGACAGAGAAGCGAAAATAACAAGCTGCGCGTGCGTGGTCTCCCTCTGTATCAATGTAACGAGTGTAAAATGCAATAAATTTGGGCAATTTGGGGCATTTTTGACCCCATTTTGACCCTCTTGGGGCGCGAACCAGAATTTTACTGAGGTCAAGGATGCTCATTTTATATCCAGAACAATTGCCTCTACATATTGGCCAAGTTTTAAAAAAATTGAATGGATGGATCAAACGTTATGGAAGAAAAGGGTCATTTTTTGCCATTTTAGGGCTTTTGATCCCTTGGGGGCGCGAACCAGATTTTTTCCAAGGTCAGCGATACTTATTTTCTATTAGGAACAATTCCCTCCACATTTTGGCCAAGTTTCAGAGAAACTGAATGGATGGATGAAAAGTTATGGGGCAAAAAATGTCATTTTTTGCCATTTCGGGCCTTTTGACCCCCTGGCGGGCTAACCAGATTTTTTTTTCAAAAATCGGAGAACGTCACTTTCTAACCCGACAAAAGTTACAACTTGATGCAAAATTTCAGAGAAATTCAATGGATGGTTGCGGAGAAAAATCCAGACGGACGGACGGACAGACGGACAGACGGACATGCCTCAAAACATAGGTCCCCCATTTTATTAATCTGGGGACCAAATATGGAACATGCTGAAAGTCAGTATATAATACCACTGGTTGTTGTTGGTAAGCAATCACTGACGATGATCTCTGTGAGAACTCCTAGTGAGTACAAATAATGATATGGAATATGGAGCATGAAGAAAGTCAGTACAATACCGATAATTGTAGGAGCACCAGGAACAGTCTTAAAAAACGAATAAAAAAAAATTATGAGAAAATGAAAGCAAAGAAAAGATTGAAACCATAAAACGCATGGCAACGAAGAAAATCCTTGAATGCGGAAACCAACTTACATAACGAACGAACGTTAACCAGTCATTGGCAAGTTGAAATAGAAATTTTAAAAATGACACCCCTTAAAACACACGCATGTGGTGGCACCAGTCTCGAGGGGTACCACAAAGATTGTAAATGGTCAAAGAGAATGGAAAGACCTCTAGAATAAAAGTGCGGAATGTACTGGAACATTGGAGAGACTTATTGCCATAAAAACGCGAAATAAGACTAACGGTTGTTGCCATCAAGAAATGATTGGTACACGGCTGTTGCGATAAGGCGTAATTATTTGCACCGGTTATCGAAAGAGGCGGGACGGCTAATTTAAATCTTGTTGGTGATTTCAAGTAGCAAACACTAGTAATGAATCGTGCGAAAACTCTTAATACGTGAATAATAATAATAATAATAATAATAATAACAATAATAATAATAATAATAATAATAATAATAATAATAATAATAATAATGATAACAATAATAATAATAATACTAATAATAATGATAATAAAAAATAATAATGACTATAATAATAATCATAATAATAATAAATAATGATAATAATTATAATCATAATGATAATTATAATAATAATAATAATAGTAATAGTAATAGTAATAGTAATAATAATTATAGTAATAGTAATAGTTATAATAATAATAATAATAATAATAATAATAATAATGATGATAATAATAATTATGATAATAATAATAATAGTAATAATGATAATAATAATAATAGTAATAGTGATAATAATAGTAATAGTAATAGTAATAATAATAATAATAATAATAGTAATAGTAATAGTAATAGTTATAATAATAATAATAGTAATTATAATAGTAATAATAATAATAATAATAATGATAATAATAATAATAGTAATAGTAATAGTAATAATAATAGTAATAGTAATAGTTATAATAATAATAATAATAATAATAATCATGATGATAATAATAATTATGATACCAATAATAATAATAATAGTAATAATGATAATAATTATGATAATAATAATAATAGTAATAGTGATAATAATAGTAATAGTAATAGTAATAATAATAATAATAATAATAGTAATAGTAATAGTAATAGTTATGATAATAATAATAATAATAATAATAATAATAATAATAATAATAATAATAATTATAATAGTAATAATAATAATAATAATAGTAATAGTAATAGTTATAATAATAATAATAATAATAATAATAATAGTAATAGTAATAGTAATAGTAATAATAATAATAATAATAATAGTAATAGTAATAATAATAATAATAATAGTAATA
>OY744549.1:1916978-1936978 GCA_963556195.1 Sepiola atlantica
CCACGTTGGCACAATAGACAATAAGTTGTCTAGTTTTATCTGAAACTTGAAGTACCTACCAGGCATTGCCCGGGATGGAGGGAAGGTCATTAACATTTTTAATTCTTATTTGTTTACACATATTAAAACTTAAGTGTGACAACTCCCATCATATTCTTCAATTGAAAACGAGTTATCCTCCTTGCTGATTGTTATTTTAGGTGAATACTTAAAAACTAGTGAGTGTACACCCTTTCGTCAGAAATGACTGAAGGTAATTATGATTCGCCAGTGTTCGCACTGATATTCACATAAAATCATAGAATTACGTCAAGTTATTTTTATTATCATTTCTGATGACCTAAAAAGACCTTCGGTTGACTTTTTATGTAGTGTGTGATTTTTTTTTGCCGAATTCATTTCAGACGGGGAAGTTGTCCGACTTGCTATTTGCTTTTTTTCTATCCCGCAAAAAGCACGTGTTTACTCGCTAATTTTTTGTGTGACGTGACGGATATATATTTATTTATATAAAAATATACGAATAAATACACATTGGTCTTTATTATAGTGGAGGATAACTTATTATGGCCTGTAGTTAGGATTGAACTTACAACCTCCAGAAAACTGTCACTTAGAAGGATATTTCATATTAGCAGTCGTCTGAGTAGGACAAAGTATTTAAAAAAATAAATTAAAGCTAAGTACGTTATTATATAGTTTATAATACTGTACAACAGTAGAAAATGACAATTGGCTAGTCAGAAGCAAATCCTGATCTGTCAGCTTAACTGCTATCTCGGTCTGACTTTTAAAATCCGACAAGATAATTGTATATGTTAGATAAGTGTTATGTATTATGTATTGATTTACTCCTCTCCAGGAGTTAGGCACAAGGCCAGTTTTTATCTTACTCCCACAAGTAAGATGTGACCCATGGTCGGGTCGGGAAAGTTGAATTCAAAATTGGTGGGCAGCCCCGTCGGCATTCCCCGGTAGGGGCGCCTCAGGCAGTAAGCAATAAACTTACTGCTCCCCAAAGAGGGGAGGCGAAGCCTGGGAGGATGGACCTCCCAGAACTGCACAGGACAACCCCACAGACCGGTGTCATCAAGACACGAAAGCCAAGACGGTACCAGTCTATGGGGTGCAGTATCCATCGGAACAGATACTACACTTTGATCTTAGCCAAAAGGCCAAGAATTATGTTTTATTTACTCCTCCCCAGGAGTTAGGCGCAAGGCCAGTTTTATCTTACTCCCACAAGTAAGATGTGATCCAAGATCGGGTCGAGAAAGTGGGGTTTGAAAAGCCAGCGCTCGAGAGGTGAGCACTCTGGCCATTAAAAATTGCCTGGGCAGCCCCGTCAGCATTCCCCGGTAGGGGCGCCTCAGACAGTAAGCAATAAACTTACTCCTTCCCAAAGAGGGGAGGCAAAGCCTGGGAGGGTGGACCTCCTAGAACTGCACAGGACAGGCGTGCAGTATCCATCGGAACAGATACTACACTTTGATCTTAGCCAAAAGGCCATAAATTATTATATTTATCTACCTCCCACAAGGCAAGATGTGACACAAGGTCGGGAAAGTGGGATTAGATAAGCCAGGGCTCGAGGTGAGTATTCTGGCCATTTAAAAATTGCCTGGGCAGCCCCGTCGGCATTCCCGGTAGGGCGCCTCAGACAGTAAGCAATAAACTTACTCCTCCCCAAAGAGGGGAGGCAAAGCCTGGGAGGGTGCACCTCCTAGAACTGCACAGGACAGGCGTGCAGTATCCATCGGAACAGATACTACACTTTGATCTTAGCCAAAAGGCCATAAATTATTATATTTATCTACCTCCCACAAGGCAAGATGTGACACAAGGTCGGGAAAGTGGGATTAGATAAGCCAGGGCTCGAGGTGAGTATTCTGGCCATTTAAAAATTGCCTGGGCAGCCCCGTCGGCATTCCCGGTAGGGCGCCTCAGACAGTAAGCAATAAACTTACTCCTCCCCAAAGAGGGGAGGCAAAGCCTGGGAGGGTGCACCTCCTAGAACTGCACAGGACAGGCGTGCAGTATCCATCGGAACAGATACTACACTTTGATCTTAGCCAAAAGGCCATAAATTATTATATTTATCTACCTCCCACAAGGCAAGATGTGACACAAGGTCGGGAAAGTGGGATTAGATAAGCCAGGGCTCGAGGTGAGTATTCTGGCCATTTAAAAATTGCCTGGGCAGCCCCGTCGGCATTCCCGGTAGGGCGCCTCAGACAGTAAGCAATAAACTTACTCCTCCCCAAAGAGGGGAGGCAAAGCCTGGGAGGGTGGACTTCCTAGAACTGCACAGGACAGACCCATAGACCGGCGTAAATCAAGCCCCGAAGGCCAAGACAATACCAGTCTATGGGGTGCAGTATCCATCGGAACAGATACTACACTTTGATCTTAGCCAAAAGGCCATAAATTATGTTATGTATCATGTAGCAGCAATATTTTTTATGGAAATCGCTCCAGACAAGGCATGAAGCCACTTGATGTAAGGAGTTAACAAGAACAAATATGATTATCGCAAAGACAAGCGAGGCACATTGGCCTTAGTCTTGAAAAGACCAAGGTTATAGGTAGGAGGAAAACAGTCAGCAGGAAAAGAGTTCCACAAGTCTGCGGTTCTTGGAAAGAAGCTACTTGAATAGGAAGCTGTATTACAATGAGGTATCAAAACAGCGAATTGATGGAGACCACTAGACTAACGAGTCAAACGAGTTGAAACAAAGGAAGCGGGGAATAGATCACATAATTCTGAAAAACACATGCCATAATAGTATTTATAGAAAAAACTGAGACTAGCAACATCACGTCTGTGAGAGAGAAGAAGAAAAGGTTGGCGGCCAATCAAATTACAGATACGTTTCTGCACCTTATGAAGAACCCTCAAATGGGACAGAGATTCACCAGCCCAAATATGGCAACAGTACTCCATACATGGTCTGATAGTAGGTTTATAGAGATAGAGAAAAGCCTCAGGTGTGAGAAAGTGGTTGGAGCGATAGAGAGAACCGACTTTATGAGAAGCCGAAAGAGCAATGGATCTAATGTATGAACTCCAAGAAAACATTGATGGGAGAGAAAGGCCAAGAAGTTTCAGAGTCGATTTCTCCTCAAGAGTACAGTCATTCATGAGAATCTCAGGAAGAAAAGGGACACGCCTACGATTGAAAGACACGATCTAATGTATGAAAGATTGGATGAGGACAAAAATCTTGTCTGGATCGATTTACATAAACAAATCAAAGACAAGTAAAAAGTTGGGAATACAGTTTGTAAAAATACAATACCTATTACGTTATCAGTTGCTCAAAACAAGGTGTTTTGAAATAAAGGAAGGAAAATAGCGAGGAAAAATATTTCTCATGACGTAATAGATATTGTATTTTAAAAATCTTTATTCTCAACTTTTTACTTGTCTCTGTCTTTCTCTTTCTCTTTCTCTCTCTCTCTCTCTCTCTCTCTCTCTCTCTCTCTCTATATATATATATATATATATATATATATATATATATATATATATATATTAGTGTTATAATGGAATAATTCCAGGAAGAAATCCAGGTAAGAGAGCTCAATGTGGTAAACAGAGCAATAATAACGTAAAATATAATAACACGAAATTACATGATTGTCGATGCAATAATTTATTTCAACCTTGCGGTTTTATTCAAGCATCCAACTTGACAATTACATTTTTGAGACTGATAGAAAACTGAATTTATCCTCGACACTTCAAACACAATCAGAGAGAGTGGTGGTCGCAGCCAGTCTGAATACCTATTACAGAGCGAGTATGAATTAACATCTTATATTTAACTAAAGCAATCGAAAGGGATCTTATGTTTTTTTTTGTTTATTTTTATTAAAATAATAACGTCTGAGTTAAGCGCACATATTCTTTCTACATTTCCGACCTGGTGACATTTAACGTTCATACGCCTCCATACACATGCACACATATACCTATTCTTAACATCACACACACACAATTTTTGGTTAGCCCGAAATTCAGTTTTCGGCCCGGCAGGAGGAAGGAGGAAGAGAGATAAGACATTAACACACGTTAGCGTGTCATCAGCCGATTGACACTTCTCGTGCCCCCATTCTGTCTAGATCCGCGTGCCAGAATCAATTTGAAAACTAAAAATTATTTAAGATTATATTCCAAATGTAATATTTTAATACTCTGAGTTTCACAAATTCATCTTACATTAGTTTTATAATCTATGGAATTGCAAATTTAAAATTACAAATATCTAATAATCTGATAGACCTCTAGATTTGTAACGGTCAAGATACCAAATAGATCAGTTACGGTAAACCCCCATAAATATTTACAATAATATCTGTTATGGACATATAATTACTGACCTGGTGACATTTGTTATAGTTGTTTTTCGGATGTATGCATATACGATTGTACTTTAAGATATTCGTGTATTCAGAGTACTTACTTGAAATAAGATAGCCTTATATTTGCTTATATGTATGCATGCGCGTGCGGATGCGCGTGCATGCATGCATTGGTGTATATGTATGTATGGGAAGAGTATGTGCGTATATATAAGTACATATGTTTTTGTATGTATATATATGTGTACGTACATGCATGTGTTTGTGTATGTGCAGGCATGTATGTGTGTGTGTGTATGTGTGTGTGTATGTATATCCTGCATATTTATTTTGTCAATATATGTTTATATTTAATTAAACTCTTACCCCAGTTATTTAAAACTTTCCAGGCCGTATATATTATTTTATATATCTGTATGTGTATATATGTGTATACATGTGTGCAGGTGTATGTGTGCATGTATGGGCATGTGCGCGTATATGAGTATAGGTATGTGTGTACGTATGCGTATGACTGTGTATGTTTATATGTATGCGTGCATATGTGCATTTGTGTATGTCTATGTATACATCTATGTGTGCATGTGCGTATATATGTGTGTATATGTAAATGTATATGTGTGTATGTATGTGTATATGCATATGTATGGATATGTGTGTGTGTGTGTAGGTATACATTCATTTAGTAATGATGTTTTTTAATGAATACTTAAAGACGAAACACATTTATCCTCGATGTCTTAAAATTTTTTAATTCAAGGTAGTAGGTATGGGTGTGCATGTATATATATGTATGTGTGTGTGTATGTGTGTATGTGTATATATATATATGTATATATGTGTATATATATATGTGTGTGTGTATATATATGTATATATATGTGTGTGTAGAGATAAGTGTGTGTATATGTGGGGATGTATGCATATATAATTGTACTTTAAGATATTCGTTTATTCTGATTATTTACTTAAAATAAGATAGCGAATTAAATTAAGTGAATTAGGCTATAATTATAGGCTTCCATAGATTATAAAACTAATGTAAGATGAATTTGTGAAACTCAGAGTATTAAAATATTACATTTGGAATATAATCTTAAATAATTTTTAGTTTTCAAATTGATTCTGGCACGCGGATCTAGACAGAATGGGGGCACGAGAAGTGTCAATCGGCTGATGACACGCTAACGTGTGTTAATGTCTTATCTCTCTTCCTCCTTCCCCCTGCCGGGCCGAAAACTGAATTTCGGGCTAGCCAAAAATTGTGTGTGTGTGATGTTAAGAATAGGTATATGTGTGCGTGTGTATGGAGGCGTATGAACGTTAAATGTCACCAGGTCGGAAATGTAGAAAGAATATGTGCGCTTAACTCAGACGTTATTATTTTAATAAAAATAAACAAAAAAAAACATAAGATCCCTTTCGATTGCTTTAGTTAAATATAAGATGTTAATTCATACTCGCTCTGTAATAGGTATTCAGACTGGTTGCGACCACCACTCTCTCTGATTGTGTTTGAAGTGTCGAGGATAAATTCAGTTTTCTATCAGTCTCAAAAATGTAATTGTCAAGTTGGATGCTTGAATAAAACCGCAAGGTTGAAATAAATTATTGCATCGACAATCATGTAATTTCGTGTTATTATATTTTACGTTATATATATATATATATATATATATATATATATATATATATATATATATATATATATATATGTGTGTGTGTGTGTGTGTGTGTGTGTATTTTAGTTCGCCATTTTGAAGAACTCTGTTCACACCTCATAGAAGGCTTGATGAAGGGAATGGTTCCCGAAAATTTTCTACAGAAAAAACAAGAAAACAAAACTGAAATTGGGATTTACTTTACTCTGCTTCCAAAATCGTCCAATAAATTCGTTGCACATTTATTTTATTTATTTAATTTTTTTTATTCATTCTTAGTTTTTTAATCACTATACTTCTTTTGCAACTTGTGCGCTTATGATTTTCCGTTGACTTATTACACCTATAGACATGTATATATATATATATATATATATATATATATATATATATATATATATATATATATATATATATATGAAGAGACAAAATGATGCCACACTACAAAATGAATAATGAATAATATGGGGAAAACTTTATATAAGATGAAATAGAAAAAAAAAAAGAGAAAATAATTTTATATAAAACAAATTTAAAAAAAAACCGTTTTGTATGGTTTCGGAATTTACGAATAAAAAAAATTCACGAATAAAAACAAAGTTCTCACATTAGCATAAAAAAAAACAATAAAAAAACAGCTTAAAGTTCCCAAGGCAGCCTTTCGTCCGACTCTCGTCAGGGGAATCGTCGGTAGAGTGATTAATATATATATATATATATATATATATATATATATATATAGAGAGAGAGAGAGAGAGAGAGAGAGAGAAGGGGTAAGATAATTCTTTAAATATATAAATAATATCTTTAACCAGTAGACTATTAGGATAAAACAAAGCTCAATATAGTGTATAGAGCAATAATATTAATGGATTGAATGACATAATAAAATGAGAAATTAATCAGATTTTATTAAAGTTCAAAAACAAGAAGTGATATTGCGTCCTTAACTCATGAGTTTTCAAATAAAATCTTCTCCACAGAGGACCATTACCGCAATGGCATTACTGCAGGTAATAAAATTAAGCTTTTTTGAAAAAGATTTTATTAAAGTTCAAAAACACAGGACGCACTATCTCTCCTTGTTATTGAACTTTAATAAAATCTGATTAATTTCTCATTTTATTATGTCATTCAATTAATATATATATATATATATATATATATATATATATATATATATATATATATATATATATTATGTATCATCATAAAATGTTATAAGGAGATATAATTTTTTATATATCAATTTTCAGTATTTACTTCAACAGTGCTCGGTACGTAAATTATGAAAATATATTTATGCCAATTAAGCTACACAGAGGCTTCCGCATTTTACGATCCTAGCTCTACTTACGTATCGAGCACTGTTGAAGTAAATACTGAAAATTAATATATAAAAAATTATATCTCCTTATAAAATTTTATGTGGATACATGAAATAGTAATATATATATATATATATATATATATAAATATATATATATATATATATATATATATATATTATAAAAGTATTTACAAAAAAATAATATCATTAGAAGCCCCTTTCATGTAAAATTGAAAGTAGAGCGCTTAAAAATAAACATTCACCATAAAAGTTTCTGTTGTTGAGTGCTATCGAATGTTTAGATGTTTTTACTCGCCGCTTTCAGTATAAATATCACTTAATTTCTCCGTTATTACGTGGAAATCTCTTGTGGCCTAATGGGACTAGGTGAACGCCTACAGATTAAAAGTGCTCAATGTCTTAGATAGAGCTACTGTAGTGATAGGTTTGGATAATATTTTAACAGCATCTACGCTGAAAAGGATGGGGGAATAAGAGTGATTTCAATAGTGCTCAGGAGGCCTCCTTGATTTTCAAAGTACTCGGCGTTGTCCGGGAGAAAAGTGCTCAATGTCATAGATAGAGCTACTGTAGTAATAGGTTTGGATAATATTTTAACAGCATCTACGCTGAAAAGGATGGGGGAATCGATAAGAGTGATTTCAGTTGTGCTCAGAAGGCCTCCTTGATTTTTAAATTACTCGGCGTTGTCCGGGAGAAAAGTGCTCAATATCCTAGATAGATCTACTGTAGTGATAGGTTTGGAAAATGTATCTGAGATTGTTATTTCCATGCGCTGATGAGAGCCATAAGCTGGAAACGACGTCGTACATCGGTAAAGATATTAAAAAAATAAGTTAATATTATATATACGTATTTAATATTATATATATATATATATATATATATATATATATATATATATATATATATATATATATATATATATGTGGGAAATGAACATGGAAAAACCAAGAGATATTTTATATATATTCATCAACGTCCCTTATTGTAAAACTTCCTCAGGATTAAATTTGAAGAAAAACCTCATGCAAGTACATTTGGGGTTGACATGATGGAGAGATGAAGGAAAGTAGTAGCCGTGGCTACTGTGAGCGCTGGATAAGAGTCCAGGCTGTGAGAAGTCAGTGTTGGCAAAGAATGAAATGAATATGGAAAGCTCTGAGTTGGTACAATTGAGGCAGCGGTGACATGGGGAGGGGTGAGAATATAATTGAACTTGCCTTAGGGTGGGACAGATGAAAGGGGGGTTGAGAATTTTTGATCGTGGTGAGGTGTGACAAGTTCAAAAACACAGTTTTTGAACTTTAATAAAAGCTGATTAATTCCTCATTTTATTATGTCATTCAATATATATATATATATATATATATATATATATATATATATATATATATATATATATATATATATATATATATATATATATATATATATATATATATATATATATTATGTGTGCCAGGTTGTATATGAAAAGAAATCAAATAAAGTGCTCGATCATATAAGAGGGCTAATATAATTTATTTAGATACTGTATATTAATTGTTGACGCCATTCCTTATCGGGACGGGACTACAATCATTTCGGCTTGCCGATGATTCCACTGGGCACGGAGATTTACTAAAGATGTCTAAATCTGCCCTTTTGGATGAAACCGCGGTACATTGCTGAAATATGTAATATAAAGTATCTAAATAATATATATATATATATATATATATATATATATATATATATATGAGGAAAAAGAAACAATGTTTCAGACAAAATATAAAAATAAAAATGGAATAAAGGATTAGCAAATCAACAACTAGCAAAAATAAACTCAAAAACACATATTGAATAGTTCTACCAAAATATTTCGATCGTTTATAATACGACCTTCTTCAGTAGGTAGCAGAACTTTAATTAAAACAGAAAAGTTTTCAAATTTATACAAAGAACGCGATAGGAAAAAAATAGTCAAGTGTAATAAACAATAGAAATGTTCAAAAAGAAGAAGAAGAAGAAGAAGAAAAGAAGAAGAAGAATAATAAGAAGAATAAGAAGAATAAGAAGAAGAAGAAGAAGAAGAAGAATAAGAAGAAAGAGAGAAAACATATATATGGGAAATAAAAAAGGAAAAACCAAGAGATATTTTTTTATATATTCATCAACGTTTCGTCTTTATTGTAAGACTTCCTCAGAATCATAATTTTAAGAAAACCTTTTCTAACACTATGAAATCACCTACATGCTAAACACACAGAGTTTCCCTCCTTTCTTTCCTCTTTCCCCAGCCTCTCAAAATCCATGCCACACCTCACCACGACAAAAATCTCAACCCCCAATTCATCTGTCCCACCCTAAGGCAAATTCACTAATATTCTCACCCCTCCCCATTTCACAACTGCCCCAATGGTACCCACTCAAAGCTTTAATTAAGCCTACCTTTCTAGACTTAGACACAAAAGAAGACCAGTTTACATACAGGCCAGTAAAAGTAGACTTCCTGTAGATGGAAGTGAGAAAGCCACCCCTTGAACGTTCAACAAGAACATCCAAGAAGGGAAGACAATTATCCTTCTCACTTTCCATCGTAAACTTTAGAGCCTCATGAATAGAATTTAACTAATGAAAGAATGCAAGTGCTCCACTCTGCGAAGAAAACATCGCAAAAGTGTCATCCACATATCTAACATAAGTAGTGGGCATCTTTACAGACCTAAATAAAACGGATTCGTTTTTGTTCTTGTCTTTTAAGGGAAGTGGGGTCTGATCAACTCTGCTGGGAAGCCATGAAATAAAATACTGTTTTGTTTTTAAATTCCCGAAACAGTTTTTCATGGTAAAACAACTGATGATCTCTTAAATAATGTTAGAAGCAAACTAATATAATAACTGAAATAGTTAAATTGACTTACATGAGTGATTTTCCACTGAACGACTTGGGACTTAAGGTTTTCTTTTAAAAATATAGTTTTAATGGTTGAGAAACTTCGAAGACTATATATATATATATATATATATATATATATATATATATATATATATATATATATATATATATATATATATATACGTTAAGGCCGAATAAAAGAAAATAATTAATAAATAATTGTAATAATAGGAATAAATAATAATAAATAAATAAATAATAGTAAAAATAAGAATTAATAAAATAAATAAATAAACAATAAAACCAAATACACAAACGATAGAATAAAATCAAGTCAACCACACACCCTCTCTTTTCTTTCATTCGCCCTTAACGATACCTATAAAACATTAACTCAAGTCTTCTTATTTTAAAAAAATCTAATCCTGAAGACGACTTAGAAAGTCGAAAGCGCTCGAAAAAAAATGGCGTAAATTCTTGGAAGCAAACTAATATAGTAATTACAAAAAATAAATTGACTTACATGAGTGATTTTCTACTGAACGACTTGGGACTAAATTTTTTTTTTCCATTATATAGTTTTAATGGTTGAGAAACTTCCGAGACTATATATATATAGTTTTACCCCTACTCATCCCCCACCTCTTTCTCTTACCACCAGCCACAGTAGTCCTTGCTCACCCCATCCTTCCATTTTTTCCCCACTCATTTTCTTCAACATTCATTTTTATTCTCCAACAAGTACGGACGCCACCCAGTAGTGGTCATTATTTTATTTTATTTTTCCTCCCAATATGTCTACCCTACATGTATCTGTACTTGCCTGACATTTTTTCTCTATATTATCATCCTGATGAAGTCTATAAATAAAGACGAAACGTTGATGTACACATAAAAAACATCCATTTTTTTTGTTTTCCTTTTTCATTTTCCCATCACGTCGGATTACCTTCATCCTTCTCTTCCCATATATATATATATATATATATATATATATATATATATATATATATATATATGGATTAATTTTATTTACAACGTTTGGGCATTGCATTGGCGAAGGGGACAATGATTTCCACCTGGAATTAAGGTAAACTGCTTAACACGCCACAGTTGAACAAATAATGGTTGTATTAAAAGTTAATATTAAAAGTTCTGAAGTTTTGTCCTTTTCCAATATAAGGCCCAAGATGACCACTACATCCGTAAAATTACTTATTTCACGAAAACAAATCATCTTAGGTGAGGTTTCTAAACGGTGTTTAACAGTATTCGATGTGATTGATAAAAAGTCAATTAAAATTATTCGACGCCGGCAAATTTTTCAAAATGGCGTCCGTTGCAATGTTCATTCCCCCAAAACTAATTATCGTTAGGTTTCTTAACGGTTTGACTTTCGAATTTTCGGCGGGAAAGAGAAGAAGAGAAAGTGTAAGAAGGAAGGAGAGAGAGAAAGAGAGAGAGAGAGAGAGAGGAGGGGGGGGAGAAGAGAGAGGAGGGAAAGAAAGAGAGATTAGGATAGAAATAGATAGAGATTGAGAGCTAGAGAGAAAGAAAGTCGGAGGGAGAAAGACAGATAGACACACACACACACACACGCACACACACACACACACACACACACACACATATATATATATATATATATATATATATATATATATATCCTCTCTCTGTCTGTCTCCCTCCCCCCCCTCTCTCTCTCTCTCTCTCTCTCTCTCTCTCTATATATATATATATATATATATATATATATATATATATATATAAAGTGGTGCACTAAAAGCGAAGTTTTAGGAAAGGTAAAACCTATTGTGAAGAGTATACAGCTCAATATCCAGGATAGAGCAGGTAGAATGAAGAAGAATGGAAAGGAATTAGAGAAGCAAAAGCCAAATCATAATTCAATTCAATGGCTCAGAGCAAGGTATATTCCGCAAAAAAGGCAATTTATTCAAGTTAAATTTTCCTTAAGCCAGGCTTTTCAAAGATCAAAATCTTATCAGAGGAAGTCGCTGGGATAGATAAGTTGGCAAAGGCCAAGATTTAAAATTTGAAAAAATAAAATAAAAGTTGTAGGGGAAGAAACACAGGGCAAAATTCTGCCCGAATGCAAGCAAATGTCCGATTGCTAAAAAGTCCGGTGTCGAAAAGTCCAGCGGAGAGAATGAGATGTAGATAGGTAGGTCGTTAAAAGGCCCGAAAGGTTGAGAGAGAGGATTCAAAGATAAATTCCAAAAAGCCACAACTTCAGGTGCGGCGAAAATAGAAAATCCCAAGGGTAAAATGTCCAATAAGAGGTACGCTCGTGGATGCAGGCAGGCAGGCTCAGAAGAGCAGAATTTTGCCCTGTGTTTCTTCCCCTACAACTTTTATTTTATTTTTTCAAATTTTAAATCTTGGCCTTTGCCAACTTATCTATCCCAGCGACTTCCTCTGATGATAAGATTTTGATCTTTGAAAAGCCTGGCTTAAGGAAAATTTAACTTGAATAAATTGCCTTTTTTGCGGAATATACCTTGCTCTGAGCAATTGAATTGAATTATCATTTGGCTTTTGCTTCTCTAATTCCTTTCCATTCTTCTTCATATATATATATATATATATATATATATATATATATATATATATATATATATATATATATTATTATTATTATTATTATTATTATTATTATTATTATTATTATTATATTTATTTCATGTATCTACATAAAATGTTATAAAACTCGCAGAGAACGTGATGCCACCCCAGTGTCGCTGAATTTAAATCGTCAACGACTTTCCTGGAACAATGCGAAACAAAAATAAAACGTTATCTGCGCATTTCTCCGACTTTTTGACACCCGCGTAATATTCGACGATGATTCGACGAAAAAACGAAAACGTTCGTGAAACCTATGATATATTTATTATTATTTGTTTCAAATTTTAATACAAACAAAATAATAAAAAGATAAATAAAATTTAAAAAAGGTGTAATTAAACAGATAAATTCTGTTATTCTTAACAGTGTTTGCATCCCGAAACAGTTTTTCATGGTAAACAACTGATGATCCCTTAAAATAGTGTTAGAAACTAACTAATATAATAACTGTAAAAAATAAATTGACTTACATGAGTGATTTTCCACTGGAAACTTGAGACTATAAGTTTTTTTATTTTTATTTTTATAGTTTTAATGGTTGAGAAACTTCCGAGACTATATATATATATATATATATATATATATATATATATATATATATATATATATATATATATATATATATATATATGGGAAATGAAAAAGGAAAACCCAAGAGATATTTTTTATATATTCATCAACGTTTTGTTTTTTATTGTAAGACTTTCTCAGGATGATAATTTGAAGAAAAATATCATGCAAGTACATCGAAATATTGGGTTGACATGATAGGTGGCTGAGGAAAAGTAGTAGCCGTGGCTACTAAGAGCGCTGGACGAGCGTCCGGGCTACGAGAAGTCAGTCAGTATTGATTTACTCCTCTCCATGAGTTAGGCACAAGGCCAGTTTTTATCTTACTCCCACAAGATGTGACTCAAGGTTGGGTCAAGAAAGTGGGGTTTAAAAATTGTCTGTGCAGCCCCGTCGGCATTCCCCGGTAGGGGCGCCTCAGACAGTAAGCAATAAACTTACTCCTACCCAAAGAGGGGAGGCGAAGCCTGGGAGGGTGGACCTCCTAGAACTGCACAGGACAGATCCATAGACATACGTAAATCAAGCCCCGAAGGCCAAGACAATACTAGTCTATGGGGTGCAGTATCCATCAGAACAGATACTACACTTTGATCTTAGCCAAAAGGCCAAGAATCAGTCAGTAGCAAAAAGTGAAATGAATATGGAAAGCTTTGAGTGTGTACATTAAGGCAGCAGTGAAAAAGGGGAGGGTGGGAGTGTTAGTGAATTGGTGTTAGGGTGGGAGAGAGGGGAGGGGGTGCTGAGGTTTTTGTCGTGGTGAGGTGTGGCATGGATTTTGAGGGGCTGGCGAAAAATATATATATGTATATCCACCACATATAACCAAGTTGTTTTATTTTTAAGTGACTTCAATTAGGTCAATCCCCCGTTGGGCATTGTCAATTGTTGAGGTCCATATTTTATGTTTTATATCTCCTCTGATGAACTGCCAAGCAAGTATCTTGCTCTGGTAGCGAAACACGTGTAGGGTACAATGACTTTAGAAAATAAACACATAATAAAAGAAACAAACTTTTTTGTTGTAATAAATCATTTCTTGAATGAAATGTCTTGGTAAACTCTCCATATATACATATATATATATATATATATATATATATATATATATATATATATATATATATATATATATATATATATATGGGGTAAGGTACACGATAAGTCATGAAAGTGGTGTACTAAAAGCGAACTTTTAGGAAAAGTAAAACCTATTGTGAAGAGTATACAGCTCAATATCCAGGATAGAGCAGGTAGAATGAAGAAGAATGGAAAGGAATTAGAGAAGCAAAAGCCAAATCAAAATTCAATTCAATTGCTCAGAGCAAGGTATATTCCGCAGAAAAGGCAATTTATTCAAGTTAAATTTTCCTTAAGCCAGGCTTTTCAAAGATCAAAATCTTATCATCAGAAGAAGTCGCTGGGATAGATAAGTTGGCAAAGGCCAAGATTTAAAATTTGAAAAAATAAAATAAAAGTTGTAGGGGAAGAAACACAGGGCAAAATTCTGCCCGAATGCAAGCAAATGTCAGATTGCTAAAAAGTCCGGTGTCGAAAAGTCCAGCGGAGAGAATGAGATGTAGATAGGTAGGTCGTTAAAAGGCCCGAAAGGTTGTGAGAGAGGATTCAAAGTTAAATTCCAAGAAGCCACAACTTCAGGTGCGGCGAAAATAGAAAATCCCAAGGGTAAAATGTCCAACTTATCTATCCCAGCGACTTCCTCTGATGATAAGATTTTGATCTTTGAAAAGCCTGGCTTAAGGAAAATTTAACTTGAATAAATTGCCTTTTTTGCGGAATATACCTTGCTCTGAGCAATTGAATTGAATTATGATTTGACTTTTGCTTCTCTAATTCCTTTCCATTCTTCTTTATATATATATATATATATATATATATATATATATATATATATATTTAAAATAAAATATAGTAACACGAAATTACATAATCATCAATATTAATTATTTATTACCTACAAACATCGATGTCTGGATCGATTTACATAAAAAAATTCAAAGACCAGTAAAAAGTTGGGAATAAAGTTTGTAAAAATACAATATCTATTACGTCATCAGTTGTGTTTTTAAATAAAAGAAAAGAAGTACGGAAAAAATGTGTATTAAAAATGTTTATTCTCAACATTTTACTTGTCTCTGTCTCTGTCTCTGTCTCTGTCTCTGTCTGTCGGTCTGTCTGTCTGTCTGTCTGTCTCTCTCTCTCTCTCTCTCTCTCTCTCTCTCTCTCTATATATATATATATATATATATATATATATATATATATATATATATGTGTGTGTGTGTGTGTGTATGCATTTTAGTTCGCCATTTTTAAGAACTCTGTTCACACCTCATAAAAGGCTTGATGAAGGGACTGGTTTGCGAAAATTTATATGTATATATAATAAGTTTAAGTACTTATAGTAGGCCAAGTGTTTATATCTCTCTTCGCATCCTCATCATAGTAATCGTGCGGCCGTCGCCGGCCGTCCACGCGACGAATCAGCTGGTCGCCAACCCGGGGTTCGATCTCGGATTATCCCATTGGGTATGTGTTGGATGCAAGGTTGAATGGAAGACCGGACAGGGATTAGTCAAAATCATAAAAAGGTCAGTTTTTTTGTTTGTTTGTCTTCTGTTCCTTTTTGTTGATAATTTTATTTTATTGCTTTTTTGTTTTCTCCCCCCCCCCCTTTTTTATCGTGTAACTACGAAACTGTATAAGAGGCTCGCTCGGTCGGTCGTTTTCTTACGCTGCATATTGAAATAACGTCTTCATCGCTGAACGCGCATAATGAATGGCCGTAGAAAATCGACTTGTGCGTATGCTGTCGCTGTGTTTAGTAGCTCTCTTCGCCCCCCAACAGCCCCTCTCTCTTAGAGAAGAATCGTTGCTAATTTCTTTTCCACCCTAATGTTATTTCCATGGAAGTTTCTATTTCCTCCCTGAAAGACATTCACGGCCAGAACTCATCTCCCTACCACAGCAGCAAAGAACTTCCCTTTCTCCTTTCTGTGTACCTAGAACCAAACAGAATTTCCATGAACCGAGTTTCTTTCCAATACTTTCCTGCAGACTACAACATGGTCGCTTTGAAGTCCAATGTAAAAAATACTTGTTGAGCTGTTCTCTTATGTAATCATGTGTTGTATTCCATCCAACTGACATTCTCATGAACCCTTATCCTCGAGTGGCTTTTGTCCTCGGTAAATAGTGACACGTTAGTATAATAACGCATCTGTGTCCGTCGGTAAGTCTGTCATTCTTAAGTTTAAGAATAGCATTTTAGTATGTCTGTCACGTTATGAGTATACGCATAAATACATCACTCTCTTCGCCCCCTTAACTCTCTCCCTCTCTCTCTCCCTATCTCTCTCACTCTCTCTACCCCTCTCTCTCTTTCTCTCTCTCTCTATATATATTTTTAATTTATTTTTAATTTTTATTTTAAAAAAAATTTTTATTTTGTATTCTATTATTTTATCATTTTATTTTTATTTATTTATTTATTTTTATATTTTTAAAATTTTTATTTATATATTTTTTATATTTTATTATTATTATTATTTTTAATTTTTAATTTTGTATTTTATTATTTTATCATTTTATTTTTATTTATTTATTTATTTTTATATTTTTTTAATTTTTATTTATATATTTTTTATTATTATTATTATTTTTAATTTTTTAAATTTTATATTTTTATATTTTTATATTTTTAGCTTATTCTTTTTTATATTATTTTATTTCTATTATTATTTCTATTCTATTGTTTTCACTACCCCTCTGAGAAAAGAGTTTGTAACTTTAATTAATTTATTGCATAATTTGAAAGCGTAAATCCATGGAAAATATTGGATTATTTCTTCTGTATGTACCAGTGTTTTGGTTTGTGGGTACCATTGTGTTCTCCCCCCCCCCCATATACTACTAACATATCAACCGGTGACTCTTTCTGTCAGTGGATATTTCTCTACAACGAGCTTTTTCATTTTTTCTTTGACTTTCTGTAAGACGTGTTGCTAAAGGCGCTGATGAAGTGACGTTTTGGATTAGATTTATTAATTTATAAAATAAAATAAAATAAATAAAGTATTTCCAAAATGTTTTGGAAACGATCGTACACCATACTGGACTTGATGTTCTAATTCTTGGAACAATTGTAATGTTTTAATTGATTAAATGTATATATATATATATATATATATATATATATATATATATATATATATATATGATAATTTATTTCATTTTGACTACAAAATTGATTTTGTTTCACGAGAGCGATTTTAGGCGCTCCCGATCGTCAGGATTTCGAGACCTGACGATCGGGAGCGTCTCAAATCGCTCTCGTGAAACAAAATCAATTTTGTAGTCAAAATGAAATAAATTATCATATATATTCATATTTCTGCTCCATATTTTTATTGAGCACTCTCACAAACCCGGTTCAACTCCCCTGGATTTATACCCCGTGGATATATACCATACCCGGATTATATATATAGCGTGGATATGTATACTTAACATTTTAACCCTTCCTTAACCCCCTACACCTCGACTACACCCATTAACCCTCCCCAACCATCATAAACAGCTAATATTCCCACCCAGCCCGACAGAAGAGGCACTTTCTTTCTTTATCCAACACCTCAGTCTATAACAACACTAAACTCGGCTCTGACCTAAAATACCGGATCTCTATATATGGATGTATATATATAACCTACCGATATTCGTTTCAACCAGAAAGCGATGGTTGTTCGAAATCCTCATGTTTTTATATACACCGAACCATAACAAAAGAAAAAATTCCAGCAACAAACGGATACAAATACTACACAGGATAAATTGGAATGTACAAATTACCAAAGACCACCAACATCTTGCAAAAACTTTTGGACTCCTGAACAATTTAAGTATCATTTTCTTTTTCAAGCATTCATCCCTAAATAACGGATGCTTTTATTTTTATTTTTATTTTTTATTTCATTTTGTCCTGACGTGTTATTAGATAACACCCACTTTGACTTTACGCTCACACCTCAAAATAAGACTTTTCACCTCTGACCCTAATTTTTGTTTTTACTTTATATAAAATTTATACCCCGTGGATATATACCATACCCGGATTAAACACACACACACACACACACACACACACACACACACACACACACACACACACACACATACATATATATATATATATATATATATATATATATATATATATATATATATATATATATATATATAATAATGGTAATAATCCAGGTGAAAAATATCCACAGGGTGGTAATCCAGAGAATTTTAACCGGGTTTATAAAAAGTGCTCAATATAAAAATAGAGCTTTATATATGATAATTTTATTTACACAGACATGTACAAAATCTGCGACACTGGCATGTCGATGTTATCGATCAACAGTTACTATAAACTGAGATCTCATCAGGCAGAGTTAGAATCCGATCTTAACCGCAGATCATATTTAGTTCTCTCCAAATATGATCTGAGGTTAAGATCGGATTCTAACTCTGCCTGATGAGATCTCAGTTTATAGTAACTGTTGATCGATAACATCGACATGCCAGTGTCGCAGATTTTGTACATGTCTGTGTAAATAAAATTATCATATATATATATATAACTACACTTTTTATCCGTCGTTAAATAGCATTACTATCCTCTCTCGCTGTCTCTCATCGTCAATATAGAAAGTAGATTACTTATATATATATATATATATATATATATATATATATATATATATATATATATATATATATATATATATTCTTTCGTGAAGCCTAACTCGGATTAATCATCACGTCTATTTGTTTTGGAAATTACGAAGGTGCTTCCTCAAAGCAACTCAAATCAAATTCATTTGGCAAAAAAAAGTGCAACTATATTGTTGACTTACTAGCCCAGATGTTGCGACTAGTGGTTAGTGCACCAGCCCAAGTGTTTTCTAGCCTGGTAAAGGGAGGCTACTTTCTTCGCAGCGGACTTGGCAGTACCTTCTATGTATTTATTACAATTCATGTTGCCTGTGAATGTTGGGCCGAAGAGTTTTTTTTAAATTTTCATTTTTTTCATTTTTTTTAACATAGTTCACCCCAAACAAGGCAGGCCGCCACTGTAGACGTAAGGGGCTACTGAGAAAAAAGGGGGAAGGGCTTTTTTGGAGGGGGGGGGTCAACCTAATTTAGAAGCTACGCAGCGAGATGTCTGTTTAAATTAGTTTTAAATTTCTGCATGTCAGTAACGTCAGGAAAACAGGGGGCAGGGAGGGGCTTCCAGAGTCCAGCAGCACGAGGAAATAAGCTTTTAGAGTAGAAAGCTCTTCGGCATCTGGGGACCTCCACAGTGTATGGATGGGATTTGGCAGATTGTCGGGTTGGTCTAGTGAATTTACGTCGTGGGGGCACCAGAGCAGAAAGTGATCATTTTCAATGGGTATTGGCTTAAACTATCAAACAGTTAAAAAAGGGTTGATATGCCGTAGACCGAGCGGAG
>OY744549.1:1941978-1946978 GCA_963556195.1 Sepiola atlantica
GCATGCTCCAACCGAGAGGCCAACTTCAGAAATCCATGCGACAAGCCAATAAAGAAACTCTATTTATGTCGTATAACACGGACAATATAGTTAGCCATCTTAACAATGTTCAGTAACTCACGTTGACAATAACTTCGCATTTAGCTTAGATTAACCGACTTATTTCATTTAGCTTAAAGGTGCCCGCCCGAATAAGGGGCTAGACAAAATTGTTTGATAAAAAAATAATTTTCAAATCATCAATCCTTATCTAACAAAAAAAAAAATCCAAACATAATTCTGACTCGTTTTATATTCTTCAATTAAACATATGCGTTATTCTCCCTTGCTGATTTTGTATTTTTATTTGGTCATGATTGAAAAATGTTTCCAGTTTATTTGTTTGTTCGATTTGGGACAACATCACTTTTACATACAAATATGCTATTTTTGCCGGTCCCGGCAGAATAAGGGCCTCGTCGTTATTTTGCCGGTTCATGTTTTTTTAAAACCAAACTGTTACAGTTACAGTTACAGCGATATCACGCCTCGAGTCTACTTAACTGTCGGCTTACGAAAAAGATAAGTTTTATTTCAACATTTTTCCAATAAAAAACTTAATTACAACTTCTGACTACTTTTAAAAAAATTAAATAAATAATTCATTCGGCGATGTTTTTGTGTAAATTGTGAAGATTCGTGTGTAAACACAAAAACAAAAGGCAATACTCACTTCCACAAGAAAAGCTCAAACTGGGGCCATAAAAATCAGCTCCCAGAGACAGTCTAACAAAAAGGCGCAAAAAAGTTAAAAAAATGTTGATCACGCGGGGTGCTCTGAACTACGTCCGCCAAACCACTGGTGAAACAATATAAAAGCAGACGATGCGACAAAATCTGTCTCTTCTCTATTTTCTCTTTCCCTCTCCGCCTCTCGTACACTTAACAAAGAACACAAGTTCAGCTAGCCCTCGCCTTTGGGCGAGTGATGCCAGCGCGTCGGCTGACTACTAAACACACACACACACACAAACACACACACACGCACGCGCGCACACACACACACACACACAAAGGCTTACACTCCTATCATTCTTCAACAACACAAACACACACTTCTGACAAAGAAACACACACACATAAATTTATATATCCATTTAAATGCATTTTCGTATTGTTTTTATCGTCAAAAAATTACAAATTACGTTTTAAAGTACAAATAATTCGCTTTGAACTAATGCCGAACCCCGTTTATGTATACTTAAAAAATATATAACTCTCTACCGGATTACCTCACAATGTGTGTATGTAAAACAATTCAACAATCCAACCTTGAATTAAAATTCGTCGTTAGGGTTAGGGTAGCAGTTGAAATTATTGACAATTACTACTGTTTTTTTAAACGTAGTCCCCCCCAAACAAGAGGCCTTGAAAATAGGTTTAACAATAAACCCTAACCCTAACCCTAACCCAAAGCCTAACCCTAACCCTACCCTAACCCTACCCTAACCCCAACCCTAACCCTAACCCTAAACCCTAACACTAACCCTAACCCTAACCCTAACTCTAACCCTAAACCCTAACACTAACCCTTACTCAAACCCTAACCCTAAACCCTAACCTTAACCCTAAACCTTAACCCTTAACCCTAACCCTAAACTCTAACACTAACCCTAACTCTCAACCCTAACCCTAACCCTAACCCTAAACCCTAACCCTTAACCCTTAACCCTAACTCTAAACCCTAACCATGACCCTAACCCTAACCCTAACCCTAAACCTAACTCTAACTCTAACTCTAACTCTTACCCTAACCCTAATCCTAACCCTAACCCTAAACCCTAACACTAACCCTTACTCTAAACCCTAACCCTAAACCCTAACCCTTAACCCTAACCCTGACCCTAACCCTAACTCTAACTCTAACCCTAACCCTAACCCTAACCCTAACTCTAACTCTAACCCTAACCCTAACCCTAACCTTAACTCTAACTCTAACCCTAACCCTAACCCTAACCTTCCTTTACAATTGTAAATGGAGCGATAACAACCGGTGAACTAAATAAAAGGTTCAGTTTGAAACTCCCAAGTTCGACAGAAAAATTCGCAAGTTCTAAAAGATGCACCCGAAGTAGGCCGGAGATTCCATCGGCCGAAAAGTTGTGAGAATAACATCCAAGATGAGAACAGTTGTCCGAATAATCCAAATTACTCAAATTATCAATCCTCATTGAAAAAAATCTGTAACATAATTTAGAACAGAATATAACTTAGCACTTTTATCCGTTGCGCTATGGTAGTAATAAGTGCTAGTAAGTAGCCATACTGTATTTATAAAACAAAAATGTTTTGAGGCCCCTAAAATTAATACTAAGATTTTTTGCAAGGTATTGAGATTCCCGAGTTTGGCAAGAAGCACCTGAACAAGGTTGGACGTTACATCGGCCGAAACGTTGTGAAAATAACATCCAAGATGAGAACAGTTGTCCGAATAATCCAAATTACTCAAATCATCAATCCTCATTGAAAAAAAATCTGTAACATAATTAAGACTGTCATTTAAAACAGAATATAACTTAGCGCTTTTATCCGTTGCGCTATGGGTAGTAATAAGTGCTAGTAAGTAGTCATACTGTATTTATAAAACAAAAATGTTTTAAGGCTCCTAAAATTAATACTAGAATTGTTTGCAAGGTATTGAGATTCCCGAGTTTGGCAAGAAGCACCTGAACAAGGTTGGAGGTTACATCGGCCGAAACGTTGTGACAATAACATCCAGGATGAGAACAGTAGTCCGAATAATCCAACTAACACAGAACTGGGATTTGTTTTAAGATCAAAGCTTACATTAAGATAAGTTCCGTTTTAATTAATATTGACCTTTCATCAATTTCATCTTTTCCGAAAATCGTCCCATAATTGTGTCACGTCCGGAATGTTTTTGTACTGCAATCATCTCAGATGAATTAAACGTTTTTTTTACATTATAAAAAAGCGCATAATCCGATGAGATCGTATATTTGCGCCGAGTCAAAAGAACCCATGGCAACATCAAACGATGTTGTTTTTGTGTTGCTTTTTTTAAAAAAAATATTTAACCCACTTAACTATTAGTATATCGAACAGATTTCCCCATTATATATTTATGGTGTCAATCTCATCAGTGGGCCACTTTAACTGCTTCGGTAAGTAATCCATCCATTATCGAAAAACAATAATTTATCATATGAAATTAGATGAATGAAGCGTTGTCGGGATTTGTAATTCCTTCAAAGGAAGCGATTCCATCATCAATGTCAATCGATTAAATGAGCTGCCGGATACTTCTCATCTCGTGATTTATTTTTTATTCAGTGATACTTTTAGTAAGCGTGGCGATTTCGGATCTCGTCGGGTTAAGAGGTCAGAGGTTGAATGTACTTTGTGCTGAGCTGGTATCCTTTTCTTATAATTTCGTTATACGCTTATAAAAGTACGTAGTATTTAATCGATATGATAATACGCTATGGTAGTATGATGTTCGTCCATACGTTATCACCCACCACCCCTATCTAAAAAGATGGAATCGCTCGATTGCCGAAGATCTAATGGGGAAAAAGAGTAATATTTTAAATTTCGTCTGATATCGATGTTGTGCCAAACGTGAAACGCGGACTAAAAAAAAAAACAATTTCTTGGCTTCAGGGTTAAGGTTAGGGTTAGGGTTAGGGTTAGAATCAAACAATATTTCCTGTCAAAAAGATCGTAGAATAATAGCGTGGGGCCTGCGTTCGCACCAGACTTCCATGGAATAGAAACATGTCACAAACAGTTATGAAAATATATTTAGCCTGACGATTCCCTCCGGGGATTAAACGCGGAAGCGTCTGTGTAGCTTAATTGCCATAAATATATTTTCATAACTTTCTACTCACGTATTGAGCACTATATATAGTACGTTATCAAGATATATTTATGACAATTAAGCTACACAGAGGCTTCCGTATTTCATCCCCGTATGGAATCAACAGTGAGAAGAGCATGGTAGTAAGTTATGAAAATATATTTAGCCTGACGATTCCCTACGGGGATGAAACACAGAAGACTCTGTGTAGCTTAATTGCCATAAATATATTTTCATTGTTGAAGTAAATACTGAAAATTGATACATAAAAGATTATATCTTCTTATAACATTTTATGCAAATACATGAAATAATTGCATGTACATCCTTTCCTGGATCGCAGACGATTTCATTTTATTTCTATCTATCTATCTATCTATCTATCTATCTATCTATCTATCTATCTATCTATCTATCTATCTATCTATCTATCTATCTATCTATCGTTTTATTCTACCCTTTTTATTATATCTTTCTCTTTTCACTTAATTTTTATTTTACTTTATTTTATTTTATATTTCATATTTTATTTATATTTTATATTTTATATTAATTTTTTTAATTATTTTTTGATTTTGATTTTAATTTTAACATTTTGATTCTTAACGGTCCCAACCACGTGACTTTCATAATTTTGAAATTTTAAATTTCTTTTCTTTTTTCTCCTCATTTCATTCTTTCCAAATATGATCTAATGTTAAGATCGGATTCTAACTCTGCCTGATGAGATCTCAGTTTATAATAGCTGTTGATCGATAACATCGACATGCCAGTGTCGCAGATTTTGTACATGTCTGTGTAAATAAAAATAATCATATATAAAAGCTCTATATTGAGTACTTTTTTATAAACCCGATTCAATTTTTTTGGATTACTATCCTGTGGATGTTTAACCTGGATTATTATTATTATTATTATTATTATTATTATTATTATTATTATTATTAATATTATTATTATCATCATCATCATCATCATCATCATCATCATCATCATCATCATCATCATCATCATCGTCATCGTCGTCGTCGTCGTCGTCGTCGTCGTCGTCATCGTCATCGTCATCATCATCATCATCATCATCATCATCATCATCATCATCATCATCATCATCATCATCATCATTATTATTATTATT
>OY744549.1:1951978-1976978 GCA_963556195.1 Sepiola atlantica
GAAAACCGGTGTAGTTTCTACTGTGTAAGAACGGCCGGTGTAACATATATATAAATATATATACATGGTTTTCCTTTTTCATTTTCCTATCACGTCGGATTACCTTCATCCTTCTCTTCCCATATATATATATATAAATATATATACATATATATATATATATACATATGTATATATAAATATATATACACATATCTATATATATAGATATATATACATATATATATACGTATGTATATATAAATATATATGCATATATATATAAATATATATACATATATATATATAAATATATATACATATATATATACACACATATATACATATATATACATATACATATGTATATATATACATATGTATATATATATATTTATACATATACATATATACATATATATAAATATATAAGTTTATTGATTCGGGAAACCGTGTCAAAAAGGGTTGTTAGGGTGTAGTAGTCGTATGTCTGAGTTAAAGAAGGTTGTATATGTGTGTGTATATGTGTGTATCTATGTGTGTGTATATGTGTGTATCTATGTGTGTGTATCTGTGTGTGTATATTTGTGTATCTATGTGTGTATATGTGTGTATATGTGTGTATATGTGTGTATATGTGTGTGTATATGTGTGTATATGTGTGTGTATCTATGTGTGTATATTTGTATATCTATGTGTGTATATGTGTGTGTATATGTGTGTGTATATGTGTGTATATGTGTGTGTATCTATGTGTGTATATTTGTGTATCCATGTGTGTATATGTGTGTGTATATTTGTGTATATGTGTGTGTATATGTGTGTATATGTGTGTGTATCTATGTGTGTATATTTGTGTATCTATGTGTGTATATGTGTGTGTATATGTGTGTATATGTATCCATATGTGTGTGTATGTGTGTGTATATGTGTGTATATGTGTGTGTATATTTGTGTATCTATGTGTGTATATGTGTGTATATGTGTGTATATGTGTGTATCTATGTGTGTATATATGTGTGTGTATGTGTGTATATGTGTCAATATGTGTGTTTATGTGTGTGTATAT
The DNA here is from genome assembly GCA_963556195.1 of Sepiola atlantica. Classification (NCBI taxonomy): domain Eukaryota; kingdom Metazoa; phylum Mollusca; class Cephalopoda; order Sepiida; family Sepiolidae; genus Sepiola; species Sepiola atlantica. The sequence goes on from OY744549.1 coordinate 1,953,027, forward strand.
GTGTGTATATGTGGGTGTATATGTGTGTATATTTGTGTATCTATGTGTGTATATGTGTGTATATGTGTGTATATTTGTGTATCTATGTGTGTATATATGTGTGTGTATGTGTGTATATGTGTCAATATGTGTGTGTATGTGTGTATATGTGTGTATATGTGTGTGTACATGTGTGTATATTTGTGTATCTATGTGTGTATATGTGTGTGTATATGTGTGTATGTGTCCATATGTGTGTGTATGTGTGTGTATATGTGTATATATGTGTGTGTATATATGTGTGTTTATATGTGTGTATATGTGTGTGTGTATGTGTATATATGTGTGTATATGTGTATATGTGTGTGTATAGTTGTGTGCATGTGTATGTAAATGTGTGTGTATATGTGTGTATATGTGTGTATATATATGTGTATATATGTGTTTGTATGTATGTGTGTATATGTGTGTATATGGGTGTTTATATGTGTGTGTATATGCGTGTGTATATGTGTGTGTATATATGTGTGTATATCTGTGTTTGTGTGTATGTGTGTATATGTTTGTTTATATGTGTGTGTATATGTGCGTTTATATGTGTGTATGTATGTATGTGTGTATATGTATGTGTATATGTGTGTGTGTGTATCCATTTAGTTTAGTTTGTTTTCTTCGCGTTGTTTAGTGGAACTAAAGTCTGTCTATAATAGAATAATTTTAGGTGTCACTTTGGCTTGTTATCTACGTCTCATGAATCTACTTTGTTATGCGATCTACGTTTCCGAGTTCGTCTCGGATCGTTCCAAAGTCCGACTAAAAGGTTTCCAAGTTAAAAACTCTGCGCCTGTAGAAGGTCGGAGATTACATCGGCCGAAACGTTGTGTCTGTAGTACTCAAGATATGAATAGTAGTGCGAATAATCTGGGGGGATAACAATTGTGTCGACATTCTGAGAGCATCCTAACCCTGTTCGCCATCCATTTTCTCTTCCGGGAAATTAACGAGACAAAACACTATCTCCGTCGACTGTTTTCTTCTATCGTGAACAATGTCCCCTTCCCCTTCCCGCGACCACCATGTTTGTTTGTTTGGTTGATTGGTGAGTTTGTCTGCTCTCCGTCGGCGTCTTAATCGTCGTTGTGGTCGTCGCGTCACACGAGTAAAATGGCAGCCATTTTTTTGTCCCCCCCCCCTCTCACTCCGTTGCTAACTATCGTCTGCTATTTTCAATCGATTGCGAAACGCTGTTTTCTTTCTATGGCCGATGCGCTCGACGAATCACAAATACGGCCAGACGGATTTGTAAAATAAAATAAAATAATAATAATAATAATAATAATAATAATAATAATAATAATAATAATAATAATAATAATAAATAATGATAATAATTATAATCATAATAATGATGATAAAATAAAGAATAGAAATAATAATAATAATAATAATAATAATAATAATAATGATAAAATAATGATAGAAATAATAATAATAATAATAATAATAATAATAATAATAATAATAATAATAATAATAATAATAATAAATAATGATAATAATTATAATCATAATAATGATGATAAAATAAAGAATAGAAATAATAATAATAATAATAATAATAATAATAATAATAATGATAAAATAATGATAGAAATAATAATAATAATAATAATAATAATAATAATAATAAAATAATGATAGAAATAATAATGATAATAATAATAATAGTAATAGAAATCATAATAATAATAATCAACAATATTAATCATAATAATATTAAAAATAATAATAATACTACTACTAATAATAATAATAATAAAATAAAAATAGAAATAATAATAATAATATTAATAATAATAATAATAATAATAAAATAATCTTAATAATAATAAAACATTAATAATAGAAATAATAATAATAATGAAAATAAAAATAAATAATAATAATCATCATCATAATAATTATAGCAATAATAGAGATAATAATAATAAATAATAAATAATAACAATAAAATAATAATAAAATAATAATAATAATAAAATAATAATAATAATAATAATAGAAAAATAATAATAATCATAATAATAATGATAATAATAATAATAATAAACATTATAATAAGGATAATAATAATAATAATAATAAAAATAATAATAAATAATAATAATCATAATAAATAATAATAATCATAATAATAATAATAAATAATGATAATAATAAAAATAGACAATAATAATAATTATAATAATAAATAATAAAAAAATATTAATTATAATAATAATGAATAATAATAATAATAATAATTTTAATAATAATAATAATTAATAATAATAATAATTAACAATAATAATAATGATAATAATAATAATAATAATAATAATAAATGATAATAAATAATAATAATAAATAATAATAACAATGATAAAAATAATAATAAATAATAATAAATAATAATAATAATAATAATAATGATAAAAATAATAAATAATAATAATAATAATAATGATAATAATAATAAATGATAATAAATAATAAGAAAATATATAATAATAACAATGATTAAAATAATAATAAAAATAATAATAAATAATAATAATAAATAATAATGATAATAAAAATAATAAAAATAATAATAAATGATAATTGTAATAAAATAGTAATAAATAAGAATTAAGAATAATTATAATAAAAATAAGAATTAATAATAATAATAATAATAACAATAATAATAATAATAATAATAATAATAATGATAAATAATAATAATAATCAAAATAATAATAAATAATAAATAATAATGGTAAATAATTAAAATATAATAAATAATAATTATAATAAAATAATAATAATATTAATAATAATAATGAATAATAATAATAATAATAATAATAATAATAATAATAATAATAATAATAATAATAATAATAATAATTATGATAATAAAAATAATAATAAATAATAATAAAAAAAATTTTTTTTTATCATAAAAATATTTTAATTCTGTTCTTTTTTAAAAACCACTGTAGACGTTATTCATGAATTTTTTAAAACAGTTCACCCCAAACAAGGCAAGTTGCCACTGTATACATAAATTCTACTGAGTATTAGGGTGAAAGTTTTGAGGGTCATCCTAAATTCGGAGCTGTGCAGCGAGATGCTTGTTCACAATGGTTTTAAACCTCTGCATGTCAATACAGTCGAGGAAACAGGGAGCAGGGAGGGATTTCCAGATGTCAGCGGCACGAGGAAAGAAGCTACTGGAGTAGAAGGCTCTCCGGCATCTGGGGACCTCCACAGTGAATGGATGGGATTTAGTTGATTGTCGAGTTGGTCGAGTGTATTTATGTCGAAGGGGGCACCAGAGCAGCAAGTTCATCGGAGCACATTCCATTGAAGTATTTGTAAAACAGGCACAAGGATGCTACATTGTGGCGATGGGACAGGGGCTGGAGCTTCGTTGACAGTGAGGGACCTATTAAATTCGCGACTCTTTTTTTGGACCTTGTCTAAGAGGGAGAGACTAGTCGACGATGCCTAGATGTGACAACAATACTCCATACATGGGCGGATGGTGGAGATACACGATCGTGTCAGGTTTAAAGAGTTTACTAGCACGGTAGAAGGAGCCCACGTTCTTTGCAGCAGCCTTGGCAATGTCTTCAATGTGTTTGTTATAACGAATTCACAAAGTAACGTCGGCTGCCCCTTTTCTGATTTCACGTGTCGACTGTAACAGAGTCGCCTCCCTTTGTTTTGTGTTTTCTTAATATTTATTTTTATTTTTTTTTTCTACTTTTGTTCAGCAAAAAACAACGCATATTGCCACCGAAGCGTTAGGGGTTACTGTGATAATGGCCAGAGTTATAGGAGGGCAGCCTGTGTGGGGAGGAGTTGGGCAGCGAGATGTTTGTTCACATTACATTTAAATTTCTTCATATTGGTACACTCGGTGGAAATTGTGAGCAGGGAGGAAATTCCAAAAGATCCGAGGAAAGAAGTCACAGAGTAGAACACTTTCCGTCATCTTGGGACGTCTATAGTGGAGGGGTAGAATTTTGTCTGCTAGTCGGGTGGGTTCGGGAGTATTTAGGTTGGGGGTTTACAAATGCAGGAAGTTCATCTGAGCATATTCCTTAGAAGCACGAGGATGCAACATTGCGGCGATGGGACAGAGACTTGAGCTAGGTAGACAGTGCGGGACCTATTAGGTTACAGACTATTTTTTTGCACCCTGTTAGAGAGAGAGAGAGAGAGAGAGAGAGAGAGAGAGAGAGAGAGAGAGAGAGAGAGAGAGACTAGTGGTTGGTGCACCAGCCCAGATGTGGCAACAATACTCCATGCATGGGCGGATGGTGGCTTTGTAGAGATATAGGATACAGGCATGCGTGAGAAGTTTTCTAGTCCGGTAGAGGGAGGCTACTTTATTTGCAGCAGACTTGGCAATATCTTCTATGCATTTATATATATTAGAATTGACGTTGTCTGGTTTGTATATTATATATTAGCGCTTACCCTTAACCTTAACCCTAACCTTAACCCTAACCCTAACCCTAACCCTAACCACAACCGTAACCCTAACCCTTACTCTTTACCCTATTCCTAACCCTAGCTCTAACCCTAACCCTTAACCCTACCCTAGCCCTTAACCCTAACGTTTAACCCCTAACCCTTAACCTTAACCGTAACCCTAACCCTAATCCTTTTCCCTTAACCCTAACTCTAACCCTTAACCCTAACCCTAACTATAAACCTAACCGTAACCGTAATCATAACCCTAACCCTTAACCCTTAATCCTTAACCCTTAACCCTAGCTCTTAACCATAACCTTTAACCTTTAACCTTTCACCTTAACCGTAAGCCTAACCCTAGCCATTAACCTTAACCCTAACTCTAACGTTAACCCTAACTCTTTACCCTATTCCTAACTCTAACCCTAACCCTTAACTTTAAGCCTAACCCTAACTCTTAACCTTTTAATCCTAACCCTAACCCTAACCTTAACCCTAACTCTTTACCCTATTTCTAACCCTAACACTAACCGTAACCCTTAAAACTAACCCTTAACCCTTACCCTTAACCCTAACCCTAACCCTTTACCCTAATCTTAACTCTTAAGCATAATTCCTAACCCTAACCCTTACTCTAAATCTCATTCCCAAAAAAGGCCATCATCGCGCATAATGGCCCACCTCCGTCGGCATAATCACGTTGACACATTGGTTCTCGTTAGATCACCAAAGCAACGTTGAGCCTGGTCAGTACCAGATGGGTGACCATTTGGGAATACCAGGCGCTGTATGTAGGAGGACGTCGACACCTTTAACCCTACAGGTAATGGACAAGCGGAGAGATACAATTGTATCATCTGGCAAATTGTGTCTAGCTCTACAGTCGACAATTTCATAATTGATCATTGGAAAAAGGATGTAATCACAATCAGACTCTGCATAGGATGTACACACATAACCCATTGATATGAGCAAAGAAAATGAACAATCTTTTATATGGTTAGTAGGCCATGAACTGTGAAACCTATGGTGCTAAACCGTTTTGAGCTGTGAAGTCTGTCGCGATAAACTGTGTTAAGCTGTGAAGCATGTCAGAGAGAGACAGAAGTAATTCTACTGTAGCGACTGTAGAGTTGAGTCTCTCACTTTCCCCGTAGCAGCCATTGTAATCATTGTTTTGAATATGATAACAACAGCACACATTTTTGCTTTGAATTTTGATAAATTTTTTCGTGTTGTTTTATTACACAGTATTAATACACACTATTCGTCTCCCATGAGCTCCCCATTGCATTCCACTAACTGTACTTCTCATGAAAGATATGAACCCCTTATTTGGGAATACCAGGCGCTGTATGTAGGAGGACGTCGACACCTTTAACCCTACAGGTAATGGACAAGCGGAGAGATACAATTGTATCATCTGGCAAATTGTGTCTAGCTCTACAGTCGACAATTTCATAATTGATCATTGGAAAAAGGTACTAGATGTAGCTCCCCATTGCATTCCACTAACTGTACTTCTCATGAAAGATATGAACCCCTTATCGTTAAAGTTAAGCAGCATTGAGCCTGGTCAGAACCAGATCGGTGACCAAAAACCTAACGTCGTCATCATCCCTAACCGGGATATACATCCGACTACTGAGGACCTCTTGTGAATTTGACACATCCAAAGAAGAGAAAACAATCTCAAATCAATTTATTAATATTTCACGTAAAACATTAAATACCGGAACAGTAAATAAAAAAAGTGGTTACTGTCAGGCAAATAAAAGTTTCGGAATAAGGTAATCTTAAATTTTCGAAAGAAAAACTTTCATTAGCAAAAGACCAAAAATTAAAGACCGAGTGGTCGAAAAAACGAACGAAAGAGACGTGAAATATTAATAAATTGATTTGAGATTGTTTTCTTTTCTCGTTTGTTTTTGTCCACCTTACGGTACCTATATCACATTGCTCCAGTCTCGGATTACAAACGTACACTTTATATATATATATATATATATATATAAATTCTTATCCACATGTGTTTGATCCTTTTTCGGGAATCATCAGTGACTGTTCTGCCTGTCGCATGATTCGAACTCAAAACCAAAGTCACCTTTAACTTTCAAGTCTGAACTTCTATCAATTTGGCCAATCCAACAGTCATGGGGAAAAGGAAGAATTAAAGTCTATGTATGTCTATATACGCAGACATATTTTAGTAGGCTATCATTACAAAGTTTTTATAATCCAGTTGGACGGATCTTCGTACTACGCATTAATTAGCGGTCACACACACATATATATTTATATATATATATATATATATATATATATATATATATATATATATATAACGTTAGATATATATATATATATTTTTCGTGTTGTTTTATTACACAGTATTAATACACACTATTCCGAAAGCCATTCTTAACATGGGGGGGGGGGGGTGGTATTGTTAACTATTCTTTACTTTCAGCTAACTATTTAATAAACAAATTAATAAATAAAAATTAGTACAAAACTTGGCACACCAGAAGAGTAAGCGACCCAAAACGGGAAGACTTGACTATTAGGAACAGATTCTGACCAGACACCGTTTTCTGCAGAATTTGACTAAGGTTTTAGTTGTACTAAAGTGCTAGAAAAAAGGTACCAATATTTGGTACAACCCAATGGCTTATTTTTTGTAGAGTATATTAATGCGTCATGGGTGAATGACCGCGCCAAAACATCAGCACAAGATAATATTCACGTCGGTAGACATGTGTGATTAGATATAAGATACTATCGTCTCCGGGCGTTGACATTATCAACACAGACGCTGTAGCGATTTTCTGTAGAAAACTAAAAAAATATGTGATTTGTAAATAAATTCTAATCCTAACAATATCGTACCGACTAACACTAATTCTAACACTAACACTAACCCTAACCCATAAACAGGCAGTTACTTGTATATTCGTTTGTTTGTTTGCTTTTTTTAAAGTAAAAAGACGACAAACGCACAACTCAAACTTCGATGATTTCCGTAAAACCGACGCTGGTCATTGCTGATTCTAACCCTAACAACATCGTACTGACTAACCCTACCCCTAACCCCTAACCCCTAACCCTAACCCTAACCCTAACCCTAACTCTAACCCTAACTCTAACCCTAACCCTAACACTAACCCTAACTCTAACCTAACACTAACCCTAACACTAACACTAACACTAACCCTAACCCTAACCCTAACCCTAACTCTAACCCTAACCCTAACCCTAACCCATACCCTTACCCTAACCCTAACCCTAAACCTAACCCTAACCCTAACCCTAACACTAACCCTTACCCTTACCCTCACCCTCACCCTAACCCTAACCCTAACCCTAACCCCTAACCCTAACCCTAACCCTAAACCTAACCCTAACCCTAACCCTAACACTAACCCTTACCCTTACCCTCACCCTCACCCTAACCCTAACCCTAACCCTAACCCTAACCCTAACCCTAACCCTAAACCTAACCCTTACCCTTACCCTAACCCTAAACCTAACCCTAACCCTAACCCTAACCCTAACACTAACCCTTACCCTTACCCTTACCCTTACCCTCACCCTAACCCTAACCCTTACCCTAACCCTAATACTAACATTAACCCTAACCCTAACTCTAACTCTAACACTAACACTAACCCTTACCCTTACCCTAACCCTAACCCTAACACTAACACAAACATTAACCCTTTTTTTCTGTTGGAAATTATTGATAATCGTCAAAATATTATTTGTAAATAAAATTAAATAAAAACTAAAAATATGGCTTGAAGTTAAAACCCAAAATTTAAATAACAGTAAAGTGGATTAAGGTTAAGGTTAGGGTTAATTAATAATTAATGGAAATTGAATCATCTATCTTTTCAAAAAAATAAATGACTATGAATAAATAGAGATTTTGTCCGTCCATCCGTCCGTCCGTCGGCAAGTCACAATTGTTCCGCTAATCAATTTAAAAAAAAAAACGTAATAAATCCATTGTGGAATTTTTTTCTATTTCAAAATATCAGAGTCCTTAACTATTTTCAGAAATAGAAAAATATTGCATTAATAGTAAATTATAAATTCCCAACAAATAAAGCGGGTTGCATGACCGGGAATCGAAACCGAAACCGTGAGTTTTAAATTCGACATTCTACCAACTGAGCTATTTGGACTTTCTTATACGTTAAAACATTACCCTAACAAAATAATTATAGCTTTGGCTGACGTAAAAGAATTATGATTTACGTTGGTAATTATTTTAATAGTTCCAAACAATTATTTTGCTTTAAGTACGTATTGGCGTTAAAAATAATGTAATCTTATATCTCCTTATTTTCTTATACATAAAGTTAAGTCGTGTTTTCCCTTTTAACTTTAGCAATTATAGGCATCACACGAAACACTTAATATGCTACACATTTTCATTAACCTACCTACAACAATTCTTAATGCGTGTTTCACGAAAAAATACAGGGTGGGCAAAAATAAGGGTCCTATTTTTAAAAATTCATAACTTTTTTATTTATTGATTTAAAAAATTTTTTTTTTTAGAATAAGTAAAGGACCCCTTCCGAAGCAAGCATGAGCCGTATTAGCCCTAAGGAACGTACCCTCATTTAGAAAACATTATTTTTGCTTAAAAAAACTCAAAACAGTGTAAAAAACAATATTTTAGTTTTTGTAAGTTTTAAGAAGTGTTTTTCGGCTAAAATTTGGTTTGTTTATTTCAAAAAATCTCGGAAGGGTCAGTCTACACATACATAAAGTTTGGTGAGTTTAACTTTTATTTTGTGGAAGTTATTCAAATTCAAGTTATTCAAATTTAAAGATAGGACCCTTATTTTGGCCCACCCTGTACTTACATTTCGTCTTCTTAGAAATATTCTTACATTTATTCCGATCCATCTGCCTCTCACAAATACATCTTCATCGTTCATATTTTTTTCCTCTTATCTAACTTATGCTCACCGGGTAACGGTTTCAACAGGATACATCCGATTTTCGCACTGGAATATCGGATGCAAGGTCAAATACAATTACTGTTATGCGTATTATGCACAGCAACGCTTTTCCGGACTTTAGCTATTTGGACTTTCTTATAAACAGACCTTAAAACATTACCGTAAGAAAATCATTATAGCTCGTCTAACTACAGCAATTCCCAATGCGCGTTTCACGAAAAAATAATTACATTTCGTCCTCTTAAAAATATTCTTACATTTATTCCGATGCACCTGCCTCTCACAAATACATCATTATAGCTTGTCTTAATTATTACCTATGAAACACTGTTTGTTCAATATCTTTAGATACCAGTTTCAATATTTCTTCTGGTGATACCAGATCAGGCTGCCCTGTGGCTCCCTGAGACGAAATTCACCTACATTGACGTTTTTTTTTTTTTTTTTTTGTAAAACTTAATTATGTTCTACAAAACCAAAAACCAAAACAACAGCCCCTCTCCCTTTCTCCCTCCCCTTTTTTATTTTATTTTTAGAACTTGAAGCATAAATCTTTAACTATAATGACCAGATTCGGCATTAAATAACCCAAAAAGGGTTGATATGCCGTAAAACAAAACTACCAAACCAAAAACGATGATTAAACATTTGAAGATATAAAGAACTTGAAGCATAAAAACTTTTACTATAATAACCAGATTTGGCATTAAATAACCCAAAAAGGGTTGATATGCCGTAAAACAAAACTACCAAACCATACCTCAATATTTCTGACAGATACTATTTTACTTTGGGGGAATGTCGAATCTGAAAGTTATTTTCTGTTCAATTAAATAATTATTTTTAATAAATGCTGATTATACATAAAAAAAATTTATTTTCGGTTTATTTTTATTGTTTATTTTTTTTACTGTGAATAATATATGGATTTCAGACGATTTATCGACTGTTAACTATACTGCACGGTTACTATGTAGTATGTTGTTCCTATTTAGTTGCCTCACCACGAGGCCGGAGTAGGAAACAATTTCGGTTTTTAATGTGGGAAGAAACTATCTCCTCAACGCGTGAACTTGAGTTGAGCACGGTTCTGAAGAAGTGAAGAGTTCCCGAAATATTATATCATACGGAGTTTCCACCAGACCATCTTGGTACATGTATTACATAACATTGTAACATTGTGTAGATAAACAGAGATATGTGTGTTTGTGGGAAAAAATATAATTGTGTATGTATACCTTGTATTAAGGGTGATACCATTTAACCTGTTCCACCATTATGTCTTATTTGCTCCAACTTGTGTCTATCCGTCACACCTCTGCATTGTATTGCCTTCTAAATATCACATTTATATATACAAGTAAACAATGCTTCAAGCGAACTACATAAACGTTTTCTTTATATATATATATATATTATTTATTTATTTATTATATATTATTTATATATATATTATTTATATATTGATTTTTTATTTATATATTTATTTATATTTATATATTTTTACTTTAATTTGACATTTATTAATTGAAACCATTGTGATCTATATATATACATATATATATTTTATATAATAATAAATAGTTACCTCCCCTGCTTAGATAATTTAATTAATTAGAGTTATGTACCTTATACTATGCTCTAAATATAAATATAAATAAATAATATTTTATTTACTCTTAATTAATAAATTGTTTTATTATTATAAATTTAATTTCATTTTAATTTATTTTCCCTTCTTTCTTTCTTTCTTTCTCTCTTTTCTTTCTTTCTTTCTTCTTTTCTTTCTCTCTGGTTCTTTATTTCTAAATATAGAATCTCTTACTTAACGGTTATTTTTCTGACCTAGCGTCTGGCCGGCCCCTCATTTCAAATTCTTTGTCCATAGCGTTTTATAACGGTTATAAATGTTTTTTGAAGAAATTCCATCATTTACTATTTCAGACTATGCTGAAGAAGACGGAATCGGGGATTTAAAACCCTTTTCTTGTCAGAAACCACTGGTCCATGTCTGATTAAAATCTGTATTTAAAAATAAAAAAATATTATGCTCTTAATTTAATTTAATTGAGCACTCTGCTGGTATTTCCCGTTTATTCTTTTTTGAGTATACCTTTATACTTTATATATATATATTTATACATAAATATTAATTATTTATTACTTACAGATATCGATGTTTCATGCTAACGCAATCTTCAGTGCAGGAAGTTAATTCACCGACGGTCAGCGGGCTCGAACTCTGATCACAAGTCGCCACACACACACACACACACACACACACACACACACACATATATATATATATATATATATATATATATATATATATATATATATATATATATATATATGTATATATATATATGCATAAAAATGATATGAAAAATCTAAATGCTTATATCTTTTCTCTATTTATTTCTTAGTGGATGATGCCCCAGCCCAGATGTGGCAACAATACTCCATGCATGGACTGATGGTGGCTTTGTAGAGATGCAGGATGATGTCAGGTGTGAGTCGTTTACTAGCACGGTAGAGGGAGCCCATCTTCTTTGTTGCAGCCTTGGCAATGTCTTCAATGTATTTGTTCCAATTCATGCTACCTGTGAATGTTAGGCAGAGTAGTTTGAATGTTGAACTCTCAGATAGGGTATTATTTGCCATGGCAATCGGAGGTTGAAGAGGTTTCTTGTAGTTATTGAAGGAAAGGAGCTTTGTCTTTGCGGCATTAAAAGTTACCAACCATTTCTGCCCCCAATCCACTACAGTCTGGAGGTCACTTTCTAAGGATTCAGCCATTGCCTCGGATATGTGCGCGTCGGATATGATCGCGTTCGTTTTGCCGACATGATGAGAGTAGGGCGTGATGTCGTCAGCAAATATCTCTATCTCAGACTCGATGTCATCAGGGTTGTCATTTATAAAAATCAGGAACAATAAAGGTCCAAGTAGCGTATTCACCGAGAAGTGAATGTAAAGAAACACCAACATTTCATATGAAAAAGTGTTGTTGGTGTGAATTTTTTTGAATAGAAATAACTTAAAACCAAAAAAAAATTATTACATATCAAAGTTCACGCAATAAGTACTGTAAATTCCTTAATCCATGGATTTTCAAAGAAAATCTCCTCAAAACGTAAAATATAATGGCAAAAAAAACACAATTCGTGTGAATTTTTTAATAGAAATAACTTTTAAAAAAATATATAAATTCAACATAACTTGCATAAATGCGAACAGTTTTATTAAAAGCAGGCAGCATTTTAATATATTTTTTTTTCACAAAACTGCCGACAATTTTAAACAAGCGATTATGTATTAAACCGTCGATCACAATGGATAACGTCAATTTGGGTGCATTTCAAGGTTATACTGTAGAATTACATCAACATTGATTCTTTTTTTTGTGTGTGTGTGTGGGGGGGGGGGGGTTGAACTCTGAAAATTATTTTGATATTTGATTTTGTTTACAACTAATTTTTTTTTAGTTTTCTGAAAAATAAAAACCCCCCAAAAAAACCCAAAACAAGAAAACAACAACAGTGTTCAAAGTGTCAACGCCCGGAAATGACATGATCTCTTATCAATTCACACATGTCTACCCGTGTGAATATTATCGTGTGTGGACTTTTTTACATGGTCAGTCACCGATGACATATTGCTCTACTCTCTCTCTCTCTCTCTCTCTCTCTCTCTCTCTCTCTCTATATATATATATATATATATATATATATATATATATATATATATATATATATATATATACATTTTTATTTTGGCAGATTCTCTTCACAGACGGAGTTTTCCTCTGGTGTTTATTATTTTTGACAAAGGGAAGTTTCTTTTCCCGAAATATTAAATACATGATTTTTATAATCATCCGGACATCACACAAACAGCTAACACCACACTTGCTGTTATGTAAGGTTTTAAGAAAAAATAAATAGTAAGTCACATTTCGAATTCGATTTATTATTTTTGTTCCTTCCAGCTTACATCTTACCCGGAATTTGCATTGCCCACAGCCTTTTAAAAAGATACTGATATATATATATATATAAAGGATGCAGAATACAATAATGAAATAAAAATCAAGACAGATTTTTTTTCTCATTTTAAATATCATATATTTGTATTTAAGATACAATATCATACAATATCATATATTTGTATCTTAAATACAAATATATGATACTTAAAATGAGAAAAAAATCTGTCTTGAATTCAATTTAAAAAAAAAGGGGAGATGGTTTTGTAGAGTTAGAAGATGTCGGTATCGGCGTTTTGGGTTTAAAGCTTGTTGCATACAGGAAGGGGTTGTTGAGTTGATCTCCATTCTTCTACCTTTGCTGGCTATGCAAGTTTGGTTATTGTTGTGAAGTTGTCCAACAGTAAATAATAAATAAAGGAAGTCAAGTCGAGGGTTGATTTAACAAGTGTATTAACAAAGTAAGATAGTGACTAGCACTTGGCTAGACATTTACAAGACTGTGCTTTGTCTTCCCTGTGTCTCTGGTGACTCGCACTATTTATAGTGACAACCGGTGTAGTTTCTCCTGTGTAAGAACGGCCGGTGTAACAGATAGATAGATAGATAGATAGATAGATAGATAGATAGTGAGAGAGACAGAGAGAGAGACAACGCGACTAATAGATAGACATATATATATATATATATATATATATATATATATATATATAGAGAGAGAGAGAGAGATAGATAGATAGATAGATAGATAGATATATTATTGGTCCCCCGATTTATAATAATTATATATATATATATATATATATACATATGTATATATATATACATACATATATATAAATATATATACATACATATATATATATATATATATATATATATATATATATATATATATATATATATATATATATATATATATATATATATAAATACATATACATATATATATAAATATATATACATATATATTGTTGTGAAGTTGTCCCACAGTAAATAATAAATAAAGGAAGTCAAGTCGAGGGTTGGTTTAACAAGTGTATTAACAAAGTAAGAAAGGGACTAGCACTTGGCTAGACAGTTACAAGACTGCTTTGTCTTCTCTGTGTCTCTGGTGACTCGCACTATTTATAGTGACAGCCGGTGTAGTTTCTCCTGTGTAAGAACGGCCGGTGTAACAGTTATAAAGACAAACTTCGCAATCTACCATTTAAATCAATTTCGTTAATACAGTTTCATCGACATAACGAATATGGTTTGGTCAGAGTTATGGAAACGGATATCAAATATTTTGAGTCAGGATTTCTCGTATAAATCACTCCGCGAGTGAGAACATGCAAGTACAAAAGGAAATAGATCGTAATTATGTAACTACAGTTTCATATAAAAAAATAATGTTTTTCGTAGAGATGTATGTTTTGTTTTAAAACAAATGCGTAACGTAGAAGCACTACATTTCTTCAACGTAGATCTTTATTTATTTTCTAAGTGATGTTCTAAATAAGTTTGCGATTCTAAATCTTTATGCGTGACGTTACTTCTACTGGTTATGCGTCATGTAGCCATTACTTCCAGCGATGGTATTTGTTTGTTACTCACCGATGTTTGTAAATCACGTTACAGTACATAGAAAATCTACACTTAATGCACATATTTTTTTTACTGTCAATCGTTGAATCAGTTCGACATTTCTCCAATAGACTGAAACGCAAGCACGACTCTGAAGAAAAAGAATTTCACGTTGTTTAATATTCATTGTATACTCTCACATTCATATCTCTAAATACAGCCGGTTCCATAACGGTTCGTTCTGTGCGCGGGGGCGGTAGGGTGCAAGGCAGAGGACATCCTTGCTCGTTAAATAAAGTAATCCTTTCCAGTTTCCTGATCATAGGGGATATTCCGAGCAGGATAAATTATATTTCCAAAGAAATTAAATCAAATTAACATTTATTGTTCCTCACAAGATACACCAACGTTAATCAAAAGAAAATGGCTAGTCAGGTGAAATGCTGCCGCAGTCTGAATTTGAGAATCCGGCCGACTTAATTTTATCTATTAGATTAGGAATTTCCTATCAATAACGCTTACGTGATTGATTGATTTTCCAATTGTAATAATCTTGGGATGAAGTTGGTGCAACTGTTCTCATATCGATTCACACGTTTCTGTCGCTCTAATATAAATTCATCTTTTAGCCGTACATGGAATATCGCCGCCATTATCGGCATAATTATAAAAGTCAAGGGAGATAATTCAAACTTTTTGGTAAGAAATCAACCTTCTGTTTTGTTTAAACGTGAAAAAAAAAGGAATTATCTCGCTTGAATATCATTATAATAGCGGTGATATTCCGTGTACGGATAAAAGTTAAATTTATTTTATAAAAACAAAAATATTTCTGGATCAATTACAGTAATTTTTGTAGTTATTTTCCCCAACAAGTAAGTACATAATAAAGGTTTCTTGCTATTTTCTTTCTTGTGACATCGATATACAATCTAGGTTTTTCAATGGCAGAAAATATATTGAAGACAAAAACGAATCAATAATCTTAATCTAAACCAATAAAAATTAAATTTCGAAGCGTCCAAGTAGGTTTGTGTAGGGACCAAAATTATCTAGGGTTAGGGTTAGGGTAGGTTTGTGTAGGGACCAACATTATCTAGGGTTAGGGTTAGGGTAGGTTTGTGTAGAGACCAAAATTATCTAGGGTTAGGGTTAGGGTAGGTTTGTGTAGGGACCAAAAATATCAAGGGTTAGGGTAGGTTTGTGTAGGGACCAACATTATCTAGGGTTAGGGTAGGATTGTGTAGGGACCAAAATTATCTAAGGTTAGGGTTAGGGTTAGGGTAGGTTTGTGTAGGGACCAAAATTATCTAGGGTTAAGGTTAGGGTTAGGGTTAGGGTAGGTTTGTGTAGGGACCAACATTATCTAGGGTTAGGGTTAGGGTTAGGGTTGGGGTAGGTTTGTGTAGCGAGCAAAATTATCTAGGGTTAGGGTTAGGGTAGGTTTGTGTAGGGACAAAAATGATCTTTCCCTAACCCTAACCCTAACCCTCACTCTAACCCTAACCCTAACCCTAACCCTAACTCTAACTCTAACCCTTACTCTAACCCTAACGCTAACCCTAACCCTAACTCTAACCCTAACGCTAACCCTAACCCTAACCACTTCTGAACCGTTTTTTCCGGCGGAGCAAAGTTCAAATAAAACACGTATCAATCAATTGCTTTGCTTGAACAGTATTTTTTCACATCAGAAAGCAATGCTTTATCAATGAGTCTTATTGCCCTTGATTGGCGATAATTCAGGTTTTCACTTATTTTGTTTTTAGGGGTTGTTTTTATTTTGTATATATTGTATTTTAGATTTCCGGGTTTTTCTACTTTTACATAAACTGGCCCAAAGCACCACATTCTGTTAAGCCTTGCAAAAGAATGTTTTGGTTTACGAATGATATTTCTGAACTTTCTGACAAAGAAACAAAGTTCTTGCTGTGAACGCCTGGAGTTGATTCACACGTGTCTATCGGCGTGAATATTATCTTTTTTACGCGGTCATTCCCCGATAATAAATTAATATACTCCTAAAAGTAATTTTCAGTTGTGTTGTGACCCACCGAAATGTTTACTTTTAACCTACAACAAAAAACTTCTTAATAATTTAAATCCCATCTTCCCCATAAGATCGTCACGAAAAGACCTCAGCACAAGCGCCTTAAGTCCTGGCACCCCTTCGCCTTGCAAGCCCAAGAACTGCTCCGCACAATACCAACTGAAACCGGCAAGGCTTCCTAGATCAAGGTTAGATGGAGGGAACAGTGAAAGACAATACATCTAGGCGTCACCACTATATTAAGGACCCACCAGTTGTCCCTGGCGAGAACCTGCTGCGAAAGCAGTGGACAACGCTCAATCGCCTGAGGACGGGCATGGGACGCTTTTGCGAGTCGATGAAGAGGTTGGGCTTCACGAATGCTGCCCAATACGAATGTGGGGAGACCCTGCAGACCGTGAAACACGTCATTTTGTGACATCCATATACAATCTAGGTTTTTCAATGGCAGAAAATATATTGAAGACAAAAACGAATCAATAATCTTAATCTAAACCAATAAAAATTAAATTTCGAAGCGTCCAAGTAGGTTTGTGTAGAGACCAAAATTATCTAGGGTTAGGGTTAGGGTTAGGGTTAGGGTAGGTTTGTGTAGGGACCAAAATATCTAGGGTTAGGGTTAGAGTAGGTTTGTGTAGGGACCAAAAATATCAAGGGTTAGGGTTAGGGTATGTTTGTGTATGGACCAAAATTATCTAGGGTAAGGGTAAGGGTAGGTTTGTCTAGGGACCAAAATATCTAGGGTTAGGGTTAGGGTAGGATTGTGTAGGGACCAAAATTATCTAGGGTTAGGGTAAGGGTTAGGGTAGGTTTGTGTAGGGACAAAAATATCTAGGGTTATGTTTAGGGTAGGTTTGTGTAGGGACCAAAATTATCTAGGGTTAGGGTTAGGGTATGGGTTAGGGTAGGTTTGTGTAGGGACCAAAAATATCTAGGGTTAGGGTTAGGGTTAGAGTAGGTTTGTGTAGGGACCAAAAATATTAAGGGTTAGGGTTAGGGTATGTTTGTGTATGGACCAAAATTATCTAGGGTAAGGGTAAGGGTAGGTTTGTGTAGGGACCAAAATATCTAGGGTTAGGGTTAGGGTTAGGGTAGGTTTGTGTAGGGACCAACATTATCTAGGGTTATGTTTAGGGTAGGTTTGTGTAGGGACCAAAATTATCTAGGGTTAGGGTAGGTTTGTGTAGGGACCAAAATTATCTAGGGTTAGGGTTAGGGTAGGTTTGTGTAGGGAATAAAATTATCTAGGGTTAGGGTTAGGGTAGGTTTGTGTTGGGACCAAAAATATCTAGGATTAGGGTTAGGGTAGGTTCGTGTAGGGACCAACATTATCTAGGGTTAGGGTTAGGGTAGGTTTGTGTAGGGACCAACATTATCTAGGGTTAGGGTTAGGGTAGGTTTGTGTAGGGACCAAACTTATCTAGGTTTAGGGTTAGGGTAGGTTTGTGTAGGGACCTAACTTATCTAGGGTTAGGGTTAGGGTAGGTTTGTGTAGGGACCAAACTTATCTAGGGTTAGGGGTAGGGTAGGTTTTTGTAGGGACCACAATTATCTAGGGTTAGGGTTAGTGTTAGGTTTGTGTAGGGACCAAAAATATCAAGGGTTAGGGTTAGGGTATGTTTGTGTAGGGACCAAAATTATCTAGGGTAAGGGTAAGGGTAGGTTTGTGTAGGGACCAATATATCTAGGGTTAGGGTTAGGGTAGGTTTGTGTAGGGACCAAAATTATCTAGGGTTAGGGTTAGGGTTAGGGTTAGGGTAGGTTTGTGTAGGGACAAAAATATCTAGGGTTATGTTTAGGGTAGGTTTGTGTAGGGACCAAAATTATCTAGGGTTAGGGTTAGGGTAGGTTTGTGTAGGGACCAAAATTATCTAGTGTTAGGGTTAGGGTAGGTTTGTGTAGGGACCAAAATTATCTAGGGTTAGGGTTAGGGTAGGTTTGTGTAGGGACCAAAAATATCAAGGGTTAGGGTTAGGGTAGGTTTGTGTTGGGACCAAAAATATCTAGGATTAGGGTTAGGGTAGGTTTGTGTAGGGACCAACATTATCTAGGGTTAGGGTTAGGGTAGGTTTGTGTAGGGACCAACATTATCTAGGGTTAGGGTTAGGGTAGGTTTGTGTTGGGACCAAAAATATCTAGGATTAGGGTTAGGGTAGGTTTGTGTAGGGGCCAACATTATCTAGGGTTAGGGTTAGGGTAGGTTTGTGTAGGGACCAACATTATCTAGGGTTAGGGTTAGGGTAGGTTTGTGTAGGGACCAAACTTATCTAGGTTTAGGGTTAGGGTAGGTTTGTGTAGGGACCTAACTTATCTAGGGTTAGGGTTAGGGTTAGGGTTAGGGTAGGGTTAGGGTAGGTTTGTGTAGGGACCAAACTTATCTAGGGTTAGGGGTAGGGTAGGTTTTTGTAGGGACCAAAATTATCTAGGGTTAGGGGTAGGGTAGGTTTTTGTAGGGACCAAAATTATCTAGGGTTAGGGTTAGTGTTAGGTTTGTGTAGGGACCAAAATATCTAGGGTAATGGTTAGGGTAGGTTTGTGTAGGGACCAAAATTATCTAGGGTTAGGGATAGGGGTAGGTTAGGTTTGTGTAGGGACCGAATTATCTAGGGTTAGGGTTAGGGGTAGGGTAGGTTTGTGTAGGGACCAAAATTATCTAGGGACATGAGTTATCTTCCTTTGAGAAGAAATAATTTTGAGCAAGAGGTATTCCCTTTTAGTAAAAAGGACTTAGGGTCCTTGGTAAAACAGGGAATACCCTAATCTCGTTACAAACACGAGATCTCGTGGCTAATCTCGTACCAACACGTGATCGAGAATCAGGACCAGAATTCCTCCGCATTTTTACCCCCCCCTCCCCCCCCAAAAAAAAACAACAACTTATTCGAACAACAAAAGAAGAACAATAAAATAACCGTAATACAACAGTGGCCACTAATCGTCAGGTCAACGGCTTGGAGCTGATATGGTCTCATATCAAGACACACCTGTCTTGAGGTGTGACTATTATCTCGTGAAGACATTTTTACTGGCTATTGACCTATGGCAAATTACGATACTCCTAGAAAGGATGAGTGAGTCGCAGGGTTCGGCACTGAACGGCCTCGAAGACCCTAAACCCGACCATTTGTTAAACACGGCCCCCTTTCCTTCCCACACAAAGTGACTATTTGTTTTTGTTTTTATCGCTAAATGATCACCACTTACAAAGGCCAGATGCTCCGCGAGGATAAGGTTAATAATAAGTTGATAATAAGGTATAATAAGATTATAAGTTAATAATAAATAATAAGTTAATAAGTTAATAATAAGTTAGTAATAAGTTAATAAGAATATAATAAGTTAATAATAATATAAGTTAATAATAAGTTAATAAGTTAATAATAAGATAATATGTTAATAATAATATAATAAGTTAATAATAAGATAATAGGTTTATAATAAGATAATAAGTTAATAATATAATAAGTTAATAATAAGTTAATAAGTGAATAATAAGTTAATAAGTTAATAATAAGTTAATAAGTTAATAATAAGTTAATAAGTTAATAATAAGTTAATAAGTTAATGATAAGTTAATAAGTGAATAATAAGTTAATAAGTTAATAATCAGATAATAAGTTAAGTTAATAAGTTAATAATAAGATAATAAGTTAATAATAAGATAATAAGTTAATAATATAATAAGTTAATAATAAGTTAATAAGTAAATAATAAGTTAATAAATGAATAATAAGTTAATAAGTTAATAATAAGTTAATAAGTTAATAATAATATAATAAGTTAATAATAATATAATAAGTTATTAATAAGTTAATAAGTTAATAATAAGTTAATAAGTGAATAATAAGTTAATAAGTTAATGATAAGATAATAAGTGAATAATAAGTTAATAAGTGAATAATAAGTTAATAAGTTAATAAGTTAATAATAAGTTAATAAGTTAATAATAAGTTAATCAGTGAATAATAAGTTAATAAGTTAATAATCAGATAATAAGTTAAGTTAATAAGTTAATAATAAGATAATAAGTTAATAATAATATAATAAGTTAATAATAAGTTAATAAGTTAATAATAAGTTAATAAGTGAATAATAAGTTAATAAGTTAATAATAAGTTAATAAGTTAATAATAAGTTAATAAGTTAATAATAAGTTAATAAGTTAATGATAAGTTAATAAGTGAATAATAAGTTAATAAGTTAATAATCAGATAATAAGTTAAGTTAATAAGTTAATAATAAGATAATAAGTTAATAATAATATAATAAGTTAATAATAAGTTAATAAGTTAATAATAATATAATAAGTTAATAATAAGTTAATAAGTTAATAATAAGTTAATAAGTTAATAATAAGTTAATAAGTTAATAATAAGTTAATAAGTTAATAATAAGTTAATAAGTTAATGATAAGTTAATAAGTGAATAATAAGTTAATAAATTAATAATAAGTTAATAAGTTAATGATAAGTTAATAAGTGAATAATAAGTTAATAAGTTAATAATCAGATAATAAGTTAAGTTAATAAGTTAATAATAAGATAATAAGTTAATAATAATATAATAAGTTAATAATAAGTTAATAAGTTAATAATAAGTTAATAAGTGAATAATAAGTTAATAAGTTAATAATAAGTTAATAAGTTAATAATAATATAATAAGTTAATAATAAGTTAATAAGTTAATAATAATATAATAAGTTAATAATAAGTTAATAAGTTTATAATAAGTTAATAAGTTAATAATAAGATAATAAGTTAATAATAAGTTAATAAGTTAATAATAAGATAATAAGTTAATAAGTTAATAAGTTAATAATAAGATAATAAGTTAATAAGATTATAAGTTAATAATAGGATAATACGTTAATAATAAGATAAGTTAATAAGTTAAGATGATAAGTTAATAATAAGGATAAATGTTAATAAGATAATAAGTTAATAATAACATAAGTTAACAAGCTGCGCATGCGTGGTCTCCCTCTGTATGTGACTCAACGTGGAGAGCGTAAAATGCAATAAATTTGGGCAATTTGGGGCATTTTTGACCCCCCTTTGACCCCATGGGGCCGCGAACCAGAGTTTTTCTGAGGTCAAGGATGCTCATTTTATATCCAGAACAATTGCCTCTACATTTTGGCCAAGTTTCAGAAAAATTGAACGGAGGGTTAAAACGTTATGGGAGAAAAGGGTCATTTTTGCCATTTTGGGGGCTTTTGACCCCCTGGGGGTGCGAACCAGATTTTTCCCAAGGTCAGCGATACTTATTTTCTATTAGGAACAATTGCCTCCACATTTTGGCCAAGTTTCAGAGAAATTGAATGGATGGATGAAAAGTTATGGGGCAAAAAATGATATTTTTTGCCATTTCGGGGCCTTTGACCGCCTGGGGGGGCTAACCAGATTTTTTTTCAAAAATCGGAGAATGTCACTTTCTAACCTGACCAAAGTTACAACTTCATGCAAAATTTCAGAGAAATTCAATGGATGATTGCGGAGAAAAATACGGACGGACAGACGGACGGACGGACGGACGGACGGACATGCCTCAAAACATAAGTCCCCCGATTTTATAAATCGGGGGACCAATAAGTTGAGATTCTAAGTTAATAATAAGATAAGTTAATAAATAGATAATAAGTTAATAATAAAATAATAAGTTAATAATAAAATAATAAGTTAATATTAAGATAATAAGTTAATAATGAGATAAGTTAATAATTAGATAATAAGTTAATAATAAAATAATGAGTTAATAATAAGTTAATAAGTTAATAATAAGATAATAAGTTAATAATAAGTTAATAGTAAGATAAAAAGATAATAAGTTAAGTTAATAAGTTAATAATTAGATAATAAGTTAATAATAAAATAATCAGTTAATAATAATAAGATAATAAGTTAATAATAAGATAAGTTAATAATGAGATAATTAATTAATAATAAGATAAGATAAGTTAATAAGATAATAAGTTAATGATGAGATAAGTTAATAAGTTAAGATAAGTTAATAATAAGGATAAATGTTAACTTATTAGTTAATAATAACATAAGTTTATAATAAGATAAGATGATAACTTAATAAGATAATAAGTTAATAATAAGATACTAAGTTAAGATAATAAGTTAATAATAAGATACTAAGTTAAGATAATAAGTTAATAATAAGGATAATGGGTTGATAATAAAATAAGGATTAATAGAAAGATGAAATGATTGTCAGGTTCAAGTTCAAATATTTGTGGGGACAGTTTTTGATAGGAATCTGTAGACATTGTATTTGAAGAAGACTATGTTGTAATCTACAGGGAAGCAGACCCGTTATGATGTGTTCCACGAACGGGAAGCCGTTGCAAAGAAGCTCTGTTTGTGAAAATTCCGCTTGAGGAGAAAAGGAAAAGATTTCCATCTGAAATGTTTTGGTGTAGATAACACGGAGCAGTAGGTCGTTCTCGCTATTCTTCGTTTCGTTGTGTTTATTACTATTTGGTCACTACCCATCAAGACCAAGAGCCACTCGAGGATAAAGATTAATAATATGGAATAAATGTCAGCCATAATAGTAGGAATAACTGAGTTTGATTATTTGTATGAAGACAGGATCCATGATTTAGTTTTAGAAAAAAGAGGGAATCGATCCGCCTTCGGTTATGAGTACTGCAATCGGTAATTATTTCAACCGCTAACAGATTGCCGGTCGTCTGTTCGTCGATAAAAAAAAACATCTTAAATGTTGTGGCGTAGATAACACGCAGCAGTAGTTCGTTCTCTCTTCTGTTTATTTTGTTGTTGTTTATTACTATTTGGTCACATGGATCTGACTACGAGTTTAGTCATAGTTTAAACGAATGTATTTATCATCTGGCATATTTGTGGGCGGG
>OY744549.1:1981978-2004478 GCA_963556195.1 Sepiola atlantica
TTTTACAACTACTACCCTATCCCACCGTCTCACCCTGCATCTCGTGAACTCTAGTTCAATCTACGAACATCTACAAAAAGAAAAGTATTGTAAATACATATGTAAATTTGAGAATAGCAGAGCAGTTAAAAGTGTATATTTGTAAATATGAATTTATTAGAAGTTTAAAAGAAATGAATTATGTAAATTGCAAAACCCGTCTGGTGTCTGAGCGTGTTTTGGTATATAATAAAGTTGAAAGAGTATTATATTTAGTAAGATTCTTAACACGTTGTGTGTTCGAATCGCAGTCTCGTCTTGAAATTTCTTTCTACTTTATTTAATGTTATTTAATGTTATTTAATGTTGTTTAATGTTATTTAATGTTATTTAATGTTGTTTAATGTTATTTAATGTTGTTTAATGTTATTTAATGTTGTTTAATGTTATTAATGTTATTTAATGTTATTTAATGTTAATTAAGTAATTAATAGTATCCCAACCTAATTCTAAGGTATACAAAGATTATCAACGCTGATTTGAAAAAATTAATTAAATAGTAATTACCCGCCCCCCACCCTCTTACGTTTACAAAAATTCTCGCCGACGGACAGACAGACAGAGAACCTGTTTGTTTTAAAACTTTACCCATCGCCTTTTGCCAAATTATTTTCTTTTTTTAAATAAGATTTTCAAACTTATATGTAATCATCGTGATATCGTCAGGTCAAGTACTTCAATGGATTGTGTTCCGATGAACTTGCTGCCTTAGTGCCCCTCGACGCAAATACAATAGACCAACCCGACAATCAGCTGTTCCATCCATTCACTGTGGAGGCCCCAAGATGCCAGAGAGCCTTTAACTCCAATAGCTCTTGTCCTCGTACTCCTGGTCCCCAATCCAATAAGATCGGATCTATAAACACACTGATGAGGCCAATTTTACTTGGCGAAATTATCTGTATACTATAAACTAAAACGAAAGTTTATAAAAAAAAATAAAAAAATCGGTTTCGATTTTATTTTCTTTTAAAATAAAATTAATATCGCATCCTTAACATGCTTCGATGGTATTTACTTACCTCACCTCATATTACTAAATTTCATTCGGATGCTTCAAAAAAAAAGTATGCACTTTTTAATCTATATATATATATATATATATATATATATATATATCGAAAGTACTGGCGAAAAAGGAACGAGAATGGAACAAGAAACCCATATTGGTCCCCCGATTTATAAAATCGGGGACCTATGTTTTGAGGCATTTCCGTCCGTCCGTCCGTCCGCGTTTTTCTCCACAACCATCGATTGAATTTCTCTGAAATTTTGCATGAATTTTCCCCCACTCATTCTTTTCTACATTCATTTCTATTTCTCCAACAAATACGGACGTCCACCCAGCAGTTGACCACTATTTCATTCTATTTTTCCCAATATGTCTACCCTACATGTATCTGTACTTGCATGACATTTTTTCTCTATTTTATCATCCTGATGAAGTCTTATGAATAAAGACGAAACGTTGATGTACACATAAAAAACATCCATTTTTTGGTTTTCCTTTTTCATTTTCCCATATATATATATATATATATATATATATATATATATATATACAAAAATTGATTAATGGCGAATTAAAAAATGTGATCCTCTGCATATTCTTAAAATAAACACACCGCTCAAGGTAGCGATAACGCACCGGTAAACAACAGTTAACTATCGCTGACAGACAGAAAACTTTTTTTTAAAAACTTTACCCATCGCCTTTTGCCAAATTATTTTCTTTTTTTAAATAAGATTTTCAAAGTTATGTGTAATTATCGTGACATCGTCAGGTCATTAACTTTTTAATTGGATCACATTGTTACTGTTTTACAAGTACTTCAATGGATTGTGCTCCGATGAACTTGCTGCCCTAGTGCCCCTCGACGCAAATACAATAGACCAACCCGACAATCAGCTGTTCCATCCATTCACTGTGGAGGCCACAAGATGCCAGAGAGCCTTAAACTCCAATAGCTCTTGTCCCCGTACGGCTAGTCTCCGGAACTCCGTCCCTGCTCCCTGTTTCCCCGACTCTACTGACCAGCCAGAAATTTAAAACTAATGTAAACAGACATCTCGCTGCACAGCTCCCAACTTATGGTGACCCAGAAAACTTATTCTCTAATTCTCAGTAGCCCCTTACGTCTATAGTGGCGGCCTGCTTTGTTTGGGGTGAAATATGTTTAAAAAATACAATTTAAAAAGTTGAACCGATGTCTTAGTCTTGCTTTCCAAAAAAATATGTCTTTACTGTTGAGTTTTAATAATTAAAACGGCCAGTAATTTACAACTAAAAATGAGACGTCTATAATATCGATCATAACAAGCCACGCATGCGTGGCCCCCCTCTGAATGTGACTCGATGTGGCGAGTGTAAAATGCAATAAATTTGGGCAATTTGGGGCATTTTTGACCCCCCTTTGACCCCCTGGGAACGCGAACCAGAATTTTTCTTAGGTCAAGGATGCTCATTTTATATCCAGAACAATTGCCTCTACATTTTGGCCATGTTACAGAAAAATTGAATGGATGGATCAAACGTTATGGGAGAAAAGGGTCATTTTTTGCCATTTTGAGGGCTTTTGACCCCCTGGGGGCGCGAACCAAATTTTTTCCAAGGTCAGCGATACTTATTTCATATTAGGAGCAATTGCCTCCATATTTTGGCCAAGTTTCAAAGAAATTGAATGGATGGATGAAAAGTTATGGGGGAAAAAATGTCATTTTTTGCCATTTTGGGCGCTAACCAGATTTTTTATCAAAAATCGGAGAATGTCACTTTCTAACCTGACCAAAGTTACAACTTCATGCAAAATTTCAGAGAAATTCAATCGATGGTTGTGGAGAAAAACGCGGACGGACGGACAGACGGACGGAAATGCCTCAAAACATAGGTCCCCCGATTTTATAAATCGGGGGACCAATATGGGTTTCTTGTTCCATTCTCGTTCCTTTTTCGCGAGTACTTTCGATTTGATTCGTCAAATCATCTTCGGGCGGTCTTAGTTTTGGTTTCTTAAAAAAATATGTCTACTGTTGAGTTTTTATTATTATCATAACAGCCAGTAATTTACAACTTAAAATGAGCGTCTACATTATTGAGATGTTACATGAGAGCGTGATTACGTTCTAAGAGCGTGCAAGAGTCAAAAGTTTGATTGCTTCACCGTTAAGAATTTGATTACGTTCTGAGCGCGTTCAAGATTCAAACGTATAATTGCTTAATGGCTAATAATTTGGTAACGTTTATTACTATGCTAGACTCTTTTAAAATAGTGTGACTAGTTTCGTAATTCACATACATTATTGGTTCCCCGATTTATAAAATTCGGGTTTTGAGGCATGTCCGTCCGTCTGTCTGTCCCTCCGTCCGTCCGTCCGGATTTTTCTCCGCAACCATCCATTGAATTTCTCTTAAATTTTGCATGAAGTTGTAACTTTGGTCAGGTTAGAAAGTGACATTCTCCGATTTTTGAAATGGGTCAAACGGTCCCGAAATAGCAAAAAATGACATTTTTTGCCCCATAACTTTTCATCCATCCATCCAATTTCTCTGAAACTTGGCCAAAATGTGGAAGCAATTGTTCCTAATATAAAATAAGTATCGCTAACCTTGTAAACAAGCTGGTTCGCGCCACCAAGGGGTCAAAAGCCCCCAAAATGGCAAAAAATGACCCTTTTCTCCCATAATGTTTTATCCATCCATTCAATTTTTCTGAAACTTGGCCAAAATGTAGAGGCAATTGTTCTGGATATAAAATGAGCATCCTTGACCGCAGAAAAATTCTGGTTCGCGCCCCCAGGGGGTCAAAGGGGGGTCAAAATGCCCCAAATTGCCCAAATTTATTGCATGTTACACTCGCCACATCGAGTCACATACAGAGGAGGACCACGCACGCGC
Source organism: Sepiola atlantica (assembly GCA_963556195.1). Taxonomy (NCBI): domain Eukaryota; kingdom Metazoa; phylum Mollusca; class Cephalopoda; order Sepiida; family Sepiolidae; genus Sepiola; species Sepiola atlantica. Next base: position 1,985,913 of record OY744549.1, read on the forward strand.
AGCTTGTTGATTGTGGGATAATTAGTTTTTTATGTAGAGGGCTTCAAGAATTTTTTATATTTTGGTGTTGGTATCGTGGTGTATTATTTTAGTATTGTTAACTAGTATGTGTCTATATTGAGAAGGGGACAGTCATGTATTTTTAGGTGTTGGCAAATGGAGCTAAAAAATAACACATCTCAGACCCCAAATACATTAGGATGAACCAATGTATTATATCAGTTTCAATGCTCCATGGGATAATGCATCTTCGACAATAATAATAAAACAAATTCTTACATTGGTTTCACTACCACAACACTTTCCCAAAGACTAACCTTACATCTCGCCGACACTAGCTACACACATATATATATATATATATATATATATATATATATATATATATATATATATATATATATATTAGGAAAGTTCATTTTATAAAGCATCTTTTGAAGGTTAATATAAATATAGACGCAAAATGCCTTCAAAGAAACCATGTATTAGATGCGAGTAATTAAATCAAAAGAAAAAATAAAAATATTTCAAAACATTTCTCAAAATATTTCAAAATACCTTCCGTTTTTTTTCTTCTTCATCTTGATTTTTTTAGCTAATATTTCGCTTGATAAAAACAATTTATACAAATTTTATTACATCGAAAGTTCAGATGCAAGGGGTTACATTAATCCTTAAACCATGGTTTTTCAAAGATAAAACTCTTCTCGGCAGAGAATAAAATTTGGTAATGTGGTATTTATAATAAATAAATAAATGTTACCTAGTAATATATATATATATATATATATATATATATATATATATATATATATATATATATATATATGTGATTTTATGAAGGCTTACCAAAGCATTCCTTTCAGGACACCAATGATCACCATTAAAGATATTTTTTCTTACAAATACTATTTATTCAAATTAAATGTTTTTTCCTACACGTGTTTCACTACCAAGCAGTTACTTGCTTGGCAGATCATCAGGGAAATTAAATGTCTGGAATACTGGTTTCAACTGCCGACAATACACAATGTAAACTGCTTGGTAGTGAAACACGTGTAGGAAAAAACATTTAATTTGAATAAATAGTATTTGTAAGAAAAAATATCTTTAATGGTGATCATTGGTGTCCTGAAAGGAATGCTTTGGTAAGCCTTCATAAAATCACATATAAATGCTCTGTACTCTGTAATCGAGTATCATCGAGCTTGTTTTTTATTGGAACAACCCCGGTCTTCACTGAATGATCTATTTTATAAGTGAAAAATCTAAATCTATATATATATATATATATATATATATATATATATATATATATATATATATATATATATATATATATATAGACTTAAAGGGACAGTTAGAATCTTAAAAAGATCTCTAGGCTTGAGTGTCTGAAATAGCCGGTGAATATATATATATATATATATATATATATATATATATATATATATATATATATATATATAAAACTAAATACATTTAGAGAGAGAGAGAGAGAGAGAGAGAGAGAGAGAGAGAGAGAGAGAGAGAGAGAGAGTCATCCAGAGACAATTTCGCTGTATCACAGTCTTACAGTGCGGCTAGACTAGCACCTAACCCAGTGATAGACCCTTCAACCATCTGACGGAAGTCGGCAGTTCTCACCACTAAGCCACGGGACAAGCGCTATTAATATATATATATATATATATATATATATATATATATGTTTGTGTGTCTGTGTGTGTGTGTGTGTGTGTGTGTGTATACTTTCTTTTTCCTCAGCATTCGCTTTGTTTATACTAGATCAATGACTCCCTCCCGCAATCCTGTGATGACGGGAGTCTATCGATTATTTCGTAGTTTGTACAAAAAGCCACAAATAAGACAAAAGGAGCTTCGAAGCGGTGCGGGGGGGGGGGGGAGGGGTAGAGAACCGGTCGAGGAGGCTTTTATGTCATGTTTCCTGCTGGCCTGTTGCTATGGCAATTGCTAGAACCCCCGAATGCGGGAGAGCGAAATTTCTGATGACGTTTGACATCGACTGACGCCGTCGAGCGACTGACGCTGCGTAGAAGTAAAAAAAAAAAAAAAAAAAAATGGCGGGGTTTGACCCACTTAAAAAAAAAGGCTGCCATTAAGGTACGTCCATTCAATCTATACATCTTACGCTGAAAGTAACGTTGTTTTCATCATCGACGGACCGCGCCCCGTTTAAAGATGCCTGGACTCCTTTTAAAAATCCTGTTAAATTACTAGATTAGCGTACATATGAAAAAAACGCTGAAAATCGTAGTTCCAATCAAATTAACCGGAAAACTCTTTGAAATACTTATGTATCAAGCAAACATCGGTTTGTACACCAAAAATTAGCAAAAACTATCGAGTATTTATTTACCTCCTCTCCAAGGTTAGGCACAAGGCCAGTTTTTATCTTACTCCGAAAAGTAAGATGTGACCCAAGGTTGGGTCGGGAAAGTGGGGTTTGAAAAGCCAGCGCCCAAGAAGGTGAGCACTCTGGCCATTAAAAATTGCCTGGGCAGCCCCGTCGGCATTCCCCGGTAGAGGCGCCTCAGGCAGTAAGCAATAAACTTACTCCTCCCCAAAGAGGGGAGGCAAAGTCTGGGAGGGTGGACCTCCTAGAACTGCACGGGACAGACCCATAGACCGGCGTAAATCAAGGCCCGAAGGCCAAGACAATACCAGTCTATGGAGTGCAGTATCCATCGGAACAGATAATACACTTTGATCTTAGAGGGTGTAATTAACTAATATATTTTAACACTAACCCTAAGTCCGACTGGCAAGAATGTTAAACCACAAATAATCACCTAAAAGAGTGGACCCCCCCTAAAAAAAAAAAAAAAAAAACACGCACAGAATAACGGATAATTTACATTAAATATATATGAAACTGATCCATCACTCTAAATTCTAATTATGTTTTCCTTTTTTCCGTTTTCCACGGTGTTCACACGTAATCGCCTAAAAAAGCAAAATATATTTTTCTTGCGGTGGGTGGGGTGGGGTGGGGGGGTGGGGGGTAGCGGAGTGTGTTAATCTGCAAATTTACCCATATTTTATTTTTAAAATTTTATATTTTTAATTTATTTTAATTTATTTTAATTTATTTTAATTTTCACAACTAAACTCAATTAGTTTAGTTGTGATTACTCTTTCCGTGAAAATTCTTGGCCTTTTGGCTAAGATCAAAGTGTAGTATCTGTTCCGATGGATACTGCACCCCATAGACTGGTATTGTCTTGGCCTTCGGGGCTTGATTTACGCCGGTCTATTGGTCTGTCCTGTGCAGTTCTAGGAGGTCCACCTTCCTAGGCTTCGCCTCCCCTCTTTCGGGAGGAGTAAGTTTATTGCTTACTGCCAGAGACGCCCCTACCGGGGAATGCCGACGGGGCTGCCCAGGCAATTTTTAAACCCCACTTTCCCGACCCGACCGTGGGTCACATCTTACTTGTGGGAGTAAGATAAAAACTGGCCTTGTGCCTAACTCCTGGAGAGGAGTAAATCAATACTCTAAGTATCTGTTCCGATGGATACTGCACTCCATAGACTGGTATTGTCTTGGCCTTCGGGGCTTGATTTACGCCGGTCTATTGGTCTGTCCTGTGCAGTTCTAGGAGGTCCACCTTCCTAGGCTTCGCCTCCCCTCTTTCGGGAGGAGTAAGTTTATTGCTTACTGCCAGAGACGCCCCTACCGGGGAATGCCGACGGGGCTGCCCAGGCAATTTTTAAACCCCACTTTCCCGACCCGACCGTGGGTCACATCTTACTTGTGGGAGTAAGATAAAAACTGGCCTTGTGCCTAACTCCTGGAGAGGAGTAAATCAATACTCTAACAGTGAAAATTAAAGATTTAATAATTTAGATAATTTTAAATATGTTATACATTTAAAATTATTGTAATGAATAATTGCGAATAACTTTCCTTACTCTGACTTATCTCCCCTTTGGAGAACTCTCCTGTTTAAATAGTAGTACTAATATTGTACCGACATTGTGTGCCGAATAAAGCTTTCCCAAGTTACGTCTGTTCTCGTTGGTCATTGCAATTATCTAAATAATTAATTCTCTTATTTTTCATGTACAGGGTGGGCAAAAATAAGGGTCCTATTTTTAAAAATTCATAACTTTTTTATTTATTGATTTTTTTTAATTTTTATTTAGAATAAGTAAAGGACCCCTTCCGAAGCAAGCATGAGCCGTATTAGCCCTAAGGAATGTACCCTCATTTAGAAAACATTATTTTTGCTTAAAAAACTCAAAACAGTGTAAAAAACAATACTTTAGTTTTTGTAAGTTTTAAGAAGTGTTTTTCGGCTAAAATTTGTTTTGTTTATTTCAAAAAATCTCGGAAGGGTCAGTCTACACACACATAAAGTTTGGTGAGTTTAACTTTTATTTTGTGGAAGTTATTCAAATTCAAGTTATTCAAATTTAAAGATAGGACCCTTATTTTGGCCCACCCTGTATAAATGAAAAAAAAATATTAAAAGTTTTAGTATTATTGTAAATTAAGCCTAAAAAAGTAGAACCTCATTTTTTATTGGGGGGGGGGGGGAATAAAAAATGAGGTTCTACTTTTTTAGGCACTTACGTGTGGATACCCTGGAAATATTAGCCGCAATAATAAAAAAAAATATTTTAGAATTTAGAGTGGGGCATCAGTGTCGCATATAAATTTAACATAAAATAATCCTCCATATCCGGGCTATTCTAGAGTGTTATGGCAGTTAACCATTTTTTTTTTGCTATTGGAAATAAATTCTGGGAGTTATTATTTGGGGGAGGCGATTACATGTGGTTTTACGACCTTGCCAGTCGGACTTAGGGTTATTAGTTATCTGTCCTAATAAGTTAAAATGACCCTAAAAAGTAGAATCACACTTTTTAAAGGTGAGAGGGGGGGGGGGTAATTTAGCTGAGGGTGTTAATCTACAAATTTACCAATGTTTGTCGTTAAAATTATGGAAGTCTCCCAGTAAAAACATTATTTTAACTATACCCCCCCCCCCCAATTGATGTTTTGATATAAATATAGTTTGGATACATGGAGAAAAAAAAAGCTTTCGCATTTATTCGGGGTATCTTTTACAATGATCAGCAGAGTAAAAATGCTCAAAAAACAAATATCCAACAAATAAAAGTAACTGTAGGCGATAAAAGTTATTTTCAAACTTACGTGTGGCATTTGTTTGTATTTTTAGACCGTTACAACCGCTATTTATTAGAAATCAATAGTTTTGTCATAGGAACATCGAAAAAAAATGGCCGATTTTTTTTTTGGGGGGGGGAGTAAGGAAGTAAGCTGAAATCGCCATCTTGTTTTTAATAAAAACCGCTGTGAAAAATAAAACAAGAATATTTTTTTACATCCAATAAAAAGACATTTATAATACGTAAAAATAAAAACAAATTACATAGGTAAGTAGAAAAATATCTATTCTCGACGTACGTCAACTTTATTTGTTGCAAATTTATGTTTTTAAACCCTTTCTCGTTCTTTTTTTTTTTTGACCCCGTTCGCGACTCTACTGATCATTGTAAAAGATTCCCCATTTATTCATTTAGAAGACAGAGAAAAAAAAACTTAATTAAGTTTTAAAAAAATATATGAATCTTTATTTTTTAATTTAAAAAGCTGAGAAGGTGGGGGACTTTTCTTTTTTTTTTCTTTATTATAGCTAATATAATCATAAGCATCGTTGTCGTCGTCTTCAAAAACAACGAACACTTTAGTTTTTAATATACAGACTTTATTTTTAGTATACATCTAAATAAAAACTTTTTTACTTATTGCGTTCAGTGCAGAGTTAAAAATAAATTATTCCAGGTAATCTAAGGTGTTGGTTTGCGTAAACATACGCATGCCGGAAGTAAACATACGCGTGACCGGAAGTTATCATTCAAATTTCAAAATAATCATTTTGAATGTGAAATGTTTTTTTTATAAAATTGTTGGAATTAATATTATTACTATTAATAATAACATTAATATGAAGAAAACTTTGAATATATATAAGGAAACTTTCTAACGAAAATAAAAATGAATTGTGCAGAATATTAATTTATTAGAAGGTGTTTATAAAATTATTATTCAAATGAAACATCGGGAGAATGTGTTTACACAGTATTCTGTTGGCTATATATAATGTGTTTGAAAAAGTGTAGTATCTGTTCCGATGGATACTGCACCCTGTCCTGTGCAGTTCTAGGAGGTCCACCCTCCCAGGCTTCGCCTCCCCTCTTTGGGGAGGAGTAAGTTTATTGCTTACTGCTTGAGGCGCCCCTACCGGGGAATGCCGACGGGGCTGCCCAGGCAATTTTTAAATGGCCAGAGTGCTCACCTCTCGAGCGCTGGCTTTTAACCCCACTTACTCGACCCAAGCTGCGGTCACATCTTACTTGTGGGAGTAAGATAAAACTGGCCTTGTGCCTAACTCCTGCAGAGGAGTAAATAAATATAATTGTACACAGTGTTCTGTTGGCTATATATAATGTGTTTGAAAATATATAATTTAATTAAATAAGTGTGACGTATTTTGATATAATTTTGTGTGGATAAATTGAAAAATATTTCTCATTCATTTAGAAAATTGATACGCCAAAAAAAAAAAAATTTTATATTTACGCGTGACAGACCGACGCACATCCTATTTAAAATGTTAACCTGGCAGACCAAATATTATTTTAAATATTTAAATATATATAAAAAAAACGTTTTCTAATGTGGCATAACAGCAGACCCCGACCTAAAGTTCAATCTTTTCCCTCCGTAGTAGGAGCGGTAGTAATGTGGTATTGTCAGAGCTACGTGGCTTACAGAGCTCTCGTGTAAATCCAAACGGAGTCAACATCAGGATCCGTTGTTCTCTGGTCGTCTCTGCCTCTGCGTGTTTGCAAGCAAGAATGTATCAGGTACGGAACCGCAAATTCTTACAATGAGGGTAACAATGTTGCATCTACGTTTCAATTGCCATTCCTTTATGTGTTCTGGGCAAAACCTTCCCTGACTTCGTATGCAACCACTAGACCTTGCTGCTCGTGGGTAAAAAAAAAACTACAACCCCACAGCGAATAGAACTTCATGCGGACCAGGCATTCCTGAGACATGATCTTCGTGGGATCTGTGCATTCCGATTCGTTCTTTGTCTCCCGTTCCCTTTCTCTTTCCCTTCCCCAACGACAACAACAACAACAATAATAACAAAACACAAAGTCCACCCTCTCCACAATGTGGCAGTGGTGTCGCAATGGGTAGTGTCAATGCTATGTCGTCGAGAATTTCGGTTCGTAGCAGACCTACACCCAGCGGTATCAGGGCTGCAGCCCGGCTAAAGGGGCGTCTGCATCAGGATCCGGCGATCTCTGGTCCTATTTGCCAATGCGTCTCTGGACAATCTACGGTGGCTCAGTCATCTATCGCAATGCAGAGTGAGGATAAGAAAGTTGCGTTGGCGCATGTGAAACGGCCACCCTAACCTCCAACCCTAACCCTAACCCTAACCTCCAACCCTAACCTAAACCCTAATCCTAACCCTAACACTAACCATAACCTAAACCCTAATCCTAACCCTAACCCGTACCCCAACCCTAACCCGTACCCCAACCCTAATCCTAATCCTAATCCTAACACTAGTCCTAAACCCTAACCCTAACCCCAACCCTAAACGCTAACTCTAACCAAAATCCTCAACCTAACCCTAACATAAACCCTATTCCTAACCCTAACGTTAACCCCAACCCTAAACCCTAACCGTAACTCTAACCCTAACGCTAACCCCAACCCTAAACCCTAATCTTAACTCTAACCCTAACCATAACCCTGACTTAAACCCTAACCCTTACCCTAAACCCTAAACCCTAACCCTAACCCTAAACCCTAAACCCTAACCCTAACCCTAACCGCTACTCAATGCGTACAGATGACGACCTTCCCCGATGACTTGGAGCATGTTGACTTCGGTGTCGGCGTGATCTGAAATCTCTCAGGGACATGAAGTGCTCCGAGTCTGCGAGTAGGACCTAAATCAAAGGCAGACCATAGTGACATCTCTGTGTTCGACGCTGCATTCAGGTCCCCCTCCTCTTCCTCCCCTTCCCCCCTCCCCTTCTCCAACAACAATCACCATCAGCAGCACCATATTATAAAACATGACCAGACATAGTTGATCAATCCCACAGATCAATAAAAAAAAAACGATTGCTTCGAGGAATCTGCACTACCTAGAAAGCAGGTTTATTCGTACGAGAGCAAAACAAAACAAAAAAATCTATAAAATAGCGCGACACATATGGAAATTTCACGGTGTTTTTTTTTTTACAGCAAGCTGTATAATTTACTGCTTATAATAATATTACTTTTAAAATAATAATTAAAAAAATAAAATAAATAAAAACGAGATATCGCAAATTGAAATTGAAAGGAAATTTGGGCATTTTTAATGACAGCTAACAGAACGAAAAAGGGGTAAAAAAACAAAAACAAAAAAATCTATAAAATAGCGCGACACATATGGAAATTTCACGGTGTTTTTTTTACAGCAAGCTGTATAATTTACTGCTTATAATAATATTACTTTTAAAATAATAATTAAAAAAATAAAATAAATAAAAACGAGATATCGCAAATTGAAATTGAAAGGAAATTTGGGCATTTTTAATGACAGCTAACAGAACAAAAAAGGAGTAAAAAACAAAAACAAAAAAATCTATAAAATAGCGCGACCCATATAAAAATTTCACGGTGTTTTCTTTTTTACAGCAAGCTGTATAATTTACTGCTTATAATAATATTACTTTTAAAATAATAATTTAAAAAATAATATAAAATAAATAAAAACGAGAGATCGCAAATTGAAATTGAAAGGGTATTTGGGCATTTTTAACGACAGCTAACAGAACGAAAAAGGGGTAAAAAAAAGGCAACAAATAAATGTTACCAAAGGCAAGACAAGTTACTCTTCTACCTACCTGGATAAGTTTATTTGTGTTTTAACTTATTTTAAAGCGTTTTTTTTAGTTCGATTTAAAACTAGTGTCTCGACGCCATGCTAAAATTGAAAACACAAAATCGCCATATTTGAACACGTACATCTCGATACTGCTTTTAAATCGAACTTAAAAATGCGTTGAAATAAGTTAAAACACAAATAAACTTATCGAGGTTAGTAGAAGAGTAACTTATCTTGCCTTTAGTAACATTTGGTAAAATGGCTGTTCTTTCGTAATTTTGTGGTCGTTAGCAAAATCCGAATTTGGTGGTAACAAAAGGGGTTAAACACACAGCTTAAAAGAAAACATGGCAAGGGCAAAAGATAAAATAAGGGTTCCGGTAGGGTTAAAATAGAGTTTTATTAACATTAAAATGGAGCTGGCTGCTTTTAATTCCCAAAGCTAGGTTAACCACGTTAACCTTGGTAACCAAGATAAAAAAAAACAACTTATGACCCGAAAGATCAGAAAAAGGGGTAAAGTTCGTTGGCACAACGAACTGGAAACAAATTAATTCCTTTTATTTATATAAACACATACAATAAAGACTAAAGAAATCTTCTTATAAATTCAACAAAGGGGTCTCAAAGGGGCATAAAACAATAAAATAAAACTCAAAATATACAGGACCGTAGCAGTTGGTTGACGTATCGTCTCCGGTATAGTGTAGACTAGTTTTTTCTTTTCCATTGAAATGTCCTTTCAAATGTCCCTCTTTATTTTTCTTTCGACACTTTTCATTCCAAGGATCTCCAAGTTCTTGAAATTACTTCTCAAATGAAATTCTCCTGAAACGTCCTTCAGTTTCGTTATTTTCTTTAAATTTAAAGACACGCCTGTCTTGTTTAAAGACAGGCAACACCTCAGAATAATTATCAAAGATATCTCCCAGAGATGGGTAATTACAATTGACGGTATGAATCAGTTCCCGTCTCACAAAAAAAACCTTTTGACATAAGGTTATCCCTTCAAGTGAAAATATATTTCTTTAAAATTCGGGTCTCTCAGATACCCTGAATTTCCAAATAAAACGTTCTTACTCTAAGAACGAGTAGAAAACATCCAAATATTTTACGTCCATTTTCATAACAGACGGAGTCCGTAGGAACTTAACTGTTCGCTTCTGCTCCAAAGTCGGCACTGAATAAAAAGCGGCAAATGTAGAGTGTCATCACATAGGGAACAATATCCAAACCGAGGCTACACTGCTATGACGTCACCTCTAGACTTCATTACAATGATGATGCTGCTGAAACCCGGGAAAACAGAACACACAACCAGACGGCTAACCTTGACATACATATTTGTACAGTGGCAACATGTTCACCTCCCCCACCCCTCATGCTCAAAATAGAAATACATTTCCGAAAGTTCATGAGCCCTGCACGGTGTCCTTGATAATCGGTGAAAAATCGAAAAATAAATAAAATAGTGTTAGAAACACATCCAATAAATGTAACCGATCGAGGGAAAATATGATGTTCTATCAGTATTTTGCTTAATTTTCGTTTTTTGAGCGATTATCGAAACTGCAATTTCAGCCATTTTTTTTTGTTTCGTTCTAACTGAACAGGTGGACACCAGGTTTGTTTTGAACAAAACAACTCTTTAAAATAAGTTAAAACACAAATAAACTTATCTAGGTAGGTAGAAGAGTAACTTATCTTGCCTTTGGTAACATTTATGCCCGGAAATTCACTATATTTACTCGTTTTGGAATTCTAAACTAGGCTAGTTTGTGATACTTAATTATATATGCACGAGCGGGACCCTTAAAAATTCCACGATGCTTTCCCCATCAATCTATATAATCTTTACTGTTAATAATAATAATATTGCGTCTGAAATAATTAGGGGAGATTTTGAATACCTACGAGACATTATCCTCAAGTGTTAAGGGTTTGTCAGGACAACCTGGCATGAGGATCCTCCCCTCCTACGAGTAAAACCTGACTAAATATTCAAAATAACATAGTATTCAAAGCCCAAATAAGATCACCATCGAAACGGCTATACACTTGCTCATACGACGAATTGTGCACCTTCTCTAGTGATGTTAGCTCAAGTAACAACACGTAGCTTGATACTCCACCAGACTAGATGAATTCTTGTCCTGGAATCCGGCAAAACCCAGAGATCACAATAAAAGTATACTATAATATAATTAACTGGTCAATCGAGGAGAGGAAAATTAATGTTTTTAACTTCTTTACTAACTCAATGTTTTGAGACAGGAAGTCAATAATTCCAGACAGCCTGAGCTGGTAGCGTCAGTAGGTTCTATTTGACCCTTACAGATACTACCACTCCGGGCCAGAGTGGACCTGGGAGCAATGGCAACTAAGGGGCAACTCCACATTTCCCATAGCTTCCAAATGGAGGCCTCACCACTGGATGTCTTTTAAGGTCATACTCAGGACCGGATCAGAAAGAAAGACGGATACCAACGAATAAGCCATACCTAAGGGTTCACGATCAGAATGGTATAGAAGAGAGGGGGGGGGTGCTTAGAAAGAAACTAGTATTACCTACTAGACACATCCTCGAGTGTCTTCGGTCTCTCTGTACAAGGGTTTGTCAGGACAACCTGACATGAGGATACTTCACCCTACAAGTAAACCCTGACCAAATATTCAAAATAACACAGTATTCAAAGCACAAATAAGATCCCCTCGACATGGCTATACACTGGTTCATATGAGGAATGCTGCACCTTGTCCTAGTGATGTTACCTCAAGTAACAGCACTTAGCTGGATACTCCACCAGACTACATGAATTCTTGTCTTGGAATCCGGTAAGATCAAGAAACCACATGAAAGATATGCTATAAAATAATTAACTGGTCAATTTGGGAGAGGAAAATTAATATTCTTCACTTCTTTACTAACTCAACGTTTGAGAGATAAAGGAGAACTTTAATAAAATATTCGAATATCTATGTATCTCATATAGAGATCAAGTGTTACCCCCAGGAAGGGGGACCCTTGATTCATGAGAACTTTGACTGAAGTAAAATGAAACAGGAGAACTTTATTTATTTACTTCCCTCCCACAGCAGAAAGATGTGACACAAGGTCGGAATGTGGGATTGGAAAGCCAGCAATCGAGAAAGTGAGCACTCTCGCCTACAAAAAATGCTAGAGCAGCCCCGTCGGCATTCCTCGTTAGGGGCGCCTCAGCCGATTAGCAATAAACTAACCCCTTCTCCAAAGGTGAGAAGGCAAAGCCTGGGAGGGTGGACCTCCTAGAACTGCACAGGACAATGCCCCAGACCGGTGGAATCAAGGCCCAGACACTCGGTAATCTATGTATCTCATGTAGAGGTCAAGTGTTAGCCCCGAGATAGGGCTCCTTGATTTCTGGGAACTCCGACTGAAATTCAATAATAATACAATTAGAAACATGATTATTTTTCACATAAAAATAATTGTTATTGTAAAACGAATATGTCTCATTTTGTATTTTTGTTTAAAAATGTAGAAATGTAATTCTTTTTATGACAATAATCATTCTCTTTTTTTCTTACCGCAAAAATAATAAAACGAATATCAATTTTTGAAATGTATTTATTTAAAATTTATTTATTTAAAATTTATTCATTTAAAATTTATTCATTTAAATTTTATTCATTTAAAATTTATTTATTTAAAATTTATTCATTTAAAATTTATTCATTTAAAATTTATTTATTTAACATTTATTTATTTAACATTTATTCATTAAAAAGTTATTTATTTAAAATTTATTTATTTAAAATTTATTTATTAAAAATTTATTTATTAAAAATGTATTTATTTAAAATTTATTTATTTAAAATTTATTTATTTAAAAATGTAGAAATGTAATTCTTTTTATGACAATAATATTCTCTTTTTTTCTTACCGCAAAAATAATAAAACGAATATCAATTTTTGAAATGTATTTATTTAAAATTTACTTATTTAAAATTTATTCATTTAAAATTTATTAATTAAAAATTTATTCATTAAAAATTTATTCATTTAAAATTTATTTATTTAAAATTTATTTATTTAAAATTTATTTATTTAAAATTTATTCATTTAAAATTTATTCATTAAAAATTTATTCATTAAAAATTTATTCTTTTAAAATTTATTTATTTAAAATTTATTTATTTAAAATTTATTTATTTAAAATTGTAGAAATGTAATTTCTTTTATGACAATAATATTCTCTTTTTTTCTTACCGTAAAAATAATTGTCAGCTGAATATTCTTAGAATCAATAAAACGAATATCAATTTTTGGAAATGTATTTATTTCAAATTGTATAAATGTTTAATTCGACGGCCTACGGGTTAGGGTTAGGGTTAGGGGTTAGGGATTAAGGTTAGGGTTGGGGTAAAGGGTTAGTGTTAGAGTTAGGGTTAGGGATAGTTGTTAGGGTTAGGGTTAGGGTCTAGGGTAAGATTTGGGGTAGGGGTTAGGGTAAGAGTTAGGGTCTAGGGTTAGGGGTTAGGGTTAGGGTTAGGGTTAGGGTTAGGGTAAGGGGTTAGGGGTTAGGGTTAGGGTTAGGGTTAGGATTAGGGGTTAGGGATTAAGGTTAGGGTTAGGGTAAGGGGTTAGGGTTAGAGTTAGGGTTAGGGATAGTTGTTAGGGTTAGGGTCTAGGATAAGATTTGGGGTAGGGGTTAGGGTTAGGGTTAGGGTTAGAGTTAAGGTTAGGGTTAGGGTTAGGGTTAGGGTTAGGGTTAAGATTAGGGTTAGGGTTAGGGGTTAGGGTTAGGGGTTAGGGTTAGGGTTAGGGTTAGAGTTAGGGTCTAGGGTTAGGGGTTAGGGTTAGGGTTAGGGTTAGAGTTAGGGTTAGAGTTAGGGGTTAGGGGTTAGGGTTAGGGTTAGGGTAAGGGGTTAGGGGTTAGGGTTAGGGTTAGGGGTTAGGGTTAGGGTAAGGGTTAGGGTTAGAGTTAGGGTTAGATTTAGGGGTTAGGGTTAGGGTTAGGGTTAGAGTTAGGGTCTAGGGTTAGGGGTTAGGGTTAGGGTTAGGGTTAGAGTTAGGGTTAGAGTTAGGGGTTAGGGGTTAGGGTTAGGGTTAGGGTTAGGGTTAGAGTTAAGGTTAGGGTTAGGGTTAGGGGTTAGGGTTAGGGTTAGGGTTAGAGTTAGGGTCTAGGGTTAGGGGTTAGGGTTAGGGTTAGGGTTAGAGTTAGGGTTAGAGTTAGGGGTTAGGGGTTAGGGTTAGGGTTAGGGTTAGGGTTAGGGTTAGGGTTAAGATTAGGGTTAGGGTTAGGGGTTAGGGTTAGGGGTTAGGGTTAGGGTTAGGGTTAGAGTTAGGGTCTAGGGTTAGGGGTTAGGGTTAGGGTTAGGGTTAGAGTTAGGGTTAGAGTTAGGGGTTAGGGGTTAGGGTTAGGGTTAGGGTAAGGGGTTAGGGGTTAGGGTTAGGGTTAGGGGTTAGGGTTAGGGTAAGGGTTAGGGTTAGAGTTAGGGTTAGATTTAGGGGTTAGGGTTAGGGGTTAGGGTTAGGGTTAGGGGTTAGGGTTAGAGTTAGGGTTAGAGTTAGAGTAAGGTTAGGAGTTAGGGTTAGGGTTAGGGGTTAGGGTTAGGGTTAGGGTTAGGGTTAGAGTTAAGGTTAGAGTTAGGGGTTAGGGTTAAAGTTAGAGTTAGGGTTAGGGGTTAGGGTTAGGGTTAGGAGTTGTGGTTAGAGTTAAGGTTAGAGTTAGGGGTTAGGGTTAGAGTTAGGGTTAGAGTTAAGGGTTAGGGTTAGAGTTAGGGTAAGGGTTAGGGTTTGAGTTAGGGTTAGAGTTAGGGTTAGGGTTAGAGTTAGGGGTTAGGGTTAGGGTTTGAGTTAGGGGATAGGGTTAGGGTTAGGGTTAGAGTTAGGGTTAGATTTAGGGGTTAGGGTTAGGGCTTAGGGTTAGGGTTAGGGGTTAGGGTTAGGGTTAGGGTTAGAGTTAGGGTTAGGGTTAGGGTTAGAGTTAGGGTTAGGGTTAGGGTTAGAGCTAGGGTTAGAGTTAGAGTTAGGGGTTAGTGTTAGGGGTTAGGGTTAGTGTTAGAGTTAGGGTTAGAGTTAGGGTTAGAGTTTGGGGTTAGGGGTTAGGGGTTAGGGTTAGGGTTAGAGTTAGGGTTAGAGTTAGGGTTTGGGTTAGGGTTAGAGTTAGAGCAAGGCTAGGGTAAGGGTTTAGGTTAGGGCTAGAGGTAAGGTTACGTTTAGGTTTAGGTTTAGGTTTAGGGTTAGGCTTAGGGCTAGGGTAAGGGTTAGGGTTAGTGTTAGGGCTAGGGTATATTGCTGCCATGCTCGTGGCCGTTAATCTCCTAACACCTGATAAGAGTTTGTGACATATTTTTATTCTATGGACGTCCGACTTTATTTCACCATCAGAACAGATATTACACTTTGATCTTAGCCTGAAGGCATAGATAGTGAACTTTATTTTTAGTTTCACGTTCGACACAACAGCGTTATCAGATGAAATTTTAAAAATACAGGCGATCCCATCTTTTAAAAAAAGTGGTGGCGGGTGATAACGTACGTACAGACATGAAATTGACTCAGCGTATTATTGTATAGATGGCAACAGCATGAAAGATAAACACAATCGATCATACTAGGTGATAATACAGTCCAACTATCCCTCTAACGCCCATAGCTCACACAGCACACTTTGTCATGTATCTGTTAAGAAACACATCGGAGCTATACGTTTTGTGAGATCCACACGATAATTTATACTTTCGTTTTACAAGTGCTTCAATGGAATGTACTTCGACGAACTTGCTGCACTGGTGCCCCTCCCCCCCCCATAACGTAAAAACCCCGACAATCATCAAAATCCCACCCCTTCACTATTGAGGCCTCCAGATTCCGGAAGACTTTCTACACTACTAGCTTTTTTCCTCGAATAGCTAGACTTTGGAATTCTATCCCTGCTCCTTGTTTCCCCGACTGTACCAACATGAAGAAATTTGAATGTAATGTAAAAAAAAACATTCCGCTGCTAAACTCCCCACTTAAAATGCCCCTGTAGATATGACCCCTAAATTTACAGTAGCCCCTGACGGACTACCTCGATTAAAAACTCATGTCTTCAGTACCAAATCACTGACCAATGTAGAGGAAAACAGAGAGAGATCGAAATTACGAAATTTCGCCTTAGACTCGGCACCCCACCCCTGCTTTTGAAACTCTCAGAGATCACATCAGCGACGGCCCATGGGGTGAAACTTTCCCACTCCCTGCTGATCAGTGTGCAAATGAGCTAACCGAATGGGTCAAAGCAGGCATTGATGCTTACGTATTCACACGAAAATTCTTCAGCAAACCCCACTCTCCTCAATGGTTCACCTCAGAATGTGCAGCTGCTATTGCTGAGAGGCAGAAGGCATTCCGAAAATTCGTTCACCATAAGTCAACTATAAATAGACAGACATATATAGAGGCAAGAAATGATTGCAAAGTAGTGATAGATGAAGCAAAGAGTAGGTATACAGAGATAACCAAAAAAACGCATTCAGTCACAGAAACTAGGTACTCGTGATTTCTGGAAAATCTACAATAGTGTGATGAACAATAGACAATCGACAATTCCCCCGCTATCAAACCACAACGATGTTATTTGCACGGCAACTGATAAGGATGAACTACTGGCCAAGCGTTTTGCCTTAAACTTCACTTTGGACTCAGAAAACCACCCCTTCCTAAATTCCTATTGCGGACCGAAGCCACACTTGAAAACCTGGTCATCACCCCATCTCAGAAACATCATAAAAAACCTTGACACCTCTAAAGCCTGTGGGCCTGATCTTATACCTGTAATAGTAATAAAGAAATGCTCTGCTGAACTGGCCCCTGTCCTCTCCAAACTCTACAATAAATGTCTAGCTGAATCTTGCTTCCCCGATAGCTGGAAAATTGCCTCTGTGGTACCAGTCTACAAGAATTCTGGTAATAGAACCGATCCTCAGAACTATCGCCCAATCAGTCTGCTGCTGATCTTTGCTAAAATCTTTGAATCCTTAATCAATCTCGCGATAGCACGGAACCTAGTTAATGCTAAACCTCTTTTTGACCGCCAGTATGGATTCAGACAAGCACAATCTACTGCAGATATCCTAACGGTCATCTCTGAATGCATATATTATACACTGGACAGTATCGCTTGCTATATCCAAACCCTTTGATAAGGTCTGGCACAAAGGGCTTCTCCTAAAAATTCACTCATATTGTATTACTGGACAAATATTTAATGTAATTAGATCCTTCCTAACCAAAAGAAAGATCCAGGTTGTCCTCGATGGCCGTTTATCTAAGCAACATGACCTAAATGCTGGTGTACCCCAGGGATCTATCCTTGGACCTTTATTGTTCCTAATTTTTATAAATGACCTTCCTGATGACATCGAGTCACCGCCCTTCACTTTCGTCATGTGGGCAAAACAGACGCGCACATATCCGAGGCAATGGCTGAATCCTTAGAAATTGACCTCCAGGCTGTAGTGGATTGGGGTCATAAATGGTTGGTAACTTTTAATGCCGCAAAGACAAAGCTCCTTTCCTTCAATAACTACAAAAAGCCTCTTCAACCACCGATTGTCATGGCTAATAACACCCTACCCGAAAGTTCATCATTCAAACTCCTCGGCCTAACATTCACAGGTAACATGAATTGGAACAAATACATTGAAGACATTGCCAAGGCTGCTGCAAAGAAGGTGGGCTCCCTCTACCGTGCTAGTAAACTCCTCACACCTGACATTATCCTGTATCTCTACAAAGCCACCATCCGTATTGTTGCCACATCTGGGCTGGTGCATCATCCACTAGTCTCTCCCTCTTAGACAAGGTCCAAAAAAGAGTCTCTAATCTAGTAAGTCCCTCACGAAGCTAACCCTAACCCTAACCCTAACCCTAACCCTTGTCCCATCGTCGCAACATTGCATTCTTCTGCTTATTTTACAAATACTTCAATGGAGTGTGCTCCGATGAACTTGCTGCTCTGGTGTCGCCCCCCCCCCCCCCCATCGACATAAATTCACTAGACAAACCCGACAATCAGCTAAATCCCATCCATTCACAGTAGAGGCCCCCAGATGTCGAACAGCCTTCTACTCCAATAACTTCTTTCCTCGCGCTGCCGGCCTTTGGAACTCCCTCCGTGCTCCCTGTTTCCTCTACTGTACCGACATGCAGAGCTCCCAATTTAGGATGATCCCCTAAAATGTCACCTTAATTCTCAGTAGCCCCTAACGTCTACAGTGGCAACTTGCCCTTTTGGGAGTGAACTCAGTTTAAAAAAAAAACAAAAAAAAACGTGTTTCAATATTAAACGTGTTTCGCTATCAAACATGTTTCGATATTGAAAATGTTTTGTTATTTAAACGTGTTTCGATCTCAAACATGTTTGACAAATACGCGTCTCGGTATGAAAAAACGAAAACTGTTTGATTGTCAGCAAAAAAAGTTTTTTCGTTACTAAACACATTTTGTTCGGTATTCAAAAACGTGTTTTGCTATTTAGAAACAAAATATGTTTGGCTTCCGTTTAAAATAAACACCAACTCGATCATTAAATAGTGTCTTTGTATTAAATAAGCCAAAAAGGGTTGATATGCCGTAAACGA
>OY744549.1:2009478-2016978 GCA_963556195.1 Sepiola atlantica
GTTTCTTTGTTTTTCAGTAAGTTCTCAGATATCAAGGTGTCCCTTCCCGGGTCTAACAGTTGATTTCTTTATAAGATACACAGATATTCGAGTATTTATTTAAAGTTCTTCTCAATTTCTCAAATCTTGAGTAAAAAAAAAACAATTATTTATCCTCTCCCTAATTGATGTTGCTGACAAAGGGGGAAGAATTGCTGTTTTCTGGGTCGGAATCTATCCATCTAACATTTATCGTTGGCCAATTTTTGACCTTGAAGTAGCATTTTTTTTTTTTAGCTCCTTACTTCAAAGTGGCTTCATGCCGTGTCTGGAGCGACCTCTATACATGAAAAAATATGTTATAGTTTATTCTTCTTGTGACCTTCGTATGGTTTTGTTTGATTCCAGGACAAGAATTCGTCTGGTCTGGTGGAGTATCCAGCTTAGAACTGTTACTTCAAAGAGAGTAGAAAGTGAACTTCCGGTTTCGTAACTCTTGCTTCCCTTATTGTGTCCTTTAGTCCTCACATTTCATGAGCGATATTTCTGATAAAGGGGGAAGAATTGCTGTTTTTCTTGGTCGAAATCTATCCATCTAACACTTATCGTTCGCTAGTTTTTCTACCTTGAAGTAGTATTTTGTTAGCTTCTTACATCAAGTGGCTTCATGCCTTGTCTGGAGCGATTTTCATAAATAAAAGCTTGAGATAACATCATTAGGAGAAAGTGCACCATTCCTCGTATATTTGGCTAGGGTATACTTGTAGGGTGAAATATCCTCATGTTCGGGTGTCGTTACAAACCCTTGTACAGAGCAAAGAAAAACATTCGAGAATAGTGTCTAGTAGGTAATTCAAACTCCCCTGTAGGTAATTTAAACTCTCCAGTAGATAATTTAAACTCTTAAGTCGGTAATTCAAACTCTCCAGTAGGTAATTTACACTCTCCAGTAGATAATGTAAACTCTTAAGTCGGTAATTCAAACTCCCCAGTAGGTAATTCAAACTCCCCAGTAGGTAATTTAAACTCTCCGGTAGATAAGTTAAACTCTTAAGTCGGTAATTCAAACTCTCCAGTAGGTAATTTACACTCCGAAGAAGATAATTCAAACTCCCCAGTAGGTAATTCAAACTCTCCAGTAGATAATTTAAACTCCCCTGTAGGTAATTCAAACTCTCCAGTAGATAATTTAAACTCTCCCAGTAGGTAATTCAAACTCTCCAGTAGATAATTTAAACTCTTAAGTCGGTAATTCAAACACTCCAGTAGGTAATTTACACTCTCCAGTAGGTAATTTAAACTCTCCAGTAGATAAGTTTAACTCTTAAGTCGGTAATTCAAACTCTCCAGTAGGTAATTTACACTCCGAAGAAGATAATTCAAACTCCCCAGTAGGTAATTCAAACTCCCCAGTAGGTAATTCAAACTCTCCAGTAGATAATTTAAACTCCCCTGTAGGTAATTCAAACTCTCCCAGTAGGTATTTCAAACTCCCCAGTAGGTAATTCAAACTCTCCAGTAGGTAATTCAAACTCCCCAGTAGATAATTTAAACTCCCCTGTAGGTAATTCAAACTCTCCCAGTAGGTAATTCAAACTCCCCAGTAGGTAATTCAAACTCTCCAGTAGGTAATTCAAACTCCCCTGTAGGTAATTCAAACTCTCCCAGTAGGTAATTCAAACTCCCCTGTAGGTAATTCAAACTCTCCCAGTAGGTAATTCAAACTCTCCAGTAGGTAATTCAAACTCCCCAGTAGGTAATTCAAACTCTCCAGTAGGTAATTCAAACTCTCCAGTAGGTAATTCAAACTCCCCTGTAGGTAATTCAAACTCTCCCAGTAGGTAATTCAAACCCCCCGTAGGTAATTCAAACTCCCCAGTAGGTAATTCAAACTCTCCAGTAGGTAATTCAAACTCCCCAGTAGGTAATTCAAACCCCCCCATAGGTAATTCAAACTCCCCAGTAGGTAATTCAAACTCCCCAGTAGGTAATACAAATTCTCCAGTAGGTAATACAAATTCTCCCAGTAGGTAATTCAAACTCCCCAGTAGGTAATTTACACTCCCAAGTAGATAATTCAAACTCCCCAGTAGGTAATTCAAATTCTCTCAGTAGGTATTTCAAACTCCCCAGTAGGTAATTCAAACTCTCCAGTAGGTAATTCAAACTCTCCAGTAGGTAATACAAATTCTCCCAGTAGGTAATTCAAACTCCCCAGTAGGTAATTCAAACTCCCTAGTAGGTAATTCAAACTCCTTAGTAGGTAATTCAAACTCCCTAGTAGGTAATTCAAACTCGCCAGTAGGTAATTCAAACTCTCCAGTAGGTAATTCAAACTCCTTAGTAGGTAATTCAAACTCCGCAGTAGGTAATTCAAACTCCCCAGTAGGTAATTCAAACTCCCAAGTAGATAATTCAAACTCCGCAGTAGGTAATTCAAACTCCCCAATAGGTAATTCAAACGCTCCAGTAGGTAATTTAAACTCCCAAGTAGGTAATTCAAACTCCCAAGTAGGTAATTCAAACTCCCAAGTAGGTAATTCAAACTCCCCAGTAGGTAATTCAAACTCCCCAATAGGTAATTCAAACGCTCCAGTAGGTAATTTAAACTCTTAAGTAGGTAATTCAAACTCCCCAGTATGTAATTCAAACTCCCCAGTAGGTAATTAAAACTCCCAAGTAGGTAATTCAAACTCCCCAGTAGGTAATTTACACTACCAAGTAGATAATTCAAACTCCCCAGTAGGTAATTTACACTCCCAAGTAGATAATTCAAACTCCCCAGTAGGTAATTCAAATTCTCTCAGTAGGTAATTCAAACTCCCCAGTAGGTAATTCAAACTCTCCAGTAGGTAATTCAAACTCTCCAGTAGGTAATACAAATTCTCCCAGTAGGTAATTCAAACTCCCTAGTAGGTAATTCAAACTCCCTAGTAGGTAATTCAAACTCCCCAGTAGGTAATTCAAACTCTCCAGTAGGTAATTCAAACTCCTTAGTAGGTAATTCAAACTCCGCAGTAGGTAATTCAAACTCCCCAGTAGGTAATTAAAACTCCCAAGTAGATAATTCAAACTCCGCAGTAGGTAATTCAAACTCCCCAATAGGTAATTCAAACGCTCCAGTAGGTAATTTAAACTCCCAAGTAGGTAATTCAAACTCCCAAGTAGGTAATTCAAACTCCCAAGTAGGTAATTCAAACTCCCCAGTAGGTAATTCAACCTCCCCAATAGGTAATTCAAACGCTCCAGTAGGTAATTAAAACTCTTAAGTAGGTAATTCAAACTCCCCAGTATGTAATTCAAACTCCCCAGTAGGTAATTCAAACTCCCAAGTAGATAATTCAAACTCCCAAGTAGGTAATTCAAACTCCCCAGTAGGTAATTCGAACTCCCCAGTAGGTAATTCAAACTCCCCAGTAGGTAATTCAAACTCTCCAGTAGATAATTTAAACTCCCCTGTAGGTAATTCAAACTCTCCCAGTAGGTAATTTAAACTCTCCAGTAGGTAATTCAAACTCTCCAATAGGTAATTCAAACTCTCCAGTAGGTAATTCAAACCCCCCAGTAGGTAATTCAAACTCTCCAGTAGGTAATTCAAACTCTCCAGTAGGTAATTCAAACTCTCCAGTAGGTAATTCAAACTCCCCAGTAGGTAATTCAAACTCTCCAATAGGTAATTCAAACTCTCCAATAGGTAATTCAAACTCTACAATAGGTAATTTAAACTCTCCAATAGGTAATTCAAACTCTCCAATAGGTAATTCAAACTCCCCAGTAGGTAATTCAAACTCTCTAGTAGGTAATTCAAACTCTCCAGTAGGTAATTCAAACTCTCCAGTAGGTAATTCAAACTCTCCAGTAGGTAATACAAATTCTCCCAATAGGTAATTCAAACTCTCCAATAGGTAATTCAAACTCTCCAATAGGTAATTCAAACTCCCCAGTAGGTAATTTAAACTCTCCAGTAGGTAATTCAAACCCCCAAGTATGTAATTCAAACTCCCCAGTAGGTAATTCAAACTCTCTAGTAGGTAATTCAAACTCTGCAGTATGTAATTCAAACTCTCCAGTAGGTAATTCAAACTCCCCAGTAGGTAATTCAAACTCTCTAGTAGGTAATTCAAACTCCCCAGTAGGTAATTCAAACTCTCCAATATGTAATTCAAACTCTCCAGTAGGTAATTTACACTCCCCAGTAGGTTATTCAAACTCCGCAGTAGGTAATTCAAACTCTCCAGTAGGTAATTTAAACTCCCCAGTAGGTAATTCAAACTCTCAAATAGGTAATTCAAACTCTCCAGTAGGTAATTCAAACTCCCCAGTAGGTAATTCAAACTCTCCAGTAGGTAATTCAAACTCTCCAGTAGGTAATTCAAACTTACCAGTAGGTAATTCAAACTCCCCAGTAGGTATATCAAACTCTCCAATAGGTAATTCAAACTCTCCAATAGGTAATTCAAACTCTCCAATAGGTAATTCAAACTCCCCAGTAGGTAATTCAAACTCTCCAGTAGGTTATTCAAACTCTCCAGTAGGTAATTCAAACTCCCCAGTAGGTAATTCAAACTCTCCAATAGGTAATTCAAACTCTCCAATAGGTAATTCAAACTCTCCAATAGGTAATTCAAACTCTCCAATAGGTAATTCAAACTCCCCAGTAGGTAATTCAAACTCTCCAGTAGGTAATTCAAACCCCCAAGTATGTAATTCAAACTCCCCAGTAGGTAATTCAAACTCTCTAGTTGGTAATTCAAACTCTCCAGTAGGTAATTCAAACTCCCCAGTAGGTAATTCAAACTCTCCAATAGGTAATTCAAACTCTCCAATAGGTAATTCAAACTCTCCAGTAGGTAATTCAAACTCCCCAGTAGGTAATTCAAACTCTCCAGTAGGTAATTCAAACTCCCCAGTAGGTAATTCAAACTCTCTAGTAGGTAATTCAAACTCCCCAGTAGGTAATTCAAACTCTCCAATAGGTAATTCAAACTCTCCAATAGGTAATTCAAACTCTCCAATAGGTAATTCAAACTCCCCAGTAGGTAATTCAAACTCTCCAGTAGGTTATTCAAACTCTCCAGTAGGTAATTCAAACTCCCCAGTAGGTAATTCAAACTCTCCAATAGGTAATTCAAACTCTCCAATAGGTAATTCAAACTCTCCAATAGGTAATTCAAACTCCCCAGTAGGTAATTCAAACTCTCCAGTAGGTAATTCAAACCCCCAAGTATGTAATTCAAACTCCCCAGTAGGTAATTCAAACTCTCTAGTTGGTAATTCAAACTCTCCAGTAGGTAATTCAAACTCTCCAGTAGGTAATTCAAACTCCCCAGTAGGTAATTCAAACTCTCTAGTAGGTAATTCAAACTCCCCAGTAGGTAATTCAAACTCTCCAATAGGTAATTCAAACTCCCCAGTAGTTAATTCAAACTCTCCAATATGTAATTCAAACTCTCCAGTAGGTAATTCAAACTCCCCAGTAGGTAATTCAAACTCCCCAGTAGTTAATTCAAACTCCCCAGTAGGTAATTCAAACTTTCCAGTAGGTAATTCAAACTCTCCAATAGGTAATTCAAACTCTCTAGTAGGTAATTCAAACTCCTCAGTAGGTAATTCAAACTCTCCAGTAGGTAATTCAAACTCTCCAGTAGGTAATTCAAACTCTCCAGTAGGTAATTCAAACTCTCCAGTAGGTAATTCAAACTCTCCAATAGGTAATTCAAACTCTCCAGTAGGTAATTCAAACTCCCCAGTAGGTAATTCAAACTCTCCAGTAGGTAATTCAAACTCTCCAGTAGTTAATTCAAACTCTCCAGTAGGTAATTCAAACTCTCCAATAGCTAATTCAAACTCCCCAGTAGGTAATTCAAACTCCCCAGTAGGTAATTCAAACTCTCCAATAGGTAATTCAAACTCCCCAGTAGGTAATTCAAACTCTCCAATAGGTAATTCAAACTCTCCAATAGGTAATTCAAACTCTCCAATAGGTAATTCAAACTCCCCAGTAGGTAATTCAAACTCTCCAGTAGGTAATTCAAACCCCCAAGTATGTAATTCAAACTCCCCAGTAGGTAATTCAAACTCTCTAGTTGGTAATTCAAACTCTCCAGTAGGTAATTCAAACTCTCCAGTAGGTAATTCAAACTCCCCAGTAGGTAATTCAAACTCTCTAGTAGGTAATTCAAACTCCCCAGTAGGTAATTCAAACTCTCCAATAGGTAATTCAAACTCCCCAGTAGTTAATTCAAACTCTCCAATATGTAATTCAAACTCCCCAGTAGGTAATTCAAACTCCCCAGTAGGTAATTCAAACTCCCCAGTAGGTAATTCAAACTCTCCAGTAGGTAATTCAAACTCTCCAATAGGTAATTCAAACTCTCTAGTAGGTAATTCAAACTCCCCAGTAGGTAATTCAAACTCTCCAGTAGGTAATTCAAACTCTCCAGTAGGTAATTCAAACTCTCCAATAGGTAATTCAAACTCTCCAGTAGGTAATTCAAACTCCCCAGTAGGTAATTCAAACTCTCCAGTAGGTAATTCAAACTCTCCAGTAGTTAATTCAAACTCTCCAGTAGGTAATTCAAACTCTCCAATAGGTAATTCAAACTCTCCAATAGGTAATTCAAACTCCCCAGTAGGTAATTCAAACTCTCCAATAGGTAATTCAAACTCTCCAGTAGGTAATTCAAACTCTCCAGTATGTAATTCAAACTTTCCAGTAGGTAATTAAACTCCCCAGTAGGTAATTCAAACTCTCCAGTAGGTAATTCAAACTCCCCAGTAGGTAATTCAAACTCCGCAGTAGGTAATTCAAACTCCGCAGTAGGTAATTCAAACTCCCCAGTAGGTAATTCAAACTCCGCAGTAGGTAATTCAAACTCCACAGTAGGTAATTCAAACTCCCCAGTAGGTTATTCAAACTCCGCAGTAGGTAATTCAAACTCCCCAGTAGGTAATTCAAACTCTCCAGAAGGTAATTCAAACTCTCCAGTAGGTAATTCAAACTCCCCAGTAGGTAATTCAAACTCCGCAGTAGGTAATTCAAACTCCCCAGTAGGTAATTCAAACTCCCCCTTAATTATACTTTAGCTGTCGTATGTGCTGGAATAAGTTATTTCTAAATAAATTGTAGCTAAGCACGCTTTTACATTTCCAATAACATTGTATAACAATAACAAATTAAAATTGGCTACTCAGAAGTAAAGTTTAATTTTTCAGCTTAAATGCTGTTTAGGTCTGACTTATGCAGAAAAAGCTGCTGGGTATGACCTTAAAAGACATCCAGTGGTGAGGCCTCCATTTGGGAGCTGTGGGGAATGTGGAGTTGCCCCTTAGTCGCCATTGCTCCCAGATCCACTCTGGCCCGGAGTGGTAGTACCTTTAAGGGCCCCATCTATGGGTCAAATAGAACCTACTGGCGCTACCAGACCAGGCTTTCTGAAGTTATTGACTTCATGACTCAAAATGCACCAAACATTGATGTTTTCTTGCTTTTTCTTTTTCTTTGCAAAACTCAATCATGTT
>OY744549.1:2026978-2109478 GCA_963556195.1 Sepiola atlantica
GTCCCTAGTTGCCGAAGAGCTTTCTACTCCAAAAGCTTCTTTCCTCGTGCTGCTGGACTCTGGACTCCCTCCCTGCTCCCTGTTTTCCTGACAGTACTGACATGCAGAAATTTAAAACTAATGTAAACAGACATCTCGCTGCGCAGCTCACAATTTAGGTTGACCCCCCCCCCCAATAAAAAACACTTTCACCCTTTTTCTCAGTAGCCCCTTACGTCTACAGTGGCGGTCTGCCTTGTTTGGGGTGAAGTTTGTTAAAAAAATAAAATTAAAAAAGGCAACGCGAAATTAGGCAATGGAAAATTAGGCAACGGAAAATAAGGAAACGATGATTGGCCAATCTAAAATTAAGCAACGGAACATTTCCCGACTTCATACGTAGGTAAAATATTAAAAATGATATATATTAAAATATTAAAATTGATATATATAGCAAAAAGATTAATAAATGTTCCATAGGTTTCACGAACGTTTTCGATTCTTCGTCGAATCATCTTCAGGTGTCAAAAACAAATGAACAAAAAAGCTGGAGAAAGAGGAGAATTTAAAAAAGACGGTGGAGAAAAATTGTTAAAAATAACAGAATTCCTGTGTTTAATTATACTTTTAAAAATTTTTTTTCAATTTTTCTGATGCTCTTTTTTGTATTAAATTATTTTGTTAATATTTTACTTACGTGGGACGTATATATATATATATATATATATATATATATATATGGTTGAACAGGAGTGCCAACTTCTGTTTGTTCCTTTTTTGATCCAATCTTTCTATTCGTCGGACGATAGATCTTGTGCTTTTAATAATGGAGTGTAAGAAATTTCCATATTTAACGCGAACGTTTTCGACCATCATTGGTCGTCTTCAGGCGGATGATTGATAAATGCAAAATAAAATTGGTGAATTTATTTAAGAGGACGTTTCCATGTGATTAAAAACATAACATCATTCAACAGCATTTCAAAACGCCTTCGCACCCCTCATAACGAGCATGGTTAATGTTGGGCTTTTTTAATTGAATGAACAACGCTTCCATTATGGGGATGCGAATACCGCAAAATGATACAGCAAGAATGGATGTGCTACCGGTTAAGATATTTCTAAAATTATCTTTGGAGATGTTATGCGCTGTAAGGTGTTTGTAAATTTAGCTTTGAGGGGAGGTCAGGTGGCAAGTTAATCGACGTGAAATACTGGTTCTAGTCATGCCTATATACGTGTTGTTGGCAGAGACACATTCTACGATAGGACATTTAAACACGTATATGTCATTACTAGTCTTTAGTAAGCCATTGTCGGTAGGATTATTTTTTATTAGTAAATCGCTAGTTTTAAATCTTTTGTAGTAAATAATAAATCTAATTTTAAAGTCGTTATCTACAGGGCATATATATTTATGTATAATATTTTTAATGATTTTTTCATCTACTTTATAGTTGTAGTGCATCTGGTTGCAATAGAACAAGTTTATATTATTATTATTAGTAATGTTGTTGTTAGTGTTTTTATTTATGGCGGTTAGTGAGTTTTTTATTTGTTGATCTACTATATAATTAGGGAATTTATTATTAATTAATGTCTGTTTAATATCGGCAAGTGCTTTTATAAATATTTCGTTATTGGAGGAGTTCCTTTTGGCACGATAGATAAGGTTTTTTATGACAGCCATTTTATATTTATCAGGGCATTCATTCTTAAAATTAAGTAAGTTGGAATATTTACTAGCAGGTTTCTTATACGGATAGATGATAAATTTATCTGTAGACATTTCTATTTCTATATCTAGGAAGGGAATTTTTTAGTTGATATTAATTTCTTGTGTAAAGTTTAATGTTGAATTATTTTTAAAAGCATTTTTTATTTGAGTTAAATTAGATAAGTGTTTTCTCAGTAGGAGAATGTCATCGACGTATCGGACATATATGGAGGGTTTAGGGATAATATTAAAAGTTTTCATTTCTAGGTTAGACATATAATATTAAGCGAACAATGATCCTAGATCTGATCCCATTGAAACGCCATCTACCTGGGTGTATAAGTTACCATTAGGACCATAGAACGGCACCTCAGTGGTGCAAGAAATTAGGAGTTTGCGTAATATATTTGGGTTTATTTTGAGAGCAGGGAGAGTTGGGTTATTGTATATGCTGTTAATAATTATGTTAATAGTTTCGTGTACTGGGACATTTGTGAATAGGTTCTCAACGTCCAAAGAAGCTAACAGTTCATCTTTAGGTTGTACCGTATGTAGGATATCTAATAATTCATCTGATGGTTTTACTCTATAGCTAGGGGCAGATAAGGTGTAATTAGTTTATTGAGGGTTTTGGCTAGTGTGTGTATAGGTGTGGGGATTTGAGATATAATAGGTCGGAGTGGGTAGTTAATTGTATGTGTTTTAACGTTTACGTATATGTAACCGGGCTTGGCTTTTTGGCTAAGATCAAAGTGTAGTATCTGTTCCGATGGATACTGCACCCCATAGACTGGTATTGTCTTGGCCTTCGGGGCTTGATTTACGCCTGTCTATGGGTCTGTCCTGTGCAGTTCTAGGAGGTCCACCCTCCCAGGCTTCGCCTCCCTTCTTTGGGGAGGAGTAAGTTTATTGCTTACTGTCTGGGGCGCCCCTACCGGGGAATGCCGACGGGGCTGCCCAGGCAATTTTTAAACCCCACTCTCCCGACCCGACCTTGGGTCACATCTTACTTGTGGGAGTAAGATAAAAACTGGCCTTGTGCCTAACTCCTGGAGAGGAGTAAATCAATACTCGCCGATGATTTTGTTAAGTTTTATGGAATCTGTATGAGCGTTGTTTGATGTGATTAATTTATTGATGTGTGTTTTAAGTTCACCTTTATTAGAAGGATTTCATCATGGCGAGAGATTGAAGAAAAAGAAAAAATACAGCAACAAGTGTCAAAGTCTGAAAAATAAATTTGAGAAAGCGCTCAGCAGTTAGAACGCTGAGAAATGTGCTACGGCAGAACAGCCGATAAAAGTTTGAAAGTACAAGCCGTTGACTTCTGAACTCTCACCTTTCGAACTTTTATCGGCTGTTCTGCCGGAGCACATTTCTCAGCGCTTTCTCACATTACGTCGGAATATTTTTCCATTCTTTATCATATATATATATATATATATATATATATATATATATATATATATATATATATATATATATATATATATATATATATATATATACGCTTGATTGGACAGGAGTGCTAACTTCTGTTTATTCATTTTCTGATCCATCCGTCGAACACCCGATTTGGTGTTGTTATCCATGGTGTATAAGAAACCTCCATATTTTTGGCGAACGTTTTCGACCGACATCGGTCGTCTTCAGGCAAGATAAAACTGGTGAAGCCACTAAGAGGACGTTCGACGACAGAAAATGAATAAACAAAAGCTCGCACTCCTGTTCAATCAAACGTGTATAAAAGAAAAGAATGCTACCTAATTATATATATATATATATATATATATATATATATATATATATATATATATATATATATATATATATATATTAATTGAAAGACATAATAAAATGAGAAATTAATCAGATTTTATTAAAGTTCAAAAACAAAAAGTGATCCTGCGTTCTTAACTCATGAGTTTTCAAAGAAAATCTTCTCCTCAGAGAACCATTACCGCAATGACATTACTGCAGGTAATAAAAGTAAGCTTTGAAAATATTTAAAAAATATATAAAAAAGTGCATAAAAGTATATAAAACATCAAATATATTGGCCAAAAACACACCTTTTTGTTAAACTTAAACAGTTCGTCCAAGTCATAATTTTTAAAACAATTTCAAGAAAAATGTCAAAGAAGTCGATTAAAAAAAACAATCCAAGTAGTGAATGGTAGTCGAAATACGTAAAAGTTATCCAGGCGGGACATTTGCTTGCTATCAATGCAGTAGATGACAGTGAAAATTGTATTCAGGGTGTATGCAAATTAATAAAACGATAGAAAAAACAAAATCATATAAAAAGTTCAGAAAACTCACTCGGTGTTGAATATTATGATGTAAAATTAAGGGTTCTTATGAGCTGATAGGAGTTGTTCAAACCATGACTTCCTGGTCTGACGTATATATAGAAAAAATGTGATGGATTTTTTAATATATTTTTATATATTTTCAAAGCTTAATTTATTACCTCCAATTAATATTATTGCTTTATATTGAGCATTGTTTTTATCCTGATAGTCTACTGGTTAAAGATATTATTTATATCTTTAAAGTATTATCTTACTCTATCTATCTATCTATCTATCTATCTATCTATCTATCTATCTATCTATATATATATATATCTCTCTCTATATATATATATTGAAAAATACTTGTTATCCAGGGTTTCGAATCGTACGACCGGTAGTGAATAGTCATATCTCTATGCTGATGAGTCCTGATTGAAAAGGGACGAAACGTATACGTACATAGATAATAAACAACAACAAATATTTTATATTTGTCGCTCCTCGTAAAATAAGTAGAGCACTCTTAATGGTAGTACAAACACAGCATGACGTCACTTGCTTTATATGCATCATTCCTTCTTTAATATAGAAGTAGAATGCCTCGACATCAAGCCGCTTTTATATGTGTTAATTTATCATTGTTTATCGGCTATTCAAATATTGGGCGCGCGGTTAACGACGTTGGATGCAAGTTGAAAAATACTTGTTATCCAGGGTTTCGAATCGTACGACCGGTAGTGAATAGTCATATCTCTATGCTGATGAGTCCTGATTGAAAAGGGACGAAACGTATACGTACATAGATAATAAACAACAACAAATATTTTATATATATATATATATATATATATATATATATATATATATATATATCTTTTTATCCCTTTTTATCTAACCGACAAGTCATTAACTCCGCTCTCCCCGCACTATACCCAAAATATATTCCATTCCGCAAAGCAGCAATTTGTAAGAATTTTTTTGAAAGAAACTAAAGCAGCTTATTTATGTGGTGCGAAATTAGCGATGTACAATTTGGAAGAATTGAACAAAATCAATTTTATAAATTATGTAAATCTTTCTCGTCGCACAAACGCAAACACATGTTATTGAGCCGATTTGTCGGTTTTGAAGAAATGCACGAACCGTAGCTTTACTTAAGGCTATTCACTTGAAACTGTGCAAACGATACCCTTTTGATATACAGACAAATCGTACAAACATAAACAGCTTGTAACATAACATGACGTTATGAAGAAAGCTTTTGTAAGTTTGTTAACGGCATCTAAAATCCGAGAGTCCGTCTGTAGCTTTGGATTCGTTGTCGCTTTGATCCTAATTCACACAAGACACCCAAAAAAGAAAACACGTCCGTTTGTGGTTTTGGATTCGTTGTCGCTTTGATCTTAATTCACACAAGACACCAAAAAAAGAAAACGCGTACAATTTAATCCGAGAGTCCGTCTGCAGCTTTGGATTCGTTGTCGCTTTGATCTTAATTCACACAAGACACCAAAAAAGAAAACACGTACAATTTAATCCGAGAGTCCGTCTGTAGTTTTGGATTCGTTGTCGCTTTGATCCTAATTCACACAAGACACCAAAAAAAGAAAACACGTACAATTTAATCCGAGAGTCCGTTTGTAGTTTTGGATTCGTTGTCGCTTTGATCTTAATTCACACAAGACACCAAAAAAAGAAAACACGTACAATTTAATCCGAGAGTCCGTCTGTAGCTTTAGATTCGTTGTCGCTTTGATCTTAATTCACACAAGACACCAAAAAAAGAAAAACACGTACAATTTTATCCGAAAGTCCGTCTGTAGCTTTGGATTCGTTGTCGCTTTGATCTTAATTCACACAAGACACCAAAAAAAGAAAACCCGTACAATTTAATCCGAGAGACAGTCTGTAGCTTTGGATTCGTTGTCGCTTTGATCTTAATTCACACAAGACACCAAAAAAAAAAAACACGTACAATTTAATCCGAGAGTCCGTCTGTAGCTTTGGATTCGTTGTCGCTTTGATCTTAATTCACACAAGACACCAAAAAAAGAAAACACGTACAATTTTATCCGAGAGTCCGTCTGTAGCTTTGGATTCGTTGTCGCTTTGATCTTAATTCACACAAGACACCAAAAAAAGAAAACCCGTACAATTTAATCCGAGAGACAGTCTGTAGCTTTGGATTCGTTGTCGCTTTGATCTTAATTCACACAAGACACAAGAAAAAGAAAACACGTACAATTTAAT
This sequence comes from Sepiola atlantica, assembly GCA_963556195.1. Taxonomy (NCBI): domain Eukaryota; kingdom Metazoa; phylum Mollusca; class Cephalopoda; order Sepiida; family Sepiolidae; genus Sepiola; species Sepiola atlantica. The sequence continues at coordinate 2,033,222 of OY744549.1, forward strand.
CCGAGAGTTCGTTTGTAGTTTTGGATTCGTTGTCGCTTTGATCTTAATTCACACAAGACACCAAAAAAAGAAAACACGTACAATTTAACCCTAGAGTCCGTCTGTAGCTTTGGATTCGTTGTCGCTTTGATCTTAATTTACACAAGACACCAAAAAAGAAAACACGTACAATTTAATCCGAGAGTCCGTCTGTAGTTTTGGATTCGTTGTCGCTTTGATCCTAATTCACACAAGACACCAAAAAAAGAAAACACGTACAATTTAATCCGAGAGTCCGTCTGTAGCTTTGGATTCGTTGTCGCTTTGATCTTAATTCACACAAGACACCAAAAAAAGAAAACACGTACAATTTAATCCGAGAGTCCGTCTGTAGCTTTTGATTCGTTGTCGCTTTAATCTTAATTCACACAAGACACACCAAAAAAAGAAAACACGTACAATTTAATCCGAGAGTCCGTCTGTAGCTTTTGATTCGTTGTCGCTTTAATCTTAATTCACACAAGACACACACAAAAAAGAAAACACGTACAATTTAATCCGAGAGTCCGTCTGTAGCTTTTGATTCGTTGTCGCTTTAATCTTAATTCACACAAGACACACCCAAAAAAGAAAACACGTACAATTTAATCCGAGAGTCCGTCTGTAGCTTTTGATTCGTTGTCGCTTTAATCTTAATTCACACAAGACACACCAAAAAAAGAAAACACGTACAATTTAATCCGAGAGTCTGTCTGTAGCTTTTGATTCGTTGTCGCTTTAATCTTAATTCACACAAGACACACACAAAAAAGAAAACACGTACAATTTAATCCGAGAGTCCGTCTGTAGCTTTGGATTCGTTGTCGCTTTAATCTTAATTCACACAAGACACACACAAAAAAAGAAAACACGTACAATTTAATCCGAGAGTCCGTCTGTAGCTTTTGATTCGTTGTCGCTTTAATCTTAATTCACACAAGACACACAGAAAAAAAGAAAACACGTACAATTTAATCCGAGAGTCCGTCTGTAGCTTTTGATTCGTTGTCGCTTTAATCTTAATTCACACAAGACACACCAAAAAAAGAAAACACGTACAATTTAATCCGAGAGTCTGTCTGTAGCTTTTGATTCGTTGTCGCTTTAATCTTAATTCACACAAGACACACACAAAAAAGAAAACACGTACAATTTAATCCGAGAGTCCGTCTGTAGCTTTGGATTCGTTGTCGCTTTAATCTTAATTCACACAAGACACACACAAAAAAGAAAACACGTACAATTTAATCCGAGAGTCCGTCTGTAGCTTTTGATTCGTTGTCGCTTTAATCTTAATTCACACAAGACACACAGAAAAAAAGAAAACACGTACAATTTAATCCGAGGGTCCGTCTGTAGCTTTGGATTCGTTGTCGCTTTAATCTTAATTCACACAAGACACACACAAAAAAGAAAACACGTACAATTTAATCCGAGAGTCCGTCTGTAGCTTTTGATTCGTTGTCGCTTTAATCTTAATTCACACAAGACACACAGAAAAAAAGAAAACACGTACAATTTAATCCGAGAGTCCGTCTGTAGCTTTTGATTCGTTGTCGCTTTAATCTTAATTCACACAAGACACACCAAAAAAAGAAAACACGTACAATTTAATCCGAGAGTCCGTCTGTAGCTTTTGATTCGTTGTCGCTTTAATCTTAATTCACACAAGACACACACAAAAAAAGAAAACACGTACAATTTAATCCGAGAGTCCGTCTGTAGCTTTGGATTCGTTGTCGCTTTAATCTTAATTCACACAAGACACACAGAAAAAAAGAAAACACGTACAATTTAATCCGAGAGTCCGTCTGTAGCTTTTGATTCGTTGTCGCTTTAATCTTAATTCACACAAGACACACCAAAAAAAGAAAACACGTACAATTTAATCCGAGAGTCTGTCTGTAGCTTTGGATTCGTTGTCGCTTTAATCTTAATTCACACAAGACACACACAAAAAAAGAAAACACGTACAATTTAATCCGAGAGTCCGTCTGTAGCTTTGGATTCGTTGTCGCTTTAATCTTAATTCACACAAGACACACACAAAAAAAGAAAACACGTACAATTTAATCCGAGAGTCCGTCTGTAGCTTTTGATTCGTTGTCGCTTTAATCTTAATTCACACAAGACACACAGAAAAAAAGAAAACACGTACAATTTAATCCGAGAGTCCGTCTGTAGCTTTTGATTCGTTGTCGCTTTAATCTTAATTCACACAAGACACACCAAAAAAAGAAAACACGTACAATTTAATCCGAGAGTCTGTCTGTAGCTTTTGATTCGTTGTCGCTTTAATCTTAATTCACACAAGACACACACAAAAAAGAAAACACGTACAATTTAATCCGAGAGTCCGTCTGTAGCTTTGGATTCGTTGTCGCTTTAATCTTAATTCACACAAGACACACACAAAAAAGAAAACACGTACAATTTAATCCGAGAGTCCGTCTGTAGCTTTTGATTCGTTGTCGCTTTAATCTTAATTCACACAAGACACACAGAAAAAAAGAAAACACGTACAATTTAATCCGAGGGTCCGTCTGTAGCTTTGGATTCGTTGTCGCTTTAATCTTAATTCACACAAGACACACACAAAAAGAAAACACGTACAATTTAATCCGAGAGTCCGTCTGTAGCTTTTGATTCGTTGTCGCTTTAATCTTAATTCACACAAGACACCCACAAAAAAGAAAACACGTACAATTTAATCCGAGAGTCCGTCTGTAGCTTTTGATTCGTTGTCGCTTTAATCTTAATTCACAAAAGACACACACAAAAAAGAAAACACGTACAATTTAATCCGAGAGTCCGTCTGTAGCTTTTGATTCGTTGTCGCTTTAATCTTAATGCACACAAGACACACACAAAAAAAGAAAACACGTACAATTTAATCCGAGAGTCCGTCTGTAGCTTTTGATTCGTTGTCGCTTTAATCTTAATTCACACAAGACACACAGAAAAAAAGAAAACACGTACAATTTAATCCGAGAGTCCGTCTGTAGCTTTTGATTCGTTGTCGCTTTAATCTTAATTCACACAAGACACACCAAAAAAAGAAAACACGTACAATTTAATCCGAGAGTCTGTCTGTAGCTTTTGATTCGTTGTCGCTTTAATCTTAATTCACACAAGACACACACAAAAAAGAAAACACGTACAATTTAATCCGAGAGTCCGTCTGTAGCTTTGGATTCGTTGTCGCTTTAATCTTAATTCACACAAGACACACACAAAAAAGAAAACACGTACAATTTAATCCGAGAGTCCGTCTGTAGCTTTTGATTCGTTGTCGCTTTAATCTTAATTCACACAAGACACACAGAAAAAAAGAAAACACGTACAATTTAATCCGAGGGTCCGTCTGTAGCTTTGGATTCGTTGTCGCTTTAATCTTAATTCACACAAGACACACACAAAAAGAAAACACGTACAATTTAATCCGAGAGTCCGTCTGTAGCTTTTGATTCGTTGTCGCTTTAATCTTAATTCACACAAGACACCCACAAAAAAGAAAACACGTACAATTTAATCCGAGAGTCCGTCTGTAGCTTTTGATTCGTTGTCGCTTTAATCTTAATTCACAAAAGACACACACAAAAAAGAAAACACGTACAATTTAATCCGAGAGTCCGTCTGTAGCTTTTGATTCGTTGTCGCTTTAATCTTAATGCACACAAGACACACACAAAAAAAGAAAACACGTACAATTTAATCCGAGAGTCCGTCTGTAGCTTTTGATTCGTTGTCGCTTTAATCTTAATTCACACAAGACACACAGAAAAAAAGAAAACACGTACAATTTAATCCGAGAGTCCGTCTGTAGCTTTTGCTTCGTTGTCGCTTGAATCTTAATTCACAAAAGACACACACACTAAAAGAAAATACGTACAATTTAATCCGAGAGTCCGTCTGTAGCTTTGGATTCGTTGTCGCTTTAATCTTAATTCACACAAGACACACACAAAAAAAGAAAACACGTACAATTTAATCCGAGAGTCCGTCTGTAGCTTTTGATTCGTTGTCGCTTAAATCTTAATTCACAAAAGACACACACACTAAAAGAAAATACGTACAATTTAATCCGAGAGTCCGTCTGTAGCTTTTGATTCGTTGTCGTTTTAATCTTAATTCACACAAGACACACACAAAAAAAGAAAACACGTACAATTTAATCCGAGAGTCCGTCTGTAGCTTTGGATTCGTTGTCGCTTTAATCTTAATTCACACAAGACACACACAAAAAAAGAAAACACGTACAATTTAATCCGAGAGTCCGTCTGTAGCTTTTGATTCGTTGTCGCTTTGATCTTAATTCACACAAGACACACACAAAAAAGAAAACACGTACAATTTAATCCGAGAGTCCGTCTGTAGCTTTGGATTCGTTGTCCTATTAATCTTAATTCACACAAGACACACACAAAAAAGAAAACACGTACAATTTAATCCGAGAGTCCGTCGGTAGCTTTGGATTCGTTGTCGCTTTAATCTTAATTCACACAAGACACACACAAAAAAAGAAAACACGTACAATTTAATCCGAGAGTCCGTCTGTAGCTTTGGATTCGTTGTCGCTTTAATCCTAATTCACACAAGACACACACAAAAAAAGAAAACACGTACAATTTAATCCGAGAGTCCGTCTGTAGCTTTGGATTCGTTGTCGCTTTAATCTTAATTCACACAAGACACACATAAAAAAAGAAAACACGTACAATTTAATCCGAGAGTCAGTCGGTAGCTTTGGATTCGTTGTCGCTTTAATCTTAATTCACACAAGACACACACAAAAAAGAAAACACGTACAATTTAATCCGAGAGTCCGTCTGTAGCTTTTGATTCGTTGTCGCTTTAATCTTAATTCACACAAGACCCACACAAAAAAAGAAAACACGTACAATTTAATCCGAGAGTCCGTCTGTAGCTTTGGATTCGTTAGCAGTGCAAATTGTAATAGAAACTGTTCTTGGTTTAGAAAACATTGTTTATATGGTAATATAAATTATTAAAAATAATAATGAGCAATTAAAAATTAAAAAAACATTCTTATTAAATTTGCCACGTGTCGTTCTTGACTAAAGAGACTCTCATCTCAAATTCGTTTCAACAACACGCGAATTGATAACACACCAAAGATGAAGAAAAGAAAAAAAGGTATTCTAATATATCTTTATTTGAAATTCTGACGATGAAGTATATCTTCGAAAATTTAATTTAAAAAAAGTTAATAGAACTAAAATGCATTGTATGGCGTTCTAATTGCTCATCATTATTTTTAATAATTCATATTATATATATATATATATATATATATATATATATATATATATATATACAGGGTAGTAATCCAAAGAATTTCCACCGGGTTTGTAAAAAGTGCTCAATATTAAATAGAGCTTTTATATATGATTATTTTTTATTTACACAGACATGTACAAAATCATCGACACTGGCATGTCGATGTTATCGATCAACAGTTATTATAAACTGAGATCTCATCAGGCAGAGTTAGAATCCGATCATATTTGGAGAGAAGGAATCTTTGAATGAATATTTGGAGAGAATGATTCATTCTCTCCAAATATGATCTAATGTTAAGATCGGATGCTAACTCTGCCTAATGAGATCTCAGTTTATAATAACTGTTGATCGAAAACATCGACATGCCAGTGTCGCAGATTTTGTACATGTCTGTGTAAATAGAAATAATCATATATAAAAGCTATATTTAATATTGAGCACTTTTTACAAACCCGGTTGAAATTCTTTGGATTACTACCCTGTATATATATATATATATATATAGTAAGTTATGAAAATATGATTATGGTAATTAAGCTACACAGAGGCTCCCGCGTTTCATCTCCGGGAGAATCTTCAGGCTAAAATGCATGGAGTTATTTTTGCCGGGTGTTTTTATATACACGGCTAGCTAGTTAACCAATCAGATTATTTGTTGTTCTTTCCTCGGCAAGCCACAATATTTGCTAAGGAAAGACCGAATAACAAGAAATACTACGTGGGTATGACCTCCCTAGATTGTAAAACCAGATATCATGACCACAAAAGCACATTTAAAAATAGAGAACGTCGAAGTAAAACAGCACTAGCAAACCAGTATTGGGAGCTCAAAGAAAATGGACGCTCACCAATAATTGAATGGAAAATAATACGACAGGCCAATACATGTAGATTATGTCTGAATGAGAAATTTGAAATCCTAAACTAAAAAGACCCCCGAAATCTATTAAACTCTAGAAGTGAAAAAGAAAACAGCTGCCTACACAGAAATAAATTTACCTTAGGCTAACAATACATAAATAAGTAAATAAATAAATAAGTAAAACAAAACTGAACTAAAACTTAACAATTTAAAAACTAAAAACCTAAAAGGAACCACGTGTTTACATAAGTTCAGCCATTATATTGACTCAACAAAAAAACAGGATATAGGCCACTCTATAGAAAACAGAGCAATAGAACAGGATATAGGAAGTAACACTAACGGGATCTTTGTTCGTAGGAAGCCCAACGATTGGCTGAGAGAACAACAAATAATCTGATTGGTTAACTAGCTAGCCGTGTATATAAAACACCCGGCAAAATAACTCCATGCATTTTAGCCTGAAAATTCCCCCCGAGAATGAAACGTGGGAGCCTCTGTGTAGCTTAATTGCCATAAATATATTTTCATAGCTTACTACCTCGCTCTACTTACGTATCGAGCCCTTTTGAAGTAAATACTAAAAATTGATACATAAAAACATATATCTCTTTATAAAATTTCATGTGGATACATGAAATAGTGATATATATATATATATATATATATATATATATATATATATATATATATAAAACAATGTGAAAGGTATATATTTTAATATATCTGTTACTTATTTTCTCTCTCTCTCTCTCTATATATATATATATATACATATATATATATACACACATATATATATATATATATATATATATATATATATATATATATATATAAAATATGAAACTAAAAGTATACTTTTAGAGGATATAACCTATAGTGAAATGGTTTAAGCTCAATATACGAGATAGAGCAATTATAAAGAGATGAAAGAAGAAGGATAAATATGTATGAATGACAAATCTATATATATATATATCAGAAAAGATTTATGTATGTGGCTTTTGTTACCGAAGCTATCGAGCAACCTTGTAAAAAGAGAATGGTTGACTTTTCTTTATACGGTAAGGCAGTTTCTTAACACAAGGCTGCCTGGTAGATGGATTGGGAGATCTGGGCGAGGTGATGACGTTCTCATGCCCTGGCCTCCTAGGTCTCCAGATCTTACCCCGTGTGACTTTTTCCTTTGGGGCTTTGTCAAGCAACAAGTCTATGTGCCGCCCCTTCCAAGAGATATTGACGAACTAAAGGCTCGAGTAACGGCAGTTGTGGGAACCATTGACGTCAAGATGCTGGAACGCGTTTGGCAGGAAATGGACTATCGACTAGATGTCTGCCGTGTGACGAATGGTGCTCATATTGAGCAACTTTGAAGATTCCCCACAAAACTTGAAACTTTAACCTTTCCAACGGTACCAATTTCATTTTTCAACTCCTAATAGTTTTTGAGTTATTAAAAATCGTTATGTTCCCAAGACTTTTGAAACACCCTGTATATAAGATTAATTATGTCGTTTTTATGAAATGTTATATGCTTCGACCGACCATGTTTAATTTTGAAATAGCATTTAGTTTTGTCTATCACGTTTTGGTTTGAAATAGCATTTCCGTTGGTCTGAAATGCTTCAGTTTTAAATAGTATTTTTCTTTGTCTGTCACGCGCGAGTTTTAAACGGCATTTACGTTTGTCTGTCACCAATAAGTGTGCAATTGTGTATTCTTTCGTCTTTCATGCTCACGTTCCAAAGATCATTTCTTACCAAAGAAAATTCAAAATGTTTTTTTTTTTGGGGGGGGGGGGGTTCTATAATGTTTAAGCTTGAAACAGCATTCTCTTTGGTCTGTCACGTTTTCATTTGAAATTGAATTTTCTTTAGTCTGTCACGCTAAACTTTCACATAGTATTTTTTTGGTCTGTCACGCTAAACTTTCACATTGTATTTTTTTTGTCTGTCACGCTAAACTTTCACATAGTATTTTTTTTGTTCTGTCAAGCTAAACTTTCACATAGTATTTTTTTGTTCTGTCACGCTAAACTTTCACATAGTATTTTTTTTGTCTGTCACGCTAAACTTTCACATAGTATTTTTTTTGGTCTGTCACACTAAACTTTCACATAGTATTTTTTTGGTCTGTCACGCTAAACTTTCACATAGTATTTTTTTTGTTCTGTCAAGCTAAACTTTCACATAGTATTTTTTTGTTCTGTCACGCTAAACTTTCACATAGTATTTTTTTTGTCTGTCACGCTAAACTTTCACATAGTATTTTTTTTGGTCTGTCACACTAAACTTTCACATAGTATTTTTTTGGTCTGTCACGCTAAACTTTCACATAGTATTTTTTTTGGTCTGTCAGGCTAAACTTTCACATAGTATTTTTTTTGGTCTGTCACGCTAAACTTTCACATAGTATTTTTTTTGGTCTGTCACGCTAAACTTTCACATAGTATTTTTTTTGGTCTGTCACACTAAACTTTCACATAGTATTTTTTTTTGTCTGTCACGCTAAACTTTCACATAGTATTTTTTTGGTCTGTCAAACTAAACTTTCACATAGTATTTTTTTTGGTCTGTCACACTAAACTTTCACATAGTATTTTTTTTTGGTCTGTCACACTAAACTTTCACATAGTATTTTTTTTGGTCTGTTACGCTAAACTTTCACATAGTATTTTTTTTGGTCTGTCACAGTAAACTTTCACATAGTATTTTTTTTGGTCTGTCACACTAAACTTTCACATAGTATTTTTTTTGGTCTGTCACACTAAACTTTCACATAGTATTTTTTTTGTTCTGTCAAGCTAAACTTTCACATAGTATTTTTTTTGTTCTGTCAAGCTAAACTTTCACATAGTATTTTTTTGGTCTGTCACGCTAAACTTTCACATAGAATTTTTTTGGTCTGTCACGCTAAACTTTCACATAGTATTTTTTTGGTCTGTCATGCTAAACTTTCACATAATATATTTTTGGTCTGTCACGCTAAACTTTCACATAGTATTTTTTTTGGTCTGTCACGCTAAACTTTCACATAGTATTTTTTTTGGTCTGTCACGTTAAACTTTCACATAGTATTTTTTTTTGGTCTGTCACGCTAAACTTTCACATAGTATTTTTTTTGGTCTGTCACGCTAAACTTTCACATAGTATTTTTTTTGGTCTGTCATGCTAAACTTTCACATACTATTTTTTTTGTTCTGTCACGCTAAACTTTCACGTAGTATTTTCTTTGGTCTGTCACGCTAAACTTTCACATAGTATTCTTTTTGGTCTGTCAAGCTTAAGTTTGCAAAGTTTGTTACTAGACTTTTCCTTGGTCTGTCAGGCTTCAATCTTGCGTTTGCGAGAGCACTTTCTTTTGTCTGTCTCGTTTAAGTTTGTGAATAGCATTTTCTTTGGTCTGTCACACTTCTATTTGAAGCAGAGTTTCCGATGGTCTGTCAGGTTCAAGTTTGAAACATCAGTTTCTTTGGTCTGTCAGGCTTCAGTTGGAAATCGCATCTTCTTTCGTTTGTCACGCTAGAGATTCAAACAGCATTTTCTGGCATCTGTCACGTTTTTTGGTCTGTCATGGTTAAATTAGAAGTTTCATTTTCATTGGTCTGTCATTCTTTTATGGTTTAACTTACATTTTTGTTGGTCTGATGTTTGAAATAGTATTTTATTTTGTCTGTCTTGTTGAAGTTCAATGTGAGTACCCCCATAGTGTTTCTCTTCTGTTGGCTGACTTTCATTTCCGTCACATTAACCCTTAAATGCTTTTTGGTTTCAAATATGACACATTCCAAAAAAATGCCTATTTAATATAATATTTAACGCAACTTGTTTCACATCTGCAGCGAGCTTGTTGGCAAGTGTGAGTATTGATTTACTCCTCTCCAGGAGTTAGGCACAAGGCCAGTTTTTATCTTACCCCCACAAGTAAGATGTGACCCAAGGTCGGGTCGGGAAAGTGGGGTTTAAAAATTGCCTGGGCAGCTCCGTCGGCATACCTCAGTAGGGGCGCCTCAGGCAGTAAGCAATAAACTTACTCCTCCCCAAAGAGGGGAGGCGAAGCCTGGGAGGGTGGACCTCCTAGAACTGCACAGGACAGACCCATAGACCGGCGTAAATCAAGCCCCGAAGGCTAAGACAATACCAGTCTATGGGGTGCAGTATCCATCGGAACAGATACTACACTTTGATCTTAGCCAAAAGGCCATAGTGTGATGTTGCTAAATAGGTAATCACTATTTGTTGGTTGGGTTGTTGTTTTGTTTTACGGCATATCAACCCTTTTTAGAGGTATTTAATGCCGAATTAGGTCATTTTGGTAAAAGATTTTATGCTTCAAGTTCTTTATATGTTCAAATGTTTATTCATGGTGTTTCGTTTATTTTTTAGAGAAAAATTGTTGTTTTTGTTTTGGGCTTTGTAGAACATGATTGAGTTTGGCCAAGGGAAATGAAAACAAACAATAACATCAATGTTTGGTGCATTTTGGGTCAGGAAGCCAGTATCTTCAGACAGCCTGATCTGGTAGCACCAGCGAGCGTGTTGGCAAGTGTGAGTAGGTAATTATTATTATTATTATTATTATTTCCTGTGTGTGTGTGCGTGTGTGTGTGTTAGCGCTTCATAACCAGCAAAATATGGGAGGAAGGAAGGAAGGAAAAGAGAAGGACGATGTGAATGGGGAAATAAGTTTCATAGCTGTTGAATGACACTCAGTGTCATCTGCCTCATTCAAGAGCTTAAACTTTTAAATCTGGTCATTATAATTGTAAGTAAAAATTTATTTTATGATTCTCTAGTGTGTTACTATTATTTAGATGCATATATTGTAGTGTTTTGTTTTATATGTAAAATTTTATGTCATTTGTTGCACATTTGAAACATCATTTATTTTTGTGCAATATTCATACTACTTTATATTACCCTTATGAAACGTGTTTCACTTTTTTCAAACCAATATTAAAAACAAGGATTTAAGGGTGAAACAGCTTTTTAGTCTGACAAGCTAAAGTTTAAAACGGCATTATTTTGGTCTGTCACACTTTAGGTTAAAGTTACATTTCCTTTGGTCTGTCATGTTTTAGTTTTAAATAGCATTTTCGTTGGTCTGTCAGACTTACATTTGAAACAGCATTTCCTTTCGTCTGCCATGCTAAAATTAAACATTGGTCTGTCACGCATAAGTTTAGCAGCATTTTCTTTGGTCGATCACGCTTAAGTTTAAAATAGTATTTTAGTAGGTCTGTCATGGTCTAGTTTGAAACAGCATTTTCGCTCGTCTGTCACGCTTGAATTTACGTATTCTGGGTCTGTCATGCGACGTTTTTAACAGATTTTTATGGTCTGCCACTCTTTAGTTTCAAGTAAGATTTTCATTTACTTAAGTATGAAAAAGCGTTTCTTTTTGGTTTGAAACAACGGGGCCGTTTGTCTGTCACGCTTAAACGTATAAAATAGTTATTTTCATCGCTGGACGGGCAGATTGAACGGACGCAGCTTAAGGATGGAGCCGTGCTTATAATTTTTCTTCCATTTTTTGCTTTCTTTGTATTTTTCGACTCGCGATCGAGTCAAAAACGAAAAAGCTGAATGCAAAAAGCAGCGGCGGCAGCAGCGGCAGCAGCAGCAGACGAACACTCGTTAAAGTAGCAGCAGCAGCAGCTGCGAGACTTCAGGGTCACGTGTCTGAAACACGTGACGACGCCATAAAAATAATAAAATAAATATCGCGTCAGACACCATATCTCTCTCCGTTGAATATTCAACAGCTAGAAACCCTATTTCCCCATTGACAGCATCAGTCTCCCTTCCTTTCTTCCTCCCTCCCATATTTTGCTGGTTATGAAACGCTAACACACACACACACACACACACACACACGCACACACATACACACACACACACGCGTGCGCACGCGCGAAAATAAATATTAAAACAAAATGGCCGACCACGAAATGGAATTATTACTTTTTTTTTTTATTAAGATTATTCGTTTTTCCCGGTGTTAGTCCCTCTCCCTTTTTCCTTCCTCCCTTTCCCCCCTTCCTCTTCTTTATTGGTCCCCCGATTTTATAAATGTTTTGAGGCATTTCCGTCCGTCTGTCTGTCCGTCCGCAACCATTCATTGAATTTCTCTGAAATTTTGCATGAAGTTGTAACTTTGGTCAGGTTAGAAAGTGACATTCTCCGATTTTTGAAAAAAAATCTGGTTAGCCCCCCAGGAGTCAAAAGCCCCCAAAATGGCAAAAAAATATGACATTTTTTGCCCCATAACTTTTCATCCATCCATTCAATTTCTCTGAAACTTGACCAAAATGTGGAGGCAATTGTTCCTAATAGACAATAAGTATCGCTGACCTTGGAAAATATCTGGTTCGCGCCCCCAGGGGGTCAAAAGCCCCCAAAATGGCAAAAAATGACCCTTTTCTCCCATAACGTTTGATCCATCCATTCAATTTTTCTGAAACTTGGCCAAAATGTAGAGGCAATTGTTCTGGATATAAAATGAGCATCCTTGACCCCAGAAAAATTCTGGTTTGCACCCCCAGAGGGTTAAGGGGGGGGGTCAAAAATGCCCCAAATTGACCAAATTTATTGCATTTTACACTCGCCACATCGAGTCACATACAGAGGGGGACCACGCACGCGCGGCTTGTTTTCTTTCACTCTGTTTCAATATTTTATGACAGACTAACATTAAGCGTGACAGACTAACATTAAGAGTGACAGACTTACATTAAGAGTGACAGACTAACATAAAGAGTGACAGACTAACATTAAGCGTGACAGACTAACATTAAGCGTGGCAGACTAACATTAAGAGTGACATACTAACATTAAGAGTGACAGACTAACATTAAGCGTGACAGACTAACATTAAGAGTGACATATTAACATTAAGAGTGACAGAATAACATTAAGAGTGACAGAATAACATTAAGAGTGACAGACTAACATTAAGCGTGACAGACTAACATTAAGAGTGACAGACTAACCTTAAACGTGACAGACTATCATTAAGAGCGACAGACTAACATTAAGAGCGACAAACTAACATTAAGAGTGACAGACTAACCTTAAACGTGACAGACTATCATTAAGAGCGACAGACTAACATTAAGCGTGACAGACTAACATTAAGAGTGACAGACTAACATTAAGCGTGACAGACTAACATTAAGAGTGACAGACTAACCTTAAACGTGACAGACTATCATTAAGAGCGACAGACTAACATTAAGAGTGACAGACTAACATTAAGAGTGACAGACTAACATTAAGCGTGACAGACTAACATTAAGAGTGACAGACGAACATTAAGCGTGACAGACTAATATTAAGAGTGACAGACTGACATCAAGCGTGACAGACTAACATTAAGAGTGACAGACTAACATTAAGAGTGACAGACTAACATTAAGCGTGACAGACTGACATTAAGCGTGACAGACTAACATTAAGAGTGACAGACTACCATTAGGCGTGACAGACTAACATTAAGAGTGACAGACTAACATTAAGAGTGACAGACTAACCTTAAACGTGACAGACTATCATTAAGAGCGACAGACTAACATTAAGCGTGACAGACTAACATTAAGCATGACAAACTAACATTAAGAGTGACAGACTAACATCAGGCGTGACAGACTAACAATAAGAGTGACAGACTAACCTTAAGAGTGACAGACTAACATTAAGCGTGACAGACTAACAATAAGAGTGACAAACTAACATTAAGAGTGACAGACTAACATTAAGCGTTACAAACTAACATTAAGAGTGACAGACTAACATTAAGAGTGACAGACTAACATTAAGAGTGACAAACTAACATTAAGAGTGACAGACTAACATTAAGAGTGACAAACTAACATTAAGAGTGAAAGACTAACATTAAGAGTGACAGACTAACCTTAAGAGTGACAGACTAACATTAAGCGTGACAGACTAACAATAAGAGTGACAAACTAACATTAAGAGTGAAAGACTAACATTAAGCGTGACAAACTAACATTAAGCGTGACAGACTAACATTAAGAGTGACAGACTAATATTAAGAGTGACAGACTGACATCAAGCGTGACAGACTAACATTAAGCGTGACAAACTAACATTAAGCGTGACAAACTAACATTAAGAGTGACATACTAACATTAAGCGTGACAAACTAACATTAAGCGTGACATACTAACATTAAGCGTGACAGACTAACATTAAGAGTGACAGACTAACATTAAGCGTGACAGACTAACATTAAGAGTGACAGACTAACATTAAGAGTGACAGACTAACATTAAGAGTGACAGACTAACCTTAAACGTGACAGACTATCATTAAGATCGACAGACTAACATTAAGCGTGACAGACTAACATTAAGAGGGACAGACTAACCTTAAGAGTGACAGACTAACATTAAGAGTGACAGACTAACATTAAGAGTGACAGACTAACATTAAGCGTGACAGACTAACATTAAGAGTGACAGACTAACCTTAAGAGTGACAGACTAACATTAAGCGTGACAGACTAACAATAAGAGTGACAAACTAACATTAAGAGTGACAGACTAACATTAAGCGTGACAAACTAACATTAAGAGTGACAGACTAACATTAAGAGTGACAGACTAACATTAAGAGTGACAGACTAACATTAAGAGTGACAGACTAACATTAAGCGTGGCAGACTAACAATAAGAGTGACAAACTAACATTAAGAGTGACAGACTAACATTAAGCGTGACAAACTAACATTAAGAGTGACAGACTAACATTAAGAGTGACAGACTAACCTTAAGAGTGACAGACTAACATTAAGCGTGACAAACTAACATTAAGAGTGACAGACTAACCTTAAACGTGACAGACTAACATTAAGAGTGACAGACTAACATTAAGCGTGACAGACTAACATTAAGCGTGACAGACGAACATTAAGAGTGACAGACTAACCTTAAGAGTGACAGACTAACATTAAGCGTGACAGACTTACATTAAGCGTGACAAACTAACATTAAGAGTGACAGACTAACATTAAGCGTGACAAACTAACATTAAGCGTGACAGACTAACCTTAAGAGTGACAGACTAACATTAAGAGTGACAGACTAACATTAAGCGTGACAGACTAACATTAAGAGTGACAGACTAACCGTAAGAGTGACAGACTAACATTAAGCGTGACAGACGAACAGTAAGCGTGACAGACTAACATTAAGAGTGACAGACTAACATTAAGAGTGACAGACTAACATTAAGCGTGACAGACTAACATTAAGCGTGACAGACTAACATTAAGAGTGACAGACTAACATTAAGCGTGACAGACTAACATTAAGAGTGACAGACTAACATTAAGAGTGACAGACTAACCTTAAGCGTGACAGACTATCATTAAGAGCGACAGACTAACATTAAGCGTGACAGACTAACATTAAGCGTGACAAACTAACATTAAGAGTGACAGACTAACATTAAGCGTGAAAGACTAACAATAAGAGTGACAGACTAACCTTAAGAGTGACAGACTAACATTAAGCGTGACAGACTAACAATAAGAGTGACAAACTAACATTAAGAGTGACAGACTAACATAAAGCGTGACAAACTAACATTAAGAGTGACAGACTAACATTAAGAGTGACAGACTAACATTAAGAGTGACAAACTAACATTAAGAGTGACAGACTAACATTAAGAGTGACATACTAACCTTAAGAGTGACAGACTAACATTAAGCGTGACAGACTAACAATAAGAGTGACAAACTAACATTAAGAGTGAAAGACTAACATTAAGCGTGACAAACTAACATTAAGCGTGACAGACTAACATTAAGAGTGACAGACTAATATTAAGAGTGACAGACTGACATCAAGCGTGACAGACTAACATTAAGCGTGACAAACTAACATTAAGCGTGACAAACTAACATTAAGAGTGACAGACTAACATTAAGCGTGACAAACTAACATTAAGCGTGACATACTAACATTAAGCGTGACAGACTAACATTTAGAGTGACAGACTAACATTAAGCGTGACAGACTAACATTAAGAGTGACAGACTAACATTAAGCGTGACAGACTAACATTAAGAGTGACAGACTAACCTTAAACGTGACAGACTATCATTAAGAGCGACAGACTAACATTAAGCGTGACAGACTAACATTAAGAGGGACAGACTAACCTTAAGAGTGACAGACTAACATTAAGAGTGACAGACTAACATTAAGAGTGACAGACGAACATTAAGCGTGACAGACTAATATTAAGAGTGACAGACTGACATCAAGCGTGACAGACTAACATTAAGAGTGACAGACTAACATTAAGAGTGACAGACTAACATTAAGCGTGACAGACTAACATTAAGCGTGACAGACTAACATTAAGAGTTGCAGACTAACATTAAGAGTGACAGACTAACATTAAGCGTGACAGACTAACATTAAGAGGGACAGACTAACCTTAAGAGTGACAGACTAACATTAAGAGTGACAGACTAACATTAAGAGTGACAGACTAACATTAAGAGTGACATACTAACATTAAGCGTGACAGACTAACATTAAGAGTGACAGACTAACCTTAAGAGTGAGAGACTAACATTAAGCGTGACAGACTAACAATAAGAGTGACAAACTAACATTAAGAGTGACAGACTAACATTAAGCGTGACAAACTAACATTAAGAGTGACAGACTAACATTAAGAGTGACAGACTAACATTAAGAGTGACAAACTAACATTAAGAGTGACAGACTAACATTAAGAGTGACAAACTAACATTAAGAGTGAAAGACTAACATTAAGAGTGACAGACTAACCTTAAGAGTGACAGACTAACATTAAGCGTGACAGACTAACAATAAGAGTGACAAACTAAAATTAAGAGTGAAAGACTAACATTAAGCGTGACAAACTAACATTAAGCGTGACAGACTAACATTAAGAGTGACAGACTAATATTAAGAGCGACAGACTAACATTAAGCGTGACAGACTAACATTAAGAGGGACAGACTAACCTTAAGAGTGACAGACTAACATTAAGAGTGACAGACTAACATTAAGCGTGACAGACTAACATTAAGCGTGACATACTAACATTAAGCGTGACAGACTAACATTAAGAGTGACAGACTAACATTAAGAGTGACAGACTAACATTAAGCGTGACAGACTAA
Organism: Sepiola atlantica; assembly: GCA_963556195.1. Taxonomy (NCBI): domain Eukaryota; kingdom Metazoa; phylum Mollusca; class Cephalopoda; order Sepiida; family Sepiolidae; genus Sepiola; species Sepiola atlantica. Next base: position 2,050,599 of record OY744549.1, read on the forward strand.
CATTAAGAGTGACAGACTAACATTAAGCGTGACAGACTAACATTAAAACTTACAGACTAACATAAAGAGTGACAGACAAACATTAAGCGTGACAGACTAACATTAAGCGTGACAGACTAACATTAAAAGTGACAGACTATCATTAAGAGTGACAGACTAACATTAAGCGTGACAGACTAACATTAAGCGTGACAGACTAACATTAAGAGTGAAAGACTAACATTAAGAGTGACAGACTAACAGTAAGCGTGACAGACTAACATTAAGCGTGACAGACGAACATTAAGCGTGACAGACTAACATTAAGAGTGAAAGACTAACATTAAGAGTGAAAGACTAACATTAAGAGTGACAGAATAACCTTAAACGTGACAGACTATCATTAAGAGCGACAGACTAACATTAAGCGTGACAGACTAACATTAAGCGTGACAGACTAACATTAAGCGTTACAAACTAACATTAAGAGTGACAGACTAACATTAAGCGTGACAGACTAACATTAAGAGGGACAGACTAACCTTAAGAGTGACAGACTAACATTAAGAGTGACAGACTAACATTAAGAGTGACAGACTAACATTAAGAGTGACAGACTAACATTAAGCGTGACAGACTAACCTTAAGAGTGACAGACTAACATTAAGCGTGACAGACTAACAATAAGAGTGACAAACTAACATTAAGAGTGACAGACTAACATTAAGCGTGACAAACTAACATTAAGAGTGACAGACTAACATTAAGAGTGACAGACTAACATTAAGAGTGACAAACTAACATTAAGAGTGACAGACTAACATTAAGAGTGAAAGACTAACATTAAGAGTGACAGACTAACCTTAAGAGTGACAGACTAACATTAAGCGTGACAGACTAACAATAAGAGTGACAAACTAAAATTAAGAGTGAAAGACTAACATTAAGCGTGACAAACTAACATTAAGCGTGACAGACTAACATTAAGAGTGACAGACTAATATTAAGAGCGACAGACTAACATTAAGCGTGACAGACTAACATTAAGAGGGACAGACTAACCTTAAAAGTGACAGACTAACATTAAGAGTGACAGACTAACATTAAGCGTGACAGACTAACATTAAGCGTGACATACTAACATTAAGCGTGACAGACTAACATTAAGAGTGACAGACTAACATTAAGAGTGACAGACTAACATTAAGCGTGACAGACTAACATTAAGAGTGACAGACTAACATTAAGCGTGACAGACTAACATTAAAACTTACAGACTAACATAAAGAGTGACAGACAAACATTAAGCGTGACAGACTAACATTAAGCGTGACAGACTAACATTAAAAGTGACAGACTATCTTTAAGAGTGACAGACTAACATTAAGCGTGACAGACTAACATTAAGCGTGACAGACTAACATTAAGAGTGAAAGACTAACATTAAGAGTGACAGACTAACAGTAAGCGTGACAGACTAACATTAAGCGTGACAGACGAACATTAAGCGTGACAGACTAACATTAAGAGTGAAAGACTAACATTAAGCGTGACAGACTAACATTAAGCGTGACAAACTAACATTAAGCGTGACAGACTAACATTAAGCGGTACAAACTAACATTAAGAGTGACAGACTAACATTAAGCGTGACAGACTAACATTAAGCGTGACAAACTAACATTAAGCGTGACAAACTAACATTAAGAGTGACAAACTTACATTAAGAGTGACAAACTAACATTAAGCGTGACAGACTAACATTAAGAGTGACAAACTAACATTAAGAGTGACAAACTAACATTAAGCGTGACAGACTAACATTAAGCGTGACAAACTAACATTAAGCGTGACAGACTAACATTAAGCGTGACAAACTAACATTAAGCGTGACAAACTAACATTAAGAGTGAAAGACTAACATTAAGCGTGACAGACTAACATTAAGCGTGACAAACTAACATTAAGCGTGACAGACTAACATTAAGCGTGACAAACTAACATTAAGCGTGACAGACTAACATTAAGCGTGACAGACTAACATTAAGCGTGACAAACTAACATTAAGCGTGACAAACTAACATTAAGCGTGACAGACTAACATTAAGCGTGACAGACTAACATTAAGAGTGACAGACTAACCTTAAGAGTGACAGACTAACATTAAGCGTGACAAACTAACATTAAGAGTGACAAACTAACATTAAGCGTGACAAACTAACATTAAGAGTGACAGACTAACATTAAGCCTGACAAACTAACCTCAGAGTGACAGACTAACCTTAAGAGTGACAAACTAACATTAAGCGTGACAAACTAACATTAAGAGTGACAGACTAACATTAAGAGTGACAGACTAACCTTAAACGTGACAGACTATCATTAAGAGCGACAGACTAACATTAAGCGTGACAGACTAACATTAAGAGTGACATACTAACCTTAAGCGTGACAGACTAACATTGAGAGCGACAGACTAACATTAAGCGTGACAGACTAACATTAAGCGTGACAGACTAACATTAAGAGTGACAGACTAACATTAAGCGTGACAGACTAACATTAAGCGTGACAAACTAACATTAAGCGTGACAGACTAACCTTAAGAGTGACAGACTAACATTAAGAGTGACAGACTAACATTAAGCGTGACAGACTAACATTAAGAGTGACAGACTAACCTTAAGAGTGACAGACTAACATTAAGCGTGACAGACTAACATTAAGCGTTACAGACTAACATTAAGAGTGACAGACTAACATTAAGCGTGACAGACTAACAGTATGCGTGACAGACTAACAGTAAGCGTGACAGACTAACATTAAGAGTTACAGACTAACATTAAGAGTGACAGACTAACATTAAGAGTGACAGACTAACCTTAAGCGTGACAGACTAACATTAAGAGTGACAGACTAACCTTAAACGTGACAGACTATCATTAAGAGCTACAGACTAACATTAAGCGTGACAGACTAACATTAAGAGTGACATACTAACCTTAAGCGTGACAGACTAACATTAAGAGCGACAGACTAACATTAAGCGTGACAGACTATCATTAAGAGCGACAGACTAACATTAAGCGTAACAGACTAACATTAAGCGTGACAGACTAACATTAAGAGCGACAGACTAACATTAAGCGTGACAGACTAACATTAAGAGTGACAGACTAACCTTAAGCGTGACAAACTAACATTAAGAGTGACGGACTAACATTAAGAGTGACAGACTAACCTTAAGAGTTACAGATCGGTCGACGGCAGAAAGAATGAAAAAGGTTTCCTGTTGAAATGCGACGGTAGAGCTAAGCAGGACTGAACAAAAGAATTACAAAATGGTTGACGAGAAAACTAAACTCTTCTCAATTTCTTTCCCTTCTCTCTATATTCCCTTTCTCTTTTCCCCTTCTCACTTTCTCCCCCTTCTCTCTCTCTCTCACGTTATTTCCTTCTCTCTCTCTCTTCCCCCTTTACCCCTCTCTTTTTCTGTCACCCCCTTTCTCCCTCTTTAAACTTTATGTCTTCTTCCGTTAGCTTCTTCCTCTATTTTACGATTCCAAAAGGTTTTCATAAATAGTTGCAGTTTCAAATAATTCTGAAAACATTTCGGAATTTTGAAATATTTATGAAACTCTTGTGATGTCATAATAGATCTATTTCTCTTCCCCATGTTTTATTTTCACATACCGAGCGTGTATAGGCCCTTTATACACCCGTGTTGTCGTCGTTGTCGTCGTCGTTGTGAGCCCAGGTTGCTGATTGTCTGTCAACACAAAACCATCCAGACCCAATGTTCAGTTTTAAGCAGGATTTATTGAAAATAAAGAACAATCACAGAGACAGGTTGTTTTCGTATGCGAGAATGAGAGAGAAAGAGAGAGAGAGAGAGAGAGAGAAAGAGAGTAAGAAACAGAGGCAGACAGAGAGAGTGAGAAAGAGAAAGAAAGAGAAAGAGTGGGAAAGAGAAAAAGATAGAGAGAGGGAGAGTAAGAGAGAGAGGGAGAGAGAAAGGAAGAAAGAGTGAGAAAGAGAGAGGGAGAGGGAGAGAGTAAGAGAGAGGGAGAGAGAGAGAAAGAGAGAGAGACTGATTTATAAACGGATAGCTCGCCTCGCGACACTCGGCCATACTGTCCTCAATGGAGACAGTTGTCAGACGCATCCTTCCTCGTTGAAATATCGCCAACTAATATATTTATTTATTTATATATATATATATGTTTTTTTTTATTTATTTAGTTTTAATGGTTGAGAAACTTCTAAGACGATATATATATATATATATATATATATATATATATATATATATATATATATATATATATAGAGAGAGAGAGAGAGAGAGAGAGAGAGAGAGAGAGAGAGAGATACAGAGACCGGAAATCACGTGGTTTCGGAAATGCCACCTGATGACACACTGTGACTTTTGACCTTTAAACTTTTTCATGCAAACATGGCTGCCATAATTCAACACAGCAATCTACGCGTTTACCCATGAAAATTCTATTTTAAACTTAAGAATGACACACCAGCAAAAAATGATATTTCAAACTTAAAAATGACAGACCAGCAAAAATAATATTTCAAACTTAAGAATGACACACCAACGAAAATGTGATTTCAAACTTAAAAATGACAGACCAGCAAAAATAATATTTCAAACTTAAAAATGACACACCAGCAAAAATGATATTTCAAACTTAAAAATGACAGACCAGCAAAAATAATATTTCAAACTTAAAAATGACAGACCAGCAAAAATAATATTTCAAACTTAAAAATGACAGACCAGCAAAAATAATATTTCAAACTTAAAAATGACAGACCAGCAAAAATAATATTTCAAACTTAAAAATGACAGACCAGCAAAAATAATATTTCAAACTTAAAAATGACAGACCAGCAAAAATGATATTTCAAACTTAAAAATGACAGACCAGCAAAAATAATATTTCAAACTTAAAAATGACAGACCAGCAAAAATAATATTTCAAACTTAAAAATGACAGACCAGCAAAAATAATATTTCAAACTTAAAAATGACAGACCAGCAAAAATAATATTTCAAACTTAAAAATGACAGACCAGCAAAAATAATATTTCAAACTTAAAAATGACAGACCAGCAAAAATAATATTTCAAACTTAAAAATGACAGACCAGCAAAAATAATATTTCAAACTTAAAAATGACAGACCAGCAAAAATAATATTTCAAACTTAAAAATGACAGACCAGCAAAAATAATATTTCAAACTTAAGAATGACAGACCAGCAAAAATAATATTTCAAACTTAAAAATTACTGACATTCAATGAAAATGAAGCTATTAGAGTGTAAAGGGATGCTTCATTGCAACGATGGGACAGGGGCTGCAGCTTGGTAGACAGTGCGTGTCCTAGTAGGCTAGAAACTCTTTTTTTTGCACCTATGTCAAATTGTTTTGGACTAATTTCTTTTAAAAAAATTTTTTATCTCGCCAATAGTTATGTTTGTTAGTTGAAGATTGTCTTTCTAAATGTTAAGTTTGTGTAAACATACAACTGTACAATTTCACCTAACGAGCGTGTATAAATCCTTTATACACTCGTGTCGTCGCCACCGTCGCCACCGTCTCCGCCGTCGTCGTTGTGAACCCAGGTTGCTGATCGTCTGTCGACACAATATTTATGAAACTCTCTCGTCATGTCATAATAGACCTTCTCTTTTCACTTCTCTCTCATTTCATTTTCTTTCCCTTCTCTCTCTATTCTCTTCTCTCTTTCCTTTTCTCTCCTTCCTTTTCTCTCTCTTCTCTCTCTCTTCCTTCTTTTCTTTCTTTACCCCTTTCTTTTTTTATTCCCTCCTCTCTCTCTCTCTCTCTCTCTCTCTCTTTAACCTTTATGCCTTCTTCCTCTTGCTTCTTTTCTCTATTTGACCATTCAAGATGTTGCAACAATACTTAAGGCATAAGAGATGTAAAGGTCAAGTATCAAAATGCGTAAGAAATGTAAAGGTCAAGTACCAAAATGCATAAGAGATGTAAAGGTCAAGTATCAAAATGCATAAGAGATGTAAAGGTCAAGTACAAAAATGCACTAGAGTTGTAAAGGTCAAGTACCAAAATGCATAAGAGATGTAAAGGTCAAGTATCAAAATGCATAAGAGATGTAAAGGTCAAGTACCAAAATACATAAGAGATGTAAAGGTCAAGTATCAAAATACATAAGAGATGTAAAGGTCAAGTACCAAAATGCATAAGAGATGTAAAGGTCAAGTATCAAAATGCATAAGAGATGTAAAGGTCAAGTACCAACATGCATAAGAGATGTAAAGGTCAAGTACCAAAATGCATAAGAGATGTAAAGGTCAAGTACCAACATGCATAAGAGATGTAAAGGTCAAGTACCAAAATGCATAAGAGATGTAAAGGTCAAGTACCAAAATGCATAAGAGATGCAAAGGTCAAGTACCAAAATGCATAAGAGATGTAAAGGTCAAGTATCAAAATGCATAAGAGATGTAAAGGTCAAGTACCAAAATGCATAAGAGATGTAAAGGTCAAGTACCAAAATGCATAAGAGATGTAAAGGTCAAGTACCAAAATGCATAAGAGATGTAAAGGTCAAGTACCAAAATGCATAAGAGATGTAAAGGTCAAGTACCAAAATGCATAAGAGATGTAAAGGTCAAGTACCAAAATGCATAAGAGATGTAAAGGTCAAGTACCAAAATGCATAAGAGATGTAAAGGTCAAGTACCAAAATGCATAAGAGATGTAAAGGTCAAGTACCAAAATGCATAAGAGATGTAAAAGTCAAGTACCAAAATGCATAAGAGATGTTAAGGGCCTCACGGATTGGCTGTCAGGCATTGCAACCCCTTTTTAGTATAGGTGTCACATGAGCCAGCCCTTAAAAACCCTTGTATTCGGCTTCCCGCTCTCTTTTTCCATGACTCTGCTCGAATCAACAACACATCGGCTGGTCTTCTCAGTGATACAGCCCACGACGGCATCACAGAGAATGACGTCCCGCCGATACCCGAACTCTATACAGGCTCTTTTTCAACGACTCCACTCCAGTCAACAACACATCAGGCGGTCTTCTCAGTGATACAGCCCACGACGGCATCACGGAGAATGATCTCCCGCCGTTACCAGAACTCTAAAACAGATAAGTTCTCGCGAACCACGTTTTCGCAACCACCTCTCTTCCATCCTCTCTATGATTTACCAATGCCTAATGAACTTTTTTGAAACTGTAAATACTCGATCCAACTTTCTCTTTCTTACTAAATTGATATGAAATTACACCCTTGTGTTTTGTGTTCCTTCTTCAGACTTCCGTCCTATACATATCTTTGATGAATTTATCTGCACATGGTTACCCCATTCGCACGTGGGAGAATTGAACTTTATTTCAGGATTATTTTAATCCTAACAGTAAAGGTCAAGTACCAAGCGTTAAGGTCCAAGAAAACGACTTCGTTGAAAGCTAAAAAAACTCTACAACATATCGAAAACCCCATTAGCGCAGAAAAACAGGTGGCTCGTCCACTGTTCGCAGGAAGTCACGTGGGTCTGTCTTTGTGTATGTTTCCAGCGAAGACAACATCATGTCATTCCACAACTTTGAAAAGAGACTCGACTCAGATATCTCTATTAAGTTGTTGTCAACTATTTGCAAGCACCCTGTCAGAAAAGGATGATCGCGAGAAGACCATGCACGTGACAGCCCCGTGTCACACCTCCGATGAACCCTACAAGTTGCTGTATGAGAACTTCTGTCACAACATCTGGCCCTCCAAATCGCTTGATGGAAACCCAATGGACTATAATGTGTGGAGCGCAGTTGAAAAAGACACCAACCGTACCGCCTGCAACAGCAAAGAAGAGTGTTTTTCCATTATCAAACTGGTTTTAAGGCGTGTCTCGAATGACACCGTGAAAGCCGCGTTCTCCCGTTTCAGGTCACACCTGGCGCTCATGTTTAAGATTAAGGGTTGCTTCTCCAAATAAGCGCAAAATATCCTTCAAGAGATGTACTGCATTTCAGGATGGCATTAATTATTTGCCAGGATATGACACTTTTCTTTTCTTTTCCCAAAAGTGTCAAATCTTTCTCGAAATCTCTGTGTATAATCAATTTTCTTTCCCTCTACATTTTAACAACACTGAGAAGGTCCTTCACGGTGGCTTCAAACATGAGCATGACAGACCAAGGAAAGTTCGATTTTAAATTTAAGCGTGACAGACTCATGAATTGACCGACAAACGATCCGAGTCTATATTCTATCCATGCGTTTAGGTATTTGAACTAAAATGAAATAATACTTCAAACTTAATTGTGACAGACCCAAGACACTTTATTGTGACAAACCCAAAAACTTTATTGTGACAGACCCAAGAAACTTTATTATGACGGACCCAAGAAACTTTATTATGACAGACCCAATAAACTTTATTGTGACAGACCCAAGAAACTTTATTATGACAGACCCAAGAAACTTTATTATGACGGACCCAAGAAACTTTATTATGACAGACCCAAAAACTTTATTATGACAGACCCAATAAACTTTATTATGACAGACCCAAGAAACTTTATTATGACAGACCCAAGAAAATTTATCATGACGGACCCAAGAAACTTTATTATGACAGACCCAAGAAACTTTATTATGACAGACCCTAGAAAGTTTATTATGACGGACCAAAGAAACTTTATTATGACAGACCCAATAAACTTTATTGTGACAGACCCAAGAAACTTTATAATGACAGACCCAAGAAACTTTATTATGACGGACCCAAGAAACTTTATTATGACAGACCCAAGAAACTTTATTATGACAGACCCAAGAAACTTTATTATGACAGACCCAAGAAACTTTATTATGACAGACCCAATAAACTTTATTATGACAGACCCAAGAAAATTTATCATGACGGACCCAAGAAACTTTATTATGACAGACCCAAGAAACTTTATTATGACAGACCCTAGAAAGTTTATTATGACGGACCCGAGGAACTTTATTATGACGGACCCAAGAAACTTTATTATGACAGACCCCAGAAACTTTATTATGACGGACCCAAGAAACTTTATTTCGACAGACCCAAGAAACTTTATTATGACAGAGCCAAGAAACTTTATTATGACAGACCCAATAAACTTTATTATGACGGACCCAAGTAAATTTATTGTGACAGACCCAAGAAAATTTATCATGACGGACCCAAGAAACTTTATTATGACAGACCCAATAAACTTTATTATGACAGACCCAAGAAAATTTATCATGACAGACCCAAGAAACTTTATTATGACGGACCAAAGAAACTTTATTATGACAGACCCAATAAACTTTATTATGACAGACCCAAGAAACTTTATTATGACAGACCCTAGAAAGTTTATTATGACGGACCCGAGGAACTTTATTATGACGGACCCAAGAAACATTATTATGACAGACCCAAGAAACTTTATTATGACAGACCCAAGAAACTTTATTATGACAGACCCAACAAACTTTATTATGACGGACCCAAGTAAATTTATTGTGACAGACCCAAGAAAATTTATCATGACGGACCCAAGAAACTTTATTATGACAGACCCAAGAAACTTTATTATGACAGACCCAATAAACTTTATTGTGACAGACCCAAGAAACTTTATTGTGACAGACACAAGAAACTTTATTGAGACAGACCCAAAAAACTTCATTATGCCAGACCCAAGAAACTTTATTGTGACAGACCCAAGAAACTTTATTGTGACAGACCCAAAGTTACTTTATAATGACAGACCCAAGAAACATTATTGTGAAAGACCCAAGAAACTTTATTGTGACAGACCCAAGAAACTTTATTGTGACAGACACAAGAAACTTTATTGAGACAGACGTAATACACTTAATTGTGACAGACCCAAAGTGACTTTATTATGACAGACCCAAGAAACATTATTGTGAAAGACCCAAGAAACTTTATTGTGACAGACCCAAAAAACTTTATTGTGACAGACCCAAGAAACTTTATTGTGACAGACCCAAGCAACTTTATTGTGACAGACCTAAGAATGTTGATTGTGACAGACTCAATAAACTTTATTATGACAGACCGAAGAAACTTTATTATGACAGACCCAATAAACTTTATTATGACAGACCTAAGAATGTTGATTGTGACAGACTCAAGAGACTTTATTGTGACAGACCCACGAAACTTTATCATGACAGACCAAATTAACTTCATTATGACAGACCCAAGAAACTTTATTGAGACAGACCCAAAAAACTTTATAATGACAGACCCAAAGAACTTTATTGTGACAGACCCAAGAAACTTTATTATGACAGACCCAAAAACTTTATTGTGACAGACCTAAGAAACTTTATTTTGACAGACCAAAGAAACTTTATTGAGACAGACCCAAAAAACTTTATTGTGACAGACCCGAAGTGACTTTATTATGACAGACCCAAGAAACTTTATTATGAGAGACCCAAGAAACTTTATTATGACAGACCCAATAAACTTTATTATGACAGACCCAATAAACTTTATTATGACGGACCCAAGTAAATTTATTGTGACAGACCCAAGAAAATTTATCATGACGGACCCAAGAAACTTTATTATGACAGACCCAAGAAACTTTATTATGACAGACCCAAGAAACTTTATTATGCCAGACCCAAGAAACTTTATTGTGACAGACCCAAGAAACTTTATTGTGACAGACCCAAAGTGACTTTATTATGACAGACCCAAGAAACATTATTGTGAAAGACCCAAGAAACTTTATTGTGACAGACCCAAGAAACTTTATTGTGACAGACACAAGAAACTTTATTGAGACAGACCCAAAAAAACTTCATTATGCCAGACCCAAGAAACTTTATTGTGACAGACCCAAGCAACTTTATTGTGACAGACCTAATACACTTTATTGTGACAGACCCAAAGTGACTTTATTATGACAGACCCAAGAAACATTATTGTGAAAGACCCAAGAAACTTTATTGTGACAGACCCAAAAAACTTTATTGTGACAGACCCAAGAAACTTTATTGTGACAGACCCAAGCAACTTTATTGTGACAGACCTAATACACTTTATTGTTACAGACCCAAGAAACTTGATTATGACAGACCCAAGAAACTTTATTGTGACAGCCACAAGAAACTTCATTATAACAGACCCAAGAAACTTTATTGTGACAGACCTAAGAAACTTTATTGTGACAGACCCAAGAAACATTATTATGACAGACCTAAGAATGTTGATTGTGACAGACTCAATAAACTTTATTATGACAGACCGAAGAAACTTTATTATGACAGACCCAATAAACTTTATTATGACAGACCTAAGAATGTTGATTGTGACAGACTCAAGAAACTTTATTGTGACAGACCCACGAAACTTTATCATGACAGACCAAATAAACTTCATTATAACAGACCCAAGAAACTTTATTGAGACAGACCCAAAAAACTTTATAATGACAGACCCAAAGAACTTTATTGTGACAGACCCAAGAAACTTTATTATGACAGACCCAAAAACTTTATTGTGACAGACCTAAGAAACTTTATTTTGACAGACCAAAGAAACTTTATTGAGACATACCCATAAAACTTTATTGAGACAGACCCAAGAAACTTTATTGTGACAGACCCAAGAAACTTTATTATGACAGACCCAAAAACTTTATTGTGACAGACACAAGAAAATTTATTGAGACAGACCCAAAAAACTTCATTATGCCAGACCCAAGAAACTTTATTGTGACAGACCCAAGCAACTTTATTGTGACAGACCTAATACACTTTATTGTGACAGACCCAAAGTGACTTTATTATGACAGACCCAAGAAACATTATTGTGAAAGACCCAAGAAACTTTATTGTGACAGACCCAAAAAACTTGATTATGACAGACCCAAGAAACTTTATTGTGACAGCCCCAAGAAACATCATTATAACAGACCCAAGAAACTTTATTGTGACAGACCTAAGAAACTTTATTGTGACAGACCCAAGAAACTTTATTATGACAGACCTAAGAATGTTGATTGTGACAGACTCAAGAAACTTTATTGTGACAGACCGAAGAAACTTTATTATGACAGACCCAATAAACTTTATTATGACAGACCTAAGAATGTTGATTGTGACAGACTCAAGAAACTTTATTGTGACAGACCCACGAAACTTTATCATGACAGACTAAATAAACTTCATTATGACAGACCCAAGAAACTTTATTGAGACAGACCCAAAAAACTTTATAATGACAGACCCAAAGAACTTTATTGTGACAGACCCAAGAAACTTTATTATGACAGACCCAAAAACTTTATTGTGACAGAATTAAGAAACTTTATTTTGACAGACCAAAGAAACTTTATTGAGACATACCCATAAAACCTTATTGAGACAGACCCAATAAACTTTATTGTGACAGACAAAAGAAACTTTATTGTGACAGACCTAAGACACTTTATTATGACAGACCCAAGAAACTTTATCATGACGGACCCAAGAAACTTTATTATGACAGACCCAATAAACTTTATTGTGACAGACCCAAGAAACTTTATTATGACAGACCCAAGAAACTTTATTATTACAGACCCAAGAAACTTTATTATGACAGACCCAAGAAACTTTATTGTGACAGACCCAAGAAACTTCATTATGACAGACTCAAAAAGTGCAATTTAAAATTTGAGCGTGACGAAACAACGAAAATCTGATTTCAAACAGAATTGTGACAGACCAACATTATTACTATAGAAAACTTGAGCGTGACAGACAACCGAAAAATCTACTTCAAACTTAAGCGTGACAGACAACGTTGAGTCCGTTTAATGTGCACGGTTTTACCGATGCAAGTGTTGTTTTAAACTAAAGCGTTACCGACACAAAGAATGGTGGATTAGCGAGCAGAGATCCTTAAAAAGATCCATCGAATATCAGCTGCGTCCAGTTGATTTGCAGGAGTTAGCGATGAAAGTGCTATTTTTAACTGAAGCCTGACAGACGCGGCAACTGACAGAACGACGGACAATGTTCTCATAGAAATACATGGTCGCATCTAAATAAGTTGCGTCCATTCAATCTGCCGGATTTAGCGATGAAATGTATGTTTCAAACTGGAGCGTGACGGACGCGCCACATAGCGGAACATCTAGCAAATGGTCCCCTCGAAGTCTTTGGACGCATCTAAAATAAGTTGCGTCCAATAAATCTGCAGAGTTTAAAAATTAAAACGCTATTTCGTGCCGATGAAATTGATGTTTCAAACTGAAGCGTGACGGACGCGTCAAATCGGCGGACCAACGGACCGAGATTTTTATTGACTCTCTTGGACGTATCTAATATGAATTGCGTCGATCCAACGTGCTATTTCGTACTGAAGCGTGACGCACGCACGAACCGTATACATATTCTTTAACCCATCTAAAATAAGTTGCGTCCTTTAGAACCTGAAGAGTTTAGCGATTAAATTGACATTTCGGGTTTCTTTTACTTTACTCAACAGACTAAAAACGCTCAAAAAACAAATATACAACAAATAAAACTAACTGTAGGCGATAAAAGTTATTTTCAAACTTACCTGTGGCATTTGTTTGTATTTTTAACCCGTTCGAAGTGCTATTTATTAGAAATTAAATTATTCATCTCACCAACATCGCACAAATCCAAGATGGCGATCGTAGGGGGGGGGGGTATGTAAGAGAAAGAGGACCGTCCGCCATTTTTTTTTGTGCAAAAAAAAACAAGAATTTTTTTTTTACATCTAATAAAAACCGATGTATACTACGTAAAAATACAAACAAATGTCATAGCTACGTAGGAAAATATCTATTCTCGACGTAGGTCGCCTTTACTTGTTGCATATTTATGTTTTTAAACACTTTCTCGTTTGTTTTTTTTTGACCCCGTTCACGACTCAGCGGAGTAAACCCGTTTTTTTTAATAAAAAATATTTTTTAATGAATCAAATATGTTGAAATGTCTTCTTTTTATTGATACAAATAAAGTTTTGAAATGTCTTGTATTTTGTGAAACAGCAACATAATATGTGTTTTGATTTTTTAATGAAAATATAATAAAATAGCTTAGTATTTTAATAGTAATCTTTAAAGCGACTCTGCGGACTAAAGTAAAAGATACCCGACATTTCAAACTAAAGAGCGACGAATGGGGCGACAGACAGAGCGCCCATTACAGAGACGAGTGGAGACGCGTCTGATAAAGACGTACAAAAGATGTCGCCTTCTTTGATCCAGACTGCTATAGTTGTGCGACAGTTTTTTTTTTTTTTTGCAAGGTAAACTGAATTTCGTGAAAAACTGGAAACACGAATAGCAGCAGACGCGCCAAAAAAAGAAACAAAATTTGAAAGAAACGGCGGAAGTGGGCGACAATCGAAGCTCAGCTGATAAAGACGTCGACTTTCGTGATTCGTGTCGCCTGCGCATTCGACCGTGGCCTCATTCTGCAACCTAATTAAAATATCACTCGCGCATAAGTCGACAGGCAAACGAGTGGGTCGTGTTCGCGCCATTTGGCTCAGACAGGTGCATACACGAAGGATACGACTGCCATTCAATTACCAACTATTTTTATTTACGGATCTTGGAATCCGTTTTCTTAGATTCCGTACAGAGTCTCGTTACGTCACGTCCGCACAGAGGTTATCGCCATCTGTAAAACACATCGAAAAGTGTAGTATCTGTTCCGATGGATACTGCACGCCTGTCCTGTGCAGTTCTAGGAGGTCCACCCTCCCAGGCTTCGCCTCCCCTCTTTGGGGAGGAGTAAGTTTATTGCTTACTGTCTGAGGCGCCCCTACCGGGGAATGCCGACGGGGCTGCCCAGGCAATTTTTAAATGGCCAGAGTGCTCACCTCTCGAGCGCTGGCTTTTAACCCCACTTGCTCGACCCGATCTTGGGTCACATCTTACTTGTGGGAGTAAGATAAAACTGGCCTTGTGCCTAACTCCGCGAGGAGTAAATAAACATCGAATCGATATTCGTTTTTTTTTGTTCCTTCCGTTTTTAGTGACGCACGTGTTCGTGTATTTTTTCCATCTAGTGTGTTCTCTTGAATACACACACACACGAAAGTCAAACTAAACAAATAGAATAAAATATTTCTGAATTTTTGAGATGAGGATTGATAATTTGTATAATTTTGGTATATTCGGACTACATTTCGCATCTAATAAACCGGTATTGTCCGGGCCTTTGGGTCTGGATTTACGCCAGTCTATTGAGGGTTGCCGGTCCTGTGCAGCTCTAGGAGGTGCACCCTCCCAGGCTTTTCCTCCCCTCTTCAGGGAGGAGTAAGTTTATTGCTTACTGTCTGAGGCGCCTCTACCGGGGAATGCCGACGGGGCTGCCCAGGCAATTTTTAAATGGCCAGAGTGCTCACCTCTCGAGCGCTGGCTTATCTAATCCCACTTTCCCGACCTTGTGTCACATCTTACCTTGTGGGAGGTAGATAAATAACTTTAAGGTCAACATTTCTCATCTTGAGTGTTATCATCGCAACGTTTCGGCCGCTGTAACCTCGGGAATCTGGGCGGAATTTCGAACGGAACTCTTTATTTAATCCCGTGACGCAGTGGATATGGTACTAAGTTAACTTCAGTTCTAAGTGATAGTCATCTGAAGGTTGAAGGTTCAATCCTCGGTGCGGGCGATACGAAGAATTGCGAATTACTGAAGATTTTCTGACGGAACCACAGCATGCCACCCCCGTGGATTAAATAAATGGTTCTGTTCGAAATTCCGAAAATGATAAGCATGGAAATGACAAAAAATAGGCCTACGGGTCGAAGTATTACGCATTTAGAGAGAGCAGAAAGTGACTAACTCTCGCTTCCCTTATTTTGTCCTTTAGTCATCACATTTCATGAGCGATATTTCTGACAAAGGGGGAAGAATTGCTGTTTTGGTGGTCGAAAGCTATCTACCTAACACTTATCGTTGGCTAGTTTTTGACCTTGAAGTAGTATTTTTTTTTAGCTCCTTACATCAAGTGGCTTCATGACTTGTCTGGAGCGATTTCCATAAAATAAAAAATGCATAACAATAGGGGGCAGTACTGATTATATTGATATTTGGTGCTTATGGACTGTAGGTCCCCCCCCCCAATTTTTTAATCTTTAATTTGAGGAGAGTCAAATAAGGGGGAGAGAACTCTAGTTTCAAGTTTCAACCACGATGTATCTTAAAATGGATTTTACTATTGTAAATATTCTAAAATAAAGTTTTAAAAAATGTGTGCGTAAAAAGATGATTTAGGAATAAAAACAATCACATCACATTCGGCACTAATAAAAAATAAAATGATTTTGAAAAATAAAATGATTTTGAAAATGAAATGATTTTGAAAAATAAAATGATTTTGAAAAATAAAATGATTTTGAAAAATAAAATGATTTTGAAAAATAAAATGATTTTGAAAAATTAAATGATTTTGAAAAATAAAAATGATTTTGAAAAATAAAATGATTTTGAAAAATAAAATGATTTTGAAAATGAAATGATTTTGAAAAAGAAAATGATTTTGAAAAATAAAATGATTTTGAAACATAAAATGATTTTGAAAAAGAAAATGATTTTGAAAAATAAAATGATTTTGAAAAATAAAATGATTTTGAAACATAAAATGATTTTGAAAAATAAAATGATTTTGAAAAATAAAATGATTTTGAAACATAAAATGATTTTGAAAAAGAAAATGATTTTGAAAAAGAAAATGATTTTGAAAAAGAAAATGATTTTGAAAAAGAAAATGATTTTGAAAAATAAAATGATTTTGAAACATAAAATGATTTTGAAAAAGAAAATGATTTTGAAAAATAAAATGATTTTGAAAAATAAAATGATTTTGAAAAATAAAATGATTTTGAAACATAAAATGATTTTGAAAAAGAAAATGATTTTGAAAAAGAAAATGATTTTGAAAAATAAAATGATTTTGAAAAATAAAATGATTTTGAAACATAAAATGATTTTGAAAAAGAAAATGATTTTGAAAAAGAAAATGATTTTGAAAAAGAAAATGATTTTGAAAAATGAAATGACTTTGAAAATAAAATGATTTTGAAAAATAAAAATGATTTTGAAAAATAAAAATGATTTTGAAACATAAAATGATTTTGAAAAATAAAATGATTTTGAAAAATAAAATGATTTTGAAAAAGAAAATGATTTTGAAAAATAAAATGATTTTGAAAAATAAAATGATTTTGAAAAAGAAAATTATTTTGAAACATAAAATGATTTTGAAAAATAAAATGATTTTGAAAAATAAAATGATTTATTAAAATAAATTATCACAGAAGAAGGAAAAAATATGTAAATGGAAGGAAAAAAACATGAAACACGGGAAATAAAGTTTTTGAAATAAATGACAATTTTACATTTGGTAAAATTCGTTTTAAAACAGTTCCTTTTACGTATACATTTTTTAAAAATTTATTTTAGAATAATTACAATAGTAAAATCCATTTTAAGATACATCGTGGTTGAAACTTGAAACTAGAGTTCGCTTCCCCTTATTTGACTCTCCTCAACTTAAAGATAACAATTTCTTTTCGAACCTACATTCCACAAGCACCTGATATTTTCCCAGTAAGATTGGCAATATATTTGATGTAAGTCTTACATAATAAACTTTCTGTTCATGTTTACAGGAATGGCCATAATAAGGGACTCTTAAAAGGTCAAGGGAGAAAATTAAAAAAAAAAAATGATATACATGGAAATGACAAAAATAGGCCTACGGGTCGATGTTTTATGCATTTTACAACAATAGGGGGCAGCACTGGTTATATTGATATTTTTACCCCCCCCCTTATTATGTACGTGACACGTTAGGAATGCTTCTTGCCAAGTTTGGTTCAGTTTTGTCCAAACGTTTTGGAACCTATACGACACAGATGGAAGGGAATGGTTAAATCCTTGGAAAGACAAGCATCGATGGGTCCATCTGTGGTTGAGATGATACATTTTCATTAGATTTTATGGAGATCGGATCTGTACTTTTCGTGCAATTTTATTAATTAACGATCGTAAATAAATATATAAAGATTTTGAAAGTTAACACTTGTTCCGTGTCGTTTAAGTGCGGCTGAAGATTAATTCTATTCCATGAAAAATGCCAGTATACTGAAATCATGTGCCCTTAATAGGGTTAAGATGAAAATTCATATACACTAAATGTACAAAAGCAAGGAAATTCCCAAATTTTTACACTTTTATTGTCATTAAGGGTATGCGAGCACAACAGGGCTATGTATTTTACTGGTAGGAATTTTTCTTCAGCGCACCTCACACACTTCATCCACTCATGCATAGAGATTTATACTGTAGTGATGTGATAATGCAATGGTTTGGTTGATATGTAGTCATACCCTTAATGACAATAAAAGTGTAAAAATTTGGGAATTTCCTTGCTTTTGTACATTTAGTGTATATGAATTTTCATCTTAACCCTATTAAGGGCATATGATTTCAGTATACTGGCATTTTTCATGGAATGTCACTACTTTTGTAAAGTCTATGCCTCAAGACAATGGTCATTTTTAAGGTTTTTTTTAATTTTCTGGAAAACTAAGGTATATGGTAAACTGAAATTAAAATGCCATCAACTAGACCCTAGAACCTCTATCTCTGCCAAAAATCATCTGAATCCATCAAATAGTTGATGAGATACACGGTGGCACATACGTACGTACGTACACACGCATAACACAGATAACATGATTTCATGATTGAACTTTCCGGATCTCTGGGTTGCCTTGACTAATGATGCTGAAATTCTACACACTTATAGAACCTATCAAATGAAAATTTTGTGCAAAGTTTTAACTAATTTGGTTTATTGGTTTTTGAGTTATGATTGATCAAAGAAATGAGATTTCTAGCATAGGCCGTTTTTGAAGTCTATTAAGGGATAGAGCGCTATCGCGCCTCCTTTGATTCTATATCCATCGTTTTGAATTTAAAGTGCGTGTTAAATAATTTCTTGTTCAACTCATACAGTTGAGTGTATTTTCGTTGTTACGTACACCTGCGATTTTTAATGGCGGGTTAGGATTTCACAGGGTCAAGCGATTCTCTCTGAGTAACGTGAGAAAAAAAGTCGGCGGTTGTATACATCACGCGACTCGGTGTATGAATTGCGATTCGAAAATATAATTCATTGAGTTTTACAACCCAGCAGCAAGAAACCGGTTTTTTATACTGTCCTTGTGGCTCTCATGAACTACCCCCATCAGTAAAACTAGACCTTGTATCACACTTAGCCCTCGTGGGAATGTTGCTAATAGAGGCAAGAAAACAAGACAAGATACGTACATTAACATAATCTAAAAAAAAAAAAGATACCCTAACTGTTGTGGGGTACAAATCACCCCTATTGAAGAACTAATGGAAGCAACCATCTATAATAAATACCATGGTTGCAAAGACTCAAACAGGGGACATTCCTATTCATGTTTTACCGCATGGTAGGAATCCGGTCATCTCCTACCACATTTAGTGGCGTTACTGTATTGCTATGAATAAATACATTGTATATTTTAACCTGTCACAATTTGTGGTTGTTACCTTTGTGACCCCTAGCACGGGTCTACAACAGAAAGGAAGCGAAATAAGGAAGCAGCCTCTGTAAACCTATTACTTCTGTACTTTGTATTAATATGATAGAAGTGAGAAAGGAAGCGAAGTGAAGAAGCAGCCTCTCTAAACCCATTACTTCTGTACTTTGTATTAATATAATAGACCTGAGAAAGGAAGCGAAGTGAGGAAGCAGCCTCTGTAAACCCATTACTTCTGTACTTTGTATTAATATCAAACAGAGGACATTTCCTATCATGTGAGAGTCCTCGTACCACGTGTGGTATCTGATCCGATGGATACTACACCCTATAGACAGGCAATTTTTAATGGCTAAAGCGCTCACGTTCTCGGGTGCTGGCTTTTCAAATCCCACTTTCCGACCTTGTGTCACATACTCCTATAGTGGGTAGGTGTTAAATATCGAGGACATTCCTATCATGTGAGTGTCCACGTGTGGTATCTGTTCCGATGGATACTACACCCTATAGACCGGTGTTGTCTTGGCCTTCGGGGCATGATTCCGCCGGTCTATGGGTCTGTCCTGTGCAGTTCTAGGACGTCCACCCTCCCAGGCTTTGCCTCTCCTCTTTGGGGAGGAGTAAGTTGATAGCTTACTGCCTGAGGCGCCCCTACCGGGGAATGCCGACGGGGCTGTCCAGGCAATTTTTAATGGCTAAAGCGCTCACCTCTCGGGCGCTGGCTTTTCAAATCCCACTTTCCGACCTTGTGTCACATACTCCTATAGTGGGTAGGTGTTAAATATCGAGGACATTCCTATTCATGTTTTACCGCATGGTAGGAATCCGGTCATCTCCTACCACATTTAGTGGCGTTACTGTATTGCTATGAATAAATACATTGTATATTTTAACCTGTCACAATTTGTGGTTGTTATCTTTGTGACCCCTAGCACGGGATCACAACACTGGCGACGAGGATGAGATGCGAACTCACGCGGGGAAACCCCAATGGATTAGCAATCCATCCTCGTCGCCAGTGTTGTAGACCCGTGCTAGGGGTCACAAAGATAACAACCACAAATTGTTAAAATATACAATGTATATTGTTACCTGTCACAATTTGTGGTTGTTATCTTTGTGACCCCTAGCACGGGTCTACAACACTAACCCATACCCTAACCCTAACCCTAACCCTAACCCTTACCTTAACCCTAACCCGTCAATGAAAGCGACCATTGGATACAGGCCTTAATATAACATAACATATAACATAACATATATTTGGGAAAAAGGCTTTTGCCTGTAACTCCCGTTCCTTTCCTTCTTGTCCACTATATCAGTTCGTGCACAGGTCTGACTGAATATTGTCTGTGAAGCCAATGTTTGTCCAACTTGCACTTGAAGTCGTTTATGTCTGTTGCGTCGATGACCCAGTCTGGCAGAGAATTCCAATTGTTCACAACCCGTATCCCAAAGGAATACTTTCTGATGTTTAGCCTACTATGCGTCTTTTCCAGTTTCAGGTTGTGACCTCTTGTCCCGGTGATCTTGCTGAGGGGTAGCAGTCTCTCATGGTCCATGTTGTCTTTGCCTGTGAGGATCTTGAACGTCTGGGATGCTCGGCCTTTTGGTCGAGATCAAAGTGTAGTATCTGTTCCGATGGATACTGCACCCCATAGACTGGTATTGTCTTGGCTTTCGGGGCTTGATTTACGCCGGTCTATGGGTCTGTCTTGTGCAGTTCTAGGAGGTCCACCCTCCCAGGCTTTGCCTCCCCTCTTTGGGGAGGAGTAAGTTAATTGCTTACTGCTTGAGGCGCCCCTACCGGGGAATGCCGACGGGGCTGCCCAGGCAATTTTTAATGGTCAGAGTGCTCACCTCTCGGGCGCTGGCTTTTCAACCCCCACTTTCCGACCCGAGCTTGGGTCACATCTTACTTGTGGGAGTAGGATAAAAACTGGCCCTGTGCCTAACTCCTGGAGAGGAGTAAATTACTCATATCTCCACGTTCCCTTCTATAGTACATGGACGGGAGCTTCATGTGCCCCAGCCTATCTTCGTATGGCAGGTCCACAAGTGTAGGGCACAATTTGGTTGCTCGGCGCTGGACTTTTTCAACCTTGTCAATATCACCGACAAACTGATGGACTCGTGATGCATTTCCGTACTCAAGGATGGGCCTCACCATTGAGGTGTAGAGCTTCGTGATCACGGTCTTGTCTTTGCTAACAATTGTTTGTTTTGTTGTCCCAAGTTTTTTTTCAAGCAATACAATTTTAAAAGTTTGAAGACCATTTTCTATGTCTTTCTTTCTTGGTCTTTCTTTCTTTTTTCTTTTTCTTTCTTTTTTTTTCTTTTTCTTTCTTTATTTTTCTATGTCTTTCTTGGTCTTTCTTTCTTCTTTCTTTTTCTTTCTTTTTTTTTCTTTTTCTTTCTTTATTTTTCTATGTCTTTCTTTCTTGATCTTTCTTTTTTCTTTTTCTTTCTTTTTTTTTCTTCTTTTTCTTTCTTTATTTTTCTATGTCTTTCTTTCTTGGTCTTTCTTTCTTTTTTCTATGTCTTTCTTTTTTTTTCTTTTTCTTTCTTTCTTTATTTTTCTATGTCTTTCTTTCTTGGTCTTTCTTTCTTTTTTCTTTTTCTTTCTTTTTTTTTCTTTTTCTTTCTTTCTTTCTTTATTTTTCTTTGTCTTTCTTTCTTGGTCTTTCTTTCTTTTTTCTTTTTCTTTCTTTTTTTTTCTTTTTCTTTCTTTCTTTATTTTTCTATGTCTTTCTTTCTTGGTCTTTCTTTCTTTTTTCTTTTTCTTTCTTTTTTTTCTTTTTCTTTCTTTCTTTATTTTTCTTTGTCTTTCTTTCTTGATCTTTCTTTTTTCTTTTTCTTTCTTTTTTTTCTTTTTCTTTCTTTCTTTCTTTATTTTTCTATGTCTTTCTTTCTTGGTCTTTCTTTCTTTTTTCTTTTTCTTTCTTTTTTTTTCTTTTTCTTTCTTTCTTTATTTTTCTATGTCTTTCTTTCTTGGTCTTTCTTTCTTTTTTCTTTTTCTTTCTTTTTTTTCTTTTTCTTTCTTTCTTTATTTTTCTTTGTCTTTCTTTCTTGATCTTTCTTTTTTCTTTTTCTTTCTTTTTTTTCTTTTTCTTTCTTTCTTTCTTTATTTTTCTATGTCTTTCTTTCTTGGTCTTTCTTTCTTTTTTCTTTTTCTTTCTTTTTTTTTCTTTTTCTTTCTTTCTTTATTTTTCTATGTCTTTCTTTCTTGGTCTTTCTTTCTTTTTTCTTTTTCTTTCTTTTTTTTCTTTTTCTTTCTTTCTTTATTTTTCTTTGTCTTTCTTTCTTGATCTTTCTTTTTTCTTTTTCTTTCTTTTTTTTCTTTTTCTTTCTTTCTTTCTTTATTTTTCTATGTCTTTCTTTCTTGGTCTTTCTTTCTTTTTTCTTTTTCTTTCTTTTTTTTTCTTTTTCTTTCTTTCTTTATTTTTCTATGTCTTTCTTTCTTGGTCTTTCTTTCTTTTTTCTTTTTCTTTCTTTTTTTTCTTTTTCTTTCTTTCTTTATTTTTCTATGTCTTTCTTTCTTGGTCTTTCTTTCTTTTTTCTTTTTCTTTCTTTTTCTTTCTTTCTTTATTTTTCTATGTCTTTCTTTCTTGGTCTTTCTTTCTTTTTTCTTTTTCTTTCTTTTTTTTTCTTTTTCTTTCTTTCTTTATTTTTCTATGTCTTTCTTTCTTGGTCTTTCTTTCTTTTTTCTTTTTCTTTCTTTTTTTTTTCTTCTTTTTCTTTCTTTATTTTTCTATGTCTTTCTTTCTTGGTCTTTCTTTCTTTTTTCTTTTTCTTTCTTTTTTTTTCTTTTTCTTTCTTTCTTTATTTTTCTATGTCTTTCTTTCTTGGTCTTTCTTTCTTTTTTCTTTTTCTTTCTTTCTTTTCTTTTTTTTCTTTCTTTATTTTTCTATGTCTTTCTTTCTTGGTCTTTCTTTCTTTTTTCTTTTTCTTTCTTTTTTTTTCTTTTTCTTTCTTTCTTTATTTTTCTATGTCTTTCTTTCTTGGTCTTTCTTTCTTTTTTCTTTTTCTTTCTTTTTTTTTCTTTTTCTTTCTTTCTTTATTTTTCTATGTCTTTCTTTCTTGGTCTTTCTTTCTTTTTTCTTTTTCTTTCTTTTTTTTCTTTTTCTTTCTTTCTTTCTTTATTTTTCTATGTCTTTCTTTCTTGGTCTTTCTTTCTTTTTTCTTTTTCTTTCTTTTTTTTCTTCTTTTTCTTTCTTTATTTTTCTATGTCTTTCTTTCTTGGTCTTTCTTTCTTTTTTCTTTTTCTTTCTTTTTTTTCTTTCTTTTTTTTCTTTTTCTTTCTTTTTTCTTTTTCTTTCTTTTTTTCTTTTTCTTTCTTTCTTTATTTTTCTATGTCTTTCTTTCTTGGTCTTTCTTTCTTTTTTCTTTTTCTTTCTTTTTTTTCTTTCTTTTTTTTCTTTTTCTTTCTTTTTTCTTTTTCTTTCTTTTTTTCTTTTTCTTTCTTTTCTTTATTTTTCTATGTCTTTCTTTCTTGGTCTTTCTTTCTTTTTTTTTTTTCTTTCTTTTTTTTTCTTTTTCTTTCTTTCTTTATTTTTCTATGTCTTTCTTTCTTGGTCTTTCTTTCTTTTTTCTTTTTCTTTCTTTTTTTTTCTTTTTCTTTCTTTCTTTATTTTTCTATGTCTTTCTTTCTTGGTCTTTCTTTCTTTTTTCTTTTTCTTTCTTTTTTTTCTTTTTCTTTCTTTCTTTCTTTATTTTTCTATGTCTTTCTTTCTTGATCTTTCTTTTTTCTTTTTCTTTCTTTTTTTTCTTCTTTTTCTTTCTTTATTTTTCTATGTCTTTCTTTCTTGGTCTTTCTTTCTTATTTCTTTTTCTTTCTTTTTTTTTCTTTTTCTTTCTTTATTTTTCTATGTCTTTCTTTCTTGATCTTTCTTTTTTCTTTTTCTTTCTTTTTTTTCTTCTTTTTATTTCTTTCTTTATTTTTCTATGTCTTTCTTTCTTGGTCTTTCTTTCTTTTTTCTTTTTCTTTCTTTTTTTCTTTTTCTTTCTTTATTTTTCTATGTCTTTCTTGGTCTTTCTTTTTTCTTTTTCTTTCTTTTTTTCTTCTTTTTCTTTCTTTATTTTTCTATGTCTTTCTTTCTTGATCTTTCTTTTTTCTTTTTCTTTTTTTTCCTTCTTTTTCTTTCTTTATTTTTCTATGTCTTTCTTGGTCTTTCTTTTTTCTTTTTCTTTCTTTATTTTTCTATGTCTTTCTTGGTCTTTCTTTTTTCTTTTTCTTTCTTTTTTTCTTCTTTTTCTTTCTTTATTTTTCTATGTCTTTCTTTCTTGGTCTTTCTTTCTTTTTTCTTTTTCTTTCTTTTTTTTTCTTTTCTGAAAAGAAGCTGGCTCATCAAATAGCTAACTTTGTTCCCCAAACAGGGAGCAGAATGTGAAGTGTATCGGGATCGCATGATACAGACCGTAAGAGATTGTGAAACAAATAACTCACTCTATTCCCTTCTTATTAAAGAGAATAGTAAATCTTATGGCAGAGGGAATAGTGTTAAAAATTTATCGATATCACAGGATACACACCTTAAGATATTCTGACCTACTAGACACTGTCCTCGAGTGTCTTCGGTCTCTCTGTACAAGGGTTTGTCAGGACAACCTGACATGAGGATATTTACCCCTACAAGTATAGAGATCAAGTGTTAGCCCCTTGATTTCTGAGAACTTCGACAGTAAAATGAAACATTAAGTGAGAATATATATATATGTGTACATAGCGTTTCATAACGGTTATATGTGTTTTTTGAAGAAATTCCATCATTTACTATTTCAGACTATGCTGAAGACGACGGAATCGGGAATTCAACCCGTTTCTTGTCAGAAACCACTGGTCCATGTCTGATTAAAATCTGTATTTAAAAATAAAAATATTACGCTCTTAATTTAATTTAATTGAGCACTCTACTGGTATTTCCCTTTTATTCTTTATTGAGTACTAGCGGGGCTACCCGGCGTTGCTCGGGGTCATAAAAACATATAATTGAAAAAAATCACGTGTGTAACATCTTTATATTAAAACTTCTATTTCTGTCCCTCTCTCTATAGCCGTCTCTTTATCTTTCTACTTTTCTCTTCCCTGGTCGCCCCATTTCACCGCTACTTTCTAATTTTGCCTTTTGCGAAAGCTGTTTCTTCCCCACCATTTCATACTACGTTTCCCAGGGCAATAGTATGACTTATTTCTATAAAAAGTACCACCTCTGTCTGCGCCTTCTATATAGGTACTTATCTCCGCCCCGGTGTTCATACTATATACGTATCTATTGCTACCCTGGTGCGTATACTATATACGTACCTATCGCCGCCCCAGTGCACATAATATATACATACCTTTCGCAACCCCGGTGCAGATACTATATAAGTACCTATCGTTGCCCTGGGTGCAGATACAATATAAGTATCTATCGCCGCCACGGTGCGAATGCTAAATACGTACCTATCCCCGCCCCGGTGCAAATGGTAAATACGTACTTATCTCCACCCCGGTGCGAATGCTAAATATGTAGCTATTGCCGCCCCAGTGTGCATACTGCATAAGTACCTATCACTGCCCCAATGCAAATACTAAAAATGTACATATCGCTGCCCTGGTGCGAATGCTAAATACGTATTTTTCGCCGCCCTGGTGCCCGTTATATATATGTACCTATCGCCGCCCCGCTGTGCATGCTGTATACGTACCGATCGCCGCCCCGGAGCGCATGCTAAATACATACCTATCACCGGCCCGGTGCACATGCTATATACATACTTTTTGCTGCCCATGTGCACATGCAATATACGTACCTATCGCCACCCCTGAATGCTAAATACGTACCTATCGCCGCCCCGGTGTGAATGCTTAATATGTACCTATCGCCGACCCGGTGCGAATGCTAAATACATACCTATTGCCCACCCGGTGCGAATGCCGAATACGTACCTATCGCCGCCCCGTTGCGCGTGCTATATACGTACCTATCGCCGCCCTGTTGCGCATGCTATATACATACCGATCGCCGCCCCGGAGCGCATTCTAAATACATACTTATGCTGTATATGTACTTATTGCCGTCCATGTGCACATGCTATATACGTACCTATCAACGACCCAGTGTGCATACTACATATGTACATATTGCTGCCTCAGTGCGAATACTAAATATGTACATATCCCTGCCCCGGTGCGAATGCTAAATACGTACCTATCACCACCCCGGTGTGAATGCTAAATACGTACCTATCGGCACCCTTATGCACTACTATATACGTACCTATTGCCACTCCAGTGCACATACTATGTATATACCTATCGCCGGCCAGGTGCGCATACTATATTCGTACCTATCGCCGCCCTAATGCGCATACTATATTTTTTTGGCACCACCCAAGAAAACTTTTTTTTCATCCTCCCACATACTTAGAAATATTTTTAATTTAAAAGAAAAAAAAAAATTAACCCCCCTCGAAAGAAAATTTTTTTTTTTACCCTTCCCCATACATAGAAATATTTTCAATTAAAGAGAGAAAAAAAAATTTCCGAGGTGCCTCGGTCATATCAAAGAACCATACTGCAGAAGCCTCCGGGTCCTATATTGTAGAAGCACCCCTGGTGCTGGGTCCTATACTGTAGAAGAACCCCTGGCCGCTATACTGCAGAGCACCCATGGTCCCTATTCTTCATAGGCCTCCGGGTCCTATATTGTAGAAGCACCCCCAGGACTGGGTCCTATATTGTAGAAACACCCCTGGTACCTATACTGGAGAAGCACCCCTAGTCCCTATACTGGAGAAGCACCCATTGTCCCTATTCTGCAGAAGCCTCCGGGTCCTAAATTTAGAAGCACCTTTGGTGCTGGGTCCTATATTGTAGAAGCACCCCTGGTCCCTATACTGGAGAAGCACTTATATTTCTAGACCCCGTTATACTTTAGAAGCACCAACATTTGTGGGGGCCGTTATACTGTAGAAGCACCAATATTTCTAGGGATCGTAATACTTTAGAAGCACCAACGTTCCTGGGGAGGGACCGTTATACTTTAGAAGAACCAATATTTCTAGGGACCGTTATACTTTAGAAGCACCAACACTCCTGTTGACCGTAATACTTTAGAAGCATCAACATTCCTGGGGACCATTATACTTTAGAAGCAACATTCCTGTGGGACCGTTATACTTTAGATGCACCAATATTTCTGGGGACCGTTATACTTCAGAAGCACCTACATTGCTTTGCAAATAAAGTAGGCCTCCTGAGAACTACTGACATCACTCTTACCGGTTGCCTTCCTATGTTGTTATTGATGCATCCGGACAGAAGTTATGGGATGACCTGATACAACCGGACACAATTTAGGGCAAGACGGGTACATCCGGCAAGGGATTATGGAGCATGTTTAGTGAGTCAGCATTTTTATGAAGTTATTACATAAATACATTGGATAATTTCCAAATTACTACTGATTAACGTTGAAAAAGTGGATATGTATCATGGATATGTATCATGTATCATGTATATGTATCATGTATATGTATCATGTATATGTATATGTATCATGTGTATGTATCATGTATACGTATATGTATCATGGATATGTATCATGTATCATGGATATGTATCATGTATATGTATAATGTACATGTATCATGTATCATGTATATGTATATGTATCATGTATAATGTATCATGGATATGTATCATGGATATGTATATGTATCATGTATCATGGAAATGTATCATGAATATGTATCATCTATCATGGATATGTATTATGGATATGTATCATAGATATGTATCATGGATATGTATCATGGATATTTATCATGTATCATGGATATGTATCATGTATCATGGGTATATATAATGTATCATGGATATGTATCATGTATCATGGATATGTATCATGTATCATGGATATGTATCATGGATATGTATCATAGGTATGTATCATGTATACTGTATCATAGATATGTGTTATGTATCATAGATATGAATCATGTATCATGTACAATGTATATGTATCATGGGTATGTATATGTATCATGGATATATATCATGGATGTGTATCATCTATCCTTGATATGTATCATGGATATGTATCATGTATATGTTTCATGGATATGTATCATGTATCATGTATCATACATATGTATCATGTATCATGTATCATAGATATGTTATGTATCATAGATATGTATCATGTATCATGTATAATGGATATGTATCATGGATATGTATATGTATCATGGATATGTATCATGGATATGTATCTTGTATATGTATCATATATCTTAGATATTTATGATGTATCATGGATATGTATCATGTATATGTATCATGTATCATATATATGTATAATGTAACATATTTCATATATATGTATCATGTATCATAGATATGTATCATGTATAATTAATATGTATCATGTATCATAGATATGTATCATGTATCATGGATCATGGATATGTATCATGAATATGTATCATGTATCATATATATTTATCATGTATCATAGATATGTGTTATGTACGATAGATATTATCATGTATCATGGATATGTATCATGGATATGTATACTGGATATGTATCATGTATCATGTATCTTGGATATGTATCATAGATATGTATTATTGATATGTATCATGTATCACTGATATGTATCATGTATCATTGATAAGTATCATGTATCATAGATACGTATCATGTATCAGAGATATGTATCATGTATATATATAATAGATGATATTCTTCATCATTTTCATCTTCATCATTTTCAAACCATCTCATAGTATTCTTCATCATTTTCAATCCTCTCATGAATTCTTCATCATTTTAAATCCTCTCATGATATTCTTCATCATTTTCAATCCTCTCATGGTATTCTTCATCATTTTCAATCCTCTCATGGTATTCTTCATCATTTTCAATCCTCTCATGATGTTCTTCATCATTTTCAATCCCCTCATGGTATTCTTTATCATTTTCAATCGCCTTATGGTATTCTACATCATTTTCAATCCTCTCATGGTATTCTTAATCATTTTCAATCCTGTCATGATATTCTTCATCATTTTCAATCCTCTCATGGTATTCTTCATCATTTTCAATCCTCTCATGGTATTCTTCATCATTTTCAATCCTCTCATGATGTTCTTCATCATTTTCAATCCTCTCATGGTATTCTTCATCATTTTCAATCCTCTCATGGTATTCTTCATCATTTTCAATCCTCTCATGATGTTCTTCATCATTTTCAATCCCCTCATGGTATTCTTTATCATTTTCAATCGCCTTATGGTATTCTACATCATTTTCAATCCTCTCATGGTATTCTTAATCATTTTCAATCCTGTCATGATATTCTTCATCATTTTCAATCCTCTCATAATATTCTTCATCATTTTCAATCCTCTCATGATATTCTTCATCATTTTCAATCCTTTCATGGTATTCTTCATCATTTTCAATCCTCTCATGATGTTCTTCATCATTTTCAATCCCCTCATGGTATTCTTTATCATTTTCAATCGCCTTATGGTATTCTACATCATTTTCAATCCTCTCATGGTATTCTTCATCATTTTCAATCCCCTCATGATGTTCTGCATCATTTTCAATCCTCTCATGATATTCTTCATGATTTTTAATCTCCTCGTGAAATTCTTTATAATTAGAAATCCTCTCACGGTATTCTTCATCATTTTCAATCCCCTCATGATGTTCTTCATCATTTTCAATCCTCTCATGATATTCTTCATGATTTTTAATCTCCTCGTGAAATTCTTTATAATTAGAAATCCTCTCACGGTATTCTTCATCATTTTCAATCCTCTCATGGTATTCTTAATCATTTTCAATCCTCTCATAATATTCTTCATCATTTTCAATCCTCTCATGATGGTCTTCATCATTTTCAATCCCCTCATGGTATTCTTCAGCATTTTCAATCCTCTCATAATATTCTAAATCATATTCAATCCTCTCATGATATTCTTCATCATTTTCAATCCCCTCATTTTATTCTTCATCATTTTCAATCCCCTCATGATATTCTTCATCATTTCGAATCCTCTCATGATATTCTTCATCATTTTCAATCCTCTCATGGTATTCTTCATCATTTTCAATCCTGTCATGATATTCTTCATCATTTTAAATCCTCTCATGGTATTCTTCAGCATTTTCAATCCTCACATGATATTCTACATCATTTTCAATCCTTTCATGGTATTCTTCATCATTTTCAATTCTCTCATTGTATTCTTTATAATTTTCAATCGTCTCATGATGTTCTTCATCATTTTTAATCTCCTCATGGTATTCTTCAGCATTTTCAATCCTCTCATAATATTCTACATCATATTCAACTCTCTCATGGTATTCTTCAGCCTTTTCAATCCTCTCATTGTATTCTTCAGCATTTTCAACCCCCTCATGATATTCTGCATCATTTTCAATCCTCTCATGATATTTTTCATCATTTTCAATCCTCTCATTTTATTCTTTATCATTTTCCATCCTCTCATGATATTCTTCATGATTTTAAATCTCCTCGTGAAATTCTTTATAATTAGCAATCCTCTCACAGTATTCTTCATCATTTTCAATCCTCTCATAATATTCTTCATCATTTTCAATCCTCTTATGATGGTCTTTATCATTTTCAATCCCCTCATGGTATTCTTCAGCATTTTCAATCCTCTCATAATATTCTAAATCATATTCAATCCTCTCATGATATTCTTCATCATTTTCAATCCCCTCATTTTATTCTTCATCATTTTCAATCCCCGCATGATATTCTTCATCATTTTCAATCCTCTCATGATATTCTTCATCATTTTCAATCCTCTCATGGTATTCTTCATCATTTTCAATCCTGTCATGGTATTCTACATCATTTTCAATCCTCTCATGGTATTCTTCATCATTTTCAATTCTCTCATTGTATTCTTTATAATTTTCAATCGTCTCATGATGTTCTTCATCATTTTTAATCCCCTCATGGTATTCTTCAGCATTTTCAATCCTCTCATAATATTCTACATCATATTGAACTCTCTCATGGTATTCTTCAGCATTTTCAATCCTCTCATTGTATTCTTCAGCATTTTCAACTCCCTCATGATATTCTGCATCATTTTCAATCCTCTCATGATGTTCTTCATCATTTTTAATCACCTCATGGTAATCTTCAGCATTTTCAATCCTCTCATAATATTCTACATCATATTCAACTCTCTCATTTTATTCTCCATCATTTTCAATCCTCTCATGATATTCTTCATGATTTTTAATCTCCTCGTGAAATTCTTTATAATTAGCAATCCTCTCACGGTATTCTTCATTATTTTCAATCCTCTCATGGTATTCTTAATCATTTTCAATCCTCTCATAATATTCTTCATCATTTTCAATCCTCTCATGATGGTTTTCATCATTTTCAATTCCCTCATGGTATTCTTCAGCATTTTCAATCCTCTCATAATATTCTAAATCATATTCAATCCTCTCATGATATTCTTCATCATTTTCAATCCCCTCATTTTATTCTTCATCATTTTCAATCCCCTCATGATATTCTTCATCATTTTCAATCCCCTCATGATATTCTTCATCATTTTCAATCCTCTCATGATATTCTTTATCATTTTCAATCCTCTCATGGTATTCTTCATCATTTTCAATCCTGTCATGATATTCTTCATCATTTTCAATCCTCTCATGATATTCTTCATTATTTTCAATCCTCACATGATATTCTTCATCATTTTCAATCCTCTCATGGTATTCTTCATCATTTTCAATTCTCTCATTGTATTCTTTATAATTTTCAATCGTCTCATGATGTTCTTCATCATTTTTAATCCCCTCATGGTATTCTTCAGCATTTTCAATCCTCTCATAATATTCTACATCATATTCAACTCTCTCATAGTATTCTTCATCATTTTCAATCCTCTCATTGTATTCTTCAGCATTTTCAACCCCCTCATGATATTCTGCATCATTTTCAATCCTCTCATGGTGTTCTTCATCATTTTTAATCCCCTCATGGTAATCTTCAGCATTTTCAATCCTCTCATAATATTCTACATCATATTCAACTCTCTCATGGTATTCTTCATCATTTTCAATCCTCTCATTGTATTCTTCAGCATTTTAAACCCCTCATGATATTCTGCATCATTTTCAATCCTCTCATGATGTTCTTAATCATTTTCAATCCTCTCACGATGGTCTTCATCATTTTCAATCCTCTCATGATTGTCGTCTATCATTTTCAATCCTCTCATGATATTCTTCATCATTTTCAATCCCCTCATTTTATTCTTCATCATATTCAATCCTCTCATGATATTCTTCATGATTTTTAATCTCCTCGTGAAATTCTTTATAATTAGCAATCCTCTCACGGTATTCTTCATCATTTTCAATCCTCTCATGGTATTCTTAATCATTTTCAATCCTCTCATAATATTCTACATCATTTTCAATCCTCTCGTGATGGTCTTCATCATTTTCAATCCCCTCATGGTATTCTTCAGCATTTTTAATCCTCTCATAATATTCTAAATCATATTCAATCCTCTCATGATATTCTTCATCATTTTCAATCCCCTCATGATATTCTTCATCATTTTCAATCCCCTCATGATATTCTTTATCATTTTCAATCCACTCACGATATTCTTCATCATTTTTAATCCCCTTATTATATTATTAATCATTTTCAATCCTCACATGGTATTCTTCATCATTTTCAATCCTCTCATGGTATTGTTCATTATTTTCAATTCCATCAGGATATTTTTCCTCATTTTCAATCGCCAAATACAAGGAGGCCTCTAGAGCTATACTAAAATAACTCTCGCTTATTTCCCTTCCTTTTATCAGGGCAATAGTCCGAAGATAAATGCAAAAAAAACAATAATAACGTGACGATAGCATAAAATTATATCCGAACCTATCACTATGACGTCATATACTTATCTATGTGACGTCATGTGCACAAGATAACATTAAAAATCGTGATCACATTAAACAAAAAAATGGCTATTTGACCCCTTAAAAATGAATCTTTTTTTTTAATTTTTCGATATTATTTTCTCGAGGTTATGCCGGTTAACATAATACCTGATTCGGAGGTGTTTGTTTTGTATTTTACAAGCCTTAGCGTTACATACATATCACAGATTTTTGTCCTTATATATATTGAGATACCTTTATACTTTATATATATATATATATATATATATATATATATATATATATATATATTACTATAATCTTGGTCTTTTCAAGACTATTGCCTTGTCTGGCGCGATTTCCACACACACACACATATATATATATATATATATATATATATATATATATATATATATATATATATATATATATATAGGGGAGTTTGAATTACCTACTAGACACTATCCTCGAGTGTCTTCGGTCTCTCTGTACAAGGGTTTGTCAGGACAACCTGACATGAGGATACTTACCCCTACAAGTAAACACTGACCAAATATTCAAAATTACATAGTATCCACAGCACAAATAAGATCCCCTCATACGAGGAATGGTGCATCTTCTCCTAGTGATGTTACCTCAAGTAACACCCCGTAGCTGGATAATCCACCAGACTAGATGAATTCTTGTCCTGGAATCCGGTAAGACCAACAGACCACAAGAAAGATATACTATGACATACTTGACTGGTCAGTTGGGGAGAGAAGAAATTTATTATTCTTAACTTTTTTACTGACTCAATGTTTGAGAAATAAAGGAGAATTTTAATAGAATATTCGGGTATCTATGTATCTCATATAGAGATCAAGTGTTAGCCCCAGGAAGGGGCCCCTTGATTTCTGAGAACTTCGACTGAAGTAAAATTAAACATTCAGCGAGAAAGAAAAGCGGATACAGCAACTGAACTCCAAATGCTGCTCCCTTTTTTTATTTAGTATTTTTTAAATTTTTTTATTATTGTGCTCTTTGATTATCATGTCTGACTTTTCACAGCAACTGTAAGACAGCTTTAATTCAATTTTATAGAATACCAGGAGGGAGGAAGTACTACCTATTGCATGACGTCGAATAAAAAAAGAAACGGCCTATTGTTTTTCTCTCCATCCCTCTACCGTGTTGGCGAATGTTTTAAATTTAAAGAAAAAGAAAAAAATGGTAGAGTAGAATAGGGATCGAACGCTGAAACTGGCGATCATGAAAAAATCCTCTTTCTTAACCACTGCGCCACGGTTTCGAGATTAAAGTGAATACGAAAATAGGCAAATTACGCTAAGCTCTTTTATCTGCCGACAAATATAAAGTTAAAAAATGACACGGTTTAGGTCATGGGCAAGTTTTCTATAATATGCGTGTTAAAGATGTATGATTTTGAAAATGTAAATGTATCGCGGTCTACCAGTATCTTGGCGGCTATTGAATTAAATAGCAAGTCGATTCGATCAAGAAATTGTAGCCACCATGTTGAATGCTTAAATGTTGCAAGAACTGTGTTCGTTAATTTCATTCGCTTGATTCCGGAATGAATACAAATGTAGAAGTCATAGGTAGAATTAGAAATAACGTAATCTGATATTCGCGGAATATCATCGGAGTGAACGGAAGCGGTCATTAAGTTTTTGCGTATTGCTTTATATTATGTAGTAAATTAATACCAGGCAAATAATAAATAAGAACGGACTGTTTTGTGAAAAGTAAACTGTGTTTATTAGTTCCCGGTGTCGATGAGTGGAGTGACAGTACAGAATTGTTAGGGAGAAAAGTTTTTGCTACCACCTATATGGAGTTGGTTTTTCGTGGATGGCGGGCTAAATGTAATATTTAGTGTTAGGTAGGAAAAAATAATAAATTTACTAAAACACACTCGAGTGAATAAGTGTAATATAGTGGTGAGTTTAGTAGCCTGTGATGCATGTGGTTATTTTCCTATTCTCCGAGAAGGTACAACACGAGACATCTGCTCCACAACATCATGAGCAAACCCCCTCCACCAGTACGCCTCAAATCACGCCACGCACTCTCCCAGCACGCGCATCAGCTTCTGGAAACCGTCCCAGACACCACCTCAAAGCAGATGTGGACCAAGAACCACTGGAGGGAAGAGCAGGCTGACCAACATCGACTGCACAGGTTCATCACCGAACCAGACGACATACAAGGGGCTGAGCTGGCACGAAGGCAATGGACCAATCTGAACCGCCTGAGAACTGGTGTGGGCCGTTTTTCTGCCACAATGAGAGACTGGGGTCTGAGAGAGGGTGCTGCCTGTGAATGTGGCCACCCAGAACAGACAGTTACACACGTCATAGAGGAATGCCCGCTGTTCAAACCACCCAATGGCGAGCAGGGCATAGCGGACCTTGATGACGAGACGAGAAACATGGCTTGCCAAGACCGAGCTGCAGCTTTGAGGGAGCTGGCGCAAGAAAGAAAGAAAGAAAGAAAGAAAGAAAGAAAGAAATAAAGAAAGAAAGAAATAAAGAAATAAATAAATAAATAAATAAATAAATAAAGAAAGAAAGAAATAAAGAAATAAATAAATAAAGAAAGAAAGAAAGAAAGAAATAAAGAAAGAAAGAAAGAAAGAAAGAAATAAAGAAAGAAATAAAGAAAAAAATAAAGAAATAAAGAAAGAAAGAAATAAATAAAGAAAGAAAGAAATAAATAAAGAAAGAAAGAAAGAAAGAAATAAAGAAAGAAATAAAGAAAGAAAGAAAGAAATAAATAAATAAAGAAAGAAATAAAGAAACAAAGAAAGAAAGAAAGAAAGAAAGAAAGAAAGACAGAAAAAAAGAAATAAAGAAAGAAAAAAAGAAAGAAGAAGAGAGAAGGAATAAAGAACGAAAGAAGAGAGGAGAAATAAAGAAAGAAAGAAATAAATAAAGAAAGAAAGAAATAAAGAAATAAAGAAGAAAGAAAGAAAGAAAGAAAGAAATAAAGAAAGAAAGAAATAAAGAAAGAAAGAAAGAAATAAAGAAAGAAAGAAAAAAAGAAAGAAATAAAGAAAGAAAGAAATAAAGAAAGAAAGAAAGAAAGAAAGAAATAAAGAAATAAATAAATAAATAAAGAAATAAATAAATAAATAAAGAAAGAAAGAAAAAAAGAAAGAAATAAAGAAAGAAATAAAGAAAGAAAGAAAAAAAGAAAGAAATAAAGAAATAAATAAATAAATAAAGAAATAAAGAAAGAAATAAAGAAAGAAAGAAATAAAGAAAGAAAGAAAGAAATAAATAAAGAAAGAAATAAAGAAATAAATAAAGAAAGAAAGAAATAAAGAAAGAAAGAAAGAAATAAAGAAAGAAATAAATAAATAAAGAAATAAATAAATAAATAAAGAAATAAAGAAAGAAAGAAAGAAATAAAGAAAGAAAGAAATAAAGAAATAAAGAAGAAAGAAAGAAAGAAAGAAATAAAGAAAGAAAGAAATAAAGAAAGAAAGAAAGAAATAAAGAAAGAAAGAAAAAAAAGAAAGAAATAAAGAAAGAAAGAAATAAAGAAAGAAATAAAGAAAGAAAGAAATAAATAAAGAAAGAAAGAAAGAAATAAAGAAAGAAAGAAAAAAAGAAAGAAATAAAGAAAGAAATAAATAAATAAAGAAATAAATAAATAAAGAAATAAAGAAAGAAAGAAAGAAAGAAATAAAGAAAGAAATAAAGAAAGAAATAAAGAAATAAATAAAGAAAGAAATAAAGAAAGAAAGAAATAAAGAAAGAAATAAAGAAAGAAATAAAGAAATAAATAAATAAAGAAAGAAAGAAATAAAGAAATAAATAAATAAAGAAAGAAAGAAATGAAGAAATAAAGAAAGAAAGAAATAAAGAAAGAAAGAAAGAAATAAATAAATAAAGAAATAAATAAATAAATAAAGAAAGAAAGAAATAAAGAAAGAAAGAAAGAAAGAAAGAAATAAAGAAATAAATAAAGAAATAAATAAAGAAATAAATAAAGAAAGAAATAAAGAAAGAAAGAAAGAAATAAAGAAAGAAAGAAATAAAGAAAGAAATAAAGAAAGAAATAAATAAATAAATAAATAAATAAATAAATAAATAAATAAATAAATAAAGAAATAAAGAAATAAAGAAAGAAATAAATAAATAAAGAAAGAAAGAAATAAAGAAATAAAGAAGAAAGAAAGAAAGAAAGAAAGAAAGAAATAAAGAAAGAAAGAAATAAAGAAAGAAAGAAAGAAATAAAGAAAGAAAGAAAAAAAGAAAGAAATAAAGAAAGAAAGAAATAAAGAAAGAAATAAAGAAAGAAAGAAAGAAATAAAGAAATAAATAAATAAATAAATAAAGAAATAAATAAATAAATAAAGAAATAAAGAAAGAAAGAAATAAAGAAAGAAAGAAATAAAGAAAGAAAGAAATAAATAAAGAAAGAAAGAAATAAATAAATAAA
The DNA here is from genome assembly GCA_963556195.1 of Sepiola atlantica. Taxonomy (NCBI): domain Eukaryota; kingdom Metazoa; phylum Mollusca; class Cephalopoda; order Sepiida; family Sepiolidae; genus Sepiola; species Sepiola atlantica. The sequence continues at coordinate 2,088,613 of OY744549.1, forward strand.
TAAATAAAGAAATAAATAAAGAAAGAAAGAAATAAAGAAAGAAAGAAATAAATAAAGAAAGAAATAAATAAATAAAGAAATAAATAAATAAATAAATAAATAAAGAAAGAAATAAATAAATAAAGAAAGAAAGAAATAAAGAAATAAAGAAGAAAGAAAGAAAGAAAGAAAGAAATAAAGAAAGAAAGAAATAAAGAAAGAAAGAAAGAAATAAAGAAAGAAAGAAAAAAAGAAAGAAATAAAGAAAGAAAGAAATAAAGAAAGAAATAAAGAAAGAAAGAAATAAAGAAAGAAAGAAAGAAATAAAGAAAGAAAGAAAAAAAGAAAGAAATAAAGAAATAAATAAATAAATAAATAAATAAATAAATAAATAAATAAATAAAGAAATAAAGAAAGAAAGAAAGAAAGAAATAAAGAAATAAATAAAGAAAGAAAGAAATAAAGAAATAAAGAAAGAAAGAAATAAAGAAATAAAGAAATAAATAAAGAAATAAAGAAATAAAGAAAGAAAGAAATAAAGAAATAAAGAAAGAAAGAAATAAAGAAAGAAAGAAATAAAGAAAGAAAGAAATAAAGAAAGAAATAAATAAATAAATAAATAAAGAAATAAATAAATAAAGAAATAAAGAAAGAAATAAATAAATAAAGAAAGAAAGAAATAAAGAAATAAAGAAGAAAGAAAGAAAGAAATAAAGAAATAAAGAAATAAATAAATAAATAAATAAATAAAGAAATAAATAAATAAATAAATAAATAAAGAAATAAATAAATAAAGAAATAAAGAAATAAAGAAATAAAAAAATAAAGAAATAAAGAAATAAATAAATAAAGAAATAAATAAATAAAGAAAGAAAGAAATAAATAAATAAAGAAAGAAATAAAGAAAGAAATAAATAAAGAAAGAAATAAAGAAAGAAAGAAATAAATAAATAAAGAAATAAAGAAATAAAGAAATAAAGAAAGAAAGAAATAAAGAAATAAAGAAATAAATAAAGAAATAAAGAAAGAAAGAAAGAAAGAAATAAAGAAATAAATAAATAAAGAAAGAAATAAAGAAATAAAGAAAGAAAGAAATAAAGAAATAAAGAAATAAAGAAAGAAAGAAATGAAGAAATAAAGAAAGAAAGAAAGAAAGAAATAAAGAAATAAATAAAGAAAGAAAGAAATAAAGAAATAAAGAAAGAAAGAAATAAAGAAATAAAGAAATAAATAAAGAAATAAAGAAATAAAGAAAGAAAGAAATAAAGAAATAAAGAAATAAAGAAAGAAAGAAATAAAGAAAGAAAGAAAGAAAGAAATAAAGAAATAAAGAAATAAATAAATAAATAAAGAAATAAATAAATAAATAAAGAAAGAAAGAAATAAAGAAAGAAAGAAATAAAGAAATAAAGAAAGAAAGAAATAAAGAAATAAATAAATAAATAAATAAATAAATAAATAAATAAATAAATAAAGAAAGAAAGAAAGAAAGAAAGAAATAAAGAAATAAAGAAAGAAAGAAATAAAGAAAGAAAGAAAGAAATAAATAAATAAAGAAATAAATAAATAAATAAAGAAAGAAAGAAATAAAGAAAGAAAGAAAGAAAGAAAGAAATAAAGAAATAAATAAAGAAATAAATAAAGAAATAAATAAAGAAAGAAATAAAGAAAGAAAGAAAGAAATAAAGAAAGAAAGAAATAAAGAAAGAAATAAAGAAAGAAATAAAGAAATAAATAAATAAATAAATAAATAAATAAATAAATAAATAAAGAAATAAAGAAATAAAGAAAGAAATAAATAAATAAAGAAAGAAAGAAATAAAGAAATAAAGAAGAAAGAAAGAAAGAAAGAAAGAAAGAAATAAAGAAAGAAAGAAATAAAGAAAGAAAGAAAGAAATAAAGAAAGAAAGAAAAAAAGAAAGAAATAAAGAAAGAAAGAAATAAAGAAAGAAATAAAGAAAGAAAGAAAGAAATAAAGAAATAAATAAATAAATAAATAAAGAAATAAATAAATAAATAAAGAAATAAAGAAAGAAAGAAATAAAGAAAGAAAGAAATAAAGAAAGAAAGAAATAAATAAAGAAAGAAAGAAATAAATAAATAAATAAATAAAGAAATAAATAAAGAAAGAAAGAAATAAAGAAAGAAAGAAATAAATAAAGAAAGAAATAAATAAATAAAGAAATAAATAAATAAATAAATAAATAAAGAAAGAAATAAATAAATAAAGAAAGAAAGAAATAAAGAAATAAAGAAGAAAGAAAGAAAGAAAGAAAGAAATAAAGAAAGAAAGAAATAAAGAAAGAAAGAAAGAAATAAAGAAAGAAAGAAAAAAAGAAAGAAATAAAGAAAGAAAGAAATAAAGAAAGAAATAAAGAAAGAAAGAAATAAAGAAAGAAAGAAAGAAATAAAGAAAGAAAGAAAAAAAGAAAGAAATAAAGAAATAAATAAATAAATAAATAAATAAATAAATAAATAAATAAATAAAGAAATAAAGAAAGAAAGAAAGAAAGAAATAAAGAAATAAATAAAGAAAGAAAGAAATAAAGAAATAAAGAAAGAAAGAAATAAAGAAATAAAGAAATAAATAAAGAAATAAAGAAATAAAGAAAGAAAGAAATAAAGAAATAAAGAAAGAAAGAAATAAAGAAAGAAAGAAATAAAGAAAGAAAGAAATAAAGAAAGAAATAAATAAATAAATAAATAAAGAAATAAATAAATAAAGAAATAAAGAAAGAAATAAATAAATAAAGAAAGAAAGAAATAAAGAAATAAAGAAGAAAGAAAGAAAGAAATAAAGAAATAAAGAAATAAATAAATAAATAAATAAATAAAGAAATAAATAAATAAATAAATAAATAAAGAAATAAATAAATAAAGAAATAAAGAAATAAAGAAATAAAAAAATAAAGAAATAAAGAAATAAATAAATAAAGAAATAAATAAATAAAGAAAGAAAGAAATAAATAAATAAAGAAAGAAATAAAGAAAGAAATAAATAAAGAAAGAAATAAAGAAAGAAAGAAATAAATAAATAAAGAAATAAAGAAATAAAGAAATAAAGAAAGAAAGAAATAAAGAAATAAAGAAATAAATAAAGAAATAAAGAAAGAAAGAAAGAAAGAAATAAAGAAATAAATAAATAAAGAAAGAAATAAAGAAATAAAGAAAGAAAGAAATAAAGAAATAAAGAAATAAAGAAAGAAAGAAATGAAGAAATAAAGAAAGAAAGAAAGAAAGAAATAAAGAAATAAATAAAGAAAGAAAGAAATAAAGAAATAAAGAAAGAAAGAAATAAAGAAATAAAGAAATAAATAAAGAAATAAAGAAATAAAGAAAGAAAGAAATAAAGAAATAAAGAAATAAAGAAAGAAAGAAATAAAGAAAGAAAGAAAGAAAGAAATAAAGAAATAAAGAAATAAATAAATAAATAAAGAAATAAATAAATAAATAAAGAAAGAAAGAAATAAAGAAAGAAAGAAATAAAGAAATAAAGAAAGAAAGAAATAAAGAAATAAATAAATAAATAAATAAATAAATAAATAAATAAATAAATAAAGAAAGAAAGAAAGAAAGAAAGAAATAAAGAAATAAAGAAAGAAAGAAAGAAAGAAATAAAGAAAGCAAGAAAGAAATAAATAAAGAAAGAAAGAAAGAAATAAAGAAAGAAAGAAAGAAATAAATAAATAAATAAATAAATAAATAAATAAAGAAATAAATAAATAAATAAAGAAATAAAGAAATAAAGAAAGAAATAAAGAAATAAAGAAAGAAAGAGAGAAGAGAGAAGAAATAAAGAAATAAAGAAATAAAGAAATAAAGAAAGAAAGAAATAAAGAAAGTAAGAAAGAAAGAAATAAAGAAAGAAAGAAATAAAGAAAGAAAGAAAGAAAGAAAAAAAGAAATAAAGAAAGAAAGAAAGAAAGAAATAAAGAAAGAAATAAAGAAAGAAAGAAAGAAAGAAATAAAGAAAGAAAGAAAGAAGCGAGAAGAAGTGCAATATGAAAAAAGTGGCTATTTTGACCGAACTGGTTTTCTTCCATTCTATTCACTGATCAAATGAATCCGAGTTCAATCCGAGTCATAGTCGTACGTTTAGCAATCTAAGCTCTCGGATAAAATCGATATATTTCGATCTAAAATCAAATAAATGACTCATTTCTAGTTTCTCGTTTTTTTATACTCTTTTCAGAACTGAGCTGAATAATCCTGTCTAATTGATTGTTACGCTTGCCGATCCTTCTCGCACGATAAAACACTTAAATACGGCATTATGTCTAAGTGCACATATGATTAACTATAGAAATTGAAAAAAAAAAAAAAAACGTGGCCCATGAAAACATCGATACTAACAATAGGTTGCCTCTTCTTGTCTAACAAGTATATCATCTCTCTGAAAGAAGACTGTATAACCAAGGGAGGCGCGATAGCGCTCTATCCCTTAATAGACTTCAAAAACGGCCTATGCTAGAAATCTCATTTCTTTGATCAGTCATAACTCAAAAACCAATAAACCAAATTATTTAAAACTTTGCACAAAATTTTCATTTGATACGTTCTATAAGTGTGTAAAATTTCAGCATCATTAGTCAAGGCAACCCAGAGATCCAGAAAGGTCAGGAGTGATTTTGTGTTATCCGTGTGTACGTACGTACGTGTGTGCCACCCTGTATCTCATCAACTATTTGATGGATTCAGCTGATTTTTGGCAGAGATAGAGGGTCTAGGGTCTAGTTGATGACATTTTAATTTCAGTTTACCATATACCTTAGTTTTCCAGAAAATTCCAAAAAACCTTAAAAATGACCATTGTCTTGAGGCATAGCCTTTACAAAAGTAGTGACATTCCATGAAAAATGCCAGTATACTGAAATCATATGCCCTTAATAGGGTTCAGATGAAAATTCATATACACTAAATGTCCAAAAGCAAGGAAGTTCCCAAATCTTTACACTTTTATTGTGGGGGTAGTTCATGAGAGCCACAAGGACAGTATAAAAAACCGGTTTCTTGCTGCTGGGTTGTAAAACTCAATGTACTATATCTTCAGATCGCAATTCATACACCGAGTCGCGTGATGTATACAACCGCCGACTTTTTTTCTCACGTTACTCAGAGAGAATTGCTTGACGGTCCTTCGGCTTATGTAACTAAAAAGTTAAAACGATGAATATAAAATCAAGGGAGGCGCGAGAGCGCTCTATCCCTTAATAGACTTTAAAAACGGCCTATGCTAGAAATCTCATTTCTTTGATCAATCATAACTCAAAAACCAATAAACCAAATTAGTTAAAACTTTGCACAAAATTTTTTTTTGATAGGTTCTATAAGTGTGTAGAATTTCAGCATCATTAGTCAAGGCAACCCAGAGATCCGGAAAGTTCAATCATGAAATCATGTTATCTGTGTGTACGTACGTATGTATGTGCCACCCTCTATCTCATCAACCATTTGATGGATTCAGCTGATTTTTAGCAGAGATAGAGGTTCTAGTGTCTAGTTGATGGTATTTTAATTTCAGTTTACCATATACCTTAGTTTTCCAGAAAATTCCAAAAAACCTTAAAAATGACCATTGTCTTGAGGCATAGCCTTTACAAAAGTAGTGACATTCCATGAAAATTGCCAGTATACTGAAATCATATTAACCTTAATAGGGTTAAGATGAAAATTCATATACACTAAATGTACAAAAGCAAGGAAATTCCCAAATTTTTACACTTTTATTGTCATTAAGGGTATGACTACATATCAACCAAACCATTTCATTATCACATCACTACAGTATAAATCTCTATGCATGAGTGGATGAAGTGTGTGAGGTGTGCTGAAGAAAAATTCCTACCAGTAAAATACATAGCCCTGTTGTGCTTGCATACCCTTAATGACAATAAAAGGGTCAAAATTTAAGGCACATGATTTCAGTATACTGGCATTTATCATGGAATGTTCTTGGCCTTTTGGCTAAGATCAAAGTGTAGTATCTGTTCCGATGGATACTACATCCCATAGACTGGTATTGTCTTGGCCTTCAGGGCTTGATTTACTCTGATCTATGGGTCTGTCTTGTGCAGTTCTAAGAGGTCCACCCTCCCAGCCTTTGCCTCGCCTCTTTGGGGAGGAGTAAGTTTATTGCTTACTGCCTGATGCGCCCCTACCGGGGAATGCCGACGTGGCTGCCCAGGTAATTTTTTATGGCCAGAGTGCTCACCTCTCGGGCGCTGGCTTTTTAAACCTCACTTTCCCGACCCGACCTTGGGTCACATCTTACTTGTGGGAGTAAGATAAAACTGGCCTTGTGCCTAACTCCGCGAGAGGAGTAAATAAAGACTGTATATGCTTTTTAGCCTGAAAGGATGGTATTATGACGAAAGTACGTATACTACACTGCCCACCCCAACAGGAGGTAATACATAGGAGGATCGTTTGGTTGGTTTTGGTTGTTTTTTTTACGGCATATCAACCCTTTTCAGGTTATTTAATGCCGAATCCGGTCATTTTGGTAAAAGTTTTTATGCTTCAAGTTCTTTATATCTTCAAATATTTATTCATGGTGTTTGGTTTGATTGTTTTTTTTTTTACGGCATATCAACCCTTTTCGGGTTATTTAATGCCGAATACGGTCATTTTGGTAAAATTTGGTTGTTTTTTTATTTTTATTTTTTTTTACATAGCTCACCCCAAACAAGACAGGTCGCTACTGTAGACGTGAGAAAAAATAAATGGGGAGAAGGTAGGGGGGGAGGTCAACCTAAATTGGGATCTGTGTAGAGAGATGTCTGTTTACATTACTTTTAAATTTCTGCATGTCTGTACTGTCGTGGAAACAGGGGGAAGGGAGGGAGTTCCAGAGGCCAGCAGCACGAGGAAATAAGCTATTTGAGTAGAAAGCTCTCCGACATCTGGGGACCTCCACAGTGAATGAATGAGATTTAGTTGATTGTCAAGTTAGTCTAGTGAATTTACGTCGAGGGGGCACCAGAGTAGCCAATTCATCGGAGCATAATCCATTGAAGTATTTGTAAAACAAACATAAGGATGCTACATTGCGGCGATGGGACAGGGACTGGAGCTTGGTTGACAGTGAGGGACCTATTAGGTTGGCGATTCTTTTTTAGACCTTGTCAAGGAGGGAGAGACTAGTAGATGATGCACCAGCCCAGATGTGACAACACTACTCCATGCATAGGCGGATGGTGGCTTTGTAGAGATACAGGATAATGCCAGGTGTGAGGAGTTTACTAGCATGGTAGAGAGAGCCAACCTTCTTTGCGGCAGCCTTGGCAATGTCTTCAATGTATTTGTTCCAATTCATGTTACCTGTGAAGGTTAGGCCGAGGAGTTTGAATGATGAACTCTCAGGTAGGGTGTTATTTGCCATGACAATCGGTGGTTGAAGAGGTTTCTTATAGTTATTGAAGGAAAGGAGCTTTGTCTTAGCGACATTAAAAGTTAGCAACCATTTATGACCCCAATCCACTACAGCCTGGAGGTCATTTTCTAAAGATTCAGCCATTGCCTCGGATATGATTGCGTCGGTTTTGCCAACATGGCGAGAGTAAAGGGTGGTGTCGTCAGTAAATAAACCAATCTCAGACTCTATGTTATCAGGGAGATCGTTTATATAGATCAGGAACAACAAGGGTCCAAGGATAGATCCCTGGGGTACACCAGTATTTATGTCATGTTGCTTAGATGGACGTCCATCGGGGACAACCTGGATTTTCTTTTGTCTAGGAAGGATCTAATTACATTAAGTAATTGCCCAGTAATACCGTGTGAGCGTATTTTCAGGAGAAGCCCTTTATGCCATACATTGTCAAAGGCCTTGGATATATCAAGCGCTACTGTCCTAGCTTCTCCTGCCTTGTTAAGTGTATGATACATGCATTCAGAGATGACCGTTAGGATGTCTGCAGTAGATTGTGCTTGTCTAAATCCATACTGGCGGTCAGAAAGAAGTTTAGCATTAACTAAGTGCCGTACTATTGCTAGATTGATTAAGGATTCAAAGATTTTAGCAAAGATCGGCAGCAGACTGATTGGGCGATAGTTCTGAGGATCGGTTCTATTCCCAGAATTCTTGTAGACTGGTACCTCAGAGGCAATTTTCCAGCTATCGGGGAAGCAAGATTCAGCTAGACATTTATTGTAGAGTTTGGAGAGGACAGGGGCCAGTTCAGCAGAGCATTTCTTTATTACTATTACTGGTATAAGATCAGGCCCACAAGCTATAGTGGGGGAATCGTTGATTGACCATTATTCACCACATTATTGTAGATTTTCCAGAAATCACGAGTACCTAGTTTCTGTGACTGGATGCGTTTTTTTTGTTAACTCATTATACCTTCTCTTTGCTTCACCTATCACGGCCTTGCAATTATTTCTTGACTCTATAAATTTCTGTCTATTAGTAGCTGACTTATGGCGGCCGAATTTACGGAATGCTTGTTGCCTCTCAGAAATGGCTGCTGCACATTCCGAGGTGAACCATTGAGGAGAGTGAGGCTTGCTAAAGAATTTTCGCATGGGGACATAGGCTTCAATGCCTGCTTTGACCCATTCAGTTAATTCGTTTGCACACTGGTCGGCAGGGAGTGAGACGGTTTCCATCCATGGGGCGTCACTGATGTGATCTCTGATTGACTCAAAATCAGCCCGCTCGTAGTATCTTGTTGTTTTGAGCAACGGTTCATCAGCTTTTGGACGACTTTTTAGGGTGATATGTATCATTAGCACAATGTGATCAGCATCCCGAGTGGGCTATGAGCTTTCGTCACACAAGCCTCGGGCATTGAGGTCAAGAAAAGATCTAGAAGTGAGGCTTGTTGGTGTACTCGATCGGGGATGCGGGTCGGAAAATCGACAGTCTGAGAGAGGGAGTGAGCTAAGGAGAAATTATACGTAGAGTTGCCGGCTGCGTCAGTAAGGCTGGAGAATCCCAACCAGTCACAGTGGTGGCCATTAAAATCCCCAAATACATGTATCTGGGCATTCGAGTCAATAAAGAGTGCTCTATCTATGCTTTCAGAGACAGAGTTTAGCAGAGTACAGTCCTGGGTTGACGGGGAGCGGTATAAGAAATATAAGTAACTGACGCTGTGATGTAAAGTCAATCTAAACCACATATAGTCGTGGTCATCTGATTCTAACCTATGTTCTCTAGTCAAGGGGAGTGTGTTCCGAACGTAAACTCCTAGCCTGTGCATATGTTTGTCAGAGTCTTTACGGTAGAGTGGGAGGTAGTCAGTCATGTCAAAATGGTGAGAGGAGATTGAGGATTGAAGGTTAGTTTCACTTAGAGCTAGGATATCCGGGGAGTTTGTCAGGAGAAAGGTTTCTACGTCGTTGATGTTTGTTCTAAGTCCCCGGATATTTGTGAATGCGAGCCTCAAGGGCGGAGGCGAAAGTGTTTTTTGTTGGGTGTCTGGTTTAGGTTTGCTTTTATTTTTTTGTAATGACATGTTTGTTTTGATTATAGAGTGGGTTGGCCAAGGTGGGTACTTGTTTGGTGCCAATAAGCTCACACAACCAGTCCATTAGTCACGACCTGGTCCATGGGGGTTGTGGCCTCGGGAAAGCCCACCGCAGATAATTGCAGGGTCCCTTTCCATGCGCGACATGGCACATACAACTACCCACGGTATTATGCAACTGATGATGGAGCAGCCATTCTTGGTGCTACCCAAGAGTTTGGGCTCCTTGCTTTCAGTCGGAAACAGCAGCCAGACAAGGTGTCTAACTTGTACCCTCAACCTGTCGGAACAAGAGAGACCCAGACTGGGCATGTAAGACTTAGTGACGAAAATCTTTTCCCCAAGTTGCCCAAATAAAGAGAAAGAGAACGGCGTTCATTGCCCTAGTAAGGAAACAAGGCTAGGCACTGAGTATTTAGAGGCGTCCCAGCGCTGGTACCTCTGTGCCTGACTAATAAACAAAGAAGGAGTGCAAGGGCCGGCGATAGGCAGAACCTATCTACTCCTTAAGCAATTGTAGGTTTGCAAACCGGATATTTTGTTTGAGATTCCAACTCTAGGAAGGTTGTCGATCAGGACTAAGGAGGCCTCCCTCCCCAACGGTTTACTGCCAAGGCGTAAGTAGCTGGTAGCAAGGTTTTTTTGTCATAGATTTTCTTCTCTTAGATGGATAGCCTTACAAGGTCTTACGGGTCCAACACTCCAAGAGGGGTAAAAATAGCCTGCGCCTGTGTACTAGTCGGTTATTTCATAGCCCCTGCAGGTTAAAAAAAAAAAACTTCCAATATAACATATATATACATATATATATATGTAGATAGAATAAGTTCATTGTATACTAAAAAGGGAACATAAAGTTAAAGATAGGTTTCCCTCTCGCAAGTAAGTACAAATAAGAGACATAAGAAAGGCAAACTTTAGGCCAGCATGAGATTTCAAAAATTTCTTCAGTGGGAACTCAATAGACAGACAATATGACAGTATATATGAGGAAAGAAAAAAAAAGTTTAATAAAACACAGGGTAAATACTAGTACGTTTTACGGCATATCAACCCTTTTTGGGTTATTTAATGCCGAATCTGGTCATTTTGGTAAAAGTTTTTATGCTTCAAGTTCTTAATATCTTCAAATATTTATCAATGATGTTCGGTTTGGTTGTTTTGTTTTACGGCATATCAACCCTTTTCGAGTTAGTGAAACGGTGAAGGGATGAAGAGGGGGAGTGAAAGTAAAAATGAGGAGGAAGGGAAATTGTTGTTTTTTGTTTTAGGTTTTGCAAAACATTATTGAGTTTAGCGAAGAGAGGAAAAAAACAATAAAGCATCAATGTTTGGTGCATTTTTGACCAGGAAGCCGATATCTTCAGACAGCCTGATCTGGTAGCAACAAGTATATGGAACTCTATGATGATGATGATGATGATAATAATAATAATAATAATAATAATAATAATAATAATAATAATAATGATAATAATAATAATAATAATAATGATAATAATAATAATGATAATAATAATAATAATAATAATAATAATAATAATGATAATAATAATAATAATAATAATAATAATACTGATAATAATAATAATAATAATGAAAATAATAATAATAATAATAATAATAATGATGATAATAATAATAATAATAATAATAATAATAATAATAATAATAATAATGAAAATAATAATAATAATAATAATAATGATAATAATAATAATAATAATAATGAAAATAATAATAATAATAATGATAATAATAATAATAATGATAATAATAATAATAATAATAATAAAAATAATAATAATAATAATAATGATAATAATAATAATAATAATAATAATAATAATAATAATAATAATAATAATAAAAATAAATAAATAAAAAATATTAAAAGAAATTTGAAAATTAAAAAAATAAATAAATTTAAAAACAAATAATAATAAAAAAAATAAATAAATAAAATAAATAAATAATTTAAAAAAATGGTATCAGTCTAGGCTGACACCACACAAAATATCTGCATAGGGTCAAGGAGGATGAGAAGACCGAGGAGGGACAGCACAAACTAGACCTCCACTGGAAGTGCAGAGATTGCTGGGACCTTGGGGAGGCTTATTGCCATCCAAATCTCAAAGAAGACCAATGGTCCTTACCAGCAAGAAATAAATGGTAAACGGCTGTTGTGATACTGCAAGTTTATTTGCGGTGGCTATCGAAAAGAGGTGGAGAATACTGGAAATCTGGGGACACTTGTTGTCACTCAGACCCCAGGGAATACCACCGGTTGTCAGTGAGTAATAATGCTAAATAGAATAGTTAGTAGTTGTATGGGCAGCCATAGTTGTAATCGTACATTCAAAGCAATCGATTCCGATCTCCCAAAAATCAATAAATTTCGACCGAAAATCAAATAACTGGCCCATTTTCTTTTTCTCTTACCCCTCTGCTTTTCCTGAAAGATTAACACAAATGAACCAGCCTAATTGACCAATGTCCGCTTGGATGCACCGGCACTTAATATCGATTTGATTTGAGGCGTGTCAACCCTTAAGGGTTAGGGTTAGGGTTGGCCGTTGGCATAAGAAAGAAAGTGTTGTTGCAATTCACACTTGTTAAAAACTTATTGGGTTTAAGGTTAGGGTAGGGTTAGGATTAGGTTAGGTTTAGGGTTATGGGGTTAGGGTTAGGGTTAAGGTTAGGGTTAGGGTTTAGGGTCAGTGTTAGGGTTTGTCGTTAGCAAACAAGATAACCCTTGAATTAGCCAGACCTTTTTGTGTTAGGGTTAGGGTTAGGGTTAGTGTTAGGGTTAGTGTTAGGGTTAGCGTTAGGGTTAGTGTTCGCATAAGGGTTAGTGTTAGGGTTTAGAGTTAGTGTTAGGGTTAGTGTTAGGGTTAGTGTTAGCGTTAGGGTTAGTGTTAGGGTTTAGGGTTAGTGTTAGTGTTAGGGTTTAAGGTTAGGGTTAGTGTTAGGGTTAGGGTTAGTGTAAGGGTAAGGGTAGGGTTAGGGTTAGTGTTAGGGTTAGAGTTAGGGTTAGGGTTAGGGTTAGTGTTAGTGTTAGGGTTTAGGGTTTGTGTTAGGGTTAGTGTAAGGGTTTAGGGTTAGGGTTAGTGTTAGGGTTAGTGTTAGGGTTAGGGTTAGGGTTAGGGTTAAGGTTTAGTGTTAAGGTTAGTGTTAGGGTTAGTGTTATGGTTATGGTTAGGGTTAGGGTTTAGGGTTAGGGTTAGGGTTAGGGTTCGGGTTTAGGGTTATGGTTAATGTTTTGGGTTAGGGTTAGGGTTAGTAAAAAAGGTTAGAATGCATTTATGTTACTGAGTTAGGGTTAGTGTTAGGGTTAGTGTTAGGGTTAGCGTTAGCGTTAGCGTTAGCGTTAGGGTTAGTGTTAGCGTAAGGGTTAGTGATAGGGTTTAGAGTTAGTGTTAGGGTTAGGGTTAGGGTTAGGATTAGTGTTAGGGTTAGTGTTAGGGTTAGTGTTAGGGTTAGTGTTAGCGTTAGGGTTAGTGTTAGGGTTTAGAGTTAGTGTTAGGGTTAGGGTTAGGGTTAGTGTTAGGGTTAGTGTTAGGGTTAGTGTTAGGTTTAGGGTTAGGGTTAGTGTTAGGGTTAGTGTTAGGGTTAGTGTTATGGTTATGGTTAGGGTTAGGGTTAGGGTTAGGGTTTAGGGTTTAGGGTTAGGGTTAGGGTTCGGGTTTAGGGTTATGGTTAATGTTTTGGGTTAGGGTTAGGGTTAGTAAAAAAGGTTAGAATGCATTTATGTTACTAGGGTTAGTGTTAGGGTTAGGGTTAGAGTTAGGGTTAGAGTATTGTCTTAGGATTAGGATTAGGTGTAGAGTTAGTGTTAGGGTTAGGGTAAGGGTTAGGGTTAATGTTTTGGGTTATGGTTAGTAAAAAAGGTTGGAATGCATCAAAAAATATTTTCCTTATAATTCTGCCATCGGTTAGGCCTAGGTTTAGTGTTAGTGTTAGGGTTAGGGCTAGGGCTAGTGCTAGGGCTAGAGTTAGTGTTAGTGTTAGGGTTAGGGCTAGGGCTAGGGTTAGGGTTAGGGTTAGGTTTAGGGTTAGGGTTAGGCTATTCTACTATATAGTCGTAAACGTAATTGATAAAGAAGAGAACAAAATCATTTGAGGTTAAACAATAAATTTAAAAAAAAATCACTTTCCTTGACTCAAAAACATTATTTCTTGAAAGGAAAAGAAAATTATTCTATTTTGTTTATTTTTTACAATAAATTTTTTTTTTAAGTTTTGAAAACAATCAAATAAATTATTTTCCAAATAGTCTGTATTATGTTAATTATTAGAATATGATGAAAGAAAAGTCTGAAATTAATATGAATAAAAGAAAAATCTGAAATTAATATGAATAAAAAAAATTGTTGTATCACTTTCAGGTATCCGTAGACACTTTCTTCAACCTTTTTCCTACCTGTTATGCGCATTTGGTGACTTGCTTAATAAGTCTATGTCATTCTTTTATTTTGGAATATCTGTTATTTCATTCAATTCTAAATATTGCATAATCAAGGGAGGCGCGAGAGCGCTCTATCCCTTAATAGACTACACGAATGGCCTATGCTAGAAATCTCATTTCTTTGATCAATCATAACTCAAAAACCAATAAACCAAATTAGTTAAAACTTTGCACAAAATGTTTATTTGATAGGTTCTATAAGTGTGTAGAATTTCAACATCATTAGTCAAGGCAACCCAGAGATCCAGAAAGGTCAGGAGTGATTTTGTGTTATCCGTGTGTACGTACGTACGTACGTGTATGCCACCCTGTATCTTATCAACTATTTGATGGATTCAGCTGATTTTTGGCAGTAATAGAGGTTCTAGGGTCTAGTTGATGGCATTTTAATTTCAGTTTACCATATACCTTAGTTTTCCAGAAAATTCCAAAAAACCTTATGAGAAGGCATTGTATTGAGGCATAGCCTTTACAAAAGTAGTGACATTCCATGAAAAATGCCAGTATACTGAACATATCAACCAAACCATTTCATTATCACATCACTACAGTATAAATCTCTATGCACGAGTGGATGAAGTGTGTGAGGTGCGCTGAAGAAAAATTCCTACCAGTAAAATACATAGCCCTGTTGTGCCCGCATACCCTTAATGACAATAAAAGTGTAAAAATTGGGGAATTTCCTTGCTTTTGTACATTTAGTGTATATGAATTTTCATCTTAACCCTATTAAGGGCATATGATTTCAGTATACTGGCATTTATCATGGAATATATGTATCTATTCTATCGTGATATTCTCAGAATGAATATCCGGAGTATTCACTCGTGGAGTTCTAATCAACATTTCAGCAAAACCTTTTAATCGCATGCCTGCCGTCCTGTTTACCAGTTCGCTGGCCAACATAAAATCTTCCTTCGGTTGATACTAAAAGTTTCGATCCGATTTGTAAAACTTCCTTCGACACGTCTCGCCTGCCGTCTTCAGCTGACACCTGTCTGCTGGTGGCCCCCGGCTAAGTTACCGTTCTTTTATTGTGTGCAAACCAACACAGGTGCTCTGCGCGAAGAGTTTCGACATCAAAGGCCAAACCGCGCTTTCTTCAAAGCGCGATGCGGCAATTGAACGCCATGCGAACAGAAATGTTCAACTTTTAAAACAAATTAAAATAGTTTTACTTTGAGTCAAAAGTATTTTTTAACTAGCACAATACTTTTATAATAATTTTAATTTGTTTTATGACTTGTGCGGATTTCTTTTTTTAATTTTTATTTTGTTAATAGCCCGAATTGTTTTTAAAGAATAGCATTTTACAGCCACTTAAAAAACAACCTTCCTTTAACCCTAACCCTAACCCTAAATCAAACCCCCCTTAACCGTAACCCCAACCCTAACCCTAAAACCACCCCTTAACACTAACCCTAAAACAACCCTCCCTTAACCCTAACCCTAACCATACAACAACCCTCCCTTGACCCTAACCCTAACACTAACCCTAAAACAACCCTCCCTTAACCCTAACCGTAACCCTAACCCTATCCTTAACCCTATCCCTAAAACAACCCTCCCTTAACCCTAACCCTAACACTAACCCTAAAACAACCCTCCCTTAACCCTAACCGTAACCCTAACCCTATCCTTAACCCTAACCCTAAAACAACCCTCCCTTAACCCTAACCCTAACCCTAAAACAACCCTCCCTTAACCCTAACCGTAACCCTAACCCTATCCTTAACCCTATCCCTAAAACAACCCTCCCTTAACCCTATCCCTAACCCTAAAACAACCCTCCCTTGACCCTTAACCCTAAAACAACCCTCCCTTGACCTTAACCCTAACCCTAAAACAACCCTCCCTTAACCCTAACCCTAACCCTAAAACAACCCTCCCTTAACCCTAACCGTAACCCTAACCCTATCCTTAACCCTAACCCTAAAACAACCCTCCCTTAACCCTAACCCTAAAACAACCCTCCCTTAACCCTAACCGTAACACTAACCCTATCCTTAACCCTAACCCTAAAACAACCCTCCCTTAACCCTAACCCTAACCCTAAAACAACCCTCCCTTAACCCTAACCGTAACACTAACCCTATCCTTAACCCTATCCCTAAAACAACCCTCCCTTAACCCTATCCCTAACCCTAAAACAACCCTCCCTTAACCCTAACCCTAACCCTAAAACAACCCTCCCTTGACCCTTAACCCTAAAACAACCCTCCCTTAACCCTATCCCTAACCCTAAAACAACCCTCCCTTAACCCTAACCCTAACCCTAAAACAACCCTCCCTTAACCCTAACCCTAACCCTAAAACAACCCTCCCTTAACCCTACCCCTAACCCTAAAACAACCCTCCCTTAACCCTACCCCTAACCCTAAAACAACCCTCCCTTAACCCTACCCCTAACCCTAAAACAACCCTCCCTTAACCCTACCCCTAACCCTAAAACAACCCTCCCTTAACCCTAACCCTAAAACAACCCTCCCTTAACCCAAACACTAACCCTAAAACAACCCTCCCTTAACCCTAACCCTAAAACAACCCTCCCTTAACCCTAACACTAACCCTAAAACAACCCTCCCTTAACCCTAACCCTAACCCTAAAACAACCCTCCCTTAACCCTAACCCTAAAACAACCCTCCCTTAACCCTAACACTAACCCTAAAACAACCCTCCCTTAACCCTAACCGTAACCCTAACCCTATCCTTAACCCTAACCCTAAAACAACCCTCCCTTGACCTTAACCCTTACCCTAACAATACAACAACCCTCCCTTGACCCTTAACTCTAACCCTAACCCCAACCCTAACCCCAAAACAACCCTCTCATAACCCTAACCCTTACCTTCTAACCCTAAAACAAAAACAACTCTCCCTTAACCCTAACCCTATCCCTAACACTAACCCTAAAACAACCTTCCCTTAATCCTAACCCTTACTCTAACCACTAGCTATGAGTTCGGGTGACAAGACCTCTCGCCCATAAAAAAGATACTAGCTTGTATAAGCTACTCTCTTTTCTTCTCTCTTCGTTCAGAGGGTTTTTTTGTGGGAGGGGGGTTACTATACGGTCTTAGGGTCTGTGGTAGTGTCAAGGGAGGGGATGTTTTATTTGGTTTATGTTTACGAAACTAAAACTAACATAAAATAAATTTATTCATTGTTTTCACAAATTTCAAAGATTCTATAAATCAGTCTGGGGTTGGATCGATTATTTTGGTTTGTAAATAAGTAAACAAATAATTATGGCGAATGGGCATAACAGGTGTATAAGCTGGCTTCCGGTGGAAAAGAGTTGAAGAAAGTGTCTACGGATGCCTGAAAGTGATACAATTTTTTTAATTCATATTAATTTCAAACTTTCATTTCATCATATTCTAATAATTAACATAATACAGACTATTTGAAAAATAATTGATTTGATTGTTTTCAAAACTTAAACAAAATTTCATTGAAATAAAAAACAAACTAAATACAATAATTTTTTCATTGAAAAAAATAAACTAAATAGAATAATTTTTTTTTTTTTAAAGAAATAATGTTTTTGAGCAAATATTTTATTAAACGTCATAATAATAGCGTATCCAATACAGTATATTGCCGAAGAAATTTGTTTTCATTCGGCGGCGCCACAGAAATTCCTGTAGGTGACCATGGAAGTTTTCCGGGCTAGTCCCGCTCATCTGTCCGTGGCGTGCCAACCATTTTATTGTGTTCAAATTATTAGTCGTTTTTAGTTAATTATTAGAAAAGTCTGAAATTAATATGAAAAAAAAGGAAAGTCAGAAATTTATATGAAAAAAAAAAAATTGTTGTATCACTTTCAGGCATCCGTAGACACTTTCTTCAACCCTTTTCCACCGGAAGCCAGCTTATACACCTGTTATGCCCATTCGCCATAATAATAAAATAAAACTGTTTATTTAAAATGACATTGAAATATATTACGAATAAAATATCATAATAATGACATGTTGTCCCTGGAATTCCCTCTCGGCTATCTTTTTTCCCAACTGTACCATAATACCAGTCTAAATGAATGCTTTTTCCACAGTCCGTTTTTCACAACTTTTTACAGACCATTTCTTTTCTTTTTTTCGGTGTACACTGATCTATCAGGCTGCTAGAGAATTCCGGGGTTTTTTTTTTTTAAATTTCAAATATTTTACATTTTAGGAGGGGGGGATCAGTTTCCAATGTAAATTCAACGTAGACTGATCCCCCTCTTTTTGGCCATCTCAATTTAAAAAAAAAACTTTTTCGGTGTATAATAACCTATCATGCCGATAGAGAATTCCGGTTTTTTTTTGGAAAAGATTCTACAAAATTTAGATTTTAAGACGTGGAATCAGTTTTCAATGTAAATTCAACGTAGACTGATCCCCCTCTTTTTGACTATCTCCAATATTGAAAATTCTTCTGTTTACAATTAGCTATCATGTCGAAGAGAATTCCCGGTTTTGGGGAATATTTTTCAAATATTTGAGATTTTAGGAGGGGGATTAGTTTTGACCATGCTGCGTGTGTTGATTGTTCTTATGGACCAAAATTTTTTTTTCGCTAGAGAATTCCGTTGAATTTACATTGGAAACTGATCCCCCCTCTAAAAATGTAAATATTTTGGAAAAAAATTCCAAAAATCCCGGAATTCTCTAGCAGCCTGATAGGTAAGTGTACATCGAAAAAAAGAAAAAAAATGAATGAAAATGTCTTTTGTGGTGTTGATTCGGCTCTTGAACGGAATGCTTTGGTAAGCCTTCAAAAAATCACAGACACACATTATATATATATATATATATATATATATATATATATATATATATATATAAATATATATATATATATATATATATATATATTCTAGAGATGAAAGATGAGAATAAGAAATTGTAAAGATACAATATTTATTAGAACATCAAAAGTTCAGAGCAACGAACTTCATATCCTTAATCCATGGATTTTCAAAGATAAACTTTTTTTCATCAGAGGATAGAGAAAAAGCGACAATGTAATTGTAAATATTATCGGCAACATTTAATTTTGAAAATTTTACATGAAATAAAACAAAATAAATACCAAAAGGCAAAGAGTCTTATGTTGAGATGAGAGCATAGAGTCAGGGTGGGCGCTGTCCAAAAACACGTCAAAAATAATAACAGCTGTTATATTGGAAATGAATGTTTGAAAAAGAATAATACTCAAATTGTTTAAGAATCTAAATGTTGTTGTTGAAAAGCTGATATTTAGACGGCAATTGGTAACGTTCAGTTTATCTTGGATGTGCAGTAGCTTGGTATTGGAATTATTCGTTTCACAGGGTTCAGAATGAAGTTTGTCAGTTAGAGTTCGGTATATATATCAAAGTGTGCATTATGAAAACCTCTAGCCCCCTGGTTGATCAGTGTTTCGATAGGTTATAGACATGGATTTAATTTAATTCAACATTTAAATGAAGTTTGTCAGTTAGAGTTCAAAGTGTGCATTATAATATAACGAGCACTTTCTCTTTCTGTCTGTCTGTCTGTCTGTCCGTCCTGGGGAATTTTTGTAAACAGAGGGAAGGGGGAGGGGGTCGTCGAGTAATTAACATTTAATTAATTAAGCTTTTCGAGTCAGCGTTCATAATATTTATATACCTGTGGAATTTTGAAACTATTAATCAATTAAATTTATCAATTAAATTTATCAATTAAATTTACATTAAATAACATTATTATTATTAGATTAGCGAAGAACGAAATTTCAAGATTAGAAGTGAAAACGTGTCAAGAATCTTACTTAAATTCATAGAGTAATTTACTCCTCTCCAGGAGTTAGGCACAAGGCCAGTTTTTATCTTACTCCCACAAGTAAGATGTGACCCAAGGTCGGGTCGGAAAGTGGGGGTTGAAAGGCCAACACCCGAGAGGTGAGCACTCTGACCATTAAAAATTGCCTGGGCAGCCCCGTCGGCATTCCCCGGTAGGGGCGCCTCAAGCAGTAAGCAATTAACTTACTCCTCCCCAAAGAGGGGAGGCAAAGCCTGGGAGGGTGGACCTCCTAGAACTGCACAGGACAATCCCATAGACCGGCGTAAATCAAGCCCCGAATTCCAAGACAATACCAGTCTATAGGGTGCAGTATCCATCGGAACAGATACTACACTTTGATCTCGACCAAAAGTAAATTCATAGATTTCAACGGCCTTATATACCGTTAATAAACGTCGTTTAGACACTAGACTGGCTTCCTCATTTACATAATACATTACTTTTAACCTTCAATTAAATTCGTATTTACAAATATACACTTATAAATGCTATTATCAAGTTTACATATGTATTTACAATAGTTTCCGATAAGGTGATATTAAGAAAAAATATTCATACAATTAATTAAAGCCATTTTCTTCATCAACCAGCGTGTTTTCTCAACCATACTTGCAATGGCGATTATTGTTAAAATTTCAAGTCTTTCTCGGCCTTTTGGCTAAGATCAAAGTGTAGTATCTGTTCCGATGGATACTGAACCAGTCTATACTGGTATTGTCTTGGCTTTCGGGTCTTCACTGGTATTGTCTTGGCCTTCGGGTCTTCATTTACGCCGGTCTATAGGTCTGTCCTGTGCAGTTCTAGGAGGTCCACCCTCCCAGGCTTCGCCTCCCCTCTTTAGTGACGTCATTGTGAGAGGATTTTTTTCACAGTTTTCATTCATTATTTACATTACGTTGTTAAGAGAATGTTTTCTACATTCATATACACACACATACATATACACATATACATGCATATACATACATATACACATATACATACATATACACATATACATACAATTCTTTTATATTCATTTTTAAAATTTATTTTTTAAATAATTTAGTTGAAATGGCCACCTCTGCATTATGAAAACCTCTAGCTATTACAGTTACCTCATCGGTTTTTCTCTATCCTCTGATGAAA
>OY744549.1:2114478-2134478 GCA_963556195.1 Sepiola atlantica
AGAATTAAGACAAAAACAAGTGATTTTTATTTATATATATTTAAAAAAACTTTTTTATATATATAGCAAATCTTACTTGATTAGGCAAGACTTCAACACTGTGATTGAATGTGTGTAACCGTGTACCATAATATATTTCGAGGAAGACCTCTTTATCAAATGTCTAAAACACGTGCGGAATGGCAATATTACTTATAACGCAGTAAATATATCAGTGTCGACAGCAGAATACCAATAAATAGTAAAATTAAAAAGAAAAAGAAGCCTTGTTGTATTTTATTGTGTACGGGGAGATCGATTTCAGCCCACGAAGAAACCGCCAGGATCATGAGAAGAAACGAGGATAATCGCAGACAACAGAGAATCGCGTCTACTGCCGTGTCGGGCGACAACAACGAGACAAGGTTAGTACGAATAGTTGCATACGGCGGCAAGGCAATGGAGAAAGAGAGAGACAAGGTTAGTACGAATAGTTGCATACGGCGGCGAGGCAATGGAGAAAGAGAGAGACAAGGTTAGTACGAATAGTTGCATACGGCGGCGAGGCAATGGAGAAAGAGAGAGACAAGGTTAGTACGAATAGTTGCATACGGCGGCGAGGCAATGGAGAAAGAGAGAGACAAGGTTAGTACGAATAGTTGCATACGGCGGCGAGACAATGGAGAAAGAGAGAGACAAGGTTAGTACGAATAGTTGCATACGGCGGCGAGGCAATGGAGAAAGAGAGAGACAAGGTTAGTACGAATAGTTGCATACGGCGGCGAGGCAATGGAGAAAGAGAGAGACAAGGTTAGTACGAATAGTTGCATACGGCGGTGAGGCAATGGAGAAAGAGAGAGACAAGGTTAGTACGAATAGTTGCATACGGCAGCGAGGCAATGGAGAAAGAGAGAGACAAGGTTAGTACGAATAGTTGCATACGGCGGCGAGGCAATGGAGAAAGAGAGAGACAAGGTTAGTACGAATAGTTGCATACGGCGGCAAGGCAATGGAGAAAGAGAGAGACAAGGTTAGTACGAATAGTTGCATACGGCGGCGAGACAATGGAGAAAGAGAGAGACAAGGTTAGTACGAATAGTTGCATACGGCGGCGAGGCAATGGAGAAAGAGAGAGACAAGGTTAGTACGAATAGTTGCATACGGCGGCGAGGCAATGGAGAAAGAGAGAGACAAGGTTAGTACGAATAGTTGCATACGGCGGCGAGACAATGGAGAAAGAGAGAGACAAGGTTAGTACGAATAGTTGCATACGGCGGCGAGGCAATGGAGAAAGAGAGAGACAAGGTTAGTACGAATAGTTGCATACGTCGGCGAGGCAATGGAGAAAGAGAGAGACAAGGTTAGTACGAATAGTTGCATACGGCGGCGACGCAATGGAGAAAGAGAGAATAGTATTGATGCGATTTGGGAAAAGCGGAGAGAAACGGCATATCGTCCCCATGCCGTTCGTTCTGGATCAACAGACGAAGAGTTCTACGACGATAAGAGAGATTCTGACACAAGAACATTGTGTAAATGTAACACCCTTAATGACAATGAAAGTGTAATCCAACAAAAAATATAAGCGCCAACTAATATCTTATAATTAGTGAAACATCCGGATAAAGACTGAAGCTCAATATACTGGATACTTTGCTTTACTTTGCAACACTGGCATGTCGATGTTATCGATCAACAGCTGTTATAAACTGAGATCTCATCAGACAGAGTTAAAATCCGATCTTAAGAACACACACACACACACACACATATATATATATATATATATATATATATATATATATATATATATATATGAAGCAATCCAACAAAAGATATAAGCGTCAACTAATATCTTATAATTAGTGAAACATCCGGATAAAAAACTGAAGCTCAATATACTGGATAGAGCATTAATATTATAATATAAAATGAAGTAATAAAATAAGTGTCAATCAAATTTTATTAGAATTCAAAGTTCATGCAAAGCATCCTTAAGTCCTTAGCTCATGAGTTTTCAAAGATAATTCTTCTCTTCAGAGGACCATTACCGCAGTTATACTACTACAGGCAATAAAAAAATATATATTTTTCGCTCTTCTGGCTAGATGTGATGGGAGTCCGTCTTATTTTGCTCAATTCGGATTTAGCGGGTTTTCTAATTAAACAACGAATTTGGATTTGATTAGAGTTGCACATGTTGGGATCTAGGAACTTTGATTGGACTTTTTGTATTATTTTGATTGATTTATTTATCATTAACATTGAATATGGACACATTTCGCGACTGGATAACTTTGCCGGCCCCTTCAATTTCACATATTTGGACTGCTGTTTGTATCTTGGAGTGATGTCCTTCCTGATTATGCTTCTCAACTTGTATGACCTGGATGGACTGTATGGATTCAACAAAAGTATGTTTTTGGATTGATATGTTTGATGTTATGTATTTTTTATATATTTGTGTATATAATTTTATATATTTTCAAAGCGTACTTTTATTGCCTGTAGTAGTATAACTGCGGTAATGGTCCTCTGAAGAGAAGAATTATCTTTGAAAACTCATGAGCTAAGGACTTAAGGATGCTTTGCATGAACTTTGAATTCTAATAAAATTTGATTGACACCTTATTTTATTACTTCATTTTATATTATAATATATATATATATATATATATATATATATATATATGATGTTAAAGTTAAATAATAAAATAAGGTGCGAATCAAATCTTATTAGAGTACCTTTTGCTTGAACTTTGAATTCTAATAAAATTTGATTGACACCTTATTTTATTATTTCATTTTATATTATAATATATATATATATATATATATATATATTTATATATATATATATATATATATATATATATATATATATATATATATATATATATATATATATACATTCCATGAAAAATGCCAGTATACTGAAATCATATGCCCTTAATAGTGTTAAGATGAAAATTCATATACACTAAATGTACAAAAGCAAGGAAATTCCCAAATTTTTACACTTTTATTGTCATTAAGGGTATGCGAGCACAACAGGTTCTATAAGTGTGTAGAATTTCAGCATCATTAGTCAAGGCAACCCAGTGATCCAGAAAGGTCAGGAGTGATTTTGTGTTATCCGTGTGTACGTACGTACGTATGTGCCACCCTGTATCACATCAACTATTTGATGGATTCAGCTGATTTTTGGCAGAGATAGACGTTCTAAGGTCAAGTTGATGGCATTTTACTTTCAGTTTACCATATACCTTAACTTTCCAGAAAATTTAAAAAAATACTTAAAAATTACCATTGTCTTGAGGCATAGCCTTTACAAAAGTAGTGACATTCCATGATAAATGCCAGTATACTGAAATCATATGTCCTTAATAGTGTTAAGATGAAAATTCATATACACTGAATGTACAAAAGCAAGGAAATTCCAAAATTTTTACACTTTTATTGTCATTAATTAAGGGTATGACTACATATCAACTAAACCATTTCATTATCACATCACTACAGTATAAATCTCTATGCATGAGTGGATGAAGTGTGTGAGGTGCGATGAAGAAAAATTCCTACCAGTAAAATACATAGCCCTGTTGTGCTCGCATACCCTTAATGACAATAAAAGTGTAAACATTTTGGAATTTCCTTGCTTTTGTACATTTAGTGTATATGAATTTTCATCTTAACCCTATTAAGGGCATATGATTTCAGTATACTGGCATTTTTCATGGAATATATATATATACATTCCATGAAAAATACCAGTATACTGAAATCATATGCCCTTAATAGGGTTAAGATCATGGCCATCCCTACTACAGGCCAGGCAATCGTGCAAATGGGGTCTTTTACTGGGGGCCATGAGAATTTTCTTAAATATTCGATATAGAAGTTGCAAACTATATCAACTGGTGCGGATCCTTTTTTTCTTTTTAACCACAATATACAAGTAATGATCTTTTGACATAAGTACAAAATCTCTAAAAAAAATCCAACATTGAAATAAAAATTCTTCATTGAAATATGCATTTGCCTTTGTTTATTCAAAGTTACCTGTCTCTTCATTTATAGGAATTTGTCAATAATTGTCAAATTTATCAATTAGCTCATTGTAATTCTTATTATTTGGTATGTAAAACACATAAAAACATCAAACTAATCTCACAGAGGAATTTTACCTTTGTTTGCAACTTCTATATCGAATATTGAAGAAAATTCACAGGGCCCCCAGTAAAAGACCCCAGTTGCACGATTGCCTGGCCTGTAGTAGGGATGGCCATGGTTAAGATGAAAACATATATATATATATATATATAGTATATAGTATATATATATATAGTATATAGTATATGTTCATCGTTTTAGCATTCCCTAGGCATTACTTCCTCCTCTCTCTCTCTATATATATATATATATATATATATATATATATAGAGAGAGAGAGAGAGAGAGAGAGGAGGAAGTAATGCCTAGGGAATGCTAAAACGATGAACATATACTACCCCCCCCCCTCTTTCACGGAGTCTGGATGTATTGAAAATGAAACATTATTATGTGAAAAGAAATCCTCTCAAAATGACGTCACTTTCGAAAGGATGACTTTACAATTTTAACAGTATTCGCCATTGAAAGTATGGTGTAGAAAACACGCTGGTTCATGAAGAAAATGGCTTTAATTAATTGTATGAATAATTTTTATTAATATCACCTTATCGGAAAATATTGTAAATACATATGTAAATTTGATAATTGCAGTTATAAGTGTATATTTGTAAATATGAATTTAATTGAAGGTTAAAAGTAATGTATTATGTAAATGACGAAACCCGTCTGCTGTCTGAACGACTTTTAATAACGGTATATAAGGAAGTTGAAATATATGAATTTAAGTAAGATTCTTGACACGTTTTCCGTTCTAATCGCAGCCTCGTCTTGAAATTTCGTTCTTCTTTGTTTATATGTAATCTAATATTGTTATTTAATGTTATCTAATCCAAATTAATTGATTAATAGTTTCCTAATTCTAAAGGTATACAAGTATTATTAACGCTGACTTGAAAAGATTAATTAATTAAATGATAATTACTCGAGCCCCCTCCCCCCTCTCTTCTGTTTACAAAAATTCTCCAGGACGGACAGACAGACAGACTGACAGAGAAAGTGCTCGTTATATTATAGACCAAATCTTCGTCTCCAGTAGAATATCTGGACGACGGCTAGTTTTGTTAACAGGTTCACTCTCGCTATTTAGTGAGTAAAATATGTTCCCTAACCCTAGCCCCTCGACGAAACCATTTTAACTGGTGAAGGAAAACAAGGAAGAAAATAGCAAGTCAGGCAACAACTTCAGACTTACCTCACAACCTGAAATGAATTTGGAAAGAAATCCTCCACAATGGGTGTTTTTTTATCTAGGTCATCAGAAATGATAATAATAATTTATATATGAAAAATTAAATTACTGATTTTATATAAGTATTTTAGCAACATTTTTAAATAAAAGGCAAACACTGGCGAAGCATGTTCGTTTTTGTTATCTTTCATGGAGGATGTACACTCGTATATATATATATATATATATATATATATATATATATATATATATATATATATATATATATATATATATTTATATATATATATCGAATTAAAACAGAAAACTAGAAAACCTAAATCTGATTGAAAAACACTTCCCCGTAACCAATCTCCTGCATAAAATATTCAATAAAATCACCTAAAACTATCCTACAGCTGCTGCGAAAACCTAAAAATGATAATTAAGGCACACAATAACAAAATACTAAAAGACAACAACAGAGAGGAAAAAATAACAAATTACATAATAAAGTGGAAAATATAACAAAAATAACACTAAGAAGAACAAAAATATAAACAATACAAATAGAAATAAACAAAACACTAATAGTAACCACCCGAATTGAAATGAAAAAGTTAACAATGAAGAGAAAAGATGCAACTGCATAAATCGTACACTTTGTCCACTACAAAATAAATGCCTAACCAAAAAGTATTGTATATCAAGCAATGATATTTGCCAAGGAAAGACCAAATGACAAGAAATACTACGTGGGTATGACCTCCCTGGATTTTAAAACTAGATATTATGACCACAAAAGCACATTTAAAAACAGAGAACGTCGAATTTAAACAGTACTAGCAAACCACTATTGGGAGCTCAAAGAAAATGGACGCTCACTAGTAATTGAATTGAAAATAATACGACAGGCCAGTACATGTAGAAATGTAGACGACCCGTGTAGATTATGTCTGACTGAAAAATTTGAAATCTTAAATTTTAAAGACCCCCAAAATCTATTAACGTCTTTTACTGATTTTCTCTTTTTGTTTCAGCCATCTGTACGTGTGTTGTGTTGGGTTTAGCAACGGTTGTAAAATTTGTTAATTATGTCATTTAAGATTTAACAATTTCCTTGGTGTTGCATAATGAGGATCCCCTCACCCACTTGCGGAACGGGCAGCTATCCCAAAGACGTCCGCCCTTTATTGCTGTTTGGAAACAAGAGATAGATTGTATCAGCTTATCCGCTACGTGTCACTGGAGACTTCCGATTCGTGACGTATCTTCCTGAACACGTTAGATACATTTTTTAACTTTAACGTCTAATGGAAAATTCCTTTTTACTTAATCTAGCTTTCATTTGTTAAATTCCGTTTCTAACATAATTTTGACACACATAAACCCTAACCCTAACCCTAACCCTAACCCTAACCCATAACCCACTAACCTTAACCCAAACTCTAACCCTAACACACTAACCCTAACCCTTACCCTTACCGTTACCATAACACTAACCCTAACCCTAACACCCTAACCTTAAGTCTAACCTTAACCCTAATACTAACTCTAACCCTAACTCTAACCTTAACCCTAACCCTAACCTTAACCCTAACCCTAACTCTAACCTTAACCCTAACCCTAATACTAACTCTAACCCTAAATATTGAAAGGAATAGTTATACCATTACTTCAACTAATTTTACTTGATTTAAATGTCATTTAAAATCAATATTCATTCATACATTAAGCTCTATGTCATTGTACGAAGAACTATTGAGCTTTCTTTTTTCTCTGCAAATTAGTAACATTCGTAGTTTCTATTATTTAGATTATTCGAAATAATGTTATTCCCACACCGTCTCGACAGGTGTAATCTCCGACTTTCCTCAGGTGTATCTTCTCGAACTGGAGGTTGAAGGTTCAATCCTCGGTACGGGCTATACTAAGAATACAATTACGAATTACTTAAGACTTCTACCCGGTCATGGTTGACGAGACGAGAGCAAGCTACCCCCGTGGATTAGATAAAGGGTTCCGTTCGAAATTCCGTCCGGATTCCTGATTTCGTTGACAACGTGTCCGGTAACGAAAGATTTAATGATGGAAAAAGAGATTACATCCTAATAATCGTTTTTTATCTACGGTTGAACTGACCACCATTCTGTTGGATTTACTAAATTTTGAACATTCCACGAAATCTCTTTTTCCATCTTCAAATCTTTCGTCACCGGACACTTTGTCAACTGGACATTCACCAATTGGACAGACGTTAAGTTTGGTTGTCTTGTCTTGTTTTACGGCATATCAACCCTTTTCAGGTTATTTAATGCCGAATGCAGTCATTTTGGTGAAAGTTTTTATGCTTCAAGTTCTTTATATGTTCAAATATTTATTGATGGTGTTTGGTTTGGTTGTTAAATCTGTTTCTATTTAACCCATAGTTGGGACCCTAACAGGTACTACCACTCCGGGTCAGGGTGGACCTGGGAGCAATGGTAATTAAGAGGAGGCTCCACATTCCCCAAAGTCCGTAAGCCGGATCTCACCATCGGATGTAGTTTAAGGTCATATCCAGGACCGGGAGTAGGGTAGGAAAAATAAAAAAGAGGAGGGAGAAAGGGAGAGGGGCTGTTGTTTTTGTTTTTGGTTTTGTAGAACATAATTAAGTTTTACAAACAAAAAAAAAAACGTCAATGTAGGTGAATTTCGTCTCAGGGAGCCACAGGGCACCAGACAGACGTTAAGATTCGATAGTAGAGTCCAACAGCACATTCCGAGTAAGATCAGGAATGGAACCTTCCGGTCAACGGACGTTAAAAATAACACATACGGGTCTTCCATTACAGACCATTTACTTAAAAACCCGCCGTGCGCTAGGAATTTTAGCATGGACTCCTTCACCATTCTCAGTCATGCTCACTCATTATACCATCTAAAAATCTTGGAGACGATCCACGTTCGTCTTAAACGTCCCTCCCTTTGCAAGCAAAGGGAATGTCTATTGGGACTAGATGTGACCAGTCTCTAGGATTCATCCTCCATTGTACATATAACATAACGCTATTTTATTTTCTGTAGTCGTTCCTTTTATCCCCTTTTTTAAATCCCTCGTTTTTTTTGTAAATCCTTCTATACAGCCTTTGTTAAGAGAGGGCGAAACCGGTCGGCTTGCTTCTTTTTTTTTCTTGATCAAGTTTTAATCATGAACGATAGAATTCGTCTTCCCTTCATGCTTGCGATATATATATATATATATATATTTAGGCAGCAAGTCATTATCTAAGCAAGCGTTGTTGAACATCACGGAACTTTCGCGTTTGTATATTTTCCGCGTGAGGTTCTCTCTCTCTCTCTCTCTCTCTCTCTCTCTCTCTCTCTATATATATATATATATATATATATATATATATATATATATATGCACGCTTTTGAAAATTCCAGTTTTCTCAACTTTTTTATTTTTCTTCATTTTCTTCATTTCGTATCATAATTTGATAAAGAGCGGAGGGCTGCTCGAAATATCGCTGGTCTCGTGGCTTAGTAGGGAGTACTGCCGACTACCGACTAGATGGTTGAAGGTTCTATCCCTGGGTTAGGTGCTAGTCTAGCTGCATTGTAAAGCTGTGATACAGCGAAACTGTCTCTGGATGACAATATATCTCTATGAATATATATAGTTTTATATATATATATATATATATATATATATATATATATATATATATGTACACACACACACACACACACACATATATATATATATATATATATATATATATATATATATATATATACATATAGTTTTGAAAGGTTCATACTTTTTTTTTAAGCATCTGAATGAAATTTAGTAAAAAAGAAGTGTGGTAAATGAACTGAAGCTGGTTTCCCAATTACATCGGAATTTCAAACACACTGATGAGGCTAATATTATTAGCGAAATATATGTATAACTATAAACTATAAAAAAAAATGACAGTTTATAGAAAATATATGAAAAAGAAAAAAATCGGTTTTGATTTTGTCTTTTCTTTTAAATAAAATAAATATTGCATCTATTAAAAGCTTTGATGGTAGTTCATTTACCACACTTCTTTTTTACTATATATATATATATATATATATATATATATATATATATATATATTATATCTATACAAAGCCACCATCCGCCCATGCAGGGAGTATTGTTGCCACATCTGGGCTGGGGCATCATCCACTAGTCTCTCTCCTTCTTAGACAAGGTCCAAAAAAGGGTCGCCAACTTGATAGGTCCTTCACTATCCACCAAGCTCCAGCCCCTGTCCCATCCTTGTGCCTGTTTTACAAGTACTTCAATGGATTGTGCTCTGATGAGCTTGCTGCTCTGGCACCCCCCACAACGTAAATTCACTAGACCAACCCGACAATCAGCCAAATCCCATCCATTCACTGTGGAGGTCCCCAGATGCCGAAGAGCTTTCTACTCCAAAAGCTTCTTTCCTCGTGCTGCTGGACTCTGGAACTCCCTCCCTGCTCCCTGTTTTCCTGACGGTACCGACATGCAGAAATTTAAAACTTATGTAAACAGACATCTCGCTGCACAGCTCCTAATTTAGGTTGACCCCCCCCCCCTCCAAAAAAAAACTTTCACCCTTTTTCTCAGTAGCCCCTTACATCTACAGTACGGCCTGTCTTGTTTGGGTGAACTATGTTAAATATATATATATATATATATAAATATTTGTTATTGTTTATATTTTTATCTATGGACGTATACGTTTCGTCTTTTTCAATCAAGACTCATCAGCATAGAAGTACGACTATTCACCACCGGTCACACGATTCGAAACCCTGGACTACAAGTATTTTCCAACCCCGTCCAACTAGGCCAGTTCTGAACAGCTTATAAACAATGATAATTTTAACACAATAACGGCGGCGAAGCGAACAGGCATTCAAACTTCTATAAGGGAAGGAACGATGCATAAAGCAAGTGACGCTACGCTGTGTTACTACTACCATTTTACAGTGCTCTACTTTTTAACGAGGAGCTTCACACACACACACACATATATATATATATATATATATATATATATATATATATATATATATATATATATATATAATAATGGTAATAATCCAGGTGAAAAATATCCACAGGGTGGTAATCCAGAGAATTTTAACCGGGTTTATAAAAAGTGCTCAATATCAAAATAGAGCTTTATATATGATAATTTTATTTACACAGACATGTACAACATTTTTTGTTTCTTAGATTTTTTTTTTTTTGTTTCTTAGATTTTTAGATTTTTAGATTTTTTAATTTTTAATTTTAATTTTTAATTTTTTAACGGCTTTAATTTTTGAAATGTTAAATTTCTTTCCTTCTTCTTCTCTTTCTCTATCCCTCCACTTCATTCTCTCCAAATATGATCTGAGGTTAAGATCGGATTCTAACTCTGCCTGATGAGATCTCAGTTTATAGTAACTGTTGATCGATAACATCGACATGCCAGTGTCGCAGATTTTGTACATGTCTGTGTAAATAAAATTATCATATATATATATATATATATATATATATATATATATATATATATATATATATATATATATATATATATGTCTGTGTGTGTGTGTGTGTGTGTGTATCACGTACTTTTGGTGTGAAAACGCTTTAAAATGTAATCGTATCTACAAGTGTCTTGTCTCTGCGACAAAGACAACCCTTAGGCCGTCAATTGCAATTAATTTTGAGTCTCGTAAGAAGAAAATTAATTTATTTGCGAGAAGATCTATTTTTGCAACTCAGCATTTTTATCCTTCCACGGTTTCAAAATGTAGAATTCATACGTGCATGGACTAGTTGACGGATCCGACTCCGCAGGGTTTTACAGCCTGCCTTGAACTTTCAAGTCAGATTTTGAAAAAATCACAAAGACAAACAAGATATTTGTTCACATTACATTTAAATTTTTACACATCGGAAACAATTGCGGTCGCTTTTTTTGTTTTTTTTTGTGTTTACCCAAACGGGGGCGTATTGCCACTGAGAGGCACGGGGCTACTGTGAATTAAGGGTTAGATCTATAGGTTCATCCTAAGTGGGATGTCATACAGCAAGATATTTGTTCACATTACATTTAAATTTCTGTATGTTGCTGCAGTCGGAGAAACAGTGAGCAGGGATTGAATTCCAAAGACCAGTAGTCTTCGGATAGAATCTAGTAGAGTAGGAAGTTTTCCGTCATCGGGCGGGAGGGCGGGGTGCCTACAGGGAAGAGGCGGGATTTTGCTGCTGGAGGTG
The DNA here is from genome assembly GCA_963556195.1 of Sepiola atlantica. Lineage (NCBI taxonomy): Eukaryota > Metazoa > Mollusca > Cephalopoda > Sepiida > Sepiolidae > Sepiola > Sepiola atlantica. The sequence continues at coordinate 2,126,076 of OY744549.1, forward strand.
TTTAAGTTGATGGGTGAACGAGTGCAGTAAGTTTCTCAGAGTATTCCGTGGAAGTACCTGCAAAACAATATTGACTTATTATGTTAGAGACTTTTTTATACCTTGTCCAAGAGGGAGAGACTTGTGGTTGGTACACCAGCCCAGATGTGACAACACTACTTCACGGATGAGCGAACAGTGGCTTTGTAGGTGTGAGAAGTTTTGGCAGTATTTCCCCCATTTTCCGACCTTGTGTCACACCTCGCCGATGTAGCAAGCACCCGAACAAGAGAAAACTAGCCACATTGAAGAGCCGTGATACGGCGAAACAACATCCTTTTTTATAACTTTTATTTTATCACCCCAAACAAGACACATTGCCGCCACCGAGACATAAAGGACCGCTGTGAAATTTAGGGTCAGATTTATAGAGCATTGTGAGTGGGGAGTTGTGAAACGAGATGTTGGTTAACATTAGATTTCAATTTCTGCATGTTGGTATAGGCAGTGAAACAGAGAGCAGGGAAGGAATTCCGAAAGCAAACAGTTTAAGGAAGGAAGCTATTGGGGCAGAAGGCTTTCTGGAGACCTCTAACGTGAAGGGGTGCGATTTTGCTGATTAACGGGTTGGTCGTGGTATTTTCGTCGAAAGTTCATCGGAGCGCATTCCATCGCACAGGGATGCAACATGGCGGCGATGGGGCAGTGGTTGGAGCTTGGTAGACAGTGTGGGACCTATTAGATTAAAGGCTCTCTTTTGGACCTTGTCTAAGAGCGAGAGACTAGTGGTTGGTGCACTAGGCCAGATGTGGCAACAATGATTCATGCATGGGCGAATGGTGGCTTTGTAGGGATATAAGATACTGGCAGGTGTGAGAAGTTTTCTAGCCCGGTAAAGGGAGGCTACTTTCTTTACAGCAGACTTGGCAGTATCTTCTATGTATTTATTTCAATTCGTGTTATTTGTGAATGTAAGGCCGAGGAGTTTGAATGTCAGACTCTCAGGAAGGGGTGCTATCAGCAATGGTCATTGGTTTATTGTACAATGTATTTGTTTATTTGGTCTGTCGCTTTAAGTTTCAACCTGTGGTCTGCTGAAACAGGAACATCTACAAGATCGAGATTTCGTGGGTAATGGGGAATTCTGGTCCGGCCGCATATACACGGCACAATCACGTTGACAGACTAGTTCCCGTTAGATCACCAGTGTTAAGCGACGTTGAGCCTGGTCAGTACTAAAATGGGTGACCATTTGGGAATACCAGGTGCTGTATATGGACAAATAGCGTCGCTAACCTGCAGTACCTTGCGTGGCGACTATGGCAAAAACCCTGAATGACTGGGTGGACGGAAACCAGGAAGGGGTCCCTCCTCCAGGAATGATCAAAACCATGATGATGATTATGATAATGACGATGACAATGATGATGATGGTGAAGAAGAAGAAGAAGAAGAAGAAGAAGAAGAAGAAGAATGAGAAGAAAGAGGAGGAGGAGGAGGAGGAGGAGGAGAAGAAGAAAGAGGAGGAATATGAAAGGAAGAAAAAGGAGAAGAAAGAGGAGGAGAAGAAGAAGAAGAAGAAGAAGAAGAAAGAAAAAGAAGAAGTAGAAAAAAGAAGAAGAAGAAGAAGAAGAAGAAGAAGAAGAAAAGGGAAGAGAAAGAGGAGGAGGAGGAGGAGGAGGAGAAGAAGAATAAGAGGAAGAAAAAGGAGGAGGAGGGGTAGAAGAAGAAGAAGAAGAAGAAAAAAGAAGAAGAAGAAGAAGAAGAATGAGAAGAAAGAGGAGGAATTCTGTTCCAGCCGCATATACACGGCATACAATTTCTTGACTTTCATATTTCGGAGAATACCTATATTTCTTCTTTGTTTCTCAAACAAGTGACGGTTTGAAGACTTGTTTCAACTTTCGAGGATAGTTTTTTTTTGGGGGGGGGTCCCTGATTTTTGTCGCCATTTTCTCTCATATTAGTGTTCTCATATATTTTATGATTGTCGTTATTTTTTTTTAACGACTTCTTCTTAAACTTTTCCCATCTTCCTTTCTTCTGTCTTTAGATGAACTGCTGCTCTGATGATCAGCGATGTTAAAACAAAGACCATATATTTCTCTTGACTTTGCTGTGAAACGCGCGTAAGATATAGAAAAATGTATTAAATTTAGAAAAAAAGGAAAAAAAAAGAAGAAATACAATTATTCACCGAAATGTGAAAATAAAAAAAAAATTGCAAAGAATAAATGAAAATTATGGTTTGGGATTGATTTTTCCTGTGGTCATTGGAATACAACTATATATTATATATATATGCTCTGAAGCTTGTAATGCAAATTCATTGAGCTTGCAATTTGAAACATTTTCGGATATTATAAGGAGTATATACGAACTATATAAGACTTCACACACACACAAACACAAACACACATACACACACACACACATATATATATATATATATATATATATATATATATATATATATATATATATATATATATATATGGTACGTCAATGAAAATTAGTAAGACCTGCAAATGGAAGCAAATCGGTATTTTCAGTTGTTCAAAACAAGGAGTAGTTTAGTTAATAAAAACATTTATTTTTCATCTCTTTCTTTCCTTAAACCAGGTTTTTCAAAGATTAAAATCTTATCATCAGAGGAAAAATTATGCTTGATAAGTTGACAGGGTAGGACTGTCAAAGTTCCAAATTTAAAAAAGTTTTATTTTAAAATTAAAATTAAAAATTCAAAAAATCAAAAAAACTTCTATAAAAAAACCTTCCAAAAAGTTCAAACGGGCATGGGAATCACCAATAACGAAATCCAAAAAACGTAGGGCTCAGAAATATTGGTAAATCCAGAGGAATCTGTATAAAAATCCAACGACGGCGATTTCACTCAGGTCTGTTGTCCACGGAGAGGAATCAAATAAAAGCGGCCATTTCAAGGAAAACAATATTCTTCCTGTTTTCAGTTAGGCGTATTCCAAGGCAAATGCTTCAATGGGGTCAAAGACGAATCGTTGTAATGTATTACAATTATTTATATATATAGGCTTGATGAAGGGAATGGTTCCCGAAAATTTCCTACAGACTATACCACAAAAAACAAAAACAAAAACTGAAATTGGGATTTACTTTATTTTGCTTCTATAATCGTCTATTGAATTCGGCTCGAAATTGTAAGTTGCACGTTTATTAATTTTTTTTTCATTCTTATTTTTTTTAATCAATACTATTATTATTATTATTATTATTATTATCATTATTATCATTATTATTATCATTATACTTATTTTTATTATTATTATTATTATTATTACTATTATTATTATTATTATTATTATTATTATTATTATCATTATTATCATTATTATTATTATTATTATTATAATTATTATTATTATTATTATTATTATTATTATTATTATTATTATTATTATTATTATACTTCTTTTTCCAACTTGTGCGCTTATGATTTTCTGTTGACTGATTACTCCTATATATATATACACACACACATATATATATATATATATATATATATATATATATATATATATATATATATATATTAGTGTTATAATGGAATAATTCCAGGAAGAAATCCGGGTACGAGAGCTCAATGTGGTAAACAGAGCAAGAATAACGTAAAATATAATAACACGAAATTACATGATTGTCGATGCAATAATTTATTTCAACCTTGCGGTTTTATTCAAGCGTCCAATTTGACAATTACATTTTTGAGACTGACAGAAAACTGAATTCACCCTCGACAATTCAAACACAACCAGAGAGAGTGGTGGTCGCAGCTGCATCGACAATCATGTAATTTCGTGTTATTATATTTTACGTTATATATATATATATATATATATATATATATATATATATATATATATATATATATATATGTATATAGGATCAAATATAAACTAAAAGTAAGCTTTTAGTAGATGGAACCTATAGTGAAAAAGTTAAGCTCCAATAATACCATTCGCTTTTTCTATGGCCCAGGGAGTTATCAATAATGGCCAGCTTTTCTCACATCAATTCCATTTAAGTGCGCTTGGATTTACTTCATTTTGAGCACTTACTCCATACTGCCCTTACGGAAAAATTTTATTTTTTCGTCTTCTCCGAAATCTCCTCTTGATTGGACACCTTTTATACGGACAACTACCACCCGGACGAACCGCATATCTTTTTTACTGAACTTTTCTTTCACTACATTTTTAATAATATTTTTCAAATATTTGCACTTTGGCTTTTTCTACAGCCAACTTATCTATCTGTATTTCTCCTCTGATGTTAAGATCTCGATCTTTGAAAAGCCTTGGCTTAAGGAAAGAATAATAAACACTAGTTTATTACAGAATACACCTTGCATTGAACAATCGAAATTTGAAATAAATTTGGACATTCGTTACATGTTTATCACTCCTATTTCTCCTTTCTCTCTCTCTCTCTCTCTCTCTCTCTATATATATATATATATATATATATATATATATATATATATTGTTGATAATGAGTACTGATTGCAATTTAGTCTTTGATCGGCCTAGTCTTTCATGTTTTGTCTTCGTTTTTGCTTTGTTTTGTCAAATTAGCACTGAAGATAGCTACACCAGGAAATAAATGCACAGCAGCATTTTACAAATATAAATCTTTGGAATAACATGTTTTCCTATTACCATTAAATGAACTGATGATCAGCGATGTTAAACTAAAGACAATATATTTCTATTGACTTTGCTGTGAAACGCGCGTAAGATATAAAAAAGGTATTAAATTTAAAAAAAAAAGAAAAAAAAAAGAATTTTTCTTTGAGATACGAAGAAGAAATACAATTATTCACCGAAATATGAAAATAAAAAAAATTGCAAGAATAAATGAAAATTATGGTTTGGGATTGATTTTTCCTACGGTAATTGGAATGCAACTATATATTATGTATATACTCTGAAGCTTGTAATACTGTGTAATCTTACTCCTAGCCGTGAACCCCCAACTAACATCGTAATGATTGGTTACTTATTATTATTATATATATTTTTTGATTCACCCCAAATAAGGGGGAACATTGCCACCGAGCCGTAAAGGGCTACTGAAAATTAGGGGCCAGATTTATAGGGGCACCCTAAGTAGAGGAGTTGTCTAGAGAGATGTTTGTTCACATTACATTTAAATTTCTGCATGTTCGTACAGTCAGAAAAACAAATTCCAAATCAGATATATTTCTCTTGACTTTGCTGTGAAACGCGCGTAAGATATAGAAAAGGTATTAAATTGTGAAAAAAATTTTTTTTTTTTTTGAGATACGAAGAAGAAATACAGTTACTCTCCAAAATATGAAAATTAAGAGATTGAAACTGGGATAGATAGATAGACAGATCTGAATAGACTGGGATAGATGGATAGATAAATAGATAGAATCAGATTTAGAAAGATTGACAGAATTATCCTCAGAATTATGCTTCGTCATCTCTACATAATATATATATATATATATATACAGGGTGGGCCAAAATAAGGGTCCTATCTTTAAATTTGAATAACTTGAATTTTAATAACTTCCACAAAATAAAAGTTAAACTCACCAAACTTTATGTGTGTGTAGACTGACCCTTCCGAGATTTTTTGAAATAAACAAAACAGATTTTAGCAGAAAAACACTTCTTAAAACTTACAAAAACTAAAGTATTGTTTTTTACACTGTTTTGAGTTTTTTAAGCAAAAATAATGTTTTCTAAATGAGGGTACGTTCTTTAGGGCTAATACGGCTCATGCTTGCTTCGGAAGGGGTCCTTTACTTATTCTAAAAAAAATATATAAAAAAACAAATAAATAAAAAAGTTATGATTTTTAAAAATAGGACCCTTATTTTTGCCCACCCTGTATATATATATATATATATACAGGGTGTCCCAAAATAATGTATACACCCTTTGAATTGTTATAAGTCGTTCAATTTACTGATTTTTATTTGCAAGATTGATAAACAAAATTGAGTAAGAATATTCATTTAAAAATACTGACAGTAAAATTAACAAAAACATAGAAAATTAACTTTTAACAAAGACAAAGGCTAATTAGGGTAATTTCAGAATGTTCATAAAATGAACCCTCATCCTAACCCCAACCCGTTCTGCTCAATACACTTTCCATATAGTGAAGACGTGAAGAATTGTACCTACAACGTCCTGCGACATTTACTCCGGTATTTGAGCACATTCTACTACAATTACTACTCCCATTTGTTTGCAATTACTTCAGGTTTCTTGATTTAAACATTGTAGCCTTTACGTTTATTAAAAGTTAATTTTCTATGTTTTTGTTAATTTTACTTTCAGTATTTTTAAATGTGTATCTTACTGTTCTACTCTTTTATCAATTTTGTTTGCAAATCAAACTCAGTAAATTGAACAAGTTATAACGAGGCAAAGGGTGTATACATTATTTTGGGACACCCTGTATATGTATATGTATGTACATATATATATATATATATATATATATATAAAGAGGTGTACTAAAAGCGAACTTTTAGGAAAGGTAAAACCCTATTGTGAAGAGTATACAGCTCAATATCCAGGATAGAGCAGGTAGAAATGAAGGAGAGTGGAAAGGAATTAGAGAAAGCAAAAGCCAAATCAAAATTCAATTCAAAAGTTCAAAGCAAGGTATAATCCGCAAAAAGGCAATTTATTCAAGTTAAATTTTCCTTAAGCCATGCTTTTCAAAGATCAAAATCTTATCATCAGAGGAAGTCGCTGGGATAGATAAGTTGGCAATGGCCAAGATTTAAAATTTGAAAAAATGAAATAAAATAAAATAACAATTTTTATTTTATTTCATTTTTTCAAATTTTAAATCTTGGCCATTGCCAACTTATCTATCCCAGCGACTTCCTCTGATGATAAGATTTTGATCTTTGAAAAGCCTGGCTTAAGGAAAATTTAACTTGAATAAATTGCCTTTTTGCGGATTATACCTTGCTTTGAACTTTTGAATTGAATTTTGATTTTGCTTTTGCTTTCTCTAATTCCTTTCCACTCTCCTTCATTTATATATATATATATATATATATATATATATATATATATATATATATATATATATATATATAGTCTTGGAAGTTTCTCAACCATTAAAACTATATTTAAAAAAAAAACCTTAAGTCCACAGTCGTTCAGTGGAAAATCATTCATGTAAGTCAATTAAACTTTTTCAGTTATTATATTAGTTTGCTTCTAACATTATTTAATGGATCATCAGTTGTTTACCATGAAAAACTGTTTCGGGAATTAATATATATATATATATATATATATATATATATATATATGTATATATATGTATATATATATATATATATATATATATATATATATATATATATATATATATGTATTCTCCAAATATGATCTGAGGTTAAGATCAGATTCTAACTCTGCCTGATGAGATCTCAGTTTATAGTAACTGTTGATCGATAACATCGACATGCCAGTGTCGCAGATTTTGTACATGTCTGTGTAAATAAAATTATCATATATATATATATATATATATATATATATATATATATATATATATATATATATATATATATATATATATATGTAGTCTTGGAAGTTTCTCAACCATTAAAACTATATTTAAAAAAAACCTTAAGTCCACAGTCGTTCAGTGGAAAATCATTCATGTAAGTCAATTAAACTTTTTCAGTTATTATATTAGTTTGCTTCTAACATTATTTAAGGGATCATCAGTTGTTTTACCATGAAAAACTGTTTCTGGAAGTAATATATATATATATATATATATATATATATATATATATATATATATATATCACCCCAAACGGGGCAGGCCGCCACTGTAGACGTAATGGGTTACTGAGAATTAATGTGCAGGATTTTGGTGTCATCTTAGGTTGGGAGCTGTGTAGCGAGATGTCCGTTTGCATTAGTTGCAAACCTCGGCATGTCGGTACAGTCGGGGAAACAGGGAGCAGGGAGGGGGTTCCATATGTCGGCAGCACGAGGAAAGAAGTTGTTGGAGTAAAAGGCTCTCCGGCATCTGGGGACCTCCACAGTGAATGGATGGGACCTAGCTGACTGTCGAGTTGGTCTAGTGTATTTACGTCGATGGGGGTGGCACCAGAGCAGCAAGTTCATCGGAGCACAATCCATTGAAGTAGTTGTTAAAATAAGCACAAGGATGCAACATTGCGGCGATGAGATAGGGGCTGGAGCTTCGTGGATATTGAGAGACCTATTAAGTTGGCGACTCTTTTTTGGACCTTGTCTAAGAGGGAAAGACTAGTGGATGATGCACCAGTCTAGATGTGACAACAATACTCCATACATAGGCGGATGGTGGCTTTGTAAACATACAGGATAATGTCAGGTGTGAGGAGCT
>OY744549.1:2149478-2169396 GCA_963556195.1 Sepiola atlantica
ATATATAGATTCCCGAAACGGTTTTTCATCGTAAACAACTGATGATCCCTTAAATAATGTTAGAAGCAAACTAATATAATAACTGTTAAAACTAAATTGACTTACATGAGTGATTTTCCACTGAACGACTTGGGACTTAAGTTTTTTTTTTGTTTCTTTTTAGGTTCTAATGGTTGAGAAACTTCCGAGACTATATATATATTAAGGCCAAATATACGATATTTATAAACATTAGCTCACGGGATTTATATCAAAATATATTTTATTATTATTTTTTTTATATCTCTTTAAAACTTCTCCATTTTGAAATCTCAACTGTTATTTTTCACACACGCGCCTTTTTTTCGAAATAGATGACAACATAAGCTGAAGAGAGCCGGATGGCTAGGTCCTTCTGTGCTTGAAACCGTACTAATTCTTCTGTATCAATATATATATATATATATATATATATATATATATATATATAAATGAAAAAAGGAAAACTAAAAAATGTATGTTTTTTATGTGTACATCAACGTTTCGTCTTTATTTATGAGACTTCATCAGGATGATAAAATAGAGAAAAAATGTCATGCAAGTACAGATACATGTAGGGTAGACATATTGGGACGAAAAATAAAATGAAATAATGGCCACTACTGGGTGGACGTCCGTACTTGTTGGAGAAATAGAACGGACGTCCACCCAGTAGTGGCCATTATTTCATTTTATTTTTTCTCCCAATATGTCTACTCTACATGTATCTATCTTGCATGACATTTTTTCTCTATTTTATCATCCTGATGAAGTCTTATAAATAAAGACGAAACGTTGATGTACACATAAAAAACATCCATTTTTTGGTTTTCCTATTATATATATATAATCAAATATAAAACTAAAAGTAAACTTTTAGTAGATAGAACTTATAGTGAAATGGTTTAAGCTCAATATACGAGATAGATTCAATTATCTTTAATTTAATTCAACATTTAAATATTATATATATATATATATATATATATATATATATATATATATATATATATATATATATATATATATATATATGTATAAAGATAGATGAAATAAGAGTGATAAACATGTACGCATGTCCAGATTTATTTCAAACTTCGATTGTTCAATGCAAGGTATAGTCTGTAATAAAATTATGTTTATTGTTCTTTCCTTAAGCCAAGGCTTTTCAAAGATCGAAATCAGAGGAATTATATAGATAGATAAGTTGACAGTGGAAAAGCCAAAATTACACATTTGAAAAAATATTAAGAAATGGAGAGTGAAAAAAAGTTCGTGTAAAAAAGATTTGGGTTTTTTCCAGTTGGTATTTCTTAATATTATTATTACAGACTATACCTTGCATCGAACAATTGAAGTTTGAAATAAATGTGGACATTCGTACATGTTTACCACTCTTCTTTCTTCTATCTTTATATATATATATATATATACTTTGAAAAGTCACACAATTTGAAGCGTTGGGTGGGTGCCAATAATAAAGATATTTTTTTAATAAAATATTTCGAAAACCTTGCACAACGCAGATTATTTGTTTTTAAAATAAATTATTTATTCATCTCAAAAACATTTATATTTTTTATAAACTTGAGTACTTTCGGTAAATCTACCATCTTCAGAAGAATATTTCTTCTTTTTCTTTTTTTCTTTTTTTTTCTTGGTTGAGACATTCTCGTGGCCAAGTTGAAAATCCGTCTAGGTGTTTTGACGAAGTGAAAAAAGTGTTGATATGGCTGTGTGTCATGTATTCTTCTGAAGATGGTAAGTTTTACCGAAAGTACTCAAGTTTATGAAAAAAAAAAATGTTTTTGAGATGAATAAATTATTTATTTTAAAAACAAATAATCTGCGTTGTGCAAGGTTTTCTAAATATTTTATAAAAAAATTATCTTTATTATTGCCACCCACCCAACGCTTCAAATTGTGTGACTTTTCAAAATATCCTTCCACGCCGACCACGTGACACACAGCCATATCGACACTTTTTTCACTTCGTCAAAACACCTAGACGGATTTTCAACTTGGCCACGAGAATGTCTCAACCAAGAGAAAAAAAGAAAAAAAAAAGAAAAAGAAGAAATATTCTTCTGAAGATGGTAGAGTTACCGAAAGTACTCAAGTTTATATAAAAAAAAAATGTTTTTGAGATGAATAAATAATTTATTTTAAAAACAAATAATCTGCGTTGTGCAAGGTTTTCTAAATATTTTATAAAAAAAATATCTTTATTATATATATATATATATATATATATATATATAGTCATGTACAGTAAAAGCAAAAACGACCAAACGAAGCGATGAAAGAGGGAGACGGGGGGGGGGGGGGGCGCAGCATCTCAAAGAGATGGTTCTTCTCTATTTATAGACATCAGCGTTGGTCTTGGACGGTGGATGGCTTGTGGGTGGCTTCGGTGGATGACGACGCAGCCGTTTTGTATGTCACGGCGAATGGCACGCAGGACGCCGAATAGGCGGAGGTGGAGGGGGGGGAGGGTAAGTTGTTTGTTCCTGTTAGTTTCACTTTTTTTTCTTTTTTTTTTTTTAACTCCCGTAAGAGAGCCTGCAGTTTACTTCACATACGGTAACCAAGCATAAACAAGTCTGGCAAAAGACCAAGGATATAAAGCGCGAACGACCTCCATAGTCGAAAACGCCGAAGCCTTAGGCGGTTAGCGTTGGCTTTTTGGCTAAGATCAAAGTGTAGTATCTGTTCCGATGGATACTGCACCCCATACTGGTGTTGTCTTGGCCTTTTGGCTAAGATCAAAGTGTAGTATCTGTTCCGATGGATACTGCACCCCATACTGGTGTTGTCTTGGCCTTTTGGCTAAGATCAAAGTGTAGTATCTGTTCCGATGGATACTGCACCCCATACTGGTGTTGTCTTGGCCTTTTGGCTAAGATCAAAGTGTAGTATCTGTTCCGATGGATACTGCCCCCCATAGACTGGTATTGCCTTGGCCTTCGGGTCTTGATTTACGCCGGTCCTATGGGTCTGTCCTGTGCAGTTCTAGGAGGTCCACCCTCCCAGGCTTTGCCTCCCCTCTTTGGGGAGGAGTAAGTTTATTGCTTACTGCCTGAGGCGCCCCTACCGGGGAATGCCGACGGGGCTGCCCAGGCAATTTTTAAACCCCACTTTCCCGACCCGACCTTGGGTCACATCTTACTTGTGGGAGTAAGATAAAAAAAAACTGGCCTTGTGCCTAACTCCTGGAGAGGAGTAAATCAATACTAGCAAAGATCATAAGTCACATGTTTTGGCTCTTCTTCTTCTTCTTCTTCTTCTTCTTCTTCTTCTTCTTCTATATAATGATGGAGGCTTGAAAATCGATAAAAAACCAAAAAACAAAAAGGGCGACGTTGGTTTGATATTATCTGCTAGCAAAGATCATGTGACTATAATTCGCATGTTTTGGCTCTTCTATTTCTTCTTCTATATAATGATGGAGGCTCGCCCATGTCCAGGACTTGAAAATCGATAAAAAATCGAAAACTAAACAATATACTGATAGAAACTGATAGAACATTACATTTTACCATGATTGTTGACATTTATTGTATGCGTTCCTATCAGTGTATTGTTTAGTTTTCGATTTTTTATCGATGTTCAAGTCCTGGCCATGGTCGAGCCTCCATTATAAATTACTTTTCGAGCAGTTAACACCGACTGCTTTGAAAAAGAAAACCACCCTTTAAAATAAGTTAAAACACAAATAAAATTATCAAGGTAGGTAGATAAGTAACTTCACTTGCCTTTGGTAACATTTATTTGTTGCACATTTGTTTGTTTTTTTCACCCTTTTTTCGTTCTGTTGATTATAGTAAAAGATCCCCCCCACCAAAAAAACGATCTTACGTATCGTTAGACATTTTTTACTGATTAGGCAAATACATATCCACTTTGAATCTATTATTATACTGAACCTAAGTCAATCAATCTGTTATTCTTTATATTAATCACACAAAATACATATTAAAATATTCATGACAACCTTACGCATATTTTTCTCGATCTAACCTGCTTACGTTTGACACATTGATTTGATAAGATGATGTAAATTTTATACTTTACTTGTATCGCCTCTATTTTTTTGGAGATCAAAATGAAAAGAATATGTCATCAAGAAATACACTTTAGAATGTGTCATTCAAAATGAAAAGAATATGTCTTCAAGAAATACACTTTAGAATGTGTCATTCAAAATGAAAAGAATATGTCATCAAGAAATACACTTTAGAATGTGTCATTCAAAATGAAAAGAATATGTAACCAAGAAATACACTTTAGAATGTGTCATTCAAAATGAAAAGAATATGTCATCAAGAAATACACTTTAGAATGTGTCATTCAAAATGAAAAGAATATGTCATCAAGAAATACACTTTAGAATGTGTCATTTCAAAATGAAAAGAATATGTAACCAAGAAATACACTTTAGAATGTGTCATTCAAAATGAAAAGAATATGTCATCAAGAAATACACTTTAGAATGTGTCATTCAAAATGAAAAGAATATGTAACCAAGAAATACACTTTAGAATGTGTCATTCAAAATGAAAAGAATATGTCATCAAGAAATACACTTTAGAATGTGTCATTCAAAATGAAAAGAATATGTAACCAAGAAATACACTTTAGAATGTGTCATTCAAAATGAAAAGAATATGTCATCAAGAAATACACTTTAGAATGTGTCATTCAAAATGAAAAGAATATGTAACCAAGAAATACACTTTAGAATGTGTCATTCAAAATGAAAAGAATATGTCATCAAGAAATACACTTTAGAATGTGTCATTCAAAATGAAAAGAATATGTCATCAAGAAATACACTTTAGAATGTGTCATTCAAAATGAAAAGAATATGTCTTCAAGAAATACACTTTAGAATGTGTCATTCAAAATGAAAAGAATATGTCATCAAGAAATACACTTTAGAATGTGTCATTCAAAATGAAAAGAATATGTAACCAAGAAATACACTTTAGAATGTGTCATTCAAAATGAAAAGAATATGTAACCAAGAAATACACTTTAGAATGTGTCATTCAAAATGAAAAGAATATGTCTTCAAGAAATACACTTTAGAATGTGTCATTCAAAATGAAAAGAATATGTCATCAAGAAATACACTTTAGAATGTGTCATTCAAAATGAAAAGAATATGTCATCAAGAAATACACTTTAGAATGTGTCATTCAAAATGAAAAGAATATGTCATCAAGAAATACACTTTAGAATGTGTCATTCAAAATGAAAAGAATATGTCATCAAGAAATACACTTTAGAATGTGTCATTCAAAATGAAAAGAATACGTCATCAAGAAATACACTTTAGAATGTGTCATTCAAAATGAAAAGAATATGTCTTCAAGAAATACACTTTAGAATGTGTCATTCAAAATGAAAAGAATATGTCATCAAGAAATACACTTTAGAATGTGTCATTCAAAATGAAAAGAATATGTCATCAAGAAATACACTTTAGAATGTGTCATTCAAAATGAAAAGAATATGTCTTCAAGAAATACACTTTAGAATGTGTCATTCAAAATGAAAAGAATATGTAACCAAGAAATACACTTTAGAATGTGTCATTCAAAATGAAAAGAATATGTAACCAAGAAATACACTTTAGAATGTGTCATTCAAAATGAAAAGAATATGTCATCAAGAAATACACATTAGAATGTGTCATTCAAAATTAAAAGAATATGTCATCAAGAAATACACTTTAGAATGTGTCATTCAAAATGAAAAGAATATGTAACCAAGAAATACACTTTAGAATGTGTCATTCAAAATGAAAAGAATATGTAACCAAGAAATACACTTTAGAATGTGTCATTCAAAATGAAAAGAATATGTAACCAAGAAATACACTTTAGAATGTGTCATTCAAAATGAAAAGAATATGTAACCAAGAAATACACTTTAGAATGTGTCATTCAAAATGAAAAGAATATGTAACCAAGAAATACACTTTAGAATGTGTCATTCAAAATGAAAAGAATATGTAACCAAGAAATACACTTTAGAATGTGTCATTCAAAATGAAAAGAATATGTAACCAAGAAATACACTTTAGAATGTGTCATTCAAAATGAAAAGAATATGTCATCAAGAAATACACATTAGAATGTGTCATTCAAAATTAAAAGAATATGTCATCAAGAAATACACTTTAGAATGTGTCATTCAAAATGAAAAGAATATGTCATCAAGAAATACACTTTAGAATGTGTCATTCAAAATGAAAAGAATATGTAACCAAGAAATACACTTTAGAATGTGTCATTCAAAATGAAAAGAATATGTCATCAAGAAATACACTTTAGAATGTGTCATTCAAAATGAAAAGAATATGTAACCAAGAAATACACTTTAGAATGTGTCATTCAAAATGAAAAGAATATGTCTTCAAGAAATACACTTTAGAATGTGTCATTCAAAATGAAAAGAATATGTAACCAAGAAATACACTTTAGAATGTGTCATTCAAAATGAAAAGAATATGTAACCAAGAAATACACTTTAGAATGTGTCATTCAAAATGAAAAGAATATGTCATCAAGAAATACACTTTAGAATGTGTCATTCAAAATGAAAAGAATATGTAACCAAGAAATACACTTTAGAATGTGTCATTCAAAATGAAAAGAATATGTAACCAAGAAATACACTTTAGAATGTGTCATTCAAAATGAAAAGAATATGTCTTCAAGAAATACACTTTAGAATGTGTCATTCAAAATGAAAAGAATATGTAACCAAGAAATACACTTTAGAATGTGTCATTCAAAATGAAAAGAATATGTCTTCAAGAAATACACTTTAGAATGTGTCATTCAAAATGAAAAGAATATGTAACCAAGAAATACACTTTAGAATGTGTCATTCAAAATGAAAAGAATATGTAACCAAGAAATACACTTTAGAATGTGTCATTCAAAATGAAAAGAATATGTCATCAAGAAATACACTTTAGAATGTGTCATTCAAAATGAAAAGAATATGTAACCAAGAAATACACTTTAGAATGTGTCATTCAAAATGAAAAGAATATGTAACCAAGAAATACACTTTAGAATGTGTCATTCAAAATGAAAAGAATATGTCATCAAGAAATACACTTTAGAATGTGTCATTCAAAATGAAAAGAATATGTAACCAAGAAATACACTTTAGAATGTGTCATTCAAAATGAAAAGAATATGTCTTCAAGAAATACACTTTAGAATGTGTCATTCAAAATGAAAAGAATATGTAACCAAGAAATACACTTTAGAATGTGTCATTCAAAATGAAAAGAATATGTAACCAAGAAATACACTTTAGAATGTGTCATTCAAAATGAAAAGAATATGTCATCAAGAAATACACTTTAGAATGTGTCATTCAAAATGAAAAGAATATGTAACCAAGAAATACACTTTAGAATGTGTCATTCAAAATGAAAAGAATATGTCATCAAGAAATACACTTTAGAATGTGTCATTCAAAATGAAAAGAATATGTAACCAAGAAATACACTTTAGAATGTGTCATTCAAAATGAAAAGAATATGTCATCAAGAAATACACTTTAGAATGTGTCATTCAAAATGAAAAGAATATGTAACCAAGAAATACACTTTAGAATGTGTCATTCAAAATGAAAAGAATATGTCATCAAGAAATACACTTTAGAATGTGTCATTCAAAATGAAAAGAATATGTAACCAAGAAATACACTTTAGAATGTGTCATTCAAAATGAAAAGAATATGTAACCAAGAAATACACTTTAGAATGTGTCATTCAAAATGAAAAGAATATGTCATCAAGAAATACACTTTAGAATGTGTCATTCAAAATGAAAAGAATATGTAACCAAGAAATACACTTTAGAATGTGTCATTCAAAATGAAAAGAATATGTAACCAAGAAATACACTTTAGAATGTGTCATTCAAAATGAAAAGAATATGTCATCAAGAAATACACTTTAGAATGTGTCATTCAAAATGAAAAGAATATGTCTTCAAGAAATACACTTTAGAATGTGTCATTCAAAATGAAAAGAATATGTAACCAAGAAATACACTTTAGAATGTGTCATTCAAAATGAAAAGAATATGTCATCAAGAAATACACTTTAGAATGTGTCATTCAAAATGAAAAGAATATGTAACCAAGAAATACACTTTAGAATGTGTCATTCAAAATGAAAAGAATATGTCTTCAAGAAATACACTTTAGAATGTGTCATTCAAAATGAAAAGAATATGTAACCAAGAAATACACTTTAGAATGTGTCATTCAAAATGAAAAGAATATGTAACCAAGAAATACACTTTAGAATGTGTCATTCAAAATGAAAAGAATATGTCATCAAGAAATACACTTTAGAATGTGTCATTCAAAATGAAAAGAATATGTAACCAAGAAATACACTTTAGAATGTGTCATTCAAAATGAAAAGAATATGTCATCAAGAAATACACTTTAGAATGTGTCATTCAAAATGAAAAGAATATGTAACCAAGAAATACACTTTAGAATGTGTCATTCAAAATGAAAAGAATATGTCATCAAGAAATACACTTTAGAATGTGTCATTCAAAATGAAAAGAATATGTAACCAAGAAATACACTTTAGAATGTGTCATTCAAAATGAAAAGAATATGTCATCAAGAAATACACTTTAGAATGTGTCATTCAAAATGAAAAGAATATGTAACCAAGAAATACACTTTAGAATGTGTCATTCAAAATGAAAAGAATATGTCTTCAAGAAATTCACTTTAGAATGTGTCATTCAAAATGAAAAGAATATGTCATCAAGAAATACACTTTAGAATGTGTCATTCAAAATGAAAAGAATATGTCATCAAGAAATACACTTTAGAATGTGTCATTCAAAATGAAAAGAATATGTAACCAAGAAATTCACTTTAGAATGTGTCATTCAAAATGAAAAGAATATGTCATCAAGAAATACACTTTAGAATGTGTCATTCAAAATGAAAAGAATATGTAACCAAGAAATACACTTTAGAATGTGTCATTCAAAATGAAAAGAATATGTCATCAAGAAATACACTTTAGAATGTGTCATTCAAAATGAAAAGAATATGTAACCAAGAAATACACTTTAGAATGTGTCATTCAAAATGAAAAGAATATGTAACCAAGAAATACACTTTAGAATGTGTCATTCAAAATGAAAAGAATATGTCATCAAGAAATACACTTTAGAATGTGTCATTCAAAATGAAAAGAATATGTAACCAAGAAATACACTTTAGAATGTGTCATTCAAAATGAAAAGAATATGTAACCAAGAAATTCACTTTAGAATGTGTCATTCAAAATGAAAAGAATATGTCATCAAGAAATACACTTTAGAATGTGTCATTCAAAATGAAAAGAATATGTAACCAAGAAATACACTTTAGAATGTGTCATTCAAAATGAAAAGAATATGTAACCAAGAAATACACTTTAGAATGTGTCATTCAAAATGAAAAGAATATGTCATCAAGAAATACACTTTAGAATGTGTCATTCAAAATGAAAAGAATATGTCATCAAGAAATACACTTTAGAATGTGTCATTCAAAATGAAAAGAATATGTAACCAAGAAATACACTTTAGAATGTGTCATTCAAAATGAAAAGAATATGTAACCAAGAAATACACTTTAGAATGTGTCATTCAAAATGAAAAGAATATGTAACCAAGAAATACACTTTAGAATGTGTCATTCAAAATGAAAAGAATATGTCATCAAGAAATACACTTTAGAATGTGTCATTCAAAATGAAAAGAATATGTCATCAAGAAATACACTTTAGAATGTGTCATTCAAAATGAAAAGAATATGTCATCAAGAAATACACTTTAGAATGTGTCATTCAAAATGAAAAGAATATGTAACCAAGAAATACACTTTAGAATGTGTCATTCAAAATGAAAAGAATATGTCATCAAGAAATACACTTTAGAATGTGTCATTCAAAATGAAAAGAATATGTAACCAAGAAATACACTTTAGAATGTGTCATTCAAAATGAAAAGAATATGTCACCAAGAAATACACTTTAGAATGTGTCATTCAAAATGAAAAGAATATGTAACCAAGAAATACACTTTAGAATGTGTCATTCAAAATGAAAAGAATATGTAACCAAGAAATACACTTTAGAATGTGTCATTCAAAATGAAAAGAATATGTCATCAAGAAATACACTTTAGAATGTGTCATTCAAAATGAAAAGAATATGTAACCAAGAAATACACTTTAGAATGTGTCATTCAAAATGAAAAGAATATGTAACCAAGAAATACACTTTAGAATGTGTCATTCAAAATGAAAAGAATATGTAACCAAGAAATACACTTTAGAATGTGTCATTCAAAATGAAAAGAATATGTAACCAAGAAATACACTTTAGAATGTGTCATTCAAAATGAAAAGAATATGTCATCAAGAAATACACTTTAGAATGTGTCATTCAAAATGAAAAGAATATGTAACCAAGAAATACACTTTAGAATGTGTCATTCAAAATGAAAAGAATATGTCATCAAGAAATACACTTTAGAATGTGTCATTCAAAATGAAAAGAATATGTAACCAAGAAATTCACTTTAGAATGTGTCATTCAAAATGAAAAGAATATGTAACCAAGAAATACACTTTAGAATGTGTCATTCAAAATGAAAAGAATATGTAACCAAGAAATACACTTTAGAATGTGTCATTCAAAATGAAAAGAATATGTCATCAAGAAATTCACTTTAGAATGTGTCATTCAAAATGAAAAGAATATGTAACCAAGAAATACACTTTAGAATGTGTCATTCAAAATGAAAAGAATATGTAACCAAGAAATTCACTTTAGAATGTGTCATTCAAAATGAAAAGAATATGTCATCAAGAAATACACTTTAGAATGTGTCATTCAAAATGAAAAGAATATGTAACCAAGAAATACACTTTAGAATGTGTCATTCAAAATGAAAAGAATATGTAACCAAGAAATTCACTTTAGAATGTGTCATTCAAAATGAAAAGAATATGTAACCAAGAAATACACTTTAGAATGTGTCATTCAAAATGAAAAGAATATGTAACCAAGAAATACACTTTAGAATGTGTCATTCAAAATGAAAAGAATATGTAACCAAGAAATTCACTTTAGAATGTGTCATTCAAAATGAAAAGAATATGTCATCAAGAAATACACTTTAGAATGTGTCATTCAAAATGAAAAGAATATGTAACCAAGAAATACACTTTAGAATGTGTCATTCAAAATGAAAAGAATATGTAACCAAGAAATACACTTTAGAATGTGTCATTCAAAATGAAAAGAATATGTAACCAAGAAATTCACTTTAGAATGTGTCATTCAAAATGAAAAGAATATGTAACCAAGAAATTCACTTTAGAATGTGTCATTCCAAATGAAAAGAATATGTAACCAAGAAATACACTTTAGAATGTGTCATTCCAAATGAAAAGAATATGTAACTAAGAAATACACTTTAGAATGTGTCATTCAAAATGAAAAGAATATGTCATCAAGAAATACACTTTAGAATGTGTCATTCAAAATGAAAAGAATATGTAACCAAGAAATACACTTTATAATGTGTCATTCCAAATGAAAAGAATATGTAACCAAGAAATACACTTTAGAATGTGTCATTCAAAATGAAAAGAATATGTAACCAAGAAATTCACTTTAGAATGTGTCATTCAAAATGAAAAGAATATGTCATCAAGAAATACACTTTAGAATGTGTCATTCAAAATGAAAAGAATATGTAACCAAGAAATACACTTTAGAATGTGTCATTCCAAATGAAAAGAATATGTAACCAAGAAATACACTTTAGAATGTGTCATTCAAAATGAAAAGAATATGTAACCAAGAAATACACTTTAGAATGTGTCATTCCAAATGAAAAGAATATGTAACCAAGAAATACACTTTAGAATGTGTCATTCCAAATGAAAAGAATATGTAACCAAGAAATACACTTTAGAATGTGTCATTCAAAATGAAAAGAATATGTAACCAAGAAATACACTTTAGAATGTGTCATTCCAAATGAAAAGAATATGTAACCAAGAAATACACTTTAGAATGTGTCATTCCAAATGAAAAGAATATGTAACCAAGAAATACACTTTAGAATGTGTCATTCAAAATGAAAAGAATATGTAACCAAGAAATACACTTTAGAATGTGTCATTCCAAATGAAAAGAATATGTAACCAAGAAATACACTTTAGAATGTGTCATTCAAAATGAAAAGAATATGTAACCAAGAAATACACTTTAGAATGTGTCATTCCAAATGAAAAGAATATGTAACCAAGAAATACACTTTAGAATGTGTCATTCAAAATGAAAAGAATATGTAACCAAGAAATTCACTTTAGAATGTGTCATTCCAAATGAAAAGAATATGTAACCAAGAAATACACTTTAGAATGTGTCATTCCAAATGAAAAGAATATGTAACCAAGAAATACACTTTAGAATGTGTCATTCAAAATGAAAAGAATATGTCATCAAGAAATACACTTTAGAATGTGTCATTCAAAATGAAAAGAATATGTAACCAAGAAATTCACTTTAGAATGTGTCATTCAAAATGAAAAGAATATGTCATCAAGAAATACACTTTAGAATGTGTCATTCAAAATGAAAAGAATATGTCATCAAAAAATACACTTTAGAATGTGTCATTCAAAATGAAAAGAATATGTAACCAAGAAATACACTTTAGAATGTGTCATTCAAAATGAAAAGAATATGTAACCAAGAAATACACTTTAGAATGTGTCATTCAAAATGAAAAGAATATGTAACCAAGAAATACACTTTAGAATGTGTCATTCAAAATGAAAAGAATATGTCATCAAGAAATACACGTTAGAATGTGTCATTCAAAATGAAAAGAATATGTCTTCAAGAAATACACTTTAGAATGTGTCATTCAAAATGAAAAGAATATGTCATCAAGAAATACACTTTAGAATGTGTCATTCAAAATGAAAAGAATATGTAACCAAGAAATTCACTTTAGAATGTGTCATTCAAAATGAAAAAAATATGTCACCAAGAAATACACTTTAGAATGTGTCATTCAAAATGAAAAGAATATGTCATCAAGAAATTCACTTTAGAATGTGTCATTCAAAATGAAAAGAATATGTCATCAAGAAATACACTTTAGAATGTGTCATTAAAAATGAAAAGAATATGTCATCAAGAAATACACGTTAGAATGTGTCATTCAAAATGAAAAGAATATGTAACCAAGAAATTCACTTTAGAATGTGTCATTCAAAATGAAAAGAATATGTCTTCAAGAAATACACTTTAGAATGTGTCATTCAAAATGAAAAGAATATGTCTTCAAGAAATACACTTTAGAATGTGTCATTCAAAATGAAAAGAATATGTCATCAAGAAATACACGTTAGAATGTGTCATTCAAAATGAAAAGAATATGTCATCAAGAAATACACTTTAGAATGTGTCATTCAAAATGAAAAGAATATGTCATCAAGAAATACACTTTAGAATGTGTCATTCAAAATGAAAAGAATATGTAACCAAGAAATACACTTTAGAATGTGTCATTCAAAATGAAAAGAATATGTAACCAAGAAATACACTTTAGAATGTGTCATTCAAAATGAAAAGAATATGTAACCAAGAAATACACTTTAGAATGTGTCATTCAAAATGAAAAGAATATGTAACCAAGAAATACACTTTAGAATGTGTCATTCAAAATGAAAAGAATATGTAACCAAGAAATACACTTTAGAATGTGTCATTCAAAATGAAAAGAATATGTAACCAAGAAATACACTTTAGAATGTGTCATTCAAAATGAAAAGAATATGTAACCAAGAAATACACTTTAGAATGTGTCATTCAAAATGAAAAGAATATGTAACCAAGAAATACACTTTAGAATGTGTCATTCAAAATGAAAAGAATATGTAACCAAGAAATACACTTTAGAATGTGTCATTCAAAATGAAAAGAATATGTAACCAAGAAATACACTTTAGAATGTGTCATTCAAAATGAAAAGAATATGTCATCAAGAAATACACTTTAGAATGTGTCATTCAAAATGAAAAGAATATGTAACCAAGAAATACACTTTAGAATGTGTCATTCAAAATGAAAAGAATATGTCTTCAAGAAATACACTTTAGAATGTGTCATTCAAAATGAAAAGAATATGTCATCAAGAAATACACTTTAGAATGTGTCATTCAAAATGAAAAGAATATGTAACCAAGAAATACACTTTAGAATGTGTCATTCAAAATGAAAAGAATATTGTACTTCAAACCAAGAAATACACTTTAGAATGTGTCATTCAAAATGAAAAGAATATGTAACCAAGAAATACACTTTAGAATGTGTCATTCAAAATGAAAAGAATATGTAACCAAGAAATACACTTTAGAATGTGTCATTCAAAATGAAAAGAATATGTCTTCAAGAAATTCACTTTAGAATGTGTCATTCAAAATGAAAAGAATATGTAACCAAGAAATACACTTTAGAATGTGTCATTCAAAATGAAAAGAATATGTAACCAAGAAATACACTTTAGAATGTGTCATTCAAAATGAAAAGAATATGTCTTCAAGAAATACACTTTAGAATGTGTCATTCAAAATGAAAAGAATATGTAACCAAGAAATACACTTTAGAATGTGTCATTCAAAATGAAAAGAATATGTCTTCAAGAAATACACTTTAGAATGTGTCATTCAAAATGAAAAGAATATGTCATCAAGAAATACACTTTAGAATGTGTCATTCAAAATGAAAAGAATATGTAACCAAGAAATACACTTTAGAATGTGTCATTCAAAATGAAAAGAATATGTAACCAAGAAATACACTTTAGAATGTGTCATTCAAAATGAAAAGAATATGTAACCAAGAAATACACTTTAGAATGTGTCATTCAAAATGAAAAGAATATGTAACCAAGAAATTCACTTTAGAATGTGTCATTCAAAATGAAAAGAATATGTAACCAAGAAATACACTTTAGAATGTGTCATTCAAAATGAAAAGAATATGTCTTCAAGAAATTCACTTTAGAATGTGTCATTCAAAATGAAAAGAATATGTAACCAAGAAATACACTTTAGAATGTGTCATTCAAAATGAAAAGAATATGTAACCAAGAAATACACTTTAGAATGTGTCATTCAAAATGAAAAGAATATGTAACCAAGAAATACACTTTAGAATGTGTCATTCAAAATGAAAAGAATATGTAACCAAGAAATTCACTTTAGAATGTGTCATTCAAAATGAAAAGAATATGTAACCAAGAAATACACTTTAGAATGTGTCATTCAAAATGAAAAGAATATGTAACCAAGAAATTCACTTTAGAATGTGTCATTCAAAATGAAAAGAATATGTAACCAAGAAATACACTTTAGAATGTGTCATTCAAAATGAAAAGAATATGTCTTCAAGAAATTCACTTTAGAATGTGTCATTCAAAATGAAAAGAATATGTAACCAAGAAATACACTTTAGAATGTGTCATTCAAAATGAAAAGAATATGTAACCAAGAAATACACTTTAGAATGTGTCATTCAAAATGAAAAGAATATGTAACCAAGAAATTCACTTTAGAATGTGTCATTCAAAATGAAAAGAATATGTAACCAAGAAATACACTTTAGAATGTGTCATTCAAAATGAAAAGAATATGTCTTCAAGAAATTCACTTTAGAATGTGTCATTCAAAATGAAAAGAATATGTAACCAAGAAATACACTTTAGAATGTGTCATTCAAAATGAAAAGAATATGTAACCAAGAAATACACTTTAGAATGTGTCATTCAAAATGAAAAGAATATGTAACCAAGAAATACACTTTAGAATGTGTCATTCAAAATGAAAAGAATATGTCATCAAGAAATACACTTTAGAATGTGTCATTCAAAATGAAAAGAATATGTCTTCAAGAAATACACTTTAGAATGTGTCATTCAAAATGAAAAGAATATGTAACCAAGAAATACACTTTAGAATGTGTCATTCAAAATGAAAAGAATATGTAACCAAGAAATTCACTTTAGAATGTGTCATTCAAAATGAAAAGAATATGTCATCAAGAAATACACTTTAGAATGTGTCATTCAAAATGAAAAGAATATGTCTTCAAGAAATACACTTTAGAATGTGTCATTCAAAATGAAAAGAATATGTAACCAAGAAATACACTTTAGAATGTGTCATTCAAAATGAAAAGAATATGTAACCAAGAAATACACTTTAGAATGTGTCATTCAAAATGAAAAGAATATGTAACCAAGAAATACACTTTAGAATGTGTCATTCAAAATGAAAAGAATATGTCTTCAAGAAATACACTTTAGAATGTGTCATTCAAAATGAAAAGAATATGTCTTCAAGAAATACACTTTAGAATGTGTCATTCAAAATGAAAAGAATATGTCTTCAAGAAATACACTTTAGAATGTGTCATTCAAAATGAAAAGAATATGTCTTCAAGAAATACACTTTAGAATGTGTCATTCAAAATGAAAAGAATATGTCATCAAGAAATACACTTTAGAATGTGTCATTCAAAATGAAAAGAATATGTCTTCAAGAAATACACTTTAGAATGTGTCATTCAAAATGAAAAGAATATGTAACCAAGAAATACACTTTAGAATGTGTCATTCAAAATGAAAAGAATATGTAACCAAGAAATACACTTTAGAATGTGTCATTCAAAATGAAAAGAATATGTCATCAAGAAATACACTTTAGAATGTGTCATTCAAAATGAAAAGAATATGTCTTCAAGAAATACACTTTAGAATGTGTCATTCAAAATGAAAAGAATATGTCTTCAAGAAATACACTTTAGAATGTGTCATTCAAAATGAAAAGAATATGTCATCAAGAAATACACTTTAGAATGTGTCATTCAAAATGAAAAGAATATGTCTTCAAGAAATACACTTTAGAATGTGTCATTCAAATGAAAAGAATATGTAACCAAGAAATACACTTTAGAATGTGTCATTCAAAATGAAAAGAATATGTCTTCAAGAAATACACTTTAGAATGTGTCATTCAAAATGAAAAGAATATGTCATCAAGAAATACACGTTAGAATGTGTCATTCAAAATGAAAAGAATATGTAACCAAGAAATACACTTTAGAATGTGTCATTCAAAATGAAAAGAATATGTAACCAAGAAATACACTTTAGAATGTGTCATTCAAAATGAAAAGAATATGTCATCAAGAAATACACTTTAGAATGTGTCATTCAAAATGAAAAGAATATGTCATCAAGAAATACACTTTAGAATGTGTCATTCAAAATGAAAAGAATATGTCTTCAAGAAATACACTTTAGAATGTGTCATTCAAAATGAAAAGAATATGTAACCAAGAAATACACTTTAGAATGTGTCATTCAAAATGAAAAGAATATGTAACCAAGAAATACACTTTAGAATGTGTCATTCAAAATGAAAAGAATATGTAACCAAGAAATACACTTTAGAATGTGTCATTCAAAATGAAAAGAATATGTCATCAAGAAATACACTTTAGAATGTGTCATTCAAAATGAAAAGAATATGTCTTCAAGAAATACACTTTAGAATGTGTCATTCAAAATGAAAAGAATATGTCATCAAGAAATACACTTTAGAATGTGTCATTCAAAATGAAAAGAATATGTCATCAAGAAATACACTTTAGAATGTGTCATTCAAAATGAAAAGAATATGTAACCAAGAAATACACTTTAGAATGTGTCATTCAAAATGAAAAGAATATGTAACCAAGAAATACACTTTAGAATGTGTCATTCAAAATGAAAAGAATATGTCATCAAGAAATACACTTTAGAATGTGTCATTCAAAATGAAAAGAATATGTCTTCAAGAAATACACTTTAGAATGTGTCATTCAAAATGAAAAGAATATGTAACCAAGAAATACACTTTAGAATGTGTCATTCAAAATGAAAAGAATATGTCATCAAGAAATACACTTTAGAATGTGTCATTCAAAATGAAAAGAATATGTCATCAAGAAATACACTTTAGAATGTGTCATTCAAAATGAAAAGAATATGTCTTCAAGAAATACACTTTAGAATGTGTCATTCAAAATGAAAAGAAATATGTTATTCCCAAAAAATACACTTTAGAATGTGTCATTCAAAATGAAAAGAATATGTAAATTCCAAGAAATACACTTTAGAATGTGTCATTCAAAATGAAAAGAATATGTCATCAAGAAATACACTTTAGAATGTGTCATTCAAAATGAAAAGAATATGTAACCAAGAAATACACTTTAGAATGTGTCATTCAAAATGAAAAGAATATGTCTTCAAGAAATACACTTTAGAATGTGTCATTCAAAATGAAAAGAATATGTCATCAAGAAATACACTTTAGAATGTGTCATTCAAAATGAAAAGAATATGTCATCAAGAAATACACTTTAGAATGTGTCATTCAAAATGAAAAGAATATGTCATCAAGAAATACACTTTAGAATGTGTCATTCAAAATGAAAAGAATATGTAACCAAGAAATACACTTTAGAATGTGTCATTCAAAATGAAAAGAATATGTCATCAAGAAATACACTTTAGAATGTGTCATTCAAAATGAAAAGAATATGTAACCAAGAAATACACTTTAGAATGTGTCATTCAAAATGAAAAGAATATGTAATCAAGAAATACACTTTAGAATGTGTCATTCAAAATGAAAAGAATATGTAACCAAGAAATACACTTTAGAATGTGTCATTCAAAATGAAAAGAATATGTAACCAAGAAATACACTTTAGAATGTGTCATTCAAAATGAAAAGAATATGTCTTCAAGAAATACACTTTAGAATGTGTCATTCAAAATGAAAAGAATATGTCATCAAGAAATACACTTTAGAATGTGTCATTCAAAATGAAAAGAATATGTAACCAAGAAATACACTTTAGAATGTGTCATTCAAAATGAAAAGAATATGTAACCAAGAAAAACACTTTAGAATGTGTCATTCAAAATGAAAAGAATATGTCATCAAGAAATAACACTTTAGAATGTGTCATTCAAAATGAAAAGAATATGTCATCAAGAAATACACTTTAGAATGTGTCATTCAAAATGAAAAGAATATGTAACCAAGAAATACACTTTAGAATGTGTCATTCAAAATGAAAAGAATATGTCATCAAGAAATACACTTTAGAATGTGTCATTCAAAATGAAAAGAATATGTAACCAAGAAATACACTTTAGAATGTGTCATTCAAAATGAAAAGAATATGTCATCAAGAAATACACTTTAGAATGTGTCATTCAAAATGAAAAGAATATGTAACCAAGAAATACACTTTAGAATGTGTCATTCAAAATGAAAAGAATATGTAACCAAGAAATACTCGATACTCTTAGAATGTGTCATTCAAAATGAAAAGAATATGTCATCAAGAAATACACTTTAGAATGTGTCATTCAAAATGAAAAGAATATGTCATCAAGAAATACACTTTAGAATGTGTCATTCAAAATGAAAAGAATATGTAACCAAGAAATACACTTTAGAATGTGTCATTCAAAATGAAAAGAATATGTCTTCAAGAAATACACTTTAGAATGTGTCATTCAAAATGAAAAGAATATGTCATCAAGAAATACACTTTAGAATGTGTCATTCAAAATGAAAAGAATATGTAACCAAGAAATTCACTTTAGAATGTGTCATTCAAAATGAAAAGAATATTTAACCAAGAAATACACTTTAGAATGTGTCATTCAAAATGAAAAGAATATGTAACCAAGAA
>OY744549.1:2174596-2259596 GCA_963556195.1 Sepiola atlantica
TTTATTTGAGTTAAATTAGATAAGTGTTTTGTCAGTAGGAGAATGTCATCGACGTATCGGACATATATGGAGGGTTTAGGGATAATATTAAAAGTTTTCATTTCTAGGTTAGACATAATATTCAGCGAACAATGGTCCTATAGCTGAGCAGCTTAAGTTAAAAATGATGAAGAATCGTGCATTTTGGTAAGCAAGCATGAAACTTAGCACGATTGCTCACAATGGTCTATTCTTCCGAAAAAGCTTTTGGGCCACTCAAAAAATCCAAGATGGCCGCCATTTTTCAATGGCTGATCCCATTGAAACGCCATCTACCTGGGTGTATAAGTTACCATTAGGACCATATAACGGTACCTCAGTGGTGCAAGAAATTAGGAGTTTGCGTAATATATTTGGGTTTATTTTGAGTGCATGGAGAGTTGGGTTATTGTATATGCTGTTAATAATTATGTTAATAGTTTCGTGTACTGGGACATTTGTAAATAGGTTCTCAACGTCCAAAGAAGCTAACAGTTCATCTTTAGGTTGTACCGTATCTAGGATATCTAATAATTCATCTGATGATTTTACTCTATTGCTAGGGGCAGATAAGGTGTAATTAGTATATTGATGGTTTTGGCTAGTGTGTGTATAGGTGTGGGGATTTGAGATATAATAGGTCGGAGTGGGTAGTTAATTTTATGTGTTTTAACGTTTCCGTATATGTAACCGGGCTTATGCTCGCCGATGATTTTGTTAAGTTTTATGGAATCTGTATGAGCGTTGTTTGATGTGATTAATTTATTGATGTGTGTTTTAAGTTCACCTTTATTAGAAGGTTTCATCATGACGAGAGATTGAAGAAAAAGAAAAAATACAGCAACAAGTGTCAAAGTCTGAAAAATAAATTTGAGAAAGCGCTCAGCAGTTAGAACGCTGAGAAATGTGCTACGGCAGAACAGCCGATAAAAGTTTGAAGAATGAACGTTCAGAAGTCAACGGTTTATATAACGTTCCATAGAATATTACAACTGATGAAAGTTTGAAAGTACAAACCGTTGACTTCTGAACTCTCACCTTTCGAACTTTTATCGGCTGTTCTGCCGGAGCACATTTCTCAGCGCTTTCTCACATTACGTCGGAATATTTTTCCATTCTTTATCATATATATATATATATATATATATATATATATATATATATATATATATATATATATATATATACGTTATGAGGTTTAAAAAGACTAAATATACATTCGGATTGTACACATTATAAGTTATTTCGACCGTAACTAGGTCTCCTCGGATGTGTTTCCAATCACGATTTGGAAACACATCCGAGGAGACCTAGTTACGGTCGAAATAACTTATAATGTGTACAATCCGAATGTATATTTAGTCTTTTTAAACCTCATAACGTATTCATGCTCTGTTTGAACGGACATAGAGCTCTCTGATTCGGAATCCTATCGAAAATAATCGAACCTTAAAACTATATATATATATATATATATATATATATATATATATATATATACACGCTTGATTGGACAGGAGTGCTAGCTTCTGTTTATTCATTTTCTGATCGATTTTTTCCAGTCGTCGAACGCCCGATTTGGTGTTGTTATCCATGGTGTGTAAGAAACCTCCATATTTTTGGCGAACGTTTTCGACCGACATCGGTCGTCTTCAGGCAATATAAAACTGGTGAAGCCACTAAGAGGACGTTCTGACGACAGAAAATGAATAAACAAAAGCTCGCACTCCTGTTCAATCAAACGTGTATAAAAGAAAAGAATGCTACCTAATATATATATATATATATATATATATATATATATATATATATATATATATATATATATATAGAGAGAGAGAGAGAGAGAGAGAGAGAGAGAGAGAGATAGAAGAAAAAAGAGTGATAAATATGCGACGATTGTCCAAATTTATTTCAAATTTCAATTGTTCAATGCAAGGTTGTCAGTAATAAACTAGTGTTTATTTTTCTTTCCTTAAGCCAAGGCTTTTCAAAGATCGAAATCTTATCATCAGAGGAGAAATACAGATGGATAAGTTGGCTTTCGAAAAAAACAAAGTTCAAATATTTGAAAAATATGAGAATTATTATTAAAAATTATTAAAATAATTTTTGTCAAAAAAACGTATTGAATGAAAAGAAAAATTCCGTGAAAAAGATATGCAAATTGTCCGGGTGGTAAGTTTCCGTTGAAAAAGTTCGGTGAAATTGTAGAAAGTGAAGAAAAACTCTTTGCATGGGAGCAGATATATATATATATATATATATATATATATATATATATATATATATATATATATATATATATATATATTAATTGAAAGACATAATAAAATGAGAAATTAATCAGATTTTATTAAAGTTCAAAAACAAAGAGTGATGCTGCGTTCTTAACTCATGAGTTTTCAAAGAAAATCTTCTCCTCAGAGAACCATTACCGCAATGACATTACTGCAGGTAATAAAAGTAAGCTTTGAAAATATATAAAAAATATATAAAAAAGTGCATAAAAGTATATAAAACATCAAATATATTGGCCAAAAACACACCTTTTTGTTAAACTTAAACAGTTCGTCCAAGTCATAAAGTTTAAAACAATTTCAAGAAAAATGTCAAAGAAGTCGATTAAAAAAAAAACAATCCAAGTAGTGAATGGTAGTCGAAATACGTAAAAGTTATCCAGGCGGGAAATTTGCTTGCTATCAATGCAGTAGATGACAGTGAAAATTGTATTCAGGGTGTATGCAAATTAATAAAACGATAGAAAAAACAAAATCATATGAAAAGTTCAGAAAACTCACTCGGTGTTGAATATTATGATGTAAAATTAAGGGTTCTTATGAGCTGATAGGAGTTGTTAAAACCATGACTTCCTGGTCTGACGTATATAGAGACAAAATGTGATGGATTTTTTAATATATTTTTATATATTTTCAAAGCTTAATTTATTACCTCCAATTAATATTATTGCTTTATATTGAGCATTGTTTTTATCCTGATAGTCTACTGGTTAAAGATATTATTTATATCTTTAAAGTATTATCTTACTCTATCTATCTATCTATCTATCTATCTATCTATCTATCTATCTATATATATATATATATATATATATATATATATATTGAAAAATACTTGTTATCCAGGGTTTCGAATCGTACGACCGGTAGTGAATAGTCATATCTCTATGCTGATGAGTCCTGATTGAAAAGGGACGAAACGTATACGTACATAGATAATAAACAACAACAAATATTTTATATTTGTCGCTCCTCGTAAAATAAGTAGAGCACTCTTAATGGTAGTACAAACACAGCATGACGTCACTTGCTTTATATGCATCATTCCTTCTTTAATATAGAAGTAGAATGCCTCGACATCAAGCCGCTTTTATATGTGTTAATTTATCATTGTTTATCGGCTATTCAAATATTGGGCGCGCGGTTAACGACGTTGGATGCAAGTTGAAAAATACTTGTTATCCAGGGTTTCGAATCGTACGACCGGTAGTGAATAGTCATATCTCTATGCTGATGAGTCCTGATTGAAAAGGGACGAAACGTATACGTACATAGATAATAAACAACAACAAATATTTTATATATATATATATATAGATATATATATATATATATATATATATATATATATCTTTTTATCCCTTTTTATCTAACCGACAAGTCATTAACTCCGCTCTCCCCGCACTATACCCCAAATATATTCCATTCCGCAAAGCAGCAATTTGTAAGAATTTTTTTGAACGAAACTAATTTTAATTGCCTTTGCGAAACTACAAAACAACAAACAAACAAAAGCAGCTTATTTATGTGGTGCGAAATTAGCGATGTACAATTTGGAAGAATTGAACAAAATCAATTTTATAAATTATGCAAATCTTTCTCGTCGCACAAACGCAAACATTTGTCGGTTTTGAAGAAATGCACGAACCGTTACTTTACTTAAGGCTATTCACTTGAAACTGTGCAAACGATACCCTTTTGATATACAGACAAATCGTACAAACATAAACAGCTTGTAACATAACATGACGTTACGAAGTAAGCTTTTATAAGTTTGTTAACGGCATCTAAAATCCGAGAGTCCGTCTGTAGCTTTGGATTCGTTGTCGCTTTGATCCTAATTCACACAAGACACCAAAAAAAGAAAACACGTACAATTTAATCCGAGAGTCCGTCTGTAGTTTTGGATTCGTTGTCGCTTTGATCTTAATTAACACAAGACACCAAAAAAAGAAAACACGTACAATTTAATCCGAGAGACAGTCTGTAGCTTTGGATTCGTTGTCGCTTTGATCTTAATTCACACAAGACACCAAAAAAAGAAAACACGTACAATTTAATCCGAGAGTCCGTCTGTAGTTTTGGATTCGTTGTCGCTTTGATCTTAATTCACACAAGACACCAAAAAAAGAAAACACGTACAATTTAATCCGAGAGTTCGTTTGTAGTTTTGGATTCGTTGTCGCTTTGATCTTAATTCACACAAGACACCAAAAAAAGAAAACACGTACAATTTAATCAGAGAGTCCGTCTGTAGCTTTGGATTCGTTGTCGCTTTGATCTTAATTCACACAAGACACCAAAAAAAGAAAACACGTACAATTTAAACCGAGAGTCCGTTTGTAGTTTTGGATTCGTTGTCGCTTTGATATTAATTCACACAAGACACCAAAAAAAGAAAACACGTACAATTTAAACCGAGAGTCCGTTTGTAGTTTTGGATTCGTTGTCGCTTTGATCTTAATTCACACAAGACACCAAAAAAAGAAAACACGTACAATTTAATCCGAGAGACAGTCTGTAGCTTTGGATTCGTTGTCGCTTTGATCTTAATTCACACAAGACACCAAAAAAAGAAAACACGTACAATTTAATCCGAGAGTCCGTCTGTAGCTTTTGATTCGTTGTCGCTTTAATCTTAATTCACAAAAGACACACACAAAAAAAGAAAATACGTACAATTTAATCCGAGAGTCCGTCTGTAGCTTTTGATTCGTTGTCGCTTTAATCTTAATTCACAAAAGACACACACAAAAAAAGAAAATACGTACAATTTAATCCGAGAGTCCGTCTGTAGCTTTGGATTCGTTGTCGCTTTAATCTTAATTCACACAAGACACACACAAAAAAAGAAAACACGTGCAATTTAATCCGAGAGTCCGTCTGTAGCTTTGGATTCGTTGTCGCTTTAATCTTAATTCACACAAGACACACACAAAAAAGAAAACACGTACAATTTAATCCGAGAGTCCGTCGGTAGCTTTGGATTCGTTGTCGCTTTAATCTTAATTCACACAAGACACACACAAAAAAGAAAACACGTACAATTTAATCCGAGAGTCCGTCTGTAGCTTTGGATTCGTTGTCGCTTTAATCTTAATTCACACAAGACACACACAAAAAAAGAAAACACGTACAATTTAATCCGAGAGTCCGTCTGTAGCTTTGGATTCGTTGTCGCTTTAATCTTAATTCACACAAGACACACACAAAAAAAGAAAACACGTACAATTTAATCCGAGAGTCCGTCTGTAGCTTTGGATTCGTTGTCGCTTTAATCTTAATTCACACAAGACACACACAAAAAAAGAAAACACGTACAATTTAATCCGAGAGTCCGTCTGTAGCTTTGGATTCGTTGTCGCTTTAATCTTAATTCACAAAAGACACAGATAAAAAAGAAAACACGTACAATTTAATCCGAGAGTCCGTCTGTAGCTTTGGATTCGTTGTCGCTTTAATCTTAATTCACACAAGACACACACAAAAAAAGAAAACACGTACAATTTAATCCGAGAGTCCGTCTGTAGCTTTGGATTCGTTAGCAGTGCAAATTGTAATAAAAAATGTTCTTGGTTTAGAAAACATTGTTTATATGATAATATAAATTATAAAAAATAATAATGAGCAATTAAAAATTAAAAAAACATTCTTATTAAATTTGCCACGTGTCGTTCTTGACTGAAGAGACTCTCATCTCAAATCCGTTTCAACAACACGCGAATTGATAACACACCAAAGATGAAGAAAACCAAAAAAGGTATTCTAATATATCTTTATTTGAAATTCTGACGATGAAGTATATCTTCGAAAATTTAATTAAAAAAAAGTTAATAGAACTAAAATGCATTGTATGGCGTTCTAATTGCTCATCATTATTTTTAATAATTCATATTATATATATATATATATATATATATATATATATATATATATATATATATATATATATATACAGGGTAGTAATCCAAAGAATTTCAACCGGGTTTGTAAAAAGTGCTCAATATTAAATAGAGCTTTTATATATGATTATTTTTATTTACACAGACATGTACAAAATCATCGACACTGGCATGTCGATGTTATCGATCAACAGTTATTATAAACTGAGATCTCATCAGGCAGAGTTAGAATCCGATCATATTTGGAGAGAATGAATCTTTGAATGAATATTTGGAGAGAATGATTCATTCTCTCCAAATATGATCTAATGTTAAGATCGGATGCTAACTCTGCCTGGTGAGATCTCAGTTTATAATAACTGTTGATCGATAACATCGACATGCCAGTGTCGCAGATTTTGTACATGTCTGTGTAAATAGAAATAATCATATATAAAAGCTCTATTTAATATTGAGCACTTTTTACAAACCCGGTTGAAATTCTTTGGATTACTACCCTGTATATATATATATATATATATATATATATATATATATATATATATATATATATATATATATATATATATAGTAAGTTATGAAAATATGATTATGGTAATTAAGCTACACAGAGGCTCCCGCGTTTCATCCCCGGGAGAATCTTCAGGCTAAAATGCATGGTTTTTTTTTGCCGGGTGTTTTTATATACACGGCTAGCTAGTTAACCAATCAGATTCCTTGTTGTTCTTTCCTCGGCAAGCCACAATATTTGCTAAGGAAAGACCGAATAACAAGAAATACTACGTGGGTATGACCTCCCTAGATTGTAAAACCAGATATCATGACCACAAAAGCACATTTAAAAATAGAGAACGTCGAAGTAAAACAGCACTAGCAAACCAGTATTGGGAGCTCAAAGAAAATGGACGCTCACCAATAATTGAATGGAAAATAATACGACAGGCCAATACATGTAGATTATGTCTGAATGAGAAATTTGAAATCCTAAACTTAAAAGACCCCCGAAATCTATTAAACTCTAGAAGTGAAAAAGAAAACAGCTGCCTACACAGAAATAAATTTACCTTAGGCTAACAATACATAAATAAGTAAATAAATAAATAAGTAAAAAAAAAACTGAACTAAAACTTAACAATTTAAAAACTAAAAACCTAAAAGGAACCACGTGTTAACATAAGTTCAGCCATTATATTGACACAACAAAAAAACAGGATATAGGCCACTCTATAGAAAACAGAGCAACAGAACAGGATATAGGAAGTAACACTAACGGGATCTTTGTTCGTAGGAAGCCCAACGATTGGCTGAGAGAACAACAAATAATCTGATTGGTTAACTAGCTAGCCGTGTATATAAAACACCCGGCAAAATAACTCCATGCATTTTAGCCTGAAAATTCCCCCCGAGAATGAAACGTGGGAGCCTCTGTGTAGCTTAATTGCCATAAATATATTTTCATAGCTTACTACTTCGCTCTACTTACGTATCGAGCACTTTTGAAGTAAATACTCAAAATTGATACATAAAAAAAATATATCTCTTTATAAAATTTCATGTGGATACATGAAATAGTGATATATATATATATATATATATATAAAACAATGTGAAAGTTATATATTTTAATATATCTTTTACTTATTTTCTCTCTCTCTCTCTCTCTCTCTCTCTCTATATATATATATATATATATAAAATATGAAACTAAAAGTATACTTTTAGAGGATATAACCTATAGTGAAATGGTTTAAGCTCAATATACGAGATAAAGCAATTATAAAGAGATGAAAGAAGAAGGATAAATATGTACGAATGACAAATCTATATATATATATATCAGAAAAGATTTATGTATGTGGCTTTTGTTACCGAAGCTATCGAGCAACCTTGTAAAAAGAGAATGGTTGACTTTTCTTTATATATAAGATTAATTATGTCGTTTTTATGAAATGTTATATGCTTCGACAGACCATGTTTAATTTTGAAATAGCATTTAGTTTTGTCTATCACGTTTTGGTTTGAAATAGCATTTCCGTTGGTCTGAAATGCTTCAGTTTACAATAGTATTTTTCTTTGTCTGTCACGCGCGAGTTTTAAACGGCATTTACGTTCGTCTGTCACCAATAAGTGTGCAATTGTGTATTCTTTCGTCTTTCATGCTCACGTTCCAAAGATCATTTCTTACCTAAGAAAATTCAAAATGTTTTTTTTTTTTGGGGGGGGGGGAGGGTTCTATAATGTTTAAGCTTGAAACAGCATTCTCTTTGGTCTGTCACGTTTTCATTTGAAATTGAATTTTCTTTAGTCTGTCACGCTAAACTTTCACATAGTATTTTTTTTTGTATGTCACGTTAAACTTTCACATAGTATTTTTTTTTGGTCTGTCACGCTAAACTTTCACATAGTATTTTTTTGGGTCTGTCACGTTAAACTTTCACATAGTATTTTTTTTGGTCTGTCACGCTAAACTTTCACATAGTATTTTTTTTTGTCTGTCACGTTAAACTTTCACATAGTATTTTTTTTGGTCTGTCACGCTAAACTTTCACATAGTATTTTTTTTGTCTGTCACGCTAAACTTTCACATAGTATTTTTTTTGGTCTGTCACGCTAAACTTTCACATAGTATTTTTTTGGTCTGTCACGCTAAACTTTCACATAGTATTTTTTTGGTCTGTCACGCTAAACT
The DNA here is from genome assembly GCA_963556195.1 of Sepiola atlantica. Taxonomy (NCBI): domain Eukaryota; kingdom Metazoa; phylum Mollusca; class Cephalopoda; order Sepiida; family Sepiolidae; genus Sepiola; species Sepiola atlantica. The sequence goes on from OY744549.1 coordinate 2,183,506, forward strand.
TTCACATAGTATTTTTTTTGGTCTGTCACGCTAAACTTTCACATAGTATTTTTTTTGGTCTGTCACGCTAAACTTTCACATAGTATTTTTTTTGGTCTGTCACGCTAAACTTTCACATAGTATTTTTTTTGGTCTGTCACGCTAAACTTTCACATAGTATTTTTTTTGGTCTGTCACGCTAAACTTTCTCATAGTATTTTTTTTGGTCTGTCACGCTAAACTTTCACAGTATTTTTTTGGTCTGTCACACTAAAGTTTCACATAGTATTTTTTTTGGTCTGTCATGCTAAACTTTCACATTGTATTTTTTTTGGTCTGTCATGCTAAACTTTCACATAGTATTTTTTTTGGTCTGTCATGCTAAACTTTCACATAGTATTTTTTTGGTCTGTCACGCTAAACTTTCACATTGTATTTTTTTTGGTCTGTCACGCTAAACTTTCACATAGTATTTTTTTTGGTCTGTCATGCTAAACTGTCACATAGTATTTTTTTGGTCTGTCACGCTAAACTTTCACATAGTATTGTTTTTGGTCTGTCACGCTAAACTTTCACATAGTATTTTTTTGGTCTGTCACGTTAAACTTTCACATAGTATTTTTTTGGTCTGTCACGTTAAACTTTCACATAGTATTTTTTTGGTCTGTTACGTTAAACTTTCACATAGTATTTTTTTTGGTCTGTCACACTAAACTTTCACATAGTATTTTTTTTGGTCTGTCACGCTAAACTTTCACATAGTATTTTTTTTGGTCTGTCACACTAAACTTTCACATAGTATTTTTTTTGGTCTGTCACGCTAAACTTTCACATAGTATTTTTTTTGGTCTGTCACACTAAACTTTCACATAGTATTTTTTTTGGTCTGTCACACTAAACTTTCTCATAGTATTTTTTTGGTCTGTCACGTTAAACTTTCACATAGTATTTTTTTGGTCTGTCACGTTAAATTTTCACATAGTATTTTTTTTGGTCTGTCACGCTAAACTTTCACATAGTATTTTTTTGGTCTGTCACGCTAAACTTTCACATAGTATTTTTTTTGGTCTGTCACGCTAAACTTTCACATAGTATTTTTTTTGGTCTGTCACGCTAAACTTTCACATAGTATTTTTTTTGGTCTGTCACGCTAAACTTTCACATAGTATTTTTTTTGGTCTGTCACGCTAAACTTTCACATAGTATTTTTTTTGGTCTGTCACGCTAAACTTTCTCATAGTATTTTTTTTGGTCTGTCACGCTAAACTTTCACATATAATTATTTTGGTCTGTCACACTAAACTTTCACATAGTATTTTTTTTGGTCTGTCATGCTAAACTTTCACATTGTATTTTTTTTGGTCTGTCACGCTAAACTTTCACATAGTATTTTTTTTGGTCTGTCATGCTAAACTTTCACATAGTATTTTTTTTGGTCTGTCATGCTAAACTTTCACATAGTATTTTTTTTGGTCTGTCATGCTAAACTGTCACATAGTATTTTTTGGTCTGTCACGCTAAACTTTCACATAGTATTTTTTTTGGTCTGTCACGCTAAACTTTGACATAGTATTTTTTTGGTCTGTCACGTTAAACTTTGACATAGTATTTTTTTGGTCTGTCACGTTAAACTTTCACATAGTATTTTTTTGGTCTGTCACGTTAAACTTTCACATAGTATTTTTTTTGGTCTGTCACACTAAACTTTCACATTGTATTTTTTTTGGTCTGTCACGCTAAACTTTCACATAGTATTTTTTTTGGTCTGTCATGCTAAACTTTCACATAGTATTTTTTTTGGTCTGTCACACTAAACTTTCTCATAGTATTTTTTTGGTCTGTCACACTAAAGTTTCACATAGTATTTTTTTTGGTCTGTCATGCTAAACTTTCACATTGTATTTTTTTTGGTCTGTCACACTAAACTTTCACATAGTATTTTTTTTGGTCTGTCACACTAAACTTTCACATAGTATTTTTTTTGGTCTGTCACACTAAACTTTCTCATAGTATTTTTTTGGTCTGTCACGTTAAACTTTCACATAGTATTTTTTTTGGTCTGTCACGCTAAACTTTCACATAGTATTTTTTTTGGTCTGTCACGCTAAACTTTCACATAGTATTTTTTTTGGTCTGTCATGCTAAACTTTCACATAGTATTTTTTTTGGTCTGTCACGCTAAACTTTCACATAGTATTTTTTTTGGTCTGTCACGCTAAACTTTCACATAGTATTTTTTTTTGGTCCGTCACGCTAAACTTTCACATAGTATTTTTTTTGGTCTGTCATGCAAAACTTTCACATAGTATTTTTTTTTGGTCCGTCACGCTAAACTTTCACATAGTATTTTTTTTGGTCTGTCACGCTAAACTTTCACATAGTATTTTTTTTGGTCCGTCACGCTAAACTTTCACATAGTATTTTTTGGGGTCTGTCACGTTAAACTTTCACATAGTATTTTTTTTGGTCTGTCACGCTAAACTTTCACATAGTATTTTTTTTTATCTGTCACGTTAAACTTTCACATAGTATTTTTTTTGGTCTGTCACGCTAAACTTTCACATAGTATTTTTTGGGGTCTGTCACGCTAAACTTTCACATAGTATTTTTTTTGGTCTGTCACGCTAAACTTTCACATAGTATTTTTTTTGGTCTGTCACGCTAAACTTTCACATAGTATTTTTTTTGGTCTGTCACGCTAAACTTTCACATAGTATTTTTTTGGTCTGTCACGCTATACTTTCACATAGTATTTTTTTTTGGTCTGTCACGCTAAACTTTCACATAGTATTTTTTTGGGGTCTGTCAAGCTTAAGTTTGCAAAGTTTGTTACTAGACTTTTCCTTGGTCTGTCAGGCTTCAATCTTGCGTTTGCGAGAGCACTTTCTTTTGTCTGTCTCGTTTAAGTTTGTGAATAGCATTTTCTTTGGTCTGTCACACTTCTATTTGAAGCAGAGTTTCCGATGGTCTGTCAGGTTCAAGTTTGAAACATCAGTTTCTTTGGTCTGTCAGGCTTCAGTTTGAAATTGCATCTTCTTTCGTTTGTCACGCTAGAGATTCAACAGAGACAGACCCATAGACCGGCGTAAATCAAGCCCCGAAGGCCAAGACAATACCAGTCTATGGGGTGAAGTATCCATCGGAACAGATACTACACTTTGATCTTAGCCAAAAGGCCATAGTATTATTTACTCCTCTCCAGGAGTTGGGCACAAGGCCAGTTTTATCTCACTTCCACAAGGTAAGATGTGACCCAAGGTCGGGTCGGGAAAGTGGAACTTGAAAAGCCAGTGCCCGAGAAGGTGAGCACTCTGACCATCAAAAATTGCCTGGGCAGCCCCGTCGGCATTCCCCGGTAGGGGCGTCTCAGGCAGTAAGCAATAAACTTACTCCTCCCCAAAGAGGGGAGGCGAAGCCTGGGAGGGTGGACCTCCTAGAACTGCACATGATAGACCCATAGACCGGCGTAAATCAAGCCCCGAAGGCCAAGACAATACCAGTCCATGGGGTTAAGTATCCATCGGAACAGATACTACACTTTGATCTCGACCAAAAGGCCAAAAGGCCATAGTGTGATGTTGCATCAGCACACCCGCTAAATAGGTAATCACTATCTATTGGTTGGGGTGTTGTTTTGTTTTACGGCATATCAACCCTTTTTAGAGGTATTTGATGCCGAATTAGGTCATTTTGGTAAAAGTTTTTATGCTTCAAGTTCTTTATATCTTCAAATATTTATTCATGGTGTTTGGTTTGCTTGTTTTGTTTTACGACATATCAACCCTTTTTAAGTTATTTAATGCTAAATCCGGTCATTTTGGTAAAAGTTTTTATGCTTCAAGTTCTTTATATCTTCAAATATTTATTCATGGTGTTTCGTTTGCTTGTTTTGTTTTACGACATATCAACCCTTTTTAAGTTATTTAATTCCGAATCCGGTCATTTTGGTAAAAGATTTTATGCTTCAAGTTCTTTATATCTTCAAATATTTATTCATGGTGTTTCGTTTGCTTGTTTTGTTTTACGACATATCAACCCTTTTTAAGTTATTTAATGCTAAATCCGGTCATTTTGGCAAAAGTTTTTATGCTTCAAGTTCTTTATATGTTCAAATATTTATTCATGGTGTTTGGTTTATGTTTTAGAGAAAAATTGTTGTTTTTGTTTTGGGCTTTGTAGAACATGATTGAGTTTGGCCAAGGGAAATGAAAAAAAAACAATAACATCAATGTTTGGTGCATTTTGGGTCAGGGAGCCAGTATCTTCAGACAGCCTGATCTGGTAGCACCAGCGAGCCTGTTGGCAAGTGTGAGTAGGTATTAGTATGATGTTGCATCAGCACACGCGCTAAATAGGTAATCAGTATCTTCGGTGTCACGGTCGAGTGAGGCTGTGTTATCTGCTTTATCCTCGAGTGGCTTCCCGCCCGTGGAGCACATTATCGCGGGACTGCTTCCCTGCTGAGTAAAACTTGCTTTTGTTCACATCAAATGCCAGTCAACAAATTCTTGCCATAAACCAGCACAAAAGTACTCCCATAGTGTTCCTAATCTGTCTGATTAATCTTAAAAGCTTTTTGTTTAAAATATGACACATTCCAACAAAATATTATATTAAATAATATAATATTCAACGAAAATGTGTCAAACTGTAACTTATTTCACATCTGCAACGAGCCTGTTGGCAAGTGTGAGTAGGTATTAGTGTGATGTTGCATCAGAACACACCCCAAATAGGTAATCACTATCTTCGATATCACAGTGAAAGAAAATAAAGAAGGGGAAGGGGGGAAGGGAGGAAGAAAAGAGAGAGAGGGATTAACACCGGGGAAAAACGAATAATTTTAATTAAATAAAAGTGATAATTCCATTTCGTGATCGGCCAAATTTTTATTATTATTATTATTATTTACTCACTAGGAGTTATCACACTGGTCATCGTCAGTGGTCACCCACTGCCGACAACCTGTGGTATTCCCTGGAGTCTGAGTGACAACAAGTCTCCTCAGGCCTCCAGTATGCTCCACCTCTTTTCGTTCATCACCGCTGATGACCTTGCGGTAATCGCAACAGCCACCTACCAACGATTTCCCGCTGATAAGGGCCATTGGTCCCCTCTGGGGCCCGAGTGGCAACAAGCCTTCCCAAGGTCCCAGAGCTGTCCGCGCTCTTCCAGTGGAGGTCTGGTTTTGCGCTTTCCCTCCTCGACCCTCTGTCCATAATTTTCGTGGCGTCAGCCTATGTTTGCGCCTCTCTTGTGCGGTTGTATTTTCCCCGGTTCTGTTGTTTTGTGCTTCCATGTGTTTGTTCTCCATTCGTTGCTTATGTGGGTTGGTTTCCGCATTCGAGGACATTTCTCAGGATTGTAGCTGTTTTGATCATTACTGTCCTTTGTATGGTCTCAGTTATTATTATTATTATTATTATTATTATTATTATTATTATTATTATTATTATTATTATTATTTCGTGTGTGTGTGCGTGTGTGTGTGTTAGCGCTTCATAACCAGCAAAATATGGGAGGAAGGAAGGAAGGAAGGAAGGAAAAGAGAAGGACGATGTGAATGGGGAAATAAGTTTCATAGCTGTTGAATGACACTCAGTGGCATCGGTGTGTCATCTGCCTCATTCAAGAGCTTAAACTTTTAAATCTGGTCATTATAATTGTAAGTAAAAATTTATTTTATGATTCTCTAGTGTGTTACTATTATTTAGATGCATATATTGTAGTGTTTTGTTTTATATGTAAAATTTCATGTCATTTGTTGCACATTTGAACCATCATTTATTTTTGTGCAATATTTATACTACTTTATATTACCCGTATGAAACGTGTTTCACTTTTTTCAAACCAATATTAAAAACAAGGATTTAAGGATGAAACAGCTTTTTAGTCTGACAAGCTTAAGTTTAAAACGGCATTATTTTGGTCTGTCACACTTTAGGTTAAAGTTACATTTCCTTTGGTCTGTCATGTTTTAGTTTTAAATAGCATTTTCGTTGGTCTGTCAGACTTACATTTGAAACAGCATTTCCTTTCGTCTGCCATGCTAAAATTAAACATTGGTCTGTCACGCATAAGTTTAGCAGCATTTTCTTTGGTCGATCACGCTTAAGTTTAAAATAGTATTTTAGTAGGTCTGTCATGGTCTAGTTTGAGACAGCATTTTCGTTCGTCTGTCACGCTGGAATTTACGTATTCTGGGTCTGTCATGCGACGTTTTTAACAGATTTTTATGGTCTGCCACTCTTTAGTTTCAAGTAAGATTTTCATTTACTTAAGTATGAAAAAGCGTTTCTTTTTGGTCTGTCATGTTTAAGTTTGAAACAACGGGGCCGTTTGTCTGTCACGCTTAAACGTCTAAAATAGTTATTTTCATCGCTGGACGGACGGGCAGATTGGACGGACGCAGCTTAAGGATGGAGCCGTGCTTATAATTTTTCTTCCATTTTTTGCTTTCTTTGTATTTTTCGACTCGCGATCGAATCAAAAACGAAAAAGCTGAATGCAAAAAGCAGCGGCGGCAGCAGCGGCAGCAGCAGCAGACGAACACTCGTTAAAGTAGCAGCAGCAGCAGCTGCGAGACTTCAGGGTCACGTGTCTGAAACACGTGACGACGCCATAAAAATAATAAAATAAATATCGCGTCAGACACCATATCTCTCTCCGTTGAATATTCAACAGCTAGAAACCCTATTTCCCCATTGACAGCACCTGTCTCCCTTCCTTTCTTCCTCCCTCCCATATTTTGCTGGTTATGAAACGCTAACACACACACACACACACATACACACACACACACACACGCGCGCGTGCGCACGCGCGAAAATAAATATTAAAACAAAATGGCCGACCACGAAATGGAATTATTACTTTTTTTTTTTATTAAGATTATTCGTTTTTCCCGGTGTTAGTCCCTCTCCCTTTTTCCTTTTTCCTTCCTCCCTTTCCCCCCTTTCCCCCCTTCCTCTTCTTTATTGGTCCCCCGATTTATAAAATCGGGGGACCTATGTTTTGAGGCATTTCCGTCCGTCTGTCTGTCCGTCCGCAACCATTCATTGAATTTCTCTGAAATTTTGCATGAAGTTGTAACTTTGGTCAGGTTAGAAAGTGACATTCTCCGATTTTTGAAAAAAAATCTGGTTAGCCCCCCAGGAGTCAAAAGGCCCCGAAATAGCAAAAAAAATATGACATTTTTTGCCCCATAACTTTTCATCCATCGATTCAATTTCTCTGAAACTTGACCAAAATGTGGAGGCAATTGTTCCTAATAGACAATAAGTATCGCTGACCTTGGAAAATATCTGGTTCGCGCCCCCAGGGGGTCAAAAGCCCCCAAAATGGCAAAAAATGACCCTTTTCTCCCATAACGTTTGATCCATCCATTCAATTTTTCTGAAACTTGGCCAAAATGTAGAGGCAATTGTTCTGGATATAAAATGAGCATCCTTGACCCCAGAAAAATTCTGGTTTGCACCCCCAGAGGGTTAAGGGGGGGTCAAAAATGCCCCAAATTGACCAAATTTATTGCATTTTACACTCGCCACATCGAGTCACATACAGAGGGGGACCACGCACGCGCGGCTTGTTTTCTTTCACTCTGTTTCAATATTTTATGACAGACTAACATTAAGCGTGACAGACTAACATTAAGCGTGACAGACTAACATTAAGAGTGATAGACTAACCTTAAGCGTGACAGACTAACCTTAAGCGTGACAGACTAACATTAAGAGTGACAGACAAACTTTAAGAGTGACAGACTAACATTAAGAGTGACAGACTAACATTAAGAGTGACAGACTAACCTTAAGAGTGACAGACTAACATTAAGCGTGACAGACTAACATTAAGCGTGACAGACTAACCTTAAGCGTGACAGACTAACCTTAAGCGTGACAGACTAACATTAAGAGTGACAGACAAACTTTAAGAGTGACAGACTAACATTAAGAGTGACAGACTAACATTAAGAGTGACAGACTAACCTTAAGCGTGACAGACTAACATTAAGCGTGACAGACTAACCTTAAGCGTGACAGACTAACCTTAAGCGTGACAGACTAACATTAAGAGTGACAGACTAACCTTAAGAGTGACAGACTAACATTAAGAGTGACAGACTAACCTTAAGAGTGACAGACTAACATTAAGAGTGACAGACTAACCTTAAGAGTGACAGACTAACCTTAAGAGTGACAGACTAACATTAAGCGTGACAGACTTACATTAAGAGTGACAGACTAACATTAAGAGTGACAGACTAACATTAAGCGTGACAGACTATCATTAAGAGTGACAGACTAACCTTAAGCGTGACAGACTAACATTAAGAGTGACAGACTAACATTAAGAGTGACAGACTAACATTAAGAGTGACAGACTAACATTAAGCGTGACAGACTAACATTAAGAGTGACAGACTAACCTTAAGAGTGACAGACTAACATTAAGAGTGACAGACTAACATTAAGCGTGACAGACTAACATTAAGAGTGACAGACTAACCTTAAGAGTGACAGACTAACATTAAGAGTGACAGACTAACATTAAGAGTGACAGACTAACCTTAAGCGTGACAGACTAACATTAAGCGTGACAGACTAACATTAAGCGTGACAGACTAACATTAAGAGCGACAGACTAACATTAAGAGTGACAGACTAACCTAAAGAGTGACAGACTAACATTAAGAGTGACAGACTAACATTAAGAGTGACAGACTAACCTTAAGCGTGACAGACTAACCTTAAGCGTGACAGACTAACATTAAGAGTGACAGACTAACATTAAGAGTGACAGACTAACATTAAGAGTGACAGATCGGTCGACGGCAGAAAGAATGAAAAAGGTTTCTCGTTGAAATGCGACGGTAGAGCCAAGCAGGACTGAACAAAAGAATTACAAAATGGTTGACGAGAAAACTAAACTCTTCTCAATTTCTTTCCCTTCTCTCTATATTCCCTTTCTCTTTCTCCCCCTTCTCTCTCTCTCCCGTTATTTCCTTCTCTCTCTCTCTTCCCCCTTTACCCCTCTCTTTTTCTGTCACCCCCTTTCTTCCTCTTTAAACTTTATGTTTTCTTCCGTTAGCTTCTTCCTCTATTTGACGATTCCAAAAGGTTTTCATAAATAGTTGCAGTTTCAAATAATTCTGAAAACATTTCGGAATTTTGAAATATTTATGAAACTCTTGTGATGTCATAATAGATCCATTTCTCTTCCCCATGTTTTATTTTCACATACCGAGCGTGTATAGGCCCTTTATACACCCGTGTTGCCGTCGTTGTCGTCGTCGTTGTGAGCCCAGGTTGCTGATTGTCTGTCAACACAAAACCATCCAGACCCAATGTTCAGTTTTAAGCAGGATTTATTGAAAATAAAGAACAATCACAGAGACAGGTTGTTTTCGTATGCGAGAATGAGAGAGAAAGAGAGAGAGAGAGAGAGAGAGAGAGAGAGAAAGAGAGTAAGAAACAGATGCAGACAGAGAGAGTGGCAGACTAACCTTAAGCGTGACAGACTAACATTAAGCGTGACAGACTAACATTAAGCGTGACAGACTAACATTAAGAGCGACAGACTAACATTAAGAGTGACAGACTAACCTAAAGAGTGACAGACTAACATTAAGAGTGACAGACTAACATTAAGAGTGACAGACTAACCTTAAGCGTGACAGACTAACCTTAAGCGTGACAGACTAACATTAAGAGTGACAGACTAACATTAAGAGTGACAGACTAACATTAAGAGTGACAGATCGGTCGACGGCAGAAAGAATGAAAAAGGTTTCTCGTTGAAATGCGACGGTAGAGCCAAGCAGGACTGAACAAAAGAATTACAAAATGGTTGACGAGAAAACTAAACTCTTCTCAATTTCTTTCCCTTCTCTCTATATTCCCTTTCTCTTTCTCCCCCTTCTCTCTCTCTCCCGTTATTTCCTTCTCTCTCTCTCTTCCCCCTTTACCCCTCTCTTTTTCTGTCACCCCCTTTCTTCCTCTTTAAACTTTATGTTTTCTTCCGTTAGCTTCTTCCTCTATTTGACGATTCCAAAAGGTTTTCATAAATAGTTGCAGTTTCAAATAATTCTGAAAACATTTCGGAATTTTGAAATATTTATGAAACTCTTGTGATGTCATAATAGATCCATTTCTCTTCCCCATGTTTTATTTTCACATACCGAGCGTGTATAGGCCCTTTATACACCCGTGTTGCCGTCGTTGTCGTCGTCGTTGTGAGCCCAGGTTACTGATTGTCTGTCAACACAAAACCATCCAGACCCAATGTTCAGTTTTAAGCAGGATTTATTGAAAATAAAGAACAATCACAGAGACAGGTTGTTTTCGTATGCGAGAATGAGAGAGAAAGAGAGAGAGAGAGAGCGAGAGAGAGAGAGAGAGAGAAAGAGAGTAAGAAACAGAGGCAGACAGAGAGAGTGGGAAAGAGAAAGAAAGAGAAAGAGAAAGAGAAAAAGTGGGAAAGAGAAAAAGATAGAGAGAGGGAGAGTAAGAGAGAGAGCGAGAGAGAAAGGAAGAAAGAGTGAGAAAGAGAGAGGGAGAGGGAGAGAGTAAGAGAGAGGGAGAGAGAGAGAAAGAGAGAGAGACTGATTTATAAACGGATAGCTCGCCTCGCGACACTCGGCCATACTGTCCTCAATGGAGACAGTTGTCAGACGCATCCTTCCTCGTTGAAATATTGCCAACTAATATATTTATTTATTAATATATATATATATATATTTTATTTATTTATATATATATGTTTTTTGTTTTTTTTTAGTTTTAATGGTTGAGAAACTTCCAAGACTATATATATATATATATATATATATATATATATATATATATATATATATATATATATATATATAGAGAGAGAGAGAGAGAGAGAGAGAGAGAGAGAGAGAGAAAGAGAGAGAGAGAAAGAGAGATACAGAGACCGGAAATCACGTGGTTTCGGAAATGCCACCTGATGACACACTCTGACTTTTGACCTTTAAACTTTTTCATGCAAACATGGCTGCCATAATTCAACACAGCAATCTACGCGTTTACCCATGAAAATTCTATTTTAAATTTAAGAATGACATACCAGCAAAAAATGTGATTTCAAACTTAAGAATGACACACCAACGAAAATGTGATTTCAAACTTAAAAATGACAGACCAGCAAAAATAATATTTCAAACTTAAGAATGACAGACCAGCAAAAATAATATTTCAAACTTAAAAATGACAGACCAGCAAAAATAATATTTCAAACTTAAGAATGACAGACCAACGAAAATGTGATTTCAAACTTAAAAATGACAGACCAGCAAAAGTAATATTTCAAACTTAAAAATGACAGACCAGCAAAAATGATATTTCAAACTTAAAAATGACAGACCAGCAAAAATGATATTTCAAACTTAAAAATGACAGACCAGCAAAAATAATATTTCAAACTTAAAAATGACAGACCAGCAAAAATAATATTTCAAACTTAAAAATGACAGACCAGCAAAAATAATATTTCAAACTTAAAAATGACAGACCAGCAAAAATAATATTTCAAACTTAAAAATGACAGACCAGCAAAAATAATATTTCAAACTTAAAAATGACAGACCAGCAAAAATGATATTTTAAACTTAAAAATGACAGACCAGCAAAAATAATATTTCAAACTTAAAAATGACAGACCAGCAAAAATAATATTTCAAACTTAAAAATGACAGACCAGCAAAAATAATATTTCAAACTTAAAAATGACAGACCAGCAAAAATAATATTTCAAACTTAAAAATGACAGACCAGCAAAAATAATATTTCAAACTTAAGAATGACAGACCAGCAAAAATAATATTTCAAACTTAAAAATGACAGACCAGCAAAAATAATATTTCAAACTTAAAAATGACAGACCAGCAAAAATGATATTTCAAACTTAAAAATGACAGACCAGCAAAAATGATATTTCAAACTTAAAAATGACAGACCAGCAAAAATAATATTTCAAACTTAAAAATGACAGACCAGCAAAAATAATATTTCAAACTTAAAAATGACAGACCAGCAAAAATGATATTTTAAACTTAAAAATGACAGACCAGCAAAAATAATATTTCAAACTTAAAAATGACAGACCAGCAAAAATAATATTTCAAACTTAAAAATGACAGACCAGCAAAAATAATATTTCAAACTTAAAAATGACAGACCAGCAAAAATAATATTTCAAACTTAAAAATGACAGACCAGCAAAAATAATATTTCAAACTTAAGAATGACAGACCAGCAAAAATAATATTTCAAACTTAAAAATGACAGACCAGCAAAAATAATATTTCAAACTTAAGAATGACACACCAACGAAAATGTGATTTCAAACTTAAAAATGACAGACCAGCAAAAATAATATTTCAAACTTAAAAATGACAGACCAGCAAAAATAATATTTCAAACTTAAAAATGACAGACCAGCAAAAATAATATTTCAAACTTAAGAATGACAGACCAGCAAAAATAATATTTCAAACTTAAGAATGACAGACCAGCAAAAATAATATTTCAAACTTAAGAATGACAGACCAGCAAAAATAATATTTCAAACTTAAAAATGACAGACCAGCAAAAATAATATTTCAAACTTAAGAATGACAGACCAGCAAAAATAATATTTCAAACTTAAGAATGACAGACCAGCAAAAATGATATTTCAAACTTAAAAATGACAGACCAGCAAAAATGATATTTCAAACTTACACACTCGTGTCGTCGCCACCGTCGCCACCGTCGTCGTTGTGAACCCAGGTTGCTGATCGTCTGTCGACACAATATTTATGAAACTCTCTCGTCATGTCATAATAGACCTTCTCTTTTCACTTCTCTCTCTTTTCAATTTCTTTCCCTTCTCTCTCTCTTCTCTTCTCTCTTTCTCTCTTTCCTTTTCTCTCTCTTCTCTCTCTCTCTTCCTTCTTTTCTTTCTTTACCCCTTTCTTTTTTATTCCCTCCGCTCTCTCTCTCTCTCTCTCTCTCTTTAACCTTTATGCCTTCTTCCTCTTGCTTCTTTTCTCTATTTGACAATTCCAGATGTTGCAACAATACTCAAGGCATAAGAGATGTAAAGGTCAAGTATCAAAATGCGTAAGAGATGTAAAGGTCAAGTACCAAAATGCATAAGAGATGTAAAGGTAAAGTACCAACATGCATAAGAGATGTAAAGGTCAAGTACCAAAATGCATAAAAGATGTAAAGGTCAAGTACCAAAATGCATAAGAGATGTAAAGGTCAAGTACCAAAATGCATAAGAGATGTAAAGGTCAAGTACCAAAATGCATAAGAGATGTAAAGGTCAAGTACCAAAATGCATAAGAGATGTAAAGGTCAAGTACCAAAATGCATAAGAGATGTAAAGGTCAAGTACCAAAATGCATAAGAGATGTAAAGGTCAAGTACCAAAATGCATAAGAGATGTAAAGGTCAAGTACCAAAATGCATAAGAGATGTAAAGGTCAAGTACCAAAATGCATAAGAGATGTAAAGGTCAAGTACCAAAATGCATAAGAGATGTAAAGGTCAAGTACCAAAATGCATAAGAGATGTAAAGGTCAAGTACCAAAATGCATAAGAGATGTAAAGGTCAAGTACCAAAATGCATAAGAGATGTAAAGGTCAAGTACCAAAATGCATAAGAGATGTAAAGGTCAAGTACCAAAATGCATAAGAGATGTAAAGGTCAAGTACCAAAATGCATAAGAGATGTAAAGGTCAAGTACCAAAATGCATAAGAGATGTAAAGGTCAAGTACCAAAATGCATAAGAGATGTAAAGGTCAAGTACCAAAATGCATAAGAGATGTAAAGGTCAAGTACCAAAATGCATAAGAGATGTAAAGGTCAAGTACCAAAATGCATAAGAGATGTAAAGGTCAAGTACCAAAATGCATAAGAGATGTAAAGGTCAAGTACCAAAATGCATAAGAGATGTAAAGGTCAAGTACCAAAATGCATAAGAGATGTAAAGGTCAAGTACCAAAATGCATAAGAGATGTAAAGGTCAAGTACCAAAATGCATAAGAGATGTAAAGGTCAAGTACCAAAATGCATAAGAGATGTAAAGGTCAAGTACCAAAATGCATAAGAGATGTAAAGGTCAAGTACCAAAATGCATAAGAGATGTAAAGGTCAAGTACCAAAATGCATAAGAGATGTAAAGGTCAAGTACCAAAATGCATAAGAGATGTAAAGGTCAAGTACCAAAATGCATAAGAGATGTAAAGGTAAAGTACCAACATGCATAAGAGATGTAAAGGTCAAGTACCAAAATGCATAAAAGATGTAAAGGTCAAGTACCAAAATGCATAAGAGATGTAAAGGTCAAGTACCAAAATGCATAAGAGATGTAAAGGTCAAGTACCAAAATGCATAAGAGATGTAAAGGTCAAGTACCAAAATGCATAAGAGATGTAAAGGTCAAGTACCAAAATGCATAAGAGATGTAAAGGTCAAGTACCAAAATGCATAAGAGATGTAAAGGTCAAGTACCAAAATGCATAAGAGATGTAAAGGTCAAGTACCAAAATGCATAAGAGATGTAAAGGTCAAGTACCAAAATGCATAAGAGATGTAAAGGTAAAGTACCAACATGCATAAGAGATGTAAAGGTCAAGTACCAAAATGCATAAAAGATGTAAAGGTCAAGTACCAAAATGCATAAGAGATGTAAAGGTCAAGTACCAAAATGCATAAGAGATGTAAAGGTCAAGTACCAAAATGCATAAGAGATGTAAAGGTCAAGTACCAAAATGCATAAAAGATGTAAAGGTCAAGTACCAAAATGCATAAGAGATGTAAAGGTCAAGTACCAAAATGCATAAGAGATGTAAAGGTCAAGTACCAAAATGCATAAAAGATGTAAAGGTCAAGTACCAAAATGCATAAGAGATGTAAAGGTCAAGTACCAAAATGCATAAAAGATGTAAAGGTCAAGTACCAAAATGCATAAGAGATGTAAAGGTCAAGTACCAAAATGCATAAGAGATGTAAAGGTCAAGTACCAAAATGCATAAGAGATGTAAAGGTCAAGTACCAAAATGCATAAGAGATGTAAAGGTCAAGTACCAAAATGCATAAGAGATGTAAAGGTCAAGTACCAAAATGCATAAGAGATGTAAAGGTAAAGTACCAACATGCATAAGAGATGTAAAGGTCAAGTACCAAAATGCATAAAAGATGTAAAGGTCAAGTACCAAAATGCATAAGAGATGTAAAGGTCAAGTACCAAAATGCATAAGAGATGTAAAGGTCAAGTACCAAAATGCATAAAAGATGTAAAGGTCAAGTACCAAAATGCATAAGAGATGTAAAGGTCAAGTACCAAAATGCATAAGAGATGTAAAGGTCAAGTACCAAAATGCATAAGAGATGTAAAGGTCAAGTACCAAAATGCATAAGAGATGTAAAGGTCAAGTACCAAAATGCATAAGAGATGTAAAGGTCAAGTACCAAAATGCATAAGAGATGTAAAGGTCAAGTACCAAAATGCATAAGAGATGTAAAGGTCAAGTACCAAAATGCATAAGAGATGTAAAGGTCAAGTACCAAAATGCATAATAAATGTAAAGGTCAAGTACCAAAATGCATAAGAGATGTAAAGGTCAAGTACCAAAATGCATAATAAATGTAAAGGTCAAGTACCAAAATGCATAAGAGATGTAAAGGTCAAGTACCAAAATGCATAAGAGATGTAAAGGTCAAGTACCAAAATGCATAAAAGATGTAAAGGTCAAGTACCAAAATGCATAAGAGATGTAAAGGTCAAGTACCAAAATGCATAAGAGATGTAAAGGTCAAGTACCAAAATGCATAAGACATGTAAAGGTCAAGTACCAAAATGCATAAGAGATGTAAAGGTCAAGTACCAAAATGCATAAGAGATGTAATGTTGGAATTTGTTAGTCCCCCTCACTGATTGGCTGTTGCCATGTCCCTTAAGGGCCTCACGGATTGGCTGTCAGGCATTGCAACCCCCTTTTAGTATAGGTGTCACGTGAGCCAGCCCTTAAAAACCCTTGTATACGGCTTCCCGCTCTCTTTTTCCACGACTCTGCTCGAATCAACAACACATCGGCTGGTCTTCTCAGTGATACAGCCCACGACGGCATCACAGAGAATGACGTCCCGCCGATACCCGAACTCTATACAGGCTCTTTTTCAACGACTCCACTCCAGTCAACAACACATCAGGCGGTCTTCTCAGTGATACAGCCCACGACGGCATCACGGAGAATGATCTCCCGCCATTACCAGAACTCTAAAACAGATAAGTTCTCGTGAACCACGTTTTCGCAACCACCTCTCTACCATCCTCTCTATGATTTACCAATGCCTAATGAACTTTTTTGAAACTGTAAATACTCGATCCAACTTTCTCTTTATTACTAAATTGATATGTGTTTTGTGTTTTGTGTTCCTTCTTCAGACTTCCGTCCTATACATATCTTTGATGATTTTATCTGCACATGGTTACCCCATTCTCACGTGGGAGAATTGAACTTTATTTCAGGATTATTTTAATCCCAACAATAACGGTCAAGTACCAAGCGTTAAGGTCCAAGAAAACGACTTTGTTGAAAGCTAAAAAAAACTCTACAACATGTCGAAAACCCCATTAGCGCAGAAAAACAGGTGGCTCGTCCACTGTTCGCAGGAAGTCACGTGGGTCTGTCTTTGTGTATGTTTTCAGCGAAGACAACATCATGTCATTCCACAACTTTGAAAAGAGACTCGATTCAGATATCTCTATTAAGTTGTTGTCAACTATTTGCAAGCACCCTGTCGAAAAGGATGATCGCGGGAAGACCATGCGCGTGACAGCCCCGTGTCACCCCTCCGATGAACCCTACAAGTTGCTGTATGAGAACTTCTGTCACAACATCTGGCCCTCCAAATCGCTTGATGGAAACCCAATATACTATAATGTGTGGAGCGCAGTCGAAAAAGACACCAACCGTACCGCCTGCAACAGCAAAGAAGAGCGTATTTCCATTATCAAACTGGTTTTAAGGCGTGTCTCGAATGACACCGTGAATGCCGCGTTCTCCCGTTTCAGGTCCACCTGGCGCTCATGTTTAAGATTAAGGGTTGCTTCTCCAAATAAGCGCAAAATATCCTTCAAGAGATGTACTTCATTTCAGGATGGCATTAATTATTTGCCAGGATATGACACTTTTCTTTTCTTTTCCCAAAAGTGTCAAACTTTTGTCGAAATCTCTGTGTATAATCAATCTCCTTTCCCTCTACATTTTAACAACACTGAGAAGGTCCTTCACGGTGGCTTCAAACATGAGCATGTAAGACAAAAGAAAGTTCGATTTTAAATTTAAGAGTGACAGACTCATGAATTGACCGACAAACGATCCGAGTCTATATTCTATCCATACGTTTAGGTATTTGAACTAAAATGAAATAATACTTCAAACTTAATTGTGACAGACCCAAGACACTTTATTATGACAGACCCAAGACACTTTATTATGACAGACCCAAGAAACTTCATTGTGACTGACCCAAGCAAATTTATCATGAAAGACCCAAGAAAATTTATTATGACAGACTCAAGAAACTTTATTATGACAGACCCAAGAAACTTTATTGTGACAGACCCAAGAAACTTTATTATGACAGACCCAAGAAACTTTATTGAGACAGACCCCAAAAACTTTATTATGACAGACCTAAGAAACTTTATTGTGACAGACCCAAAAACATTTAATATGACAGACCCAAGAAACTTTATTATGACAGACCCAAGACACTTTATTATGACAGACCCAAGACACTTTATTATGACAGACCCAAGAAACTTCATTGTGACTGACCCAAGAAAATTTATCATGACAGACCCAAGACACTTTATTATGACAGACCCAAGACACTTGATTATGACAGACCCAAGAAACTTTATTATGACAGACCCAAGAAAATTTATCATGACAGACCCAAGACACTTGATTATGACAGACCCAAGAAACTTTATTATGACAGACCCAAGAAACTTTATTATGACAGACCCAAGAAAATTTATTATGACAGACCCAAGAAAATTTATTGTGACAGACCCAAATAAAATTTATCATGACAGACCCAAGAAACTTTATTATGACAGACCCAAGACACTTTATTATGAACGACCCAAGAAACTTCATTGTGACTGACCCAAGAAAATTTATCATGACAGACCCAAGAAACTTTATTATGACAGACCCAAGAAACTTTATTGTGACTGACCCAAGAAAATTTATCATGACAGACCCAAGAAACTTTATTATAACAGACCCAAGAAACTTTATTGTGACTGACCCAAGAAAATTTATCATGACAGACCCAAGAAACTTTATTGTGACAGATCCAAGAAACTTTATTATGACAGACCCAAGAAACTTTATTATGACAGACCCAAGAAAATTTATTGTGACAGACCCAAGAAATTTATCATGACAGACCCAAGAAACTTTATTATGACAGACCCAAGAAACTTTATTGTGACTGACCTAAGAAAATTTATCATGACAGACCCAAGAAACTTTATTGTGACAGATCCAAGAAACTTTATTATGACAGACCCAAGAAACTTTATTATGACAGACCCAAGAAAATTTATTGTGACAGACCCAAGAAAATTTATCATGAAAGACACAAGAAACTTTATTATGACAGACCCAAGACACTTTATTATGACAGACCCAAGAAACTTTATTATGACAGACCTAAGAAACTTTATTATGACAGACCCAAGAAACTTTATTGAGACAGACCCAAGAAACTTTATTATGACAGACCCAAGAAACTTTATTGTGAGAGACCCAAGAAACTTTATTATGACAGACCCAAGAAACTTTATTGTAACAGACCCAATAAACTTTATTGTGACAGACCCAAGAAACTTTATTATCACAGACCCAAGAAATTTTATTATGACAGACCCAAGAAACCTTATTGTGACAGCCCCAAGAAACTTTATTGTAACAGACCCAAGAAACTTTATTATGACAGACCCAAGAAACTTTATTGTAACAGACCCAAGAAATTTTATTATGACATACCCAAGAAACTTTATTATGACAGACCCAAGAAACTTTATTATGACAGACCCAAGAAACTTTATTGTAACAGACCCAATAAACTTTATTGTGACAGACCCAAGAAACTTTATTATGACAGACCCAAGAAACTTTATTGTAACAGACCCAAGAAACTTTATTATGACAGACCCAAGAAACTTTATTGTGACAGACTCAAGAAACTTTATTATGACAGACCCAAGAAACTTTATTGTAACAGACCCAAGAAACTTTATTGTGACAGACCCAAGAAACTTTATTATGACAGACCCAAGAAACTTTATTGTAACAGACCCAATAAACTTTATTGTGACAGACCCAAGAAACTTTATTATCACAGACCCAAGAAATTTTATTATGACAGACCCAAGAAACCTTATTGTGACAGCCCCAAGAAACTTTATTGTAACAGACCCAAGAAACTTTATTATGACAGACCCAAGAAACTTTATTGTAACAGACCCAAGAAATTTTATTATGGCAGACCCAAGAAATTTTATTATGACAGACCCAAGAAACCTTATTGTGACAGCCCCAAGAAACTTTATTATGACAGACCCAAGAAACTTTATTATGACAGACCCAAGAAACTTTATTGTTACAGACCCAAGAAACTTTATTATGACAGACTCAAGAACCTTTATTGTGACAGACCCAAGAAACTTTATTGTGACAGACCCAAGAAACTTTATCATGACAGACTCAAGAACCTTTATTGTGACAGACCCAAAGAAACTTTATCATGACAGACTCAAGAACCTTTATTGTGACAGACTCAAGAAACTTTATTGTGACAGACCCAAGAAACTTTATTGTTACAGACCCAAGAAACTTTATTGTGACAAACCCAAGAAACTTTATTATGACAGACCCAAAAAACTTTATTATGAGAGACCCAAGAAACTTCATTATGACAGACTCAAAAAGTGCAATTTAAAATTTGAGCGTGACGAAACAACGAAAATCTGATTTCAAACAGAATTGTGACAGACCAACATTATTACTATAGAAAACTTGAGCGTGACAGACAACCGAAAAATCTACTTCAAACGTAAGCGTGACAGACAACGTTGAGTCCGTTTAATGTGCACGGTTTTACCGATGCAAGTGTTGTTTTAAACTAAAGCGTTACCGACACAAAGAATGGTGGATTAGCGGGCAGAGATCCTTAAAAAGATCCATCGAATATCAGCGGCGTCCAGTTGATTTGCAGGATTTTGCGATGAAAGTGCTGTTTTAAACTGAAGCCTGACAGACGCGGCAACTGACAAAACGACGGACAATGTTCTCATAGAAATACATGGTCGCATCTAAATAAGTTGCGTCCATTCAATCTGCCGGATTTAGCGATGAAATGTATGTTTCAAACTGGAGCGTGACGGACGCGCCACATAGCGGAACATCTAGCAAATGGTCCCCTCGAAGTCTTTGGACGCATCTAAAATAAGTTGCGTCCAATAAATCTGCAGAGTTTAAAAATTAAAACGCTATTTCGTGCCGATGAAATTGATGTTTCAAACTGAAGCGTGACGGACGCGTCAAATCGGCGGACCAACGGACCGAGATTTTTATTGACTCTCTTGGACGTATCTAATATGAATTGCGTCGATCCAACGTGCTATTTCGTACTGAAGCGTGACGCACGCACGAACCGTATACATATTCTTTAACCCATCTAAAATAAGTTGCGTCCTTTAGAACCTGAAGAGTTTAGCGATTAAATTGACATTTCGGGTTTCTTTTACTTTACTCAACAGACTAAAAACGCTCAAAAAACAAATATACAACAAATAAAAACTAACTGTAGGCGATAAAAGTTATTTTCAAACTTACCTGTGGCATTTGTTTGTATTTTTAACCCGTTCGAAGTGCTATGTATTAGAAATTAAATTATTCATCTCACCAACATCGCACAAATCCAAGATGGCGATCGTAGAGGGGGGGGGGGTATGTAAGAGAAAGAGGACCGTCCGCCATTTTTTTTTTGTGCAAAAAAAAAAAACAAGAATTCTTTTTTACATCTAATAAAAACCGATGTATACTACGTAAAAATACAAACAAATGTCATAGCTACGTAGGAAAATATCTATTCTCGACGTAGGTCGCCTTTACTTGTTGCATATTTATGTTTTTAAACACTTTCTCGTTCGTTTTTTTGACCCCGTTCACGACTCAGCGGAGTAAACCCGTTTTTTTTTAATAAAAAATATTTTTTAATGAATCAAATATGTTGAAATGTCTTCTTTTTATTGATACAAATAAAGTTTTGAAATGTCTTGTATTTTTGTGAAACAGCAACATAATATGTGTTTTGATTTTTTAATGAAAATATAATAAAATAGCTTAGTATTATTTTAATAGTAATCTTTAAAGCGACTCTGCGGAGTAAAGTAAAAGATACCCGACATTTCAAACTAAAGAGCGACGAATGGGGCGACAGACAGAGCCCCCCATTACAGAGACGAGTGGAGACGCGTCTGATAAAGACGTACAAAAGATGTCGCCTTCTTTGATCCAGACTGCTATAGTTGTGCGGCAGTTTTTTTGTTTTTTTTTTGCAAGGTAAACTGAATTTCATGAAAAACTGGAAACACGAATAGCAGCAGCAGACGCGCAAAAAAAGAAACAAAATTTGAAAGAAACGGCGGAAGTGGGCGACAATCGAAGCTCAGCTGATAAAGACGTCGACTTTCGTGATTCGTGTCGCCTGCGCATTCGACCGTGGCCTCATTCTGCAACCTAATTAAAATATCACTCGCGCATAAGTCGACATGCAAACGAGTGGGTCGTGTTCGCGCCATTTGGCTCAGACAGGTGCATACACGACGAAGAAGGATACGACTGCCATTCAATTACCTACTATTTTTATTTACGGATCTTGGAATCCGTTTTCTTAGATTCCGTACAGAGTCTCGTTACGTCACGTCCGCACAGAGGTTATCGCCATCTGTAAAACACATCGAATCGATATGGCTCAGGAACCGGACCTAATCCTCGGGACCGTATTCCTCCTCGGAGGCGATGGATAACTGTGGCAATTCTAGAGCTAATACATGTGACACAGGCCGCGGGGCTTTGCCTCCCCTCTTTGGGGAGGAGTAAGTTTATTGCTTACTGTCTGAGGCGCCTCTACCGGGGAATGCCGACGGGGCTGCCCAGGCAATTTTTAAATGGCCAGAGTGCTCACCTCTCGAGCGCTGGCTTATCTAATCCTACTTTCCCAACCTTGTGTCACATCTTACCTTGTGGGAGGTAGATAAATAACTCGGACTACATTTCTCATCTTGAGTGTTATCATCGCAACGTTTCGGCCGCTGTAACCTCGGGAATCTGGGCGGAATTTCGAACGGAACTCTTTATTTAATCCCGTGACGCAGTGGATATGGTACTAAGTTAACTTCAGTTCTAAGTGATAGTCATCTGAAGGTTGAAGGTTCAATCCTCGGTGCGGGCGATACGAAGAATTGCGAATTACTGAAGATTTTCTGACGGAACCACGGCATGCCACCCCCGTGGATTAAATAAAGGGTTCTGTTCGAAATTCCGAAAATGATAAGCATGGAAATGACAAAAAATAGGCCTACGGGTCGAAGTATTACGCATTTAGAGAGAGCAGAAAGTGACTAACTTGGGTTTACTTTCGGCAGCCTCGTAACTCTCGCTTCCCTTATTTTGTCCTTTAGTCATCACATTTCATGAGCGATATTTCTGACAAAGGGGGAAGAATTGCTGTTTATCGTTGGCTAGTTTTTGACCTTGAAGTAGTATTTTTTTTAGCTCCTTACATCAAGTGGCTTCATGACTTGTCTGGAGCGATTTCCATAAAATAAGAAATTCATAACAATAGGGGCAGTACTGATTATATTGATATTTGGTGCTTATGGAGTGTAGGTCACCCCCCCCCCCCAATTTTTTAATCTTTAATTTGAGGAGAGTCAAATAAAGGGGAGAGAACTCTAGTTTCAAGTTTCAACCACGATGTATCTTAAAATTGATTTTACTATTGTAAATATTCTAAAATAAAGTTTTAAAAAATGTGTGCGTAAAATGATAATTTAGGAATAAAACAATCACATCACATTCGGCACTAATAAAAAATAAAATGATTTTGAAAAATAAAATGATTTTGACAAATAAAAATGATTTTGAAAAATAAAATGATTTTGAAAATGAAATGATTTTGAAAAATAAAATGATTTTGAAAAATAAAATGATTTTGAAAATGAAATGATTTTGAAAAATAAAATGATTTCGAAAAATAAAAATGATTTTGAAAAATAAAATGATTTTGAAAAATAAAATGATTTTGACAAATAAAAATGATTTCGAAAAATAAAAATGATTTTGAAAAATAAAATGATTTTGAAAAATAAAATGATTTTGAAAAATAAAATGATTTTGAAAAATAAAATGATTTTGAAAATAAAATGATTTTGAAAACTAAAATGATTTTGAAACATAAAATGATTTTGAAAAATAAAAATGATTTTGAAAAATAAAATGATTTTCAAAAATAAAATGATTTTCAAAAATAAAATGATTTTGAAAAGTAAAATGATTTTGAAAAATAAAATGATTTTGAAAAATAAAAATGATTTTGAAAAATAAAATGATTTTGAAAAATAAAAATGATTTTGAAAAATAAAAATGATTTTGAAAAATAAAATGATTTTGAAAAATAAAATGATTTTGAAAATAAAATGATTTTGAAAAATAAAAATGATTTTGAAAAATAAAATGATTTTGAAAATGAAATGATTTTGAAAAATAAAATGATTTCGAAAAATAAAAATGATTTTGAAAAATAAAATGATTTTGAAAAATAAAATGATTTTGACAAATAAAAATGATTTTGAAAAATAAAAATGATTTTGAAAAATAAAATGATTTTGAAAAATAAAATGATTTTGAAAAATAAAATGATTTCGAAAAATAAAAATGATTTTGAAAAATAAAAATGATTTTGAAAAATAAAATGATTTTGAAAATGAAATGATTTTGCAAAATAAAATGATTTCGAAAAATAAAAATGATTTTGAAAAATAAAAATGATTTTGAAAAATAAAATGATTTTGACAAATAAAAATGATTTTGAAAAATAAAAATGATTTTGAAAAATAAAATGATTTTGAAAAATAAAATGATTTCGAAAAATAAAAATGATTTTGAAAAATAAAATGATTTTGAAAAATAAAATGATTTTGAAAAATAAAATGATTTTGAAAAATAAAATGATTTTGAAAATAAAATGATTTTGAAAAATAAAAATGATTTTGAAAAATAAAAATGATTTTGAAAAATAAAATGATTTTGAAACATAAAATGATTTTGAAAAATAAAAATGATTTTGAAAAATAAAATGATTTTGAAAAATAAAAATGATTTTGAAAAGTAAAATGATTTTGAAAAATAAAATGATTTTGAAAAATAAAAATGATTTTGAAAAATAAAAATGATTTTGAAAAATAAAATGATTTTGAAAAATAAAATAATTTTGAAAAATAAAAATGATTTTGAAAAATAAAATGATTTTGAAAAATAAAATGATTTTGAAAAATAAAATAATTTTGAAAAAGAAAATGATTTTGAAACATAAAATGATTTTGAAACATAAAATGATTTTGAAAATAAAAATGATTTTGAAAAATAAAATGATTTTGAAAAATAAAAATGATTTTGAAAAATTAAATGATTTTGAAAAATTAAATTATTTTGAAAAATAAAATGATTTTGAAACATAAAATGATTTTGAAAAATAAAATGATTTTGAAACATAAAATGATTTTGAAACATGAAATGATTTTGAAAAATAAAAATGATTTTGAAAAATAAAATGATTTTGAAAATGAAATGATTTTGAAAAATAAAAATGATTTTGAAAAATAAAATGATTTTGAAAAATAAAATGATTTATTAAAATAAATTATCACAGAAGAAGGAAAAAATACGTAAATAGAAGGAAAAAAACATGAAACACGGGAAATAAAGTTTTGAAATAAATGACAATTTTACATTTGGTAAAATTCGTTTTAAAACAGTTCCTTTTACATATACATTTAAAAAAAAATTATTTTAGAATAATTACAATAGTAAAATCCATTTTAAGATACATAGTGGTTGAAACATGAAACTAGAGTTCTCTTCCCCTTATTTGACTCTCCTCAACTTAAAGATAACAATTTTTTTTCGAACCTACATTCCACAAGCACCTGATATTTTCCCAGTAAGATTGGCAATATATTTGATGTAAGTCTTACATAATAAACTTTCTGTTCATGTTTACAGGAATGGCCATAATAAGAGACTCTTAAAAAGTCAAGGGAGAAAATTAAAAAAAAAAAATGATATACATGGAAATGACAAAAATAGGCCTAAGGGTCGATGTTTTATGCATTTTATAACAATAGGGGGCAGCACTGGTTATATTGATATTTTTACCCCCCCCCCCCTTATTATGTACGTGACGCGTTAGGAATACTTCTTGCCAAGTTTGGTTCAGTTTTGTCCAAACGTTTTGGAACCTATACGACACAGATGGAAGGGAATGGTTAAATCCTTGGAAAAACAAGCGTCGATGGGTCCATCTGTGGTTGAGATGCCACATTTTCATTAGATTTTATGGAGATCGGATCTGTACTTTTCGTGCAATTTTATTAATTAACGATCGTAAATAAATATATAAAGATTTTGAAAGATTTTGTTCCGTGTCGTTTAAACGCTCCTGAAGATTAATTCTATTCCATGAAAAATGCCAGTATACTGAAATCATATGCCCTTAATAGGGTTAAGATGAAAATGCATATACACTAAAATGTACAAAAGCAAGGAAATTCCCAAAGTTTTACACTTTTATTGTCATTAAGGGTATGCGAGCACAACAGGGCTATGTATTTTACTGGTAGGAATTTTTCTTCAGTGCACCTCACACACTTCATCCACTCATGCATAGAGATTTATACTGTAGTGATGTGATAATGAAATGGTTTGGTTGATATGTAGTCATACCCTTAATGACAATAAAAGTGTAAAAATTTGGGAATTTCCTTGCTTTTGTACATTTAGTGTATATGAATTTTCATCTTAACCTTATTAAGGACATATGATTTCAGTATACTGGCATTTATCATGGAATGTCACTACTTTTGTAAAGGCTATGCCTCAAGACAATGGTAATTTTCAAGGTTTTTAAAAAATTTCCTGGAGAACTAAGGTATATGGTAAACTGAAATTAAAATGCCATCAACTAGACCCTAGAACCTCTATCTCTGCCAAAGATCAGCTGAATCCATCAAATAGTTGTTGAGATACAGGGTGGCACATACATACGTACATACGTATGTACACACAGATAACATGATTTGATGATTGAACTTTCTGGATCTCTGGGTTGCCTTGACTAATGATGCTGAAATTCTACACACTTATAGAACCTATCAAATGAAAATTTTGTGCAAAGTTTTAACTAATTTGGTTTATTGGTTTTTGAGTTATGATTGATCAAAGAAATGAGATTTCTAGCATAGGCCGTTTTTGAAGTCTATTAAGGGATAGAGCGCTATCGCGCCTCCTTTGATTTTATATCCATCGTTTTGAATTTAAAGTGCGTGTTAAATAATTTCTTGTTCAACTCATACAGTTGAGTGTATTTTCGTTGTTACGTACACCTGCGATTTTTAATGGCGGGTTAGGATTTCACAGGGTCAAGCGATTCTCTCTGAGTAACGTGAGAAAAAAAGTCGGCGGTTGTATACATCACGCGACTCGGTGTATGAATTGCGATTCGAAAATATAATTCATTGAGTTTTACAACCCAGCAGCAAGAAACCGGTTTTTTATACTGTCCTTGTGGCTCTCATGAACTACCCCCATCAGTAAAACTAGACCTTGTATCACACTTAGCCCTCGTGGGATCGTTGCTAATAGAGGCAAGAAAACAAGACAAGATACGTACATTAACATAATCTAAAAAAAAAAAAGATACCCTAACTGTTGTGGGGTACAAATCACCCCTATTGAAGAACTAATGGAAGCAACCATCTATAATAAATACCATGGTTGCAAAGACTCAAACAGGGGACATTCCTATTCATGTTTTACCGCATGGTAGGAATCCGGTCATCTCCTACCACATTTAGTGGCGTTACTGTATTGCTATGAATAAATACATTGTATATTTTAACCTGTCACAATTTGTGGTAATTATCTTTGTGCCCCCCTTTCTACAACAATTATATATATATATATATATATAATATATATATATATATATATATATATATATATATATATATATATATTATATAAATATTTGCTATTGTTCATTCATCTATGGACGTATACGTTTCGTCTCTTTTCAATCAAGACTGATCAGCATAGAAGTATGACTATTCACCACCGGTCACACGATTCGAAACCCTGGATTACAAGTACTTTTCAACCCCAATCCAACGTCGCTAACCGATAGGCCAGTTCTGAACAGCTTATAAACAATGATAATTTTAACACTTTTAGAGGCGGCGAGACATACAGGCATTCAACTTCTATAAGTGAAGGAATGATGCATATAAAGCAAGTGACGTCACGCTGTGTTATTACTACCATTTACAGTGCCGACGGGGCTGTCCAGGCAATTTTTAATGGCTAAAGCGCTCACGTTCTCGGGCGCTGGCTTTTCAAATCCCACTTTCCGACCTTGTGTCACATACTCCTATAGTGGGTAGGTGTTAAATATCGAGGACACTCCTATCATGTGAGTGTCCACGTGTGGTATCTGTTCCGATGGATACTACACCCTATAGACCGGTGTTGTCTTGGCCTTCGGGGCATGATTCCGCCGGTCTATGGGTCTGTCCTGTGCAGTTCTAGGAGGTCCACCCTCCCAGGCTTTGCCTCTCCTCTTTGGGGAGGAGTAAGTTGATAGCTTACTGCCTGAGGCGCCCCTACCGGGGAATGCCGACGGGGCTGTCCAGGCAATTTTTAATGGCTAAAGCGCTCACGTTCTCGGGCGCTGGCTTTTCAAATCCCACTTTCCGACCTTGTGTCACATACTCCTATAGTGGGTAGGTGTTAAATATCGAGGACACTCCTATTATGTGAGTGTCCACGTGTGGTATCTGTTCCGATGGATACTACACCCTATAGACCGGTGTTGTCTTGGCCTTCGGGGCATGATTCCGCCGGTCTATGGGTCTGTCCTGTGCAGTTCTAGGAGGTCCACCCTCCCAGGCTTTGCCTCTCCTCTTTGGGGAGGAGTAAGTTGATAGCTTACTGCCTGAGGCGCCCCTACCGGGGAATGCCGACGGGGCTGTCCAGGCAATTTTTAATGGCTAAAGCGCTCACGTTCTCGGGCGCTGGCTTTTCGAATCCCACTTTCCGACCTTGTGTCACATACTCCTAACGTGGGTAGGTGTTAAATATCGAGGACATTCCTATCATGTGAGTGTCCACGTGTGGTATCTGTTCCGATGGATACTACACCCTATAGACCGGTGTTGTATTGGCCTTCGGGGCATGATTCCGCCGGTCTATGGGTCTGTCCTGTGCAGTTCTAGGAGGTCCACCCTCCCAGGCTTTGCCTCTCCTCTTTGGGGAGGAGTAAGTTGATAGCTTACTGCCTGAGGCGCCCCTACCGGGGAATGCCGACGGGGCTGTCCAGGCAATTTTTAATGGCTAAAGCGCTCACGTTCTCGGGCGCTGGCTTTTACAATCCCACTTTCCGACCTTGTGTCACATACTCCTAATGTGGGTAGGTGTTAAATATCGAGCACACTCCTATCATGTGAGTGTCCACGTGTGGTATCTGATCCGATGGATACTACACCCTATAGACCGGCGTTGTCTTGGCCTTCGGGGCATGATTCCGCCGGTATATGGGTCTGTCCTGTGCAGTTCTAGGAGGTCCACCCTCCCAGGCTTTGCCTCTCCTCTTTGGGGAGGAGTAAGTTGATAGCTTACTGCCTGAGGCGCCCCTACCGGGGAATGCCGACGGGGCTGTCCAGGCAATTTTTAATGGCTAAAGCGCTCACGTTCTCGGGCGCTGGCTTTTCAAATCCCACTTTCCGACCTTGTGTCACATACTCCTATAGTGGGTAGGTGTTAAATATCGAGGACATTCCTATTCATGTTTTACCGCATGGTAGGAATCCGGTCATCTCCTACCACATTTAGTGGCGTTACTGTATTGCTATGAATAAATACATTGTATATTTTAACCTGTCACAATTTGTGGTTGTTATCTTATTGACCCCTAGCACGGGATCACAACACTGGCGACGAGGATGAGAGGCGAACTCACGCGGGGAAACCCCAATGGATTAGCAATCCATCCTCGTCGCCAGTGTTGTAGACCCGTGCTAGGGGTCACAAAGATAACAACCACAAATTGTGACAGGTTAAAATATACAATGTATATTGTTACCTGTCACAATTTGTGGTTGTTATCTTTGTGACCCCTAGCACGGGTCTACAACACTAACCCATACCCTAACCCTAACCCTAACCCTAACCCTTACCCTAACCCTAACCCTAACCCGTCAATGAAAGCTTATCGCGACCATTGGATACAGGCCTTAATATAACATAACATATAACATAACATATATTTGGGAAAAAGGCTTTTGCCTGTAACTCCCGTTCCTTTCCCTCTTGTCCACTATATCAGTTCGTGCACAGGTCTGACTGAATATTGTCTGTGAAGCCAATGTTTGTCCAACTTGCACTTAAAGTCGTTTATGTCTGTTGCGTCAGTTACCAAATCTGGCAGAGAATTCCAATTGTTCACAACCCGTATCCCAAACGAATACTTTCTGATGTTTAGCCTACTATGCTTCTTTTCCAGTTTCAGGTTATGACCTCTTGTTCCGGTGATCTTGCTGAGGGGTAGCAGTCTCTCATGGTCCATGTTGTCTTTGCCTGTGAGGATCTTGAACGTCTGGGATGCTCGGCCTTTTGGTCGAGATCAAAGTGTAGTATCTGTTCCGATGGATACTGCACCCTATAGACTGGTATTGTCTTGGCCTTCGGGGCTTGATTTACGCCGGTCTATGGGATTGTCCTGTGCAGTTCTAGAAGGTCCACCCTCCCAGGCTTTGCCTCCCCTCTTTGGGGAGGAGTAAGTTAATTGCTTACTGCTTGAGGCGCCCCTACCGGGGAATGCCGACGGGGCTGCCCAGGCAATTTTTAATGGTCAAGTGCTCACCTCTCGGGCGCTGGCTTTTCAACCCCCACTTTCCGACCCGAGCTTGGGTCACATCTTACTTGTGGGAGTAGGATAAAAACTGGCCTTGTGCCTAACTCCTGGAGAGGAGTAAATTACTCATATCTCCACGTTCCCTTCTATAGTACATGGACGGGAGCTTCATGTGTCTCAGCCTATCTTCGTATGGCATGTCCCCAAGTGTAGGGCACAATTTGGTGGCTCGGCGCTGGAGTTTTTCAACCTTGTCAATATCACCGACAAACAGATGGACTCGTGGTGCATTTCCATACTCAAGGATGGGCCTCACCATTCAGGTGTAGAGCTTCGTGATCACGGTCTTGTCTTTGCTAACAAACGTTCGTTTTATTGTCCCAAGTGAACCGTTCGCATTCTTTACAGATTTTTCAAGCAATACAATTTTAAAAGTTTGAAGCCCATTTTCTTTGTCTTTCTTTCTTGGTCTTTCTTTCTTTTTTTCTTTTTCTTTCTTTTTTTCTTCTTTTTCTTTCTTTAATTTTCTATGTCTTTCTTTCTTGGTCTTTCTTCTTTTTTCTTTTTCTTTCTTTTTTTTTCTTTTTCTTTCTTTCTTTATTTTTCTTTGTCTTTCTTTCTTGGTCTTTCTTTCTTTTTTCTTTTTCTTTCTTTTGTTTTCTTTTTCTTTCTTTCTTTATTTTTCTTTGTCTTCCTTTCTTGGTCTTTCTTTCTTTTTTCTTTTTCTTTCTTTTTTTTTCTTTTTCTTTCTTTATTTTTCTATGTCTTTCTTTCTTGGTCTTTCTTTTTTCTTTTTCTTTCTTTTTTTTTCTTTTTCTTTTTTTCTTTCTTTATTTTTCTATGTCTTTCTTTCTTGGTCTTTCTTTCTTTTTTCTTTTTCTTTCTTTTTTTTTCTTTTTCTTTCTTTCTTTCTTTATCTTTCTATGTCTTTCTTTCTTGGTCTTTCTTTCTTTTTTCTTTTTCTTTCTTTTTTTTTTCTTTTTCTTTCTTTCTTTATTTTTCTATGTCTTTCTTTCTTGGTCTTTCTTTCTTTTTTCTTTTTCTTTCTTTTTTTTCTTTTTCTTTCTTTCTTTCTTTATTTTTCTATGTCTTTCTTTCTTGGTCTTTCTTTTTTCTTTTTCTTTCTTTTTTTTTCTTTTTCTTTTTTTCTTTCTTTATTTTTCTATGTCTTTCTTTCTTGGTCTTTCTTTCTTTTTTCTTTTTCTTTCTTTTTTTTCTTTTTCTTTCTTTCTTTATTTTTCTATGTCTTTCTTTCTTGGTCTTTCTTTTTTCTTTTTCTTTCTTTTTTTTTCTTTTTCTTTTTTTCTTTCTTTATTTTTCTATGTCTTTCTTTCTTGGTCTTTCTTTCTTTTTTCTTTTTCTTTCTTTTTTTTTCTTTTTCTTTCTTTCTTTCTTTATCTTTCTATGTCTTTCTTTCTTGGTCTTTCTTTCTTTTTTCTTTTTCTTTCTTTTTTTTCTTCTTTTTCTTTCTTTCTTTATTTTTCTATGTCTTTCTTTCTTGGTCTTTCTTTCTTTTTTCTTTTTCTTTCTTTTTTTTTCTTTTTCTTTCTTTCTTTATTTTTCTATGTATTTCTTTCTTGGTCTTTCTTTCTTTTTTCTTTTTCTTTCTTTTTTTTTCTTTTTCTTTCTTTCTTTATTTTTCTATGTATTTCTTTCTTGGTCTTTCTTTCTTTTTTCTTTTTTATTCTTTTTTTTTCTTTTTCTTTCTTTCTTTATTTTTCTATGTATTTCTTTCTTGGTCTTTCTTTCTTTTTTCTTTTTCTTTCTTTTTTTTTCTTTTTCTTTCTTTCTTTATTTTTCTATGTCTTTCTTTCTTGGTCTTTCTTTCTTTTTTCTTTTTCTTTCTTTTTTTTTCTTTTTCTTTCTTTCTTTATTTTTCTATGTATTTCTTTCTTGGTCTTTCTTTCTTTTTTCTTTTTCTTTCTTTTTTTTTCTTTTTCTTTCTTTCTTTATTTTTCTATGTATTTCTTTCTTGGTCTTTCTTTCTTTTTTCTTTTTCTTTCTTTTTTTTTCTTTTTCTTTCTTTCTTTATTTTTCTATGTCTTTCTTTCTTGGTCTTTCTTTCTTTTTTCTTTTTCTTTCTTTTTTTTTCTTTTTCTTTCTTTCTTTATTTTTCTATGTATTTCTTTCTTGGTCTTTCTTTCTTTTTTCTTTTTCTTTCTTTCTTTTTTCTTTTTCTTTCTTTTTTTTTCTTTTTCTTTCTTTCTTTATTTTTCTATGTATTTCTTTCTTGGTCTTTCTTTCTTTTTTCTTTTTCTTTCTTTTTTTTCTTTTTCTTTCTTTCTTTATTTTTCTATGTCTTTCTTTCTTGGTCTTTCTTTCTTTTTTCTTTTTCTTTCTTTTTTTTTCTTTTTCTTTCTTTCTTTATTTTTCTATGTATTTCTTTCTTGGTCTTTCTTTCTTTTTTCTTTTTCTTTCTTTTTTTTTCTTTTCTGAAAAGAAGCTGGTACAACAAATAACTAACTTTGTTCCCCAAACAGGGAGCAGAATGTGAAGTGTATCGGGATCGCATGATACAGACCTTAAGAGATTGTGAAACAAATAACTCACTCTATTCCCTTCTTATTAAAGAGAATAGTAAATCTTATGGCAGAGGGAATAGTGTTAAAAATTTATCGATATCACAGGATACACACCTTAAGATATTCTGACCTACTAGACACTGTCCTCGAGTGTCTTCGGTCTCTCTGTACAAGGGTTTGTCAGGACAACCTGACATGAGGATACTTACCCCTACAAGTATAGAGATCAAGTGTTAGCCCCTTGATTTCTGAGAACTTCGACAGTAAAATGAAACATTAAGTGAGAATATATATATATGTGTACATAGCGTTTCATAACGGTTATATGTGTTTTTTGAAGAAATTCCATCATTTACTATTTCAGACTATGCTGAAGACGACGGAATCGGGAATTCAACCCGTTTCTTGTCAGAAACCACTGGTCCATGTCTGATTAAAATCTGTATTTAAAAATAAAAATATTACGCTCTTAATTTAATTTAATTGAGCACTCTACTGGTATTTCCCTTTTATTCTTTATTGAGTATACCTTTATACTTTATATATATATATATATATATATATATATATATATTACTATAATCTTGGTCTTTTCAAGACTATTGCCTTGTCTGGCGCGACTTCCACACACACACATACATATATATATAGGGGAGTTTGAATTACCTACTAGACACTATCATCGAGTGTCTTCGGTCTCTCTGTACAAGGGTTTGTCAGGACAACCTGACATGAGGATACTTACCCCTACAAGTAAACCCTGACCAAATATTCAAAATTACATAGTATCCACAGCACAAATAAGATCCCCTCATACGAGGTATAGTGCATCTTCTCTTAGTGATGTTACCTCAAGTAACACCACGTAGCTGGATAGTCCACCAGACTAGATGAATTCTTGTCCTGGAATCCGGTAAGACCAACAGACCACAAGAAAGATATCCTATGACATACTTGACTGGTACGTTGGGGCGAGAAGAAATTTATTATACTTAACCTTTTTACTAACTCAATGCTTGAGAAATAAAGGAGAATTTTAATAGAATATTCGGGTAGCTATGTATCTCATATAGAGATCAAGTGTTAGCCCCGGGAAGGGGCCCCTTGATTTCTGAGAACTTCGACTGAAGTAAAATTAAACATTCAGCGAGAAAGAAAAGCGGATACAGCAACTGAACTCCAAATGCTGCTCCCTTTTTTTATTTAGTATTTTTTTTTTTTTTTATTATTGTGCGCTTTGATTATCATGTCTAATTTTTCACAGCAACTGTAGGACAGCTTTAATTCAATTTTATAGAATACCAGGAGGGAGAAAGTACTACCTATTGCATGACGTCGAATAAAAAAAGAAACGGCCTATTGTTTTTCTCCCCCCCCTCTCTACCGTGTTGGCGAATGTTTTAAATTTAAAGAAAAAAAAAAATGGTAGAGTAGAATGGGATCGAACGCTGAAACTGGCGATCATGAAACCTCCCTTCTTAACCACTGCGCCACGGTTTCGAGATAAAAGTGAATGCGAAAATAGGCGAATTACGCTAAGCTCTTTTATCTGCCGACAAATATAAAGTTAAAAAATGACACGGTTTAGGTCATGGGCAAGTTTTCTATAATATGCGTGTTAAAGATGTATGATTTTGAAAATGTAAATGTATCAGGGTCTGAAAGAAAGAAATAAAGAAAGAAAGAAAAAAAGAAATAAAGAAATAAATAAAGAAAGAAATAAAGAAAAAAAGAAAGAAATAAATAAAGAAAGAAATAAAGAAAGTAAGAAAGAAATAAATAAAGAAAGAAATAAATAAATAAAGAAAGAAAGAAATAAAGAAAGAAATAAATAAATAAAGAAAGAAAGAAAGAAATAAATAAAGAAAGAAAGAAATAAAGAAAGAAATAAATAAAGAAAGAAAGAAATAAAGAAAGAAAGAAAGAAAGAAGAGAGAAGAAGTGCAATATGAAAAAAGTGGCTATTTTGACTGAACCCGTTTTCGTCCATTCTATTCACTGATCATATGAATCCGAGTTCAATCCGAGTCATAGTCGTACGTTTAGAAATCTAAGCTCTCGGATAAAATCGATATATTTCGATCTAAAATCAAATAAATGACTCATTTTTAGTTTCTCGTTTTTTTATACTCTTTTCAGAAGTGAGCTGAATAATCCTGTCTAATTGATTGCCGATCCTTCTCGCACGATAAAACACTTAAATACGGCATTATGTCTAAGTGCACATATGATTAACTATAGAAATTGAAAAAAAAACAAAAAACGTGGCCCATGAAAACATCGATACTAACAATAGGTTACCTCTTCTTGTCTAACAAGTATATCATCTCTCTGACTGTATAAAAAAAAGAAATAAAGAAGACTGTATAACCAAGGGAGGCGCGAGAGCGCTCTATCCCTTAATAGACTTCAAAAACGGCCTATGCTAGAAATCTCATTTCTTTGATCAGTCATAACTCAAAAACCAAGAAACCAAATTATTTAAAACTTTGCACAAAATTTTCATTTGACAGGTTCTATAAGTGTGTAGAATTTCAGCATAATTAGTCAAGGCAACACAGAGATCCAGAAAGGTCAGGAGTGATTTTGTGTTATCTGTGTGCCACCCTGTATCTCATCAACTATTTGATGGATTCAGCTGATTTTTTGCAGAGATAGAGGTTCTAGGGTCTAGCTGATGGCATTTTAATTTCAGTTTACCATATACCTTAGTTTTCCAGAAAATTCCAAAAAACCTTAAAAATGACCATTGTCTTGAGGCATAGCCTTTACAAAAGTAGTGACATTCCATGATAAATGCCAGTATACTGAAATCATATGCCCTTAATAGGGTTAAGATGAAAATTCATATACACTAAATGTACAAAAGCAAGGACATTCACAAATGTTTACACTTTTATTGTCATTAATTAAGGGTATGACTACATATCAACCAAACCATTTCATTATCACATCACTACAGTATAAATCTCTATGCATGAGTGGATGAAGTGTGTGAGGTGCGCTGAAGAAAAATTCCTACCAGTAAAATACATAGCCCTGTTGTGCTCGCATACCCTTGATGACAATAAAAGTGTCAAAATTTAAGGCACATGATTTCAGTATACTGGCATTTATCATGGAATGTTCTTGGCCTTTTGGCTATGATCAAAGTGTAGTATCTGTTCCGATGGCTACTACGCCCCATAAACTGGTATTGTCTTGACCTTCGGGGCTTGATTTACTCCGATCTATGGGTCTGTCTTGTGCAGTTCTAGGAGGTCCACCCTCCCAGGCTTTGCCTCCCCTCTTTGGGGTGGAGTAAGTTTATTGCTTACTGCCTGATGCGCCCCTACCGGGGAATGCCGACGAGGCTGCCCAGGTAATTTTTAATGGCCAGAATGCTCACCTCTCGGGCGCTGGCTTTTTAAACCTCACTTTCCAGACCCGACCTTGGGTCACATCTTACTTGTGGGAGTAAGATAAAACTGGCCTTGTGCCTAACCTCCTGAAGAGGAGTAAATAAAGACCGTATACTCTTTTTAGCCTGAAAGGATGGTATTATGACGAAAGTACGTATACTACACTGCCCACCCCAACAGGAGGTAATACATAGGAGGATCGTTTGGTTGGTTTTGGTAGTTTTGTTTTACGGCATATCAACCCTTTTCAGGTTATTTAATGCCGAATCCGGTCATTTTGGTAAAAGTTTTTATGCTTCAAGTTCTTTATATCTTCAAATATTTATTCATGGTGTTTGGTTTGGTTGTTTTTTTTACGGCATATCAACCCTTTTCGGGTTATTTAATGCCGAATACGGTAATTTTGGTAAAATTTGGTTGTTTTTTTATTTTATTTTTTTTTTACATAGCTCACCCCAAACAAGACAGGCCGCTACTGTAGACGTGAGAAAAAATAAATGGGAAGAAGCTAGGGGGAGTCAACCTAAATTGGGATCTGTGCAGCGAGATGTCTGTTTACATTACTTTTAAATTTCTGCATGTCTGTACTGTCGTGGAAACAGGGGGGAGGGAGGGAGTTCCAGAGGCCAGCAGCACGAGGAAATAAGCTATTTGAGTAGAAAGCTCTCCGACATCTGGGTACCTCCACAGTGAATGAATGAGATTTAGTTGATTGTCGAGTTAGTCTAGTGAATTTACGTCGAGGGGGCACCAGAGTAGCCAATTCATCGGAGCATAATCCATTGTAGTATTTGTAAAACAAGCACAAGGATGCTACATTGCGGCGATGGGACAGGGACTGGAGCTTGGTTGACAGTGAGGGACCTATTAGGTTGGCGATTCTTTTTTAGGCCTGGTCAAGGAGGGAGAGACTAGTAGATGATGCACCAGCCCAGATGTGACAACAATACT
The DNA here is from genome assembly GCA_963556195.1 of Sepiola atlantica. Classification (NCBI taxonomy): domain Eukaryota; kingdom Metazoa; phylum Mollusca; class Cephalopoda; order Sepiida; family Sepiolidae; genus Sepiola; species Sepiola atlantica. Next base: position 2,220,651 of record OY744549.1, read on the forward strand.
CCATGCATGGGCGGATGGTGGCTTTGTAGAGATACAGGATAATGTCAGGTGTGAGGAGTTTACTAGCACGGTAGAGAGAGCCCACCTCCTTTGCTGCAGTCTTGGCAATGTCTTCAATGTATTTGATCCAATTCATGTTACCTGTGATGGTTAGGCCGAGGAGTTTGAATGATGAACTCTCAGGTAGGGTGTTATTTGCCATGACAATCGGTGGTTGGAGAGGTTTCTTGTAGTTATTGAAGGAAAGGAGCTTTGTCTTAGCGACATTAAAAGTTACCAACCATTTATGGCCCCAATCCACTACAGCCTGAAGGTAATTTTCTAAAGATTCAGCCATTGCCTCGGATATGATCGCGCCGGTTTTGCCAACATGGCGAGAGTATAGGGTGGTGTCGTCAGCAAATAAACCAATCTCAGACTCTATGTCATCAAGGAGATCGTTTATATAGATCAGGAACAACAAAGGTCCAAGGACAGATCCCTGGAGTACACCAGTATTTATGTCATGTTGCTTAGATGGACGGCCATCGAGGACAACCTGGATTTTCTTTTGTCTAGGAAGGATCTAATTATATTAAGTAATTGCCCAGTAATACCGTGTGAGCGTATTTTCAGGAGAAGCCCTTTATGCCATACCTTGTCAAAGGCCTTGGATATATCAAGCGCTACTGCCCTAGCTTCACCTGCCTTGTCAAGTGTATGATACATGCATTCAGAGATGACCGTTAGGATGTCTGCAGTAGATCGTGCTTGTCTAAATCCATACTGGTGGTCAGAAATAAGTTTAGCATTAACTAAGTGCTGTACTACCGCTAGATTGATTAAGGATTCAAAGATTTTAGCAAAGATCGGCAGCAGACTGATTGGGCGATAGTTCTGAGGATCGGTTCTATTCCCAGAATTCTTGTAGACTGGTACCACAGAGGCAATTTTCCAGCTATCGGGGAAACAAGATTCAGCTAGGCATTTGTTGTAGAGTTTGGAGAGGACAGGGGCCAGTTCAGCAGAGCATTTCTTTATTACTATTACAGGTATAAGATCAGGCCCACAAGCTTTGGAGGTGTCAAGGTTTTTTATGATGTCTCTGTCCTGGGATGGGGTGATGACCAGGTTATCAAGTGTGGCTTCGGTCCGTAAAGGGAGTTTGGGGAGGGGGTGGTTATCTGAGTCCAAAATAGAGTTAGAAGCGAAGCGTTGGGCAAGTAGTTCAGCCTTATTAGTGGCCGTGCAAACGACATCATTGTGGTTTGATAGTGGGGGAATCGCTGATTGACCATTATTCACCACATTATTGTAGATTTTCCAGAAATCACGAGTACCTAGTTTCTGTGACTGGATGCGTTTTTTTGTTAACTCATTATACCTTCTCTTCGCTTCACCTATCACGGCCTTGCAATTATTTCTTGACTCTATAAATTTATGTCTATTAGTAGCTGACTTATGGCGGCCGAATTTACGGAATGCTTGTTGCCTCTCAGAAATGGCTGCTGCACATTCCGAGGTGAACCATTGAGGAGAGTGAGGCTTGCTAAAGAATTTTCGCATGGGGACATAGGCTTCAATGCCTGCTTTGACCCATTCATTTAATTCGTTTGCACACTGGTCGGCAGGGAGTGAGACGGTTTCCATCCATGGGGCGTCACTGATGTGATCTCTGATTGACTCAAAATCAGCCCGCTCATAGTATCTTGTTGTTTTGAGCAACGGTTCATCAGCTTTTGGACGACTTTTTAGGGTGATATGTATCATTAGCACAATGTGATCAGCATCCCGAGTGGGCTATGAGCTTTCGTCACACAAGCCTCGGGCATTGAGGTCAAGAAAAGATCTAGAAGTGAGGCTTGTTGGTGTACTCGATTGGGGATGCGGGTCGGAAAATCGACAGTCTGAGAGAGGGAGTGAGCTAAGGAGAAATTATACGTAGAGTTGCCGGCTGCATCAGTAAGGCTGGAGAATCCCAACCAGTCACGGTGGTGGCCATTAAAATCCCCAAATACATGTATCTGGGCATTCGAGTCAATAAAGAGTGCTCTATCTATGCTTTCAGAGACAGAGTTTAGCAGAGTACAGTCCTGGGTTGACGGGGAGCGGTATAAGAAATATAAGTAACTGACGCTGTGATGTAAAGTCAATCTAAAGCACATATAGTCGTGGTCATCTGATTCTAACCTATGTTCTCTAGTCAAGGGGAGTGTGTTCCGAACGTAAACTCCTAGCCTGTGCATATGTTTGTTAGAGTCTTTACGGTAGAGTGGGAGGTAGTCAGTCATGTCAAAGTGGTGAGAGGAGATTGAGGATTGAAGGTTAGTTTCACTTAGAGCTAGGATATCCGGGGAGTTTGTCAGGAGAAAGGTTTCTACGTCGTTGATGTTTGTTCTAAGTCCCCGGATATTTGTGAATGCGAGCCTCAAGGGCGGAGGCGAAAGTGTTTTTTGTTGGGTGTCTGGTTTAGGTTTGCTTTTATTTTTTTGTTTTGATTATAGAGTGGGTTGGCTAAGGTGGGTACTTGTTTGGTGCCAATAAGCTCACACAACCAGTCCATTAGTCTCGACCTGGTCCATGGGGGTTGTGGCCTCGGGAAAGCCCACCGCAGATAATTGCAAGGTCCCTTTCCATGCGCGACATGGCACATACAACTACCCACGGTATTATGCAACTGATGATGGAGCAGCCGTTCTTGGTGCTACCCAAGAGTTTGGGCTCCTTGCTTTCAGTCGGAAACAGCAGCCAGACAAGGTGTCTAACCTGTACCCTCAATCTGTCGGAACAAGAGAGACCCAGACTGGGCATGTAAGACTTAGTGACGAAAATCTTTTCCCCAAGTTGCCCAAATAAAGAGAAAGAGAACGGCATTCATTGCCCTAGTAAGGAAACAAGGCTAGGCATTGAGTATTTAGAGGCGTCCCAGCGCTGGTACCTCTGCACCTGACTAATAAACAAAGAAGGAATGCAAGGGCCGGCGATAGGTAGAACCTATCTACTCCTTAAGCAATTGTAGGTTTGCAAACCGGATATTTTGTTTGAGATTCCAGCTCTAGGAAGGTTGTCGATCAGGACTAAGGAGGCCTCCCTCCCCAACGGTTTACTGCCAAGGCGTAAGTAGCTGGTAGCAAGGTTTTTTTGTCAGAGATTTTCTTCTCTTAGATGGATAGCCTTACAAGGTCTTACGGGTCCAACACTCCAAGAGGGGTAAAAATAGCCTGCGCCTGTGTACTAGTTGGTTATTTCATAGCCCCTGCAGGTTAAAAAAAAAAAATTCCAATACAACATATATATACATATATATATATGTAGATAGAATAAGTTCATTGTATACTAAAAAGGGAACATAAAGTTAAAGATAGGTTTCCCTCTCGCAAGTAAGTACAAATAAGAGAAATAAGAAAGGCAAACTTTAGGCCAACATGAGATTTTAAAAATTTCTTCAGTTGAAACTCAATAGACAGACAATAGGACAGTATATATGAGGAAAGAAAAAAAAGAAGTTTAATAAAACACAGGGTAAATACTAGTACGTTTTACGGCATATCAACCCTTTTCGGGTTATTTAATGCCGAATCTGGTCATTTTGGTAAAAGTTTTTATGCTTCAAGTTCTTAATATCTTCAAATATTTATCAATGATGTTCGGTTTGGTTGTTTTGTTTTACGGCATATCAACCCTTCTCGGGTTATTTAATGTTGAATTCGGTCATTTTGGTGAAGGTTTTTATGCTGCAAATTCTTTATATGTTTAAGTATTTATTCATGGTGTTTGGTTTGGTTGTTTTGTTTTACGGCATATCAACCCTTTTCGAGTTAGTGAAACGGTGAAGGGATGAAGAGGGGGAGTGAAAGTAAAAATGAGGAGGAAGGGAAATTGTTGTTTTTTGTTTTAGGTTTTGCAAAACATTATTGAGTTTAGCGAAGAGAGGAAAAAAACAATAAAGCATCAATGTTTGGTGCATTTTTGACCAGGAAGCCGATATCTTCAGACAGCCTGATCTGGTAGCAACAGGTATATGGAACTCTATGATGATGATGATGATGATGATAATAATAATAATAATAATAATAATAATAATGATAATAATAATAATAATAATGATAATAATAATAATAATAATGATAATAATAATAATAATAATAATAATAATAATAATAATAATAATAATAATAATAATAATGATAATAATAATAATAATAATAATAATAATAAAAATAATAATAATAAAAATAATGATTATAATAACAAAAATAATAATAATGATAATAATAATGAAAATAATAATAATAATAATAATGATAATAATAATAATAATGAAAATAATAATAATAATAATAATGATAATAATAATAATAATAAAAATAATAATAATAATAATAATGATAATAAAAATAAAAATAATAATAATAATAAAAATAATAATAATAATAATAAATGAATAAAAAATATTAAAAGAAATTTGAAAATTAAAAAAATAAATAAATTTAAAAAAAAATAATAATAATAAAAAAATAAAATAAAATAAATAAATAATTAAAAAAAATGGTATCAGTCTAGGCTGACACCACACAAAATATTTGCATAGGGTCAAGGAGGATGAGAAGACCGAGGAGGGACAGCACAAACCAGACCTCCACTGGAAGTGCAGAGATTGCTGGGACCTTGGGGAGGCTTATTGCCACCCAAATCCCAGAGAAGACCAATGGTCCTTACCAGCGAGAAATCAATGGTAAACGACTGTTATGATACTGCAAGTTTATTTGCGGTGGCTATCAAAAAGAGGTGGAGAATACTGGAAATCTGGGGCACTTGTTGTCACTCAGACCCCAGGGAATACCACCGGTTGTCAGTGAGTAATAATACTAAATAGAATAGTTAGTAGTTGTATGGGCAGCCATAGTTGTAATCGTACATTCAAAGCAATCGATTCCGATCTCCCAAAAATCAATAAATTTCGACCGAAAATCAAATAACTGGCCCATTTTCTTTTTCTCTTACCCCTCTGCTTTTCCTGAAAGATTAACACAAATGAACCAGCCTAATTGACCAATGTCCGCTTGGATGCACCGGCACTTAATATCGATTTGATTTGAGGCGTGTCAACCCTTAAGGGTTAGGGTTAGGGTTGGCCGTTGGCAAAAGAAAGTGTTGTTGCAATTCACACTTGTTAAAAACTTATTGGGTTTAGGGTTAGGGTTAGGGTTAGGGTTTAAGGTTAGGGTAGGGTTTATGGTTAGGGTTAGGGTTAGGGTTAGAGTTAGTGTTAGTGTAAGGTTAGTGTTAGGGTTAGGGTTAGGGTTTAAGGTTAGGGTAGGGTTTATGGTTAGGGTTAGGGTTAGTATTAGAGTTAGTGTTAGTGTAAGGTTAGTGTTAGTGTTAGTGTTAGGGTTAGGGTTTAAGGTTAGGGTAGGGTTTATGGTTAGGGTTAGGGTTTAAGGTTAGGGTTAGTGTTAGGGTTAGGGTTAGTATTAGAGTTAGTGTTAGTGTAAGGTTAGTGTTAGGGTTAGTGTTAGGGTTAAGGTTTAAGGTTAGGGTAGGGTTTATGGTTAGGGTTAGGGTTAGTATTAGAGTTAGTATTAGTGTAAGGTTAGTGTTAGGGTTAGGGTTAGTGTTAGGGTTAGTGTTAGGGTTAGGGTTAGCGTCAGCGTTAGCGTTAGCGTTAGCGTTAGGGTTAGTGTTAGCGTAAGGGTTAGTGTTAGGGTTTAGAGTTACTGTTAGCGTTAGCGTTAGCGTTAGCATTAGCGTTAGGGTTAGTGTTAGCGTAAGGGTTAGTGTTAGGGTTTAGAGTTAGCGTTAGGGTTAGGGTTAGGGTTAGGGTAAGGATTAGTGTTAGGGTTAGTGTTAGGGTTAGTGTTAGGGTTAGCGTTAGCGTTAGCGTTAGGGTTAGTGTTAGGGTTTAGAGTTAGTGTTAGGGTTAGTGTTAGGGTTAGGGTTAGGGTTTAGTGTTAAGGTTAGTGCTAGGGTTAGTGTTAGGGTTATGGTTAGGCTTAGTGTTAGGGTTAGGGTTAGGGTTTAGGGTTAGGGTTAGGGTTAGGGTTTAGGGTTATGGTTAATGTTTTGGGTTAGGGTTAGTAAAAAAGGTTAGAATGCATTTATGTTACTGAGTTAGGGTTAGTGTTAGGGTTAGGGTTAGGGTTAGTGTTATGGTAAGAGTTTAGGCTTAGGATTAGGATTAGGTGTGTTAGGGTTAGTGTTAGGGTTAGTGTTAGGGTTAGTGTTAGGGTTAGGGTTAGGGTTGGGGTTAGGGTTAGGGTTAATGTTTTGGGTTAGGGTTAAGATTAGTTTTAGGGTAAGGGTTAGGGTTAATTTTTTGGGTTAGGGTTAGTAAAAAAGGTTGGAATGCATAAAAAAATATTTTCCTTATAATTCTGCCATCGCATGTATTCACACGGATAGGTGACAACTATTCCGCGATACGTTCCACAGTGGCGTTTATCCTTCATTTTTGACAGCTTAACCTGAATCCTTACTCTAACTCAAACTTAACCATAACCCTAAAACGACGGGACTCACAACAGGTCAATGGCGTGTGCGCTCACTGTTTGTTGGCAGCACTATAGGGACCGATTCTTTGATCCCAGGCAGTTGGATCATGTTGTATAGATGAGCAGCAGTAATTCGTTTCATCTTCTCTTCTGTCTCGTGGTTAGCGTTAGGGTTAGGGCTAGGGTTAGTGTTAAGGTTAGGGCTAGGGTCAGGGTTAGGGCTAGGTTTAGTGTTAGTGTTAGAGTTAGGGCTAGGGCTAGGCTTAGGGTTAGGGCTAGGGCTAGTGCTAGGGCTAGGGTTAGTGTTAGTGTTAGGGTTAGGGCTAGGGTTAGGGTTAGGGTATTCTACTATATAGTCGTAAACGTAAACATAAAGAAGAGAACAAAATTATTTGATGTTAAACAATAAATTAAAAAAAAAATCACATTCCGTTGCTCAAAAACATTATTTCTTGAAAGGAAAAGAAAATTATTCTATTTTGTTCATTTTTTACAATAAATTTTTTTTTAAAGTTTTGAAAACAATCAAATAAATTATTTTCCAAATAGTCTGTATTATGTTAATCATTAGAATATGATGAAAGTAAAGTCTGAAATTAATATGAATAAAAGAAAAATCTGAAATTAATATGAATAAAAAAAATTGTTGTATCACTTTCAGGCATCCGTAGACACTTTCTTCAACCTTTTTCCTACCTGTTATGCGCATTTGCCGACTTGCTATGTCATTCTTTTATTTTGGAATATCTGTTATTTCATTTAATTCTAAATATCGCATAATCAAGGGAGGCGCGAGAGCGCTCTATCCCTTAATAGACCACACGAATAGCCTATGCTGGAAATCTCATTTCTTTGATCAATCATAACTCAAAAACCAATAAACCAAATTAGTTAAAACTTTGCACAAAATGTTCATTTGATAGGTTCTATAAGTGTGTAGAATTTCAACATCATTAGTCAAGGCAACCCAGAGATCCAGAACGGTCAGGAATGATTTTGTGTTATCCGTGTGTACGTACGTGTGTGCCACCCTGTATCTCATCAACTATTTGATGGATTCAGCTAATTTTTGGCAAAGATAGAGGTTCTAGTGTCTAGTTGATGGCATTTTAATTTCAGTTTACCATATACCTTAGTTTTCCAGAAAATTCCAAAAAACCTTATGAGAAGGCATTGTATTGAGGCATAGCCTTTACAAAAGTAGTGACATTCCATGAAAAATGCCAGTATACTGAACATATCAACCAAAGCATTTCATTATCACATCACTACAGTATAAATCTCTATGCATGAGTGGATGAAGTGTGTGAGGTGCGCTGAAGAAAAATTCCTACCAGTAAAATACATAGCTCTGTTGTGCTCGCATACCCTTAATGACAATAAAAGTGTAAACATTTGGGAATTTCCTTGCTTTTGTACATTTAGTGTATATGAATTTTCATCTTAACCCTATTAAGGGCATATGATTTCAGTATACTGGCATTTATCATGGAATATATGTATCTATTCTATCGTGATATTCTCAGAATGAATATCCGGAGTATTCACTCGTGGAGTTCTAATCAACATTTCAGCAAAACCTTTTAATCGCATGCCTGCCGTCCTGTTTACCAGTTCGCTGGCCAACATAAAATCTTCCTTCGGTTGATACTAAAAGTTTCGATCCGATTTGTAAAACTTCCTTCGACACGTCTCGCCTGCCGTCTTCAGCTGACACCTGTCTGCTGGTGGCCCCCGGCTAAGTTACCGTTCTTTTATTGTGTGCAAACCAACACAGGTGCTCTGCGCGAAGAGTTTCGACATCAAAGGCCAAACCGCGCTTTCTTCAAAGCGCGATGCGGCAATTGAACGCTATGCGAACAGAAATGTTCAACTTTTAAAACAAATTAAAATAGTTTTACTTTGAGTCAAAAGTATTTTTTAACTAGCACAATACTTTTATAATAATTTTAATTTGTTTTATGACTTGTGCGGATTTCTTTTTTTCATTTTAATTTTGTTAATAGCCCGAATTATTTTTAAAGAATAGCATTTTACAGCCACTTAAAAAACAACCATTCCTTTAACCCTAACCCTAACCCTAAATCAAACCCCCTTAACCGTAACCCCAACCCTAACCCTAAAACAACCCTCCCTTAACTCTAACCCTAACCATACAACAACCCTCCCTTGACCCTAACCCTAACCCTCTAACACTAACCCTAAAACAACCCTCCCTTAACCCTAACCGTAACCGTAATCCTATCCTTAACCCTAACCCTAAAACAACCCTCCCTTAACCCTAACCCTAACCCTAACAATACAACAACCCTCCCTTGACCCTTAACTCTAACCCTAACCCCAACCCTAACCCCAAAACAACCCTCTCTTAACCCTAACCCTTACCCTCTAACCCTAAAACAAAAACAACTCTCCCTTAACCCTAACCCTAACCCTATCCCTAACACTAACCCTAAAACAACCTTCCCTTAATCCTAACCCTTACTCTAACCACTAGCTATGAGTTCGGGTGACAAGACCTCTCGCCCATAAAAAAGATACTAGCTTGTATAAGCTACTCTCTTTTCTTCTCTCTTCGTTCAGAGGGTTTTCTGTGGGAGGGGGGTTAGTATACGGTCTTAGGGTCTGTGGTAGTGTCAAGGGAGGGAATGTTTTATTTGGTTTATGTTTACGAAACTAAAACTAACATAAAATAAATTTATTCATTGTTTTCACAAATTTCAAAGATTCTATAAATCAGTCCGGAGTTGGATCGATTATTTTGGTTTGTAATTAAGTAAACAAATAATAATGGCGAATGGGCATAACAGGTGTATAAGCGCCATTTTGTATTTGCAAGTTCGTGTGACAAAACTATTGATTTCTAATAAATAGCAGTTGGAACGGTTTAAAAATACAAACAAATATCACAGGACAGTTTTAAATTAACTTTTATCGACGACAGTTACTTTTATTTGTTGTATATTTGTTTTTTTAGCGTTTTTACTCTGCTGAGCCTCGTAAAAGATACCCATTGTTTTTTTTCATCGTACGTATTTAAAAATCGTTTTTTTTGTTGTTTTTTTCTTTTGCTTTTTTTTTGTTTTGTTATTATTTGAACTCTCCCCCCCCCCCCCGCCCCAAATAAAATCTAAAAATAACGTTTTTTTGGCGAATGCGCATAACAGGTGTATAAGCTGGCTTCCGGTGGAAAAGAGTTGAAGAAAGTGTCTACGGATGCCTGAAAGTGATACAACAATTTTTTAAATTCATATTAATTTCAAACTTTCATTTCATCGTATTCTAATAATTAACATAATACAGACTATTTGAAAAATAATTTATTTGATTGTTTTCAAAACTTAAACAAAATTTCATTGAAATAAAAAACAAACTAAATACAATAATTTTTTCATTGAAAAAAATAAACTAAATAGAATAATTTTTTTTTTTCAAGAAATAATGTTTTTGAGCAAATATTTTATTAAACGTCATGATAATAGCGTATCCAATACAGTATATTGCCGAAGAAATTTGTTTTCATTCGGCGGCGCCACAGAAATTCCTGTAGGTGACCATGGAAGTTTTCCGGGCTAGTCCCGTTCATCTGTCCGTGGCGTGCCAACCATTTTATTGTGTTCAAATTATTAGTCGTTTTTAGTTAATTATTAGAAAAGTCTGAAATTAATATGAAGAAAAGGAAAGTCTGAAATTTATATAAAAAAAAAAAATTGTTGTATCACTTTCAGGCATCCGTAGACACTTTCTTCAACCCTTTTCCACCGGAAGCCAGCTTATACACCTGTTATGCCCATTCGCAATAATAATAAAATAAAACTGTTTATTTAAAATGACATTGAAATATATTACGAATAAAATATCATAATAATGACATGTTGTCCCTGGAATTCCCTCTCGGCTATCTTTTTTCCCAACTGTACCATAATACGCGTCTAAATGAATGGTACTTGTTTGCTTTTTCCACAGTCCGTTTTTCACAACTTTTTACAGACCATTTCTTTTCTTTTTTTCGGTGTACACTGATCTATCAGGCTGCTAGAGAATTCCGGGGTTGTTTTTTTTTAAATTTCAAATATTTTACATTTTAGGAGGGGGGGGGGATCAGTTTCCAATGTAAATTCAACGTAGACTGATCCCCCTCTTTTTGACCATCTCAATTTTAAAAAAAACTTTTTCGGTGTATAATAACCTATCATGCCGATAGAGAATTCCGGGTTTTTTTTTGAAAAGATTCTACAAAATTTAGATTTTAAGACGTGGAATCAGTTTCCAATGTAAATTCAACGTAGACTGATCCCCCTCTTTTTGACTATTTCCAATATTGAAAATTCTTCTTCTGTTTACAATTAGCTATCATGTCGAAGAGAATTCCCGGTTTTGGGGAATATTTTTCAAATATTTGAGATTTTAGGAGGGGGATTAGTTTTGACCATGTTGCGTGTGTTGATTGTTCTTATGGACCAACATTTTTTTTTCGCTAGAGAATTCCGTTGAATTTACATTGGAAACTGATCCCCACCTGGTCGAGATCAAAGTGTAGTATCTGTTCCGATGGATACTGCACCCTATAGACTGGTATTGTCTTGGCCTTCGGGTCTTCATTTACGCCGGTCTATGGGTCTGTCCTGTGCAGTTCTAGGAAGTCCACCCTCCCAGGCTTCGCCTCCCCTCTTTAGTGACGTCATTGTGAGAGGATTTTTTTCACAGTTTTCATTCATTATTTACATTACGTTGTTAAGAGAATGTTTTCTACATTCATATACACACACATACATATACACATATACATGCATATACATACATATACACATATACATACATATACACATATACATACAATTCTTTTATATTCATTTTTAAAATTTATTTTTTAAATAATTTAGTTGAAATGGCCACCTCTGCATTATGAAAACCTCTAGCTATTACAGTTACCTCATCGGTTTTTCTCTATCCTCTGATAAAAATAGTTTATCTTTGAAAATCCATGGATTTAGCATATGAAGCTCCTTGCCCATTAAAAAAATAATAATGTTCCCTCTTACATTTATCATACCATTTTTTATACTAGTAATTTGCTCACAAAAATTGACCATGTAAATGTGTTTCAGTATATATATATATATATATATATATATATATATATATATATATATATATATATATAAATATATATATATATATATATATATATATATATATATATATATATATAGTCTCGGAAGTTTCTCAATCATTAAAACTATGTTAAAAACCCCCCCAAAAAACCTAATAGTCCCAAGTCTTTCAGTGGAAAATCATTCATGTAAGTCAATTTATTTTTTACAGTTATTATATTAGTTTGTTTCTAACACTATTTTAAGGGATCATCAGTTGTTTACCATGAAAAACTGTTTCGGGAATTTAAAAACAAGACAGTATTTAATTTCATGGCTTCCCAGCAGAGTTGATCAGACCCCACTTCCCTTAAAAGACAAAAACATAAACGTTCCTTATACTAAATCTACGTTTTGTTCCATATAAATGTTTTGCTAACTGTTTTGCTATATATATATATATATATATATATATATATATATATATATATATATATATATAGTAAAACAGTTAGCAAAACATTAATATGGAACAGAACGTAGATTTAGTATAAGGAACGTTTATGTTTTTGTCTTTTTATATATATATATATTATATATATATATATTACATATATATTAATTTCAAATAAATAATGTTAAATTATTTTTACCTACATACTCTAGCGTTTCGAGCTTTCGTTCTCATCAGTGCAGGGATGATAATCTCGGACGGTCACGCGGTTCGGACTCCTGTCACAGAATCAACCTAGACTTATATATATATAATAGGTACTCCCCAATATGTAACTGTCCCGTTAGCCTTATGAAGAGACTATGTAGTCGAAATAAATTATAAATGCTGACACGTGCAATGTGTATGTGATTTTTTTCTTTCTATATTCTATTCTTGCTCTGTTTTATACATTGAGTTCTCTTACTCAAATTTCTTACCAAAATGATTCACTTTAACTATATATATATATATATATATATATATATATATATATATATATATATATATATATATATATTATTTGATGTATCCACATCATATTTTATAAGGAGATATAATTTTTTATGTATCGATTTTCAATATTTGCTTTAACAGTGCCCGATACGTAAGTAGAGCTAGGTAGTAAGTTATGAAAGTATATTTATGGCAATTAAGCTACATAAAGGCTTCTGCGTTGCAACGAAGTTCTTTTCAAATTTACAAATGTTGGTAGCCGCACTTCTTTATCTATCAATTAATCTATCTATCTATCTATCTATCTATCTATCTATCTATCTATCTCTCTCTCTCTCTCTCTCTCTCTCTCTATATATATATATATATATATATATATATATATATATATATATATATATATATATATATATATATATATATATATATATATATATATGTAAATCCAAAACTCTCTAAATAAAAATAATGTAGAATATGTATAAACGTATATATATATAACACATATAGTGGGAATAATATATATATATATATATATATATATATATATATATATATATATATATATATATATATAATTTTTAAATATTTTTAATATGAAACTAAATATAATAAAATAGTACAAATACATAAAACTATCAATCACCTAAAAAGTAGTTTAATGGATTCATCCAAACACTATAAAATACAGCAACATTTTTGTAAATAACGGATACATGTTCTTAGACACAGACGAACAACACAGGTAAGGAGGACATTTTTTGATAACTAATATAAGTTAGCAAAACATTTATCTGGAACAAAACTTAGATCTAATATACGGAAAGTTCTTGTTCTTGTCTTTTAAAGGAAGTGGGGTCTGATCAACTCTGCTGGGAAGCCATGAGATAAAATACTTTTTTTGTTTTTAAATTCCCGAAACAGTTTTTCATAGTAAACAACTGATGATCCCTTAAATAATGTTAATTCTTGGACGCAAACTAATATAGTGACTGTAAAAAGTAAATTGACTTACAAGAAAAGTAGTTTTTCACCGAACGACTTGAGACTAAAATGTTTTTTTTTCATATAGTTTTAATGGCTGAAAAACTTCCGAGACTATATATATATATATATATATATATATATATAGTAAATTATGAAAATATATTTATGGCAATAAATCTACACAGAGGCTTCCGCGTATCATCTCCGTAGGGAATTGTCAGGCTAAAATGCATGGAGTTTGTGTTGCCGGGTGTTTTTTTTATTGTTTGTTATGAGGTCATGAGACCCTACTCCCAGGCGTTACTTCCTCCTCCTTTGGATAGTTGGTGTAGTAACTGTTCAGTTATCTTGAGACTATCCTCCCAAACATTACCTCCTCCATTTTTTGTTCGTCATAATACCATCCACCCAGACAGGAAAGAGCTACTTGTAATGATAATGTCTGACGCTCAACACTTTCGTTACCCTAACCCTAACCCTAACCCTCCCTTCAATATTCTTAATATTGATTAATATAAATCGATACTTTCTTTGTTATTATTGGAACCCAAGAGAAAACAATCAAAAATATTTAATTTATGAAACTGGGGTTTTTATACGACGTGACAGAAAAAAAATGGTGGCATCTTTCTCAAGAATTCACTCCGCAGTAGAAAATTATAATTCTTTCAATTTTAATTTTCTTTTTTTATTTTTTGGCGAAGAAGACATTGCGAATCGAGAAATGGGGCTAATTAAAATATGCATCGGAATTTAAATGGACAGTTTTTTTTAGAGAAATTCTTATTTTCAAATAACCAAACTAAGGTGTTAGGGTTAGGGTTAGGGTTAGGGTTAGGGTTAGCGTTAGGTGTTAACTCGTTTTGTTAATAAAACTTGAACGCTTATATATATATATATATATATATATATATATATATATATATATATATATATATATATATATATATATATATACAGGGTGTTTCAAAAGTCTTGGGAACATAACGATTTTTAATAACTCAAAAACTATTAGGAGTTGAAAAATGAAATTGGTACCGTTGGAAAGGTTAAAGTTTCAAGTTTTGTGGGGAATCTTCAAAGTTGCTCAATATGAGCACCATTCGTCACACGGCAGACATCTAGTCGATAGTCCATTTCCTGCCAAACGCGTTCCAGCATCTTGGCGTAAATGGTTCCCACAACTGCCGTTACTCGAGCCTTTAGTTCGTCAATATCTCTTGGAAGGGGCGGCACATAGACTTGTTGCTTGACAAAGCCCCAAAGGAAAAAGTCACACGGGGTAAGATTTGGAGACCTAGGAGGCCAGGGCATGAGAACGTCATCACCTCGCCCAGATCTCCCAATCCATCTACCAGGCAGCCTTGTGTTAAGAAACTGCCTTACTCTAAGACTCCAGTGTGGTGGTGCACCATCTTGTTGAAAAATGAAGTCATCAGATTCTGCTTGTTCCAACTGAGCCATTAACCAGTCTTCCAGCATGTTGAGATAGGATTGACCAGTGATAGTTGCCTTTTCAAAGAAGAACGGTCCATAGACACCTTTCTTGGAAATTGCACAAAACACGTTCACTTTTGGTGAATCTCGCTCGTGCTCAAGAAGTTCATGAGGATTCTCAGTACCCCATATGCGAGTGTTATGCTTGTTAACTTTGCCATTCAGATGGAATGTCGCCTCATCGCTAAAAACAAGCCGGTCATCAAAGCCGTTATCTTCCAACTTCTCTTGCATTGCAATGCAAAAGTCACGGCGAAGTGGCTTATCAGTGTCCTTCAACTTTTGGACCAACTTGAGCTTGTAAGATACCATTTGCAGTCGTTTCCTTAAGACACGCCAGACAGTTGCTGGAGCAAGCTGAAGTTCCCTGCTGGCTCTTCTCACTGATTTATGGGGGATCCGCTGAAAGGCTGTCCGAACTTGCTCAACTGCATCTTCGGAAGTTGAAGGGCGACCTGTTCGCTTACTTGGGCACAAACACCCATCTTTCACAAATTTAGCATGCCATCTGACAATGGATTTCCTTTCAGGGGCTTCTTTTTTAAATTTCCTGCGAAATGCACGCTGAACACATGTCCACGATTCAGTCTTTGCAAATTAGAGGACGCAAAATGCCTTGTCTTGTTTAGAGAACACCTATTACTGCACCTGGAAAAATAACACGAAAATCATTAGTATGACCAAAAACTTGATTAAGCAAGCTTTAAAATGGCACCAGTTTCATTTTTCTACCTGGAATAGTTCATGAGATATACGCATTTGTAATGTCCCCAAGACTTTTGAAACACCCTGTATATTATTTATGTTGTAATTACATAAAAGTATATATTTAATATATATATTATATATATATATATATATATATATATATATATATATATATATAGACGAATTCTGTCATTTCAACAATGTTTGCATATATATATATATATATATATATATATATATATATATATATATATATATATATAAAGAGATTTAGACCATATATATATATATATGAGAGAGAGAGAGAGAAATAAAGGTATAAAATACTTTAATATTTAAAACAATTTATTTATCTACCTCCCACAGCGGTAAGATGTGACACAAAGTCGGGAAAGTGAGCAATCTGGCCATTGTTGTCATCCGACAATTAAGTATAACGCACTTTAATATATATATATATATATATATATATATATATATATATATATATATATATATATATAACAAGGAAAGGTAGTTTGCTTGAAGCATTGTGTGTAATACGTATATAGTTGAGTATTAGAAGGCTATCACAATGCAAGAAATGGAAATATGTCGGCGTAAGACAAAAACAAATGATTTTTATTTATATATATGTAAAAAAAACTTTTATTATATATATAGCAAATCTTACTTGATTAGGCAAGACTTCAACACTGTGATTGAATGTGTGTGACCGTGTTCCATAATATATTTCGAGGAAGACCTCTTTATCAAATGGTGGGTGCTTCAAATCTCTAAAACACGTGCGGAATGGCAATGTTACTTATAACGCAGTAAATATATCAGTGTCGACAGCAGAATACCAATAAATAGCAAAATGAAAAAAAAAAGAAGCCTTGTTGTATTTTATTGTGTACGGGGAGATCGATTTCAGCCCACGAAGAAACCGCCAGGATCGTGAGAAGAAACGAGGATAATCGCAGACAACAGAGAATCGCGTCTACTGCCGTGTCGGGCGACAACAACGAGACAAGATTAGTACGAATAGTTGCATACGGCGGCGAGGCAATGGAGAAAGAGAGAGACAAGGTTAGTACGAATAGTTGCATACGGCGGCAAGGCAATGGAGAAAGAGAGAGACAAGGTTAGTACGAATAGTTGCATACGGCGGCAAGGCAATGGAGAAAGAGAGAGACAAGGTTAGTACGAATAGTTGCATACGGCGGCGAGGCAATGGAGAAAGAGAGAGACAAGGTTAGTACGAATAGTTGCATACGGCGGCGAGACAATGGAGAAAGAGAGAGACAAGGTTAGTACGAATAGTTGCATACGGCGGCGAGGCAATGGAGAAAGAGAGAGACAAGGTTAGTACGAATAGTTGCATACGGCGGCAAGGCAATGGAGAAAGAGAGAGACAAGGTTAGTACGAATAGTTGCATACGCCGGCGAGGCAATGGAGAAAAGGAGAGACAAGTTTAGTACGAATAGTTGCATACGGCGGCGAGACAATGGAGAAAGAGAGAGACAAGGTTAATACGAATAGTTGCATACGGCGGCGAGGCAATGGAGAAAGAGAGAGACAAGGTTAGTACGAATAGTTGCATACGGCGGCGAGGCAATGGAGAAAGAGAGAGACAAGGTTAGTACGAATAGTTGCATACGGCGGCGAGGCAATGGAGAAAGAGAGAGACAAGGTTAGTACGAATAGTTGCATACGGCGGCGAGGCAATGGAGAAAGAGAGAGACAAGGTTAGTACGAATAGTTGCATACGGCGGCGAGGCAATGGAGAAAGAGAGAGACAAGGTAAGTACAAATAGTTTCATACGGCGGCGAGACAATGGAGAAAGAGAGAGACAAGGTTAGTACGAATAGTTTCATACGGCGGCGAGGCAATGGAGAAAGAGAGAGAAAAGGTTAGTACGAATAGTTGCATACGGCGGCGAGGCAATGGAGAAAGAGAGAGACAAGGTTAGTACGAATAGTTTCATACAGCGGCGAGGCTATGGAGAAAGAGAGAGACAAGGTTAGTATGAATAGTTGCATACGGCGGCGAGACAATGGAGAAAGAGAGAGACAAGGTTAGTACGAATAGTTGCATACGGCGACGAGGCAATGGAGAAAGAGAGAGACAAGGTTAGTATGAATAGTTGCATACGGCGGCAAGGCAATGGAGAAAGAGAGAGACAAGGTTAGTACTAATAGTTGCATACGGCGGCAAGGCAATGGAGAAAGAGAGAGACAAGGTTAGTATGAATAGTTGCATATGGCGGCAAGGCAATGGAGAAAGAGAGAGACAAGGTTAGTACGAATAGTTGCATACGGCGGCAAGGCAATGGAGAAAGAGAGAGACAAGGTTAGTACGAATAGTTGCATACGGCGGCGAGGCAATGGAGAAAGAGAGAGACAAGGTTAGTACGAATAGTTGCATACGGCGGCAAGGCAATGGAGAAAAGGAGAGACAAGGTTAGTACGAATAGTTGCATACGGCAGCGAGACAATGGAGAAAGAGAGAGACAAGGTTAGTACGAATAGTTGCATACGGCGGCGAGGCAATGGAGAAAGAGAGAGACAAGGTTAGTACGAATAGTTGCATACGGCGGCGAGGCAATGGAGAAAGAGAGAGACAAGGTTAGTACGAATAGTTGCATACGGTGGCGAGGCAATGGAGAAAGAGAGAGACAAGGTTAGTACGAATAGTTGCATACGGCGGCGAGACAATGGAGAAAGAGAGAGACAAGGTTAGTACGAATAGTTGCATACGGCGGCGAGACAATGGAGAAAGAGAGAGACAAGGTTAGTACGAATAGTTGCATACGGCGGCGAGGCAATGGAGAAAGAGAGAGACAAGGATAGTACGAATAGTTGCATACGGCGGCTAGGCAATGGAGAAAGAGAGAGACAAGGTTAGTACGAATAGTTGCATACGGCGGCGAGGCAATGGAGAAAGAGAGAGACAAGGTTAGTACGAATAGTTGCATACGGCGGCGAGGCAATGGAGAAAGAGAGAGACAAGGTTAGTACGAATAGTTGCATACGCCGGCGAGGCAATGGAGAAAAAGAGGACAAGTTTAGCCTGAATAGTTGCATACGGCGGCGAGACAATGGAGAAAGAGAGAGACAAGGTTAGTACGAATAGTTGCATACAGCGGCGAGGCAATGGAGAAAGAGAGAGACAATGTTAGTACGAATAGTTGCATACGGCGGCGAGACAATGGAGAAAGAGAGAGACAAGGTTAGTACGAATAGTTGCATACGGCGGCGAGACAATGGAGAAAGAGAGAGACAAGGTTAGTACGAATAGTTGCATACGGCGGCGAGGCAATGGAGAAAGAGAGAGACAAGGTTAGTACGAATAGTTGCATACGGCGGCGAGGCAATGGAGAAAGAGAGAGACAAGGTTAGTACGAATAGTTGCATACGGCGGCGAGGCAATGGAGAAAGAGAGAGAGAAGGTTAGTACGAATAGTTGCATACGGCGGCATAGCAATGGAGAAAGAGAGAGACAAGGTTAGTACGAATAGTTGCATACGGCGGCAAGGCAATGGAGAAAGAGAGAGACAAGGTTAGTACGAATAGTTGCATACGGCGGCAAGGCAATGGAGAAAGAGAGAGACAAGGTTAGTACGAATAGTTGCATACGGCGGCAAGGCAATGGAGAAAGAGAGAGACAAGGTTAGTACGAATAGTTGCATACGGCGGCGAGGCAATGGAGAAAGAGAGAGACAAGGTTAGTACGAATAGTTGCATACGGCGGCGAGGCAATGGAGAAAGAGAGAGACAAGGTTAGTACGAATAGTTGCATACGGCGGCGAGGCAATGGAGAAAGAGAGAGACAAGGTTAGTACGAATAGTTGCATACGGCGGCGAGGACATGGAGAAAGAGAGAGACAAGGTTAGTACGAATAGTTGCATACGGCGGCAAGGCAATGGAGAAAGAGAGAGACAAGGTTAGTACGAATAGTTGCATACGGCGGCGAGGCAATGGAGAAAGAGAGAGACAAGGTTAGTACGAATAGTTGCATACGGCGGCGAGGCAATGGAGAAAGAGAGAGACAAGGTTAGTACGAATAGTTGCATACGGCGGCGAGGCAATGGAGAAAGAGAGAGACAAGGTTAGTACGAATAGTTGCATACGGCGGCGAGGCAATGGAGAAAGAGAGAGACAAGGTTAGTACGAATAGTTGCATACGGCGGCGAGGCAATGGAGAAAGAGAAGGACAAGGTTAGTACGAATAGTTGCATACGGCGGCGAGGCAATGGAGAAAGAGAGAGACAAGGTTAGTACGAATAGTTGCATACGGCGGCGAGGCAATGGAGAAAGAGAGAGACAAGGTTAGTACGAATAGTTGCATACGGCGGCGAGACAATTGAGAAAGAGAGAGACAAGGTTAGTACGAATAGTTGCATACGGCGGCGAGACAATGGAGAAAGAGAGAGACAAGGTTAGTACGAATAGTTGCATACGGCGGCGAGGCAAAGGAGAAAGAGAGAGACAAGGTTAGTACGAATAGTTGCATACGGCGGCGAGGCAATGGAGAAAGAGAGAGACAAGGATAGTACGAATAGTTGCATACGGCGGCGAGGCAATGGAGAAAGAGAGAGACAAGGTTAGTACGAATAGTTGCATACGGCGGCGAGGCAATGGAGAAAGAGAGAGACAAGGTTAGTACGAATAGTTGCATACGGCGGCGAGACAATGGAGAAAGAGAGAGACAAGGTTAGTACGAATAGTTGCATACGGCGGCGAGGCAATGGAGAAAGAGAGAGACAAGGTTAGTACGAATAGTTGCATACGGCGGCGAGACAATGGAGAAAGAGAGAGACAAGGTTAGTACGAATAGTTGCATACGGCGGCGAGACAATGGAGAAAGAGAGAGACAAGGTTAGTACGAATAGTTGCATACGGCGGCGAGGCAATGGAGAAAGAGAGAGACAAGGTTAGTACGAATAGTTGCATACGGCGGCGAGGCAATGGAGAAAGAGAGAGACAAGGTTAGTACGAATAGTTGCATACGGCGGCGAGACAATGGAGAAAGAGAGAGACAAGGTTAGTACGAATAGTTGCATACGGCGGCGAGACAATGGAGAAAGAGAGAGACAAGGTTAGTACGAATAGTTGCATACGGCGGCGAGACAATGGAGAAAGAGAGAGACAAGGTTAGTACGAATAGTTGCATACGGCGGCGAGACAATGGAGAAAGAGAGAGACGAGGTTAGTACGAATAGTTGCATACGGCGGCGAGACAATGGAGAAAGAGAGAGACAAGGTTAGTACGAATAGTTGCATACGGCGGCGAGACAATGGAGAAAGAGAGAGACAAGGTTAGTACGAATAGTTGCATACGGCGGCGAGACAATGGAGAAAGAGAGAGACAAGGTTAGTACGAATAGTTGCATACGGCGGCGAGACAATGGAGAAAGAGAGAGACAAGGTTAGTACGAATAGTTGCATACGGCGGCGAGGCAATGGAGAAAGAGAGAGACAAGGTTAGTACGAATAGTTGCATATGGCGGCGAGGCAATGGAGAAAGAGAGAGACAAGGTTAGTACGAATAGTTGCATATGGCGGCGAGGCAATGGAGAAAGAGAGAGACAAGGTTAGTACGAATAGTTGCATACGGCGGCGAGGCAATGGAGAAAGAGAGAGACAAGGTTAGTACGAATAGTTGCATACGGCGGCGAGGCAATGGAGAAAGAGAGAGACAAGGTTAGTACGAATAGTTGCATACGGCTGCGAGACAATGGAGAAAGAGAGAGACAAGGTTAGTACGAATAGTTGCATACGGCGGCGAGGCAATGGAGAAAGAGAGAGACAAGGTTAGTACGAATAGTTGCATACGGCGGCGAGGCAATGGAGAAAGAGAGAGACAAGGTTAGTACGAATAGTTGCATACGGCGGCGAGGCAATGGAGAAAGAGAGAGACAAGGTTAGTACGAATAGTTGCATACGGCGGCAAGGCAATGGAGAAAGAGAGAGACAAGGTTAGTACGAATAGTTGCATACGGCGGCGAGGCAATGGAGAAAGAGAGAGACAAGGTTAGTACGAATAGTTGCATACGGCGGCGAGGCAATGGAGAAAGAGAGAGACAAGGTTAGTACGAATAGTTGCATACGGCGGCGAGGCAATGGAGAAAGAGAGAGACAAGGTTAGTACGAATAGTATTGATGCGATTTGGGAAAAGTGGAGAGAAACGGCATATCGTCCCCATTAGTAGCGATGCCGTTCGTTCTGGATCAACAGACGAAGAGTTCTACGACGATAAGAGAGATTCTGACACAAGAACATTGTGTAAATGTAACACCCTTAATGACAATGAAAGTGTAATCCAACCAAAGATATAAGCGTCAACTAATATCTTATAATTAGTGAAACATTCTAATAATAATAATGTCCGACGCTCAACACTTTCGTTACCCTAACCCTAACCCTAACCCTCCCTTCAATATTCTTAATATTGATTAATATAAATCGATACTTTCTTTGTTATTATTGGAACCCAAGAGAAAACAATCAAAAATATTTAATTTATGAAACTGGGGTTTTTATACGACGTGACAGAAAGAAAAAAAATGGCGGCATCTTTCTCAAGAATTCACTCCGCAGTAGAAAATTATAATTCTTTCATTTTTAATTAATAAAAATAAAAATAAATTATAAATAAATTTAAAGATTAAAAAATAATAATAATAAAAAATAATAATAATAAAATAAAATTTAAAAAAATAATAATAAAAAAAATTATAATAAAAAAAAATAATAATAAAAAAAAAAAATAAATAAAAAATTTATTTTTATTCATTATATTTTTATTCTTTCTATTTTTATTTTTTCTTTCTCTCTCACTCTTTTTTATTCTCTACATTTTTTATTCTCTATATTTTTTTTAATTCCTTTTTTTATTCTTTTTTATTCTTTTTTATTCTTTTTCTATTTTTTTATTCTCTTTTTATTCTCTTTCTATTTTTATACTCTTTCTCTTTTTTTATTCTTTTATTCTTAGTATTGGAATGTTTTTTATATATATATGTTTTTTTATATTTATTTATATATATATTTTTTCATATAAATTTTTTAATTTTTTATCCCCCTTTTTTATTCCCTTTAATCTTGAATTCCCTCGTGTTTTAAATCTCAACGGTCTTATTACACTAAATTTAAATTTAAACAAACACACACAACACACTGAGCAAATAATGCGTCCCAACAAGAGTGTCATGTGACCTCACATTTCCAAAACAGATGACAACAGAAGCTGAAGAGAGCCGGATGGGTAAGACCTTCCGTGCTTGAAACCGACGGTACGAATGTTGTACTAATTTTTCTGTACCAGAATAAATAAATATATATATATATATATATATATATATATATATATATATACATTCCATGAAAAATGCCAATATACTGAAATCATATGCCCTTAATAGTGTTAAGATGAAAATTCATATACACTAAATGTACAAAAGCAAGGAAATTCCCAAATTTTTACACTTTTATTGTCATTAAGGGTATGCGAGCACAACAGGTTCTATAAGTGTGTAGAATTTCAGCATCATTAGTCAAGGCAACCCAGAGATCCAGAAAGGTCAGGAGTGATTTTGTGTTATCCGTGTGTACGTACGTATGTATGTGCCACCCTGTATCACATCAACTATTTGATGGATTCAGCTGATTTTTGGCAGAGATAGACGTTCTAAGGTCAAGTTGATGGCATTTTAATT
Organism: Sepiola atlantica; assembly: GCA_963556195.1. NCBI lineage: Eukaryota > Metazoa > Mollusca > Cephalopoda > Sepiida > Sepiolidae > Sepiola > Sepiola atlantica. Next base: position 2,244,061 of record OY744549.1, read on the forward strand.
TCAGTTTACCATATAGCTTAGTTTTCCAGAAAATTTAAAAAAATACTTAAAAATTACCATTGTTTTGAGGCATAGCCTTTACAAAAGTAGTGACATTCCATGAAAAATGCCAGTATACTGAAATCATATGCCCTTAATAGGGTTAAGATGAAAATTCATATACACTGAATGTACAAAAGCAAGAAAATTCCAAAATTTTTACACTTTTATTGTCATTAATTAAGGGTATGACTACATATCAACCACACCATTTCATTATCACATCACTACAGTATAAATCTCTATGCATGAGTGGATGAAGTGTGTGAGGTGCGCTGAAGAAAAATTCCTACCAGTAAAATACATAACCCTGTTGTACTTGCATACCCTTAATGACAATAAAAGTGTAAAAATTTGGGAATTTCCTTGCTTTTGTACATTTAGTGTATATGAATTTTCATCTTAACACTATTAAGGGCATATGATTTCAGTATACTGGCATTTTTCATGGAATATATATATATATATATATATATATATATATAAATATATATATATTCCATGAAAAATACCAGTATACTGAAATCATATGCCCTTAATAGGGTTAAGATGAAAACGTATATATATATATATATATATATATATATATATATATATATATATATATATATATATAGAGAGAGAGAGAGAGAGAGAGAGAGAGAGAGAGAGAGAGGAGGAAGTAATGCCTAGGGAATGCTAAAACGATGAACATATACTACCCCCCCTCTCTTTCACGGAGGCTGGATGTATTGAAAATGAAGAATTATTATGTGAAAAGAAATCCTCTCAAAATGACGTCACTTTCGAAACGATGACTTTACAATTTTAACAGTATTCGCCATTGAAAGTATGGTTTAGAAAACACGCTGGTTCATGAAGAAAATGGCTTTAATTAATTGTATGAATAATTTTTATTAATATCACCTTATCGGAAAATATTGTAAATACATATGTAAATTTGATAATAGCAGTTATAAGTGTATATTTGTAAATATGAATTTAATTGAAGGTTAAAAGTAATGTATTATGTAAATGACGAAACCCGTCTAGTGTCTGAACAACTTTTAATAACGGTATATAAGGAAGTTGAAATATATAAATTTAAGTAAGAGTCTTGATACGTTTTCACTTCTAATCGCAGCCTCGTCTTGAAATTTCGTTCTTCTTTGTTTATATGTAATCAAATAATGTTATTTAATGTTATCTAATGTAAATTAATTGATTAACTATTAGTTTCCTAATTCTAAACGTATACAAATATTATTAACGCTGACTCGAAAAGATTAATTAATTAAATGGTAATTACTCGAGCCCCCTCCCCTCTCTCTTCTGTTTACAAAAATTCTCCAGGACGGACAGACAGAAAGACAGACAGACAGAGAAAGTGCTCGTTATATTATAGACCAAACCTTCGTCTCCAGTAGAATGTCTGGACGGCGGCTAGTTTTGTTAACAGGTGCTATATATAGTTCACTCTCGCTATTTAGTGAGTAAAATATGTTCCCTAACCCTAGCCCCTCGACGAAACCATTTTAACTGGTGAAGGAAAACAAGGAAGAAAAAAAGCAAGTCAGGCAACAACTTCAGACTTACCTCACAACCTGAAATGAATTTGGAAAGAAATCCTCCACAATGGGTGTTTTTTTTATCTAGGTCATCAGAAATGATAATAATAATTTATATATGAAAAATTAAATGACTGATTTTATATAAGTATTTTAGCAATATTTTTAAATAAAAGGCAAACACTGGCGAAGCATTTTCGTTTTTGTTATGTTTTATGGACGATGTACACTAGTATATATATATATATATATATATATATATATATATATATATATATATATATATATATATATATATACGATAATTATATGGTTGATGAACAAATAAAATTAATGATTAGAAATTTAGATAATCCTACTACTAATAAGCTAAATAATTCCCACTACATAAATCTATTCTATTGTAACCAAATGCATCCAAACTTTAAATTGGATGAAAAAGCTCTTAAAAATATAATACATCGCTATATATCCCCCACTAATTCTGATGATAAAATACGATTTATCATTTATTATAAAAAAATGAAAACATCAAACCATGTTGTTAAAAATAACACTTCCCAAACCCAAAATACATTAGGAAGAACCAATGTAATATATCAGTTCCAATACCCTATGGGAGAATGTATCTCCAACAACAATAAAAAAACTAATTCTTACATAGGTTTCACTTCCACAACACTATCCCGAAGACTCACCCTACATCTCTCCGACACTAGCTCTATATGTCAACACCTAAAAAAACATAATTGCACCCCCTCCCAATATAGAAACATCCTTGTAAACAATACCAAAATAATACACCATGATACCAATATAAAAAAAATTAAAAATACTCGAAGCCCTCTACATAAAAACTTAACATCCCACAATTAATAATGTCAATTATGAAACTAGTCGCAAGATTTTAAAGTGTCTAACATAATAATTAACATTACCAAATTCTTAGCCATTAGGTAGTTATGCATTTGAATTGTATGCACTTTCTTTAACGTCATCAATTTCTTAACGGTTTAAACAGTCAAACTTTAAATCTCTCGTATGTGTAGAACGCCATCACGCTCTCATGTACATTTCAACTTTACAGACGCGTTTTCAAATATAAACTACTTGCCGTTATAATTCAAAAATGAGCACAACAGTAAAGACACTAAAACTAATACTGCCTGAAGATGATTTGACGATTCAAATCGAAAGTACTTGCAAAAAAGAAAAAAGAATGGAACAAGAAAGCCATGGATCATATTTATATCAATTTGACCGAAACATTAGATGGACAATTCGGAAAATTGAAAAAATAAAAAAGTCGCATCAAACAAAACCAATCCGTGTTATTTAATAATGTTTGCCTAAATATATATATATATATATATATATATATATATATATATATATATATATATATATATTACTTTTTCACGTATCGAATTAAAACAGTACTAGAAAACCTAAATCTGATTGAAAAACACTTCCCCGTAACCAATCTCCTGCATAAAATATTCAATAAAATAACCTGAAACTGTTGTACAGCTGCTGCGAAAACCTAGAAATGATAATTAAGGCACACAATAACAAAATACTAAAAGACAACAACAGAGAGGAAAAAAATAACAAATTACATAAAAAAGTGGGAAATATAGCAAAAATAACACTAAGAAGAACAAAAATATAAACAATACAAATAGAAATAAACAAAACACTAATAGTAACCACCCGAATTGTAATGAAAAAAGTAATAACCTCACAAGAAATGAAAAAGTTAGCAATGAAGAGAAAACATGTAACTGCATAAATCGTACACTTTGTCCACTACAAAATAAATGCCTAACTAAAAGTATTGTATACCAAGCAACAATAGTTGCCAAGGAAATACCAAATAACAACAAATACTACGTGAGTATGACCTCCCTAGATTTTAAAACTAGATATTATGACCACAAAAGCACATTTAAAAACAGAGAACGTCGAATTTAAACAGTACTAGCAAACCACTATTGGGAGCTCAAAGAAAATGGACGCTCACTAGTAATTGAATTGAAAATAATACGACAGGCCAGTACATGTAGAAATGTAGACGACCCGTGTAGATTATGTCTGACTGAAAAATTTGAAATCTTAAATTTTAAAGACCCCCAAAATCTATTAACGTCTTTTACTGATTTTCTCTTTTTGTTTCAACCATCTGTACGTGTGTTGTGTTGGGTTTAGCAACGGTTGTAAAATTTGTTACTTATGGCAGCACCAAATCATTTAAGATTTAACAATTTCCTTGGTGTTACATAATGGGGCTCCCCTCACCCACTTGCAGAACGGGCAGCTATCCCAAAGACGCCCGCCCTTTATTGCTGTTTGGAAACAAGAGATAGATTGTATCAGCTTATCCGCTACGTGTCACTGGAGACTTCCGGTCCGTGACGTATCTTCCTGAACACGTTAGATACATTTTTTAACTTTAACGTCTAATGGAAAATTCCTTTTTACTTAATCTAGCTTTCATTTGTTAAATTCCGTTTCTAACATAATTTTGACACACATAAACCCTAACCCTAATCCTAACCCATAACCCATAACCCACTAACCTTAACCCAAACTCTAACCCTAACACACTAACCCTAACCCTTACCCTTACCGTTACCATAACACTAACCCTAACCCTAACACCCTAACCTTAAGTCTAACCTTAACCCTAATACTAACTCTAACCCTAACTCTAACCTTAACCCTAACCCTAATACTAACTCTAGCCCTAACTCTAACCTTAACCCTAACCCTAATACTAACTCTAACCCTAAATATTGAAAGGAATAGTTATACCATTACTTCAAATAATTTTACTTGATTTAAATGTCATTTAAAATCAATATTCATTCATACATTAAGCTCTATGTCATTGTACGAAGAACTATTGAGCTTTCTTTTTTCTCTGCAAATTAGTAACATTCGTAGTTTCTATTATTTAGATTATTCGAAATAATGTTATTCCCACACCGTCTCGACAGGTGTAATCTCCGACTTTCCTCAGGTGTATCTTCTCGAACTGGAGGTTGAAGGTTCAATCCTCGGTACGGGCGATACTAAGAATACAATTACGAATTACTTAAGACTTCTACGCGGTCATGGCTGACGGAACGAGAACAAGCTATCTCCGTTTGAAATTCCGTCCGGATTCCTGAGTTCGAAAGATTTAATGATGGAAAAAGAGATTACATCCTAATAAGCGCTTTTTATCTACGGTTGAACTGAACACCATTCTGTTGGATTTACTAAATTTTGAACATTCCACGAAATCTCTTTTTCCATCTTCAAATCTTTCGTCACCGGACACTTTGTCAACGGACATTCACCTATTGGACAGACGTAAAGATTGGATAGTAGAGTCCAACAGCACATTCCGAGTAAGATTAGGACTGGAACCTTCCGATCAACGGACGTTCAAAATAACACATACATTACAGACCATTTACTTAAAAACCCGCCGTGCGCTAGGAATCTTAACAAGAACTCCTTCACCATTCTTAGTCATGCTCACTCATTACACCACTTTAAAAAATCTTGGAGACGATCCACGTTCGTCTTAAACGTCCCTCCATTTGTAAACAAAGGGAGTTAGTATTAGGACTAGATGTGATCAGTCTCTAAGATTCATCCTCCATTGTACATATAACATAATGCTATTTCATTTTCTGTAGTAATTCCTTTTATCCCCTTTTTTAAATACCTCGTTTTTTTTTTTGTAAATCCTTCTATACAGCCTTTGTTAAGAGAGGGCGAAACCGGTCGGCTTGCTTCTTTTTTTTCTTGATTAACTTTTAATCATGAACGATAGAATTCGTCTTCCCTTCATGCTTGCGATATATATATATATATATATATATATATATATATATATATATATATATATATATATATATATATGTGATTTTATGAAGGCTTACCAAAGCATTCCTTTCCAGACACCAATGATCACCATTAAAGATATTTTTTCTTACAAATACTATTTATTCAAATTAAATGTTTTTTCCTACACGTGTTTCACTACCAAGCAGTTACTTGCTTGGCAGATCATCAGGGAAATTAAATGTCTGGAATACTGGTTTCAACTGCCGACAAAACACAATGTGGCGTTGTAATAGTTGAGGTCACTTAAGAAGAGAAGAGGAAAAAAAATAAAAATAAAAATAAAAGTCAAACTTAAAAAGCAAGGAAGAACAACGATAAAAAAAGAAAGTCCTAGAAAAGTCTTAGAAAAGTAGCTTGTGCATTATTTCTTCCACCAAGCCAACAAGCAAATAATCGGTCCCAAATACATTCAATAAAACCACAAAACCGGAACAATGTGCGATAATACACTTTCACGTCGGCCGGTACAATGATGAATAAATCCCCCCCCAAGAAAACAAAAGAACTAAATCATTCAAGATACCGCTCACAAGTTACCATTCCAATCCAATGATAGTATGGGAATTCTAAATCCAATTTCTCACAAAGAAAAGTCAACACAAATGTTCGTCCGAGTTCAAAGAGTCTTATTTCAATTGTTGATTTATTACCCTTCGAAATAAACACACGACGAGTTGAATGTCAATCCCGCAGAAAACTCCCTTCCATCAAGAAAAAAATCTTAATATAGAAACTATTTATTCAAAATACTGTTTCTAAAAATATTTATTATTAAACCTATTCCTTATAGAAATTAATTATCTAGTGTCTGGGACGTCATTTTACATTTTGGGAAAATATCCTTCATTTAATTAACTGCCGAATTATTATCGTTTTGTTTCGTCTTTTTCAATCAAGACTCATCAGCATAGAAGTACGACTATTCACCACCGGTCACACGATTCGAAACCCTGGACTACAAGTATTTTCCAACCCCGTCCAACTAGGCCAGTTCTGAACAGCTTATAAACAATGATAATTTTAACACATTAACGGCGGCGAAGCGAACAGGCATTCAAACTTCTATAAGGGAAGGAACGATGCATAAAGCAAGTGACGCTACGCTGTGTTACTACTACCATTTTACAGTGCTCTACTTTTTAACGAGGAGCTTCACACACACACACATATATATATATATATATATATATATATATATATATATATATATATATATATATATAATAATGGTAATAATCCAGGTGAAAAATATCCACAGGGTGGTAATCCAGAGAATTTTAACCGGGTTTATAAAAAGTGCTCAATATCAAAATAGAGCTTTATATATGATAATTTTATTTACACAGACATGTACAAAATTTTTTGTTTCTTAGATTTTTTTTTTTTTGTTTCTTAGATTTTTAGATTTTTAGATTTTTTAATTTTTAATTTTAATTTTTAATTTTTTAACGGCTTTAATTTTTGAAATGTTAAATTTCTTTCCTTCTTCTTCTCTTTCTCTATCCCTCCACTTCATTCTCTCCAAATATGATCCGAGGTTAAGATCGGATTCTAACTCTGCCTGATGAGATCTCAGTTTATAGTAACTGTTGATCGATAACATCGACATGCCAGTGTCGCAGATTTTGTACATGTCTGTGTAAATAAAATTATCATATATATATATATATATATATATATATATATATATATATATATATATATATATATATATATATATGTGGGTGTGTGTGTGTGTGTGTGTGTGTGTATCACGTACTTTTGGTGTGAAAACGCTTTAAAATGTAATCGTATCTACAAGTGTCTTGTCTCTGCGACAAAGACAACCCTTAGGCCGTCGATTGCAATTAATTTTGAGTCTCGTAAGAAGAAAATTAATTTATTTGCGAGAAGATCTATTTTTGCAACTCAGCATTTTTATCCTTCCACGCTTTCAAAATATAGAATTCATACGTGCATGGACTAGTTGACGGATCCGACTCCGCAGGGTTTTACAGCCTGCCTTGAACTTTCAAGTCAGATTTTGAAAAAATCACAAAGACAAACAAGATATTTGTTCACATTACATTTAAATTTTTACACATCGGAAACAATTGCGGTCGCTTTTTTTTTTTTTTTTTTTGTGTTTACCCAAACGGGGCGTATTGCCACTGAGAGGCACGGGGCTACTGTGAATTAAGGGTTAGATCTATAGGTTCATCCTAAGTGGGATGTCATACAGCAAGATATTTGTTCACATTACATTTAAATTTCTGTATGTGGGTGCAGTCGGAGAAACAGTGAGCAGGGATTGAATTCCAAAGACCAGTAGTCTTCGGAAAGAATCTAGTAGAGTAGGAAGTTTTCTGTCATCGGGCGGGCGGGGGTGCCTACAGGGAAGAGGCGGGATTTTGCTGCTGGAGGTGTTTAAGTTGATGGGTGAACGAGTGCAGTAAGTTTCTCAGAGCATTCCGTGGAAGTACCTGCAAAACAATATTGACTTATTATGTTAGAGACTTTTTTTATACCTTGTCCAAGAGGGAGAGACTAGTGGTTGGCACACCTGCCCAGATGTGACAACACTACTTCACGGATGAGCGAACAGTGGCTTTGTAGGTGTGAGAAGTTTTGGCAGTATTTCCCCCATTTTCCGACCTTGTGTCACACCTCGCCGATGTAGCAAGCACCCGAACAAGAGAAAACTAGCCACATTGAAGAGCCGTGATACGGCGAAACAACATCCTTTTTTATAACTTTTATTTTATCACCCCAAACAAGACACATTGCCGCCACCGAGACATAAAGGACCGCTGTGAAATTTAGGGTCAGATTTATAGAGCATTGTGAGTGGGGTGTTGTGAAACGAGATGTTGGTTAACATTAGATTTCAATTTCTGCATGTTGGTATAGGCAGTGAAACAGAGAGCAGGGAAGGAATTCCGAAAGCGAACAGTTTAAGGAAGGAAGCTATTGGGGCAGAAGGCTTTCTGGAGACCTCTAACGTGAAGGGGTGTGATTTTGCTGATTAACGGGTTGGTCGTGGTATTTTCGTCGAAAGTTCGTCGGAGCGCATTCCATCGCACAGGGATGCAACATGGCGGCGATGGGGCAGTGGTTGGAGCTTGGTAGACAGTGTGGGACCTATTAGATTAAAGGCTCTCTTTTGGACCTTGTCTAAGAGGGAGAGACTAGTGGCTGGTGCACTAGCCCAGATGTGGCAACAATGATTTATGCATGGGCGAATGGTGGCTTTGTAGGGATATAAGATACTGGCAGGTGTGAGAAGTTTTCTAGCCCGGTAAAGGGAGGCTACTTTCTTTACAGCAGACTTGGCAGTATCTTCTATGTATTTATTTCAATTCGTGTTATTTGTGAATGTAAGGCCGAGGAGTTTGAATGTCAGACTCTCAGGAAGGGGTGCTATCAGCAATGGTCATTGGTTTATTGTACAATGTATTTGTTTATTTGGTCTGTCGCTTTAAGTTTCAACCTGTGGTCTGCTGAAACAGGAACATCTACAAGATCTAGATTTTGTGGGTAATGGGGAATTCTGGTCCGGCCGCATATACACGGCACAATCACGTTGACACACCGGTTCCCGTTAGATCACCAGTGTTAAGCGACGTTGAGCCTGGTCAGTACTAAAATGGGTGACCATTTGGGAATACCAGGTGCTGTATATGGACAAATAGCGTCGCTAACCTGCAGTACCTTGCGTGGCGACTATGGCAAAAACCCTGAATGACTGGGTGGACGGAAACCAGGAAGGGGTTCCTCCTCCAGGAATGATCAAAACCATGAATGATGATTATGATAATGACGATGACAATGATGATGATGATGATGATGGTGGTGAAGAAGAAGAAGAAGAATAATAATGAGAAGAAAGAGGAGGAGGAGGAGGAGGAGGAGGAGAAGAAGAAAGAGGAGGAATATGAAAGGAAGAAAAAGGAGAAGAAAGAGGAGGAGAAGAAGAAGAAGAAGAAGAAGAAGAAGAAAGAAAAAGAAGAAGTAGAAAAAAGAAGAAGAAGAAGAAGAAGAAGAAAAGGGAAGAGAAAGAGGAGGAGGAGGAGGAGGAGGAGGAGGAGGAGGAGAAGAAGAGGAAGAAAAAGGAGGAGGAGGGGTAGAAGAAGAAGAAGAAGAAGAAAAAAGAAGAAGAAGAAGAAGAATGAGAAGAAAGAGGAGGAATTCTGTTCGCATATACACGGCATACAATTTCTTGACTTTCATATTTCGGAGAATACCTATATTTCTTCTTTGTTTCTCAAACAAGTGACGGTTTGAAGACTTGTTTCAACTTTCGAGGATAGTTTGTTTGTTTTTTTTGGGGGGGGGTCCCTTATTTTTGTCGCCATTTTCTCTCATATTAGTGTTCTCATATATTTTATGATTGTCGTTATTTTTGTTAAGACTTCTTCTAAAACTTTTCCCATCTTCTATGTCTGGAATAATATGTTTTCCTATGACCATTAAATGCTCTGATGATCAGCAACGCTAAACTAAAGACTATATATATCATAGTTTTAGAAAAAGATTTGAAGAAATGAAGATAATTTGAAAGTAGGCGGGGTGGATGGGTAAGAGTGTGAAAGAAGTAGTCGAAAGTATATATATTTGTGAGTTCTTATAAGAGATATATATTTTATTATATACACATTATAATATTCGAAAATGTTTCAAATTGCAAGCTCAATGAACTTGTATTACAAGCTTCATGGCATATATATATAGTTGCATTCCAATGACCATAGGATAAATCAATCCAACACTATTATTTGTATTTTTTCATTCAATTTCTTGACTTTCATATTTCGGAGAATACCTATATTTCTCAAACAAGTGACGGTTTGAAGACTTGTTTCAACTTTCGAGGGTAGTTTTTTTTTTTGGGGGGGGGGGTCCCTGATTAAACTTTTCCCATCTTCCTTTCTTCTGTCTTTAGATGAACTGCTGCTCTGATGATCAGCGATGTTAAAATAAAGACTATATATTTCTATTGACTTTGCTTTGAAACGCGCGTAAGATATAGAAAAATGTATTAAATTTAGAAAAAAAGGAAAAAAAAAAGAAAAAATACAATTATTCACCGAAATGTAAAAATAAAAAAAAATTGCAAAGAATAAATGAAAATTATGGTTTGGGATTGATTTTTCCTGTGGTCATTGGAATACAACTATATATTATATATATATGCTCTGAAGCTTGTAATGCAAATTCATTGAGCTTGCAATTTGAAACATTTTTGGAGTATATACGAACTATATAAGACTTCACACACACACAAACAAACACACACACACACACACACACACACACACACATATATATATATATATATATATATATATATATATATATATATATATAGGCTTGATGAAGGGAATGGTTCCCGAAAATTTCCTACAGACTATACCACAAAAAACAAAAACAAAAACTGAAATTGGGATTTACTTTAGTTTGCTTCTATAATCGTCCATTGAATTCGGCTCGAAATTGTAAGTTGCACGTTTATCAATTTTTTTTTCATTCTTATTTTTTTTAATCAATACTATTATTATTATTGTTATTATTATTATTATTATTATTATTATTATTATTATTATTATTATTATTATTATTATTATTATACTTCTTTTTCCAAATGTGCGCTTATGATTTTCTGTTGACTGATTACTCCTATATATATATACACACACACACACACACACACACACACACACACACACACACACACACACATATATATATATATATATATATATATATATATATATATATATATATATATATATATATATAATGGTAATAATCCAGGTGAAAAATATCCACAGGGTGGTAATCCAGAGAATTTTAACCGGGTTTATAAAAAGTGCTCAATATCAAAATAGAGCTTTATATATGATAATTTTATTTACACAGACATGTACAAAATCTGCGACACTGGCATGTCGATGTTATCGATCAACAGTTACTATAAACTGAGATCTCATCAGGCAGAGTTAGAATCCGATCTTAACCTCAGATCGTATTTGGAGAGAATGAAGTGCACATGCCAGTGTCGCAGATTTTGTACATGTCTGTGTAAATAAAATTATCATATATATATATATATATATATATATATATATATATATATATATATATATATATATATATATATATATATATATATATATGTATATAGGATCAAATATAAACTAAAAGTAAGCTTTAGTAGATGGAACCTATAGTGAAAAGGTTCACTCCAATAATACCATTCGCTTTTTCTATGGCCCAGGAAGTTATCAATAATGGCCAGCTTTTCTCACATCAATTCCATTTAAGTGTGCTTGGATTTACTTCATTTTGAGCACTTTCTCCATACTGCCCTCACGGAAATATAATTTTTTTCGTCTTCTCAAAAATCTCCTCTTGATTGGACACCTTTTCAACGGACAACTACCAGCCGGACGAACCGCATATCTTTTTTACTGAACTTTTCTTTCACTACATTTTTAATAATATTTTTCAAATATTTGAACTTTGGCTTTTTCTACAGCCAACTTATCTATCTGTATTTCTCCTCTGATGATAAGATCTCGATCTTTGAAAAGCCTTGGCTTAAGGAAAGAATAATAAACACTAGTTTATTACAGAATACACCTTGCATTGAACAATCGAAATTTGAAATAAATTTGGACATTCGTTACATGTTTATCACTCCTATTTCTCCTCTCTCTCTCTCTCTCTCTCTCTCTCTCTCTCTCTCTCTCTCTCTCTCTATATATATATATATATATATATTGTTGATAATGAGTACTGATTGCAATTTAGTCTTTGATCGGCCTAGTCTTTCATGTTTTTTCTTTGTTTTGTCAAATTAGCACTGAAGATAGCTACACCAGGAAATAAATGCACAGGAGCATTTTACAAATATAAATCTTTGGAATAACATGTTTTCCTATTACCATTAAATGAACTGATGATCAGCGATGTTAAACTAAAGACGATATATTTCTATTGACTTTGCTGTGAAACGCGCGTAAGATATAAAAAAAGGTATTAAATTTAGAAAAAAAGAAAAAAAAAAAATTTTCTTTGAGATACGAAGAAGAAATACAATTTTTCACCGAAATATGAAAATAAAAAAATTGCAAGAATAAATGAAAATTATGGTTTGGGATTGATTTTTCCTACGGAAATTGGAATGCAACTATATATTATGTATATACTCTGAAGCTTGTAATACTGTGTAATCCTACTCCTAGACCTGAACCCCTAACTAACATCGTAATGATTGGTTACTTATTATTATTATATATATTTTTTGATTCACCCCAAATAAGAGGGAACATTGCCACTGAGCCGTAAAGGGCTACTGAAAATTAGGGGCCAGATTTATAGGGGCACCCTAAGTAGAGGAGTTGTCTAGAGAGATGTTTGTTCACATTACATTTAAATTTCTGCATGTTCGTACAGTCAGAAAAACAAATTCCAAATCAGATATATTTCTCTTGACTTTGCTGTGAAACGCGCGTAAGATATAGAAAAGGTATTAAATTGTGAAAAAAAAGATTTTTTTTTTGAGATACGAAGAAGAAATACAGTTACTCTCCAAAATATGAAAATTAAGAGAGAAACTGGGATAGATAGATAGACAGATCTGAATAGACTGGGATAGATGGATAGATAAATAGATAGAATCAGATTTAGAAAGATTGACAGATATATCCACAGAATTATGCTTCGTCATCTCTACATAATATATATATATATATATACAGGGTGGGCCAAAATAAGGGTCCTATCTTTAAATTTGAATAACTTGAATTTGAATAACTTCCACAAAATAAAAGTTAAACTCACCAAACTTTATGTGTGTGTAGACTGACCCTTCCGAGATTTTTTGAAATAAACAAAACAAATTTTAGCCGAAAAACACTTCTTAAAACTTACAAAAACTAAAGTATTGTTTTTTACACTGTTTTGAGTTTTTAAAGCAAAAATAATGTTTTCTAAATGAGGGTACGTTCTTTAGGGCTAATACGGCTCATGCTTGCTTCGGAAGGGGTCCTTTACTTATTCTAAAAAAAAAATTAAAAAAAAATCAATAAATAAAAAAGTTATGAATTTTTAAAAATAGGACTCTTATTTTTGCCCACCCTGTATATATATATATATATATATATATATATATATATATATATATATATATATATATATATATATATATATGTGTGTGTGTGTGGGTGTGTGTGTGTGTGTGTGTGCAGAGTTTCGATGGAAATCCGAGTAAGAGAGCTCAATGTACTTATTAACGGAGCAGGAATAATTTAAAAGGGCTGTCCGCATTATAAATTAATATGGGTGTGTACGCGTCTGATGAGACCCATCTAGGTCGAAATAATTTATAATGTGAACAGCTCTAATGTGTGTTTAGTTTATTTCATTTAAATATATATATATATATATATATATATATATATATATATATATATATATATATATATATATATATATACAGGGTGTCCCAAAATAATGTATACACCCTTTGAATTGTTATAAGTCGTTCAATTTACTGATTTTTATTTGCAAGATTGATAAACAAAATTGAGTAAGAATATTCATTTAAAAATACTGACAGTAAAATTAACAAAAACATAGAAAATTAACTTTTAACAAAGATAAAGGCTACTTAGGGTAATTTCAGAATGTTCATAAAATGAACCCTCATCCTAACCCCAACCCGTTCTGCTCAATACACTTTCCATATAGTGAAGACGTGAAGAATTGTACCTACAAACGTCCTGCGACATTTACTCCGGTATTTGAGCACATTCTACTACAATTACTACTCCCATTTGTTTGCAATTACTTCAGGTTTCTTGCTTTAAACATTGTAGCCTTTACGTTTATTAAAAGTTAATTTTCTATGTTTTTGTTAATTTTACTTTCAGTATTTTTAAATGTGTATCTTACTGTTCTACTCTTTTATCAATTTTGTTTGCAAATCAAACTCAGTAAATTGAACAAGTTATAACGATGCAAAGGGTGTATACATTATTTTGGGACACCCTGTATATGTATATGTATGTATATATATATATATATATATATATATATATATATATATATATATATGTGTGTATATATATATAAATATATATATATATATATATATATATATATATATATATATATATAGAGAGAGAGAGAGAGAGAGAGAGAGAGAGATAGAAGAAAAAAGAGTGATAAATATGCGACGATTGTCCAAATTTATTTCAAATTTCAATTGTTCAATGCAAGGTTGTCAGTAATAAACTAGTGTTTATTTTCCTTTCCTTAAGCCAAGGCTTTTCAAAGATCGAAATCTTATCATCAGAGGAGAAATATAGATGGATAAGTTGGCTTTCGAAAAAACCAAAGTTCAAATATTTGAAAAATATGAGAATTATTTTTTAAAAATTATTAAAATAATTTTTGTCAAAAAACGTACTGAATGAAAAGAAAATTTCGTGAAAAAGAAATACAATTGTCCGGGTGGTGAGTTTCCGTTGAAAAGGTTCGGTGAAATTGTAGAAAGTGAATAAAAACACTTTGCATTGGAGCAGGTTGGAAAAGGTGCTCAAAAGTAGATAAGTCCAGATGTACTTAAAAGAGGCTTTGAAGAGGAAAACAGGCCATTTTTTGATTTTCTTCCGGGCCTAGAAAAACGGTAGGATCTCATACAAGGATTGACTTGGCTTAAGGAAAGGAAAATAAACACTAGTTTATTACTGACAACCTTGCATTGAACAATTGAAATTTGAAATAAATTTGGACAATCGTCGCATATTTATCACTCTTTTTTCTTCTATCTCTACTATTGCTCTATCTCGTATATTGAGCTTATCCTTTTCACAATAGGTTCCATCTACTAAAAGTTTTCACTTTGGTTTATTTTGATCCTATATATATATATATATATATATATATATATATATATATATATATATATATATATATATATATATATATATATATATATGTAGTCTTGGAAGTTTCTCAACCATTAAAACTATATTAAAAAAAACCTTAAGTCCACAGTCGTTC
>OY744549.1:2264596-2277096 GCA_963556195.1 Sepiola atlantica
CGCATTGTTCCAGGAAGTCGTTGACGATTTAGATTCAGCAAATTTCTTTTTAATACAAAAAAAGACCATAAGAATAATCGAATAAATAAAAAAGGTATAATTAAACAGACGAATGCTGTTATTTATTTTTAACAATGTTTACATAATATATATATATATATATATATATATATATATATATATATATATATATATATATATATATATATATATATAGTCTCGGAAGTTTCTCAACCATTAAAACTATATAAAAAAAAAAAAAAAAATTATATAAAAAAAACAAAAAAACTTATAGTCTCAAGTCTTCCAGTGGAAAATCACTAATGTAAGTCAATTTATTTTTTACAGTTATTATATTAGTTAGTTTCTAACACTATTTTAAGGGATCATCAGTTGTTTACCATGAAAAACTGTTTCGGGAATTTAAATTATATATATATATATATATATATATATATATATATATATATATATATATATATAGTAAGCAATGAAAATGTATATGGAAATCAAGCTACACAGAGGCTCCTGTGTTTCATCCCCGGGGGGAATCGTCAGGCTAAATGCCCCCGGGGATGAAACACGGGAGCCTCTGTGTAGCTTGATTGCCATATACATTTTCATTGCTTACTACCTAGCTCTACTTACGTATCGAGCACTGTTGAAGTAAATACTGAAAACTGATACATAAAAAATTATATCTCCTTATAATATTTTATGTGGATACATGAAGTACTAATATATATATACATATATATATATTAATTTATTTATTGTCTTTGCATCCTAGATGTTCAGTGTTTATAATAACAAGTAGAGCTATATCAAAGTATAAATTCTATTTATTTATACACACACAATATATATATATATATATATATATATATATATATATATATATATATATATATATATATATATATATATATATATATGTATATATATATATGATAATATAAAATGAAATAATAAAATAAGGTGCCGATCAAATTTTATTAGAATTCAAAGTTCAAGCAAAGTATCTTAACGTCCTTAACTCATGAGTTTTCAAAGATAATTCTTCTCCCCAGAGGACCATTACCGCAGTGACATTACTGCATGTAATAAATTACTCTTTGAAAATATATAAAAATATATACAAAAATACATAAAAGTATATAACATCAAATATATCAGCCCCAAATCATACTTTTTTGTTAAATCTATATAATCCATCCAAGTCATACAATTTACAAACATACTTTTTTGTTAAATCTATACAATCCATCCAAGTCATACAATTTACAAACATATTCAGGAAAGATATCCAATAGGTTGACTGAAGATTGATCCAGGTAATGAAAAATTGAAAAAATTGAAAAAGTTATCCAGTCGTGAGATGCGTCCGCAATCGATGCAGTGAAAAATGCATCCAATGTTTATGTTTAATATTACAACGATAAATAAACCAAATCAAATAAAAAGTTCAGTAAACTAAAGTTCAGTATATATATATATATATATATATATATATATATATATATATATATATATATATATATATATATATATATATATATATATATATATATATATATATATATATATATTTATATATATATATAATTAACTTGTTACAAATATCCAGGGGGTATGAATCCGAAGGAAGTTGAAACCGGGTTTATGAGAGTGCTCAATGAAAATTCAGAGCAAAATAAAATGGAATAAAATCAAAAATATATATATATATATATATATAAATATATATATATATTTATATATATATGTATCTATATATATATTTATATATATATACATTTATATATATATATATTCATATATAAATATATATATAGATACATATATATATATATATATTTATATATAAATATATATATATAAATATATATATATATATTTATATATATATATATATATAAATATATATATGTATATATTTATATATATATATTTTTATATAAATATATATATATATATATTTATATATATGTATCTATATATATATATATTTATATATATATACATTTATATATATATATAAATGTATATATATATTTATATATATGTATCTATATATATATTTATATATATATACTTTATATATATATACTTTATATATATACTTTATATATATATATATACTTTATATATATATACTTTATATATATATATACTTTATATATATATATACTTTATATATATATATATATACTTTATATATATATACTTTATATATATATACTTTATATATATATATATATATACTTTATATATATATATATACTTTATATATATATATATATACTTTATATATATACTTTATATATATATACTTTATATATATATATACTTTATATATATATACTTTATATATATATACTTTATATATATATATACTTTATATATATATACTTTATATATATATACTTTATATATATACTTTATACATATATATACACACTTTATACATATATATATACTTTATATATACATATATACTTTATATATATATATACTTTTTTATATATATATATATATATACGTTTATATATATATACTTTTATATATATATACTTTTATGAATATAGATATACTTTTATATATATATATATATATATATATATATATATATATATATATATATATATATCATTTTATACTGTATTGTGTTTCCTTACCCGCACGATTTTCGTAACCAATGGAAATGAAAATAATTATTTGAATCCTATAATCCTTTTTAAAGGAAGTTATAGAAAAAAAATTATCAATATTATTGGATAACCACATCGTAAAAATTCATTTCAGATGCATATTCATTTATTTTTTTAAATATCGTGAAGAAGTGCCTGTGTTGAAAGACATCTTTAACACTTATCACGAAATATAACACAGTAAACAAGTCTCCATTGAAAAAAAAAATACTGTTAGGAAATTTATTCATGAAAAAGTTTAGTTTAAATAGCAAAACTTATTTAGCAGAGTTTATTAAAAAATGGTTGACAAATAAAAATGAAATCCGGTTTGAAAGCCATAAGCGTTGCACATTTTCACAATAACAATTTTCATGAGTTATACAAATCTTGCGGACACAACTTCCTAACACAGCGATGATAAAAAATCCAAAGAAATAATAAGCCAGGTGATAGCCATTACGACCAGGCACTATATATATATATATTATTGTTGTGGGGTACAAATCACCCCTATTGAAGAACTAATGGAAGCAACCATCTATAATAAATACCATGGTTGCAAAGACTCAACAGAGGACATTCCTATCATGTGAGTGTCCACGTGTGGTATCTGTTCCGATGGATACTACACCCTATAGACCGGTGTTGTCTTGGCCTTCGGGGCATGATTCTGCCGGTCTATGGGTCTGTCCTGTGCAGTTCTAGGAGGTCCACCCTCCCAGGCTTTGCCTCTCCTCTTTGGGGAGGAGTAAGTTTATAGCTTACTGCCTGAGGCGCCCCTACCGGGGAATGCCGACGGGGCTGTCCAGGCAATTTTTAATGGCTAAAGCGCTCACGTTCTCGGGCGCTGGCTTTTCAAATCCCACTTTCCGACCTTGTGTCACATACTCCTATAGTGGGTAGGTGTTAAATATCGAGGACATTCCTATTATGTGAGTGTCTACGTGTGGTATCTGTTCCGATGGATACTACACCCTATAGACCGGTGTTGTCTTGGCCTTCGGGGCATGATTCCGCCGGTCTATGGGTCTGTCCTGTGCAGTTCTAGGAGGTCCACCCTCCCAGGCTTTGCCTCTCCTCTTTGGGGAGGAGTAAGTTGATAGCTTACTGCCTGAGGCGCCCCTACCGGGGAATGCCGACGGGGCTGTCCAGGCAATTTTTAATGGCTAAAGCGCTCACGTTCTCGGGCGCTGGCTTTTCAAATCCCACTTTCCGACCTTGTGTCACATACTCCTATAGTGGGTAGGTGTTAAATATCGAGGACATTCCTATTATGTGAGAGTCCTCGTACCACGTGTGGTATCTGTTCCGATGGATTCTACACCCTATAGACCGGCGTTGTCTTGGCCTTCGGGACATGATTCCGCCGGTCTATGGGTCTGTCCTGTGCAGTTCTAGGAGGTCCACCCTACCAGGCTTTGCCTCTCCTCTTTGGGGAGGAGTAAGTTTATAGCTTACTGCCTGAGGCGCCTCTACCGGGGAATGCCGACGGGGCTGTCCAGGCAATTTTTAATGGCTAGAGCGCTCACCTTCTCGGGCGCTTGCTTTTCAAATCCCACTTTCCGACCTTGTGTCACATACTCCTATAGTGGGTAGGTGTTAAATAAAGGACATCCCTATTCATGTTTACCGCATGGTAGGAACTCGGCCATCTCCTACCACATTTAGTGGCGTTACTGTATTGCTATGAATAAATACATTGTATATTTTAACCTGTCACAATTTGTGGTTGTTATCTTTGTGACCCCTAGCACGGGTCTACAACAATTATATATATATATATATATATATATATATATATATATATATATATATATATATATATATATATATTTGCTATTGTTCATTCATCTATGGACGTATACGTTTCGTCTCTTTTCAATCAAGACTGATCAGCATAGAAGTATGACTATTCACCACCGGTCACACGATTCGAAACCCTGGATTACAAGTAATTTTCAATCCCAATTCAACGTCGCTAACCGATAGGCCAATTCTGAACAGCTTTTAAACAATGATAATTTTAACACATTTAAAAGCGGCGAGACATACAGGCATTCAACTTCTATAAGTGAAGGAATGATGCATATGAAGCAAGTGACGTCACGCTGTGTTAGTACTACCATTTACAGTGCTCTACTTTTTAACGAGGAGCTTCAAATATAAATATGTGTTATTGTTTATTTATCTATGGACGTATACGTTTCGCTTCTTTTCAATCAAGACTCATCAGCATAGAAGTATGACTATTCACTACCGGTCACACGATTCGAAACCCTGGATTACAAGTATATATATATATATATATATATATATATATATATATATATATATATATATATATATATATATTTATATATATCAGATTTTTATTCATACCAACATTATTTGGCTACACATTAGCATAACATGTTTCGGTCAGAGGTATGGATAGTCTGACCTTTTCAATTCCAAATTGTTTTCTTTACATTTTTTCTAATATATATATATATATATATATATATATATATAGTCTCGGAAGTTTCTCAACCATTAAAACTATATAAAAAAAAAAACAAAAAAAAACTTATAGTCTCAAGTCTTCCAGTGGAAAATCACTCATGTAAGTCAATTTATTTTTTACAGTTATTATATTAGTTAGTTTCTAACACTATTTTAAGGGATCATCAGTTGTTTACCATGAAAAACTGTTTCGGGAATTTAAAAACAAGACAGTATTTAATTTCATGGCTTCCCAGCAGAGTTGATCAGACCCCACTTCCCTTAAAAGACAAAAACATAAACGTTCCTTATACTAAATCTACGTTTTGTTCCATATAAATGTTTTGCTAACTTATATTAGTTATTTAAGACATCAAAAAAAAAAACAATAAATAAAATTTTTTTACCTGCGCTGTTTGTCTGTCTAATAAAATTTATCCGTTACTCACAAAAATGTTGTTGCATTTTAAAGTGTTTGGACGAATCCATGACACTATTATTTAAGTGATTAATGTATTATTTTTAGTTTTATATTATAAATATAAAAAAAACATCAACACATCAAAAAATAAAAGATAAATAAATAAATATGTATATACATATATATATATATATATATTACATACACACATACATATATATACCTTTAGTTCCTATTTTTCTCCCTCGTCCTACTTTGTTGTCCATCTCCCCGTTGTTGTCAACCGCAAATAAATATTAATCTTCCTTGTTCACTATAGTTTTTCTAATCTGCGTTCACAACCGTATGTATATATATATATATATATATATATATATATATATATATATATATATATATATATATATGGTTCTTGGGTGTAGTGTTTAGATAGTATTATATTTTTTTCTTCTTTTATTACTGTTATAATTAATGTTATTTGATATGCAAATTACCAAATCATACGGTAGTCTTAAGGGTATTATATTGTTATTATTATTTTTTTATTATTATTTATTTATGTATATATTGGTGAAATTTTAAGCTGAATTATTTCGACACTTGATTATTGGGGAAATGGTAGTTTAATAAGTACCATTGGAGAGCCATGAATATTATAGCTGTCCTGTTTTTAAATCTCCGAAACAGTTACATGGTAAACAGCTGATGATCCCCGTGTTAATATTAGACGCGTAAGGTCTCCTGTTTTTGTTTTACTGTTAGATACTATACCCTCTTCTTTTTTTATTTTTTTATTTATTTATTTTTTATTTTTTTTCAAATTTTATTTACTTATTTTTTTATTTATGAATTTCCCAACGAATGTTAAGTCTGCAATATCTTGGATTTAGTTAGTTTCTCTGTGAATTAAAACTGCATTTGACTTTTTTTGTTGTTAGAATGACTCAAAGCTTCTTTAGACTATATATATATATATATATATATATATATATATATATATATATATATATATATATATATATACAGGGTGTCTCAAAAAAATGTACTCACTCTTAGAATGACGAGACGTTTGCGAATCCCTTGGTGCGCGTTATCAGCTTTGTTTGAACAATAATGGTCATCAGTTTGAACATTTGCGAACATGATTCTTCAATTACATCTGTCTCATGTATTCGATGCTATTTCATTTCACTCTATGTTCATAAATAAAAGTTTTCTCGTCATTCTACGAGTGAGTACATTTTTTTGAGACACCCTGTATATATATATATATGGGTTCGCGCCTCCCGACCGTCTGAAATTGTTACTTCCCTGCACTGATGAGAGCAATAAGCTTGAAACGCTAGCGTCTGTAGGTATAAATAATTTAATATTTATTTATAAATATTATACTAAGCCCCTTTAAGAAATTAAAGTTGAGCACTCTCGGGGAAGTTAAAAATAGACTGTCAAAAAGCTCTAATGCAAAGTTCCGAATACGTTCGTCGAACACTCTCGACTAGTCTTCTATCTGTGCCCGCTTCTAGGTACATATAGATCTTAATTTCCCTAAATTACGTGACAGTTTCCGTGGGCCGAGTGGATATGGCTGACTCTGTGTACTGGGTTCGCGCCTCCCGACCGTCTGAAATTGTCACTTCCCTGCACTGATGAGAGCAATAAGCTTGAAACGCTAGCGTCTGTAGGTATAAATAATTTAATATTTATTTATAAATATTATATATATATATATATATATATATATATATATATATATATTATATATATATATATATATATATATGGGATTTAGTCTGTTAATTTCAGTCGATCCTTTTATTCTTTTTAAAAGTTTTTAATCCGATGATTAAATATTAATATTTCCTCTCCTTTTTTTTCTTGTGATAATGACTCCGTTCATCCTATTTAAAACCTTGATAAAATTCTGTACCACAAAAAATTTGTTCACACACATATATATATATATATATATATATATATATATATATATATATATATACAATCTATCCCCTTTAATAAGCAAAATTATCCTGACCGAACAAAAACTAAACCTAGATCATGGCTAACCTTTCTTCTCTTCGGTCTCAATTGTACTTATATACAAGTCCCCACATACACTCACTCACAAACCCCTCCCAACATATACTTTCTTTCACCACGAATCTAAACCACTTAACCACAAATAACAGCCTTACCATTGAACACAATCTAGACATCCTCACAAATATTCAGATATTTGAACCCCTTTTGCCCTCAATTTAATTTCAAACCATCAACACTGCCTGCACAAAACTACATTTCACCAAAATTAACATCACTTTTCTCCTCTTTCTTTTTCTTTTTCCTTCTCATTGTCATATTCACAGCACATTCCAACACTTTCTTTCTAACTCATATTCACACATTCCTGACATAGCCAGCTGGTCAATACTCCTACCCTCCAAAAATTTCACACCAAACCACAACAAAATCTCCCCTCTCCCTCCTTCACCCATCTCACCCTTTCCACTACTTCTTTCAAACTCTTACCCACCCACCCCGCCCACTTTCAAATCATCTTCATTTCTTCAAATATTTTTCAAAAACTATGATACTAACTACACACCAAAGACACAGAGCTTCCCCTCCCCTCACTCCTCTTTCACCAGCCCCTCAAAATCCATGGTACACCTCACCACGACAAAAACCTCAGCACCCCCTCCCCTCTCTCCCACACTAAGACAAATTCAGTAACACTCCAACTCCTTCCCCTTTTTCACTCACAGCCATCCACATTAATTTCACTCTCTGCCACCGACTTCTCTAAGCCCGGACCTTGATCATGCGCTCCCAGTAGTGGCTACTACTACTTCTCATCAACCCATCATGTCAACCCAATATTTCTATGTACTTGCATGACATTTTTCTTAAAAGTATCATCCTGAAGAAGTCTTACAAATAAAGACGAAACGTTGATGAATACATAAAAAACATCTTTTGGTTTTTCCTTTTTCATTTCCCATATATATATATATATATATATATATATATATATATATATATATATATATATATGTGATTTTATGAAGGCTTACCAAAGCATTCCTTTCAAGACACCAATGATCACCATTAAAGATATTTTTTCCTACAAATACTATTTATTCAAATTAAATGTTTTTTCCTACACGTGTTTCACTACCAAGCAGTTACTTGCTTGGCAGATCATCAGGGAAATTAAATGTCTGGAATACTGGTTTCAACTGCCGACAAAACACAATGTGGCGTTGTAATAGTTGAGGTCACTTAAGAAGAGAAGAGGAAAAAAATAATAAAAATAAAAATAAAAATAAAAGTCAAACTTAAAAAGCAAGGAAGAACAACGATAAGAAAAGAAAGTCCTAGAAAAATCTTAGAAAAGTAGCTTGTGCATTATTTCTTCCACCAAGCCAACAAGCAAGTAATCGGTCCCAAATACATTCAATAAAACCACAAAACCGGAACAATGTGCGATAATACACTTTCACGTTAGCCGGTACAATGATGAATAAATCCCCCCCCCCCACAAGAAAACAAAAGAACTAAATCATTCAAGGTACCGCTCACAAGTTACCATTCCAATCCAATGATAGTATGGGAATTCTAAATCCAACTTCTCACAAAGAAAAGTCAACACAAATGTTCGTCCGAGTTCAAAGAGTCTTATTTCAATTGTTGATTTATTACCCTTCGAAATAAACACACGACGAGTTGAATGTCAATCCCGCAGAAAACTCCCTTCCATCAAGAAAAAATCTTAATATAGAAACTATGCTTTGGTAAGCCTTCATAAAATTACATATAAATGCTCTGTACTCTGTAATCGAGTATCATCGAGCTTGTTTTTTATTGGAACAACCCCGGTCTTCACTGAATGATCTATTTTATAAGTGAAAAATCTAAATATATATATATATATATATATATATATATATATATATATATATATATATATATATGCACGATCCGAACGCCGTTTCGTAGATCACTCTATACTGCCTGGTACATAGCCGCCGATTTCACTATTTACATTTAAAGTTCCTCTATATTTACTAACTAATTGGCTATGGCCGATGGGTAAGATCCCTGACTACGAATCAGTGGCGATTTGTGATCGAGGTTCGCGCCTACCGACCGTTGAGAATTAGTTCCTACACTGAAGATTGCGTTAGCATGAAACATCGATGTCTGTAGATATTTAAATAATTAATAGTTATTTATAAAAATATTATTGTGTGTATATATATATATATATATATATATATATATATATATATATATATATATATATATATGGTACACGTATTGTATTAGTTTCTGTAGATGTAAATCCGTTGAAACTCAAATGTCTATAAAAAAAGTGCTCAATAACAAGTAGAGCTGTTCTTTAGTACAAATTTTTATTTATACAAACATTATTGGTTACATATGTGCATACATGTTTCGGTTGTACTCTTCACAGAGAGTCAACCTCTTCAGACCAAAGAATACAAGTGAAATGGATTTTGACAACTTTCCCTTTAAATAAATCTTTTTGGGGGGTGAGAAATTTTTTATAATTTAGTATTCTTCTCTAATTATCACTTCAAAGTTTTAATCTATTCACAAATATACTCAAACATAAATATCTGGTCAATATATAAAATACACACGTGTGTGGAGAATTTGCCACGCAGACAGACTTTTCATTTGGTGTTTAAATATTAAATAATCATCATCCGGACAACACACACAGCCGACACCACACTTGCTGTTATGTAAGATTTTAAAGAAAAAATAAATAGTACCCCCCCCCCACCCGTTCGATTTATTTTTTTGTTCTTTCCAGCTTATACCCAATCCGACACTCTGCATTGCCTTCTTGACACATTTACTACAACTCCCAGCAATGCTGAAAGCAAACTACTAATTCTCTCTCTCTCTCTCTCTCTCTCACTCTCTCTCTCTCTCTCTCTCTCTCTATATATATATATATATATATATATATATATATATATACATATATATATGTGTGTGTGTATATATATATATACATATATATATATAAATATATATATATATATATATATATAAGGTGAGTCAATGAAAAATAGTTAGACCTGTAATTGGAAAGGTCTAACTATTTTTCATTGACTTACCTTATTTTTGCTCTATCCAGTATATTGAGCTTTGCTCATCTCACAATAGGTCTAATTCTCTAAAAGTTATCTTTTAGTTATAAACCTTCATATATATATATATATATATATATATATATATATATATATATATATATATATGTATATATATATGTATATATATATATATATATATATATATATATATATATATATATATATAGTGAATGCTTTTATTCAAACATGTACAAGGTCTGCTACACTGGCATGTCGATGTTATCGATCTACAGCTCTCAAGAGCTGAGGTCTCATCAGGCAGAGAATTATTTGTTGATCCAAACCCGGTTGGATTCCCTTTGGATTTCTATCCTGTGGATTTTACCCTACCTGGATTACTATATATATATATATATATATATATATATATATATATATATATATATATATATATATATATATATATATAAATATGTTGAAGTAAATACTGAAAACTGACACATAAAAAATTATATCTCCTTATAATAT
The DNA here is from genome assembly GCA_963556195.1 of Sepiola atlantica. NCBI lineage: Eukaryota > Metazoa > Mollusca > Cephalopoda > Sepiida > Sepiolidae > Sepiola > Sepiola atlantica. The sequence goes on from OY744549.1 coordinate 2,275,849, forward strand.
TTCATGTGGATACATGAAGTACTAATATATATATATATATATATATATATATATATATATATATATATATATATACAGATTTTAATCAGACATATGGATCTGTATTTATAAATAAAAAATATTACGCACTTAATTTAATTTAATTGAGCACTCTGCTAGACTTTCCCATTTATTCTTCTTTTTTGAGTATACCTTTATACTTTTATATATATATATATATATATATATATATATATATATATATATATATATATATATATATATAGTAAGCTATGAAAATATATGCATGGCAATTAAGCTACACAGATTTTAAAATCAGATATCATGACCACAAATGCACATTAAAAAACAGAGAACGTAGAATTAAAACAGCACTAGCAAACCACTGTTGTGAGCTCAAAGAAAATTGACGCTCACCAATAATTGAATGGAAAATAATACGACAGGCCAGTACATGTAGAAATTTAGACGACCCGTGAATGAAAAATTTGAAATCCTAAACTTTAAAGATCTCCGAAATCTATTAACCTGTAGAAGTGAGATAGCAAACAGCTGCCTACACAGAAATAAATTTACCTTAGGCTAACGATAAATAAATAAATAAAAAAATAAATAAATAAATAAACAAATAAGTAAAAACAACCAAAAAAACTTCACAATTTAAAAATTAAAACCTAAAATTAAAATACAAGGAACCATGTGTTAAAATAAATTCACCCATTATATTGACACAACAAAGGAAACAGGATATAGGACAATCTGTAGAAAACAGAAAAATAGAGCAGGATATAAGAAGTAACACCAACAAGACCTTTGTTCGCGAGAAGCCCAACGATTGGCTGAGAGAACAACTAAGAATTCGATTGGTTAACTAGCTAGCCGTGTATATGAAAACACACGGCAAAAATAACTTCATGCGTTTTAGCCTGAAAGTCCCCCCCCCCGGGGATTAAACGCGGGAGCCTCTGTGTAGCTTAATTGCCATAAATATATTTTCATAGCTTACGTATCGAGCACTGTTGAAGTAAATACAGAAAATTGATACATAAAAAATTATATCTCTTTATAAAATTTCATGTGGATACATGAAATACTATATACGGCACACTCCCGTTGACACACCGGTTCCCGTTAGATCACCGAAGTTAAGCGGCGTTGAGCCTGGCCAGTACTAAATGGGTGACCAATTGGGTGTATGTGCTCTCTGCTTATCTCGGCATTGTTTCCAGTCGTCTTGTACTATACTTG
>OY744549.1:2282096-2459596 GCA_963556195.1 Sepiola atlantica
GTTATCAGAAATCTATTTTCTATTTTGAAAAAAAACAAACTTATTTTTAATGGACCGGTTTATTTATTTATTTATTTTTTTTTTTTGTCAACTTTACGGGAAAATATCACTCTTACTCATTAAATGACAGGAGACTTTATTATTACTAATTTAAAATCCCGTACAAAATACTTTTTTTATAAAATTCAATTGTTTCTATTTTTAGAAATTAAGTCCGTGTCGGCATGCATGTTTTTAAAATTATTTATTCCTTAATTACTTTTCCCCATTCCTGCCACCAAATTGTTTTATTTATTTTAATCTAATTAAAAACTAATTTAATTTAACCTAATTTAATTAAATAGTGATAGCATCCAGGTTGCTATTTCTTATTTTTCACTTAAAATTACTTGAAATCCCCAATGCATTTCGTATAATATATCTATTTCTGAGAATAAATTGTGATTTATTATTTATTATTCCACTATCTTTTTATATGTAACACAATTTCCCCCCTCTATTCCGCTGAATAAGTATTTACTATAGTTGACTATCACTGGGCCTTATTCCGATAGAATATTCCTACCTTATCACCCCCAACCTAAGTCTCGAGTATCCGCTAATAATTGAATTAAGACATATCTTAGCATAAGTACGTGTTACTAATTCTCATCCTCCCTATTATACACTAATTATTGCCCCAGATTGCCTCAGGAAGTGTCCATCTTGCCTATCTCTGCTGTAAGTTTATACTTCCCCCAATTCCCCTCCTATCCAGGTTTTAGGCTTGATAACAGGTAACGGTTTCTATGCAGACAGCATTGTAGTATTTCCTGCCTAGCGTTCAGTAAATTATCTCTAGATGTCATGATGTGGTACGACTCCAATGCACATAGGTTGCATCTCTTCTTTTTGTTCGGTTTATATTTGTTAGCCCTCCCCAAAATTGACCATTTCAGTTCGAAAGGGTCTTGCCTAGCAATGAGGTTTCTCACAAAACGGCCAACAGAAGTGTTAGGCCTATCTATGTCTTCCCTTTGGCCTCCCCTGAAGGAACTCATGTGGTTTCTGAATCTATCTTTGAACTCACCCCCGGTTGAACCGATATATGATTTCCTACTACTCTCTGTTATCACATCGCATTTGTAGACAATGCTTGAAACTCTACAGTTCCCCCCCAGTGGACAGATGTTAGAAGCCCTGCAGTTACAGTTGTGTGCTGGGCCGTTGCTGGATGTTCTACTACTATGGTTATTTATAATGGAGGTTCTCACTGAACTGGTGTTACTGGGATCAACACCAGAAGAGAACATGGCTTCCCTTGTTTTAGTTATCTTAGAATTATTATATCCTATGATGGATGTGGCTATATTTCTACAGGTTGAATAAGAGAGTTTTACAGTATTTTTGTTAATGATTCCCCCCAATCTGCTATCCCTTGGAAAGTTTTTTTCCACTATGCTATAAAAAATCTTTGGGATATTAGTCTTAATATGCTGGCTATAGGGGGGGTTGAACCATGTAGTGGTCCTTCTCCTATTTTTCTTCCTACCTTCCCCCCCGGTTTGGGTAGCATGTGAGTTCAATTCGTTACTTCCAACTTCACGAATATTATCATCAACCGGTTCCCACCCTACCTGGTTTACATTACCGTGGGATACACCAGTTCTCCTATATCTAGCCTTGCCCATTGCCCTATTATATGAAACCATTGATCGAGAGGCAATCGGTCTCCCGTTTAGTCCCCCATTCCCAACCGAAGGAGGCACAAGGTAATTAATTTTTTCCTTGTATCCTGATCTGTTTAAAGCCTCATTGTAGAATTGCTTACTGCTGTCGAATATTTGTTGATTCTTGGACAGCTTAGATATCCTACTCGATATTGCAGGAATAATGGCTCTTTTCACCATCGGTGGGTGATTCGATTTAGCGTCGATATAGTAGAGTGTGTGGTTGGGCTTGTGATAAGGTTCATATGTGTTGTTGCATAGATCAAGCGTAATATCCAAAAAATTGACCCTCCGGTAGTTTATATTCATAGTTACGCTAAGTTGTATTGAGCTGAAGAATATATTGAGTTTTTTCTTCTTAGTTTCAAGGTTCCTTATACTTGTGTTGACAAAGAATAAAGCGTCGTCCCTATATAGACCGCCCGCCAGTTCAGGTATTTTCATACAAATTTCTCTGAGGATATATATCCCTACCAGGTCAGTAACCTGCGCTGAGTCCGGTGCCCCCATAGTAATATCGAAATTGTTTTCCCTATCCTTTCTAGTCCATAACTTATCATTGTAGGATATTAGCGTCCTTCTGGCTAGTCTAATTATATCCATTTCTAAGTTTGTGATGTTTGATTCATTTCTAGCCATGGTAAGCGCCTTTTCAAGTAAAGTAGAGGATATGGAGGGATAGTATGAATCTATATCAAACATTATAAATTTACTTTGATTAGTAATGTGTAATTCTTTATACCAACTTAGCACTTCCTCTGATGAGGTCCACAGATTCAATTGAGTTCTGCGTTTAATTCCTGGCAGTATTCTGTCTAGTATTTTTTTGCTGATTACACCCATGTCTGAAATACACGGCGAGATCAGTCTAATGGATGGGTTATTACTAAAATCTGGCTTATGATCCTTAAGTGACCTCAACTATTACAACGCCACATTGTGTTTTGTCGGCAGTTGAAACCAGTATTCCAGACATTTAATTTCCCTGATGATCTGCCAAGCAAGTAACTGCTTGGTAGTGAAACACGTGTAGGAAAAAACATTTAATTTGAATAAATAGTATTTGTAAGAAAAAATATCTTTAATGGTGATCATTGGTGTCTTGAAAGGAATGCTTTGGTAAGCCTTCATAAAATCACATATATATATATATATATATATATATATATATATATATATATATATATATATATATGAAAATATATTTATGGCAATTAAGCAACACAGAGGCTCCCGCGTTTTATCCCCGGGGGCAATCTTTTGGCTAAAATGATCCCCCCCCCGGGGATGAAACGCGGGAGCCTCTGTGTAGCTTAATTGCCATAAATATATTTTCATAGTTTACTACCTAGCTTTACTTACGTATCGAACACTGTTGAAGTAAATACTGAAAATTGATGCATAAAAAAGTATATCTCCTTATACAATTTTATGTGGATACATGAAATACTAATAGTTATATATATATATATATATATATATATATATATATATATATATATATATATAGTAAGTTATGAAAATATATTTATGGCAATTAAGCTACACAGAGGCTCTCGCGTTTCATCCCCGGAGGGAATCTTCAGGCTAAAATGCATGGAGTTAGTTTTGCCGGGTGTTTTTTATATACACGGCTAGCTAGTTAACCAATCAGATTCTTTGTTGTTCTCGGAGCCAATCGTTAGGCTTCTCACGAACAAAGGTCCGGTTAGTTTTACTTTCTATTTCCTGTTCTATTGTTCTGTTTTCTATAGAATGGCTTATATCCTGTTTCTTTGTTGTGACAATGTAAATGGTGACCTTGTTTTAACACGTGGTTCCTTGTATTTCTGTTTTAGGATTTAGTTTTTAAGTTTTTAGGTTTTAGTTGTGTTTAGTTTTTTTGTTTATTTATTTATTTATGTATTGTCAGCCTAAGGTAAATTTTCTTCTGTGCAGGCAGCTGTTTGCTATCTCACGTAACGTCGAATTAAAACCACTATTGTGAGCTCAAAGAAAATGGACGCTCTTAATAATTGAATTGAAAATAATACGACAGGCCAGTACACATATAAATTTAGACGACCCGTGTAGATTATGTCTGAATGAGAAATTTGAAATCCTAAACTTTAAAGACCCCCAAAATTTATTAAACTGTAGAATTGAGGTAGCAAACAGCTGCCTGCACAGAATAAAATTTAATATAGTAAATTATGAAAATATGTTTCTGGCAATTAAGCTACAGAGACTTCTGCATTTCATCCCTGGAGGGAATCGTCAGGCTAAAATGCATGGAGTTAGTTCTTTCCAAATATGATCTAAGGTTAAGATCGGATTTTAACACAGCCTGATGAGATCTCAGTTTATAACAGCTGTTGATCGATAGCATCGACATGCCAATGTCGAAGATTTTGTACATGTCGGTATAAATAAAAATAATCATATATACAAGCTCTATTTGATATTGAGCACTTTTTATAAACTCGGTTGAATTTCTTTGGATTACTATCCTGTGGATGTTTACCCTGCCTAGATTATATATATATATATATATATATATATATATATATATATATATATATATATGATGGACTCTCCCGTCGATTGCGACGTATGAGGTTCCAACAACTTTCATTTGTGTCTAGATCGTTCATGACACCTGAGTCCGGCAAGAGACCTGCAAGGAAAGCCGCAGACAGTGCAAGAGTGTGAGTAATCGGATGCCAGGTGTGGAGCACTCTCTCTAGCTTTTCGCCTAACTCTGGCAGTTCTCATATTATCCACACAGGTCTCGTTGAATCTTTCCAGTCCTATGCAACAAGCTGCTCGCCATGTCTTCCTGTCTTTTGTACAGTCTTCAAAGTTTTTTTGGGGTACTCCAATTGCCGTCAGCGCATCTTTCAATTTATCTTTGTACCAGCAAGGGCCGACCAACATTCCTGTCACCACAAGCTACCTGACTGTACATATATATATATATATATATATATATATATATATATATATATATATATATATATATATATATATAAATTCCCGAAACAGTTTTTCATGGTAAACAACTGATGATCCCTTAAATAATGTTAGAAGCAAACTAATATAATAACTGTAAAAACTAAATTGACTTACATGAGTGATTTTCCACTGAAAGACTTGGGACTTGAGTTTTTTTGTTGTTTTTTTTTTTAAGTTTTAATGGTTGAGAAACTTCCGAGACTATATATATATATATATATATATATATATATATATATATATATATATATATATATATATATATATATATTACGGCCAAATATATGATATTTATAAACATTAGCTCACGGGATTTATATCAAAATATATTTTATTATTATTTTTTTTATATCTCTCCATTTTGAAATCTCAACTCACACGCTTTTTTTCCGAAATAGATGACAACATAAGCTGAAGAGAGCCGGATGGCTAGGTCCTTCTGTGCTTGAAACCGTACTAATTCTTCTGTATCAATATATATATATATTAGAAAAACTGTAAGTTAACAATGAAGATTAATATTTATTTGAGGTTTACGACAACGGGGAGATGGACAACAAAGGAGGACGAGGGAGAAAAGGGGGAACAAAAGGTATATATATGTATGTGTGTATGTATATATATATATATATATATATATATATACATATTTATTTATTTATTTATTTTTTATTTTTTGATGTGTTGATGTTTTTTATATTTATAATATAAAACTAAAAATAATACATTAATCACTTAAATAATAGTGTCATGGATTTGTCCAAACACTTTAAAATGCAGCAACATTTTTGTAAGTAACGGATAAATTTGATTAGACAGACGAACAGCACAGGTAAAGACAATTTTTTTTATTGTCTTAAATAACTAATATAAGTTAGCAAAACATTTATATGGAACAAAACGTAGATTTAGTATAAGGAACGTTTATGTTTTGTCTTTTAAGGGAATTGGGGTCTGATCAACTCTGCTGGGAAGCCATGAAATTAAATACTGTCTTGTTTTTAAATTCCCGAAACAGTTTTTCATGGTAAACAACTGATGATCCCTTAAAATAGTGTTTGAAATAAACTAATATAATAACTGTAAAAAATAAATTGACTTACATGAGTGATTTTCCACTGGAAGACTTGGGACTATAAGTTTTTTTTTTTTTAATATAGTTTTAATGGTTGAGAAACTTCCGAGACTATATATATATATATATATATATATATATATATATATATATATATAATCAAATATAAAACTAAAAGTAAACTTTTAGTAGATAGAACTTATAGTGAAATGGTTTAAGCTCAATATACGAGATAGAGCAATTATAAAGATAGATGAAATAAGAGTGATAAACATGTACGCATGTTCAGATTCATTTCAAACTTCGATTGTTCAATGCAAGGTATAGTCTGTAATAAAATTATGTTTATTATTCTTTCCTTAAGCCAAGGCTTTTCAAAGATCGAAATCAGAGGAATTATATAGATAGATAAGTTGACAGTGGAAAAGCCAAAATTCAACATTTGAAAAAATATTAGGAAAGGGAGAGTGAAAAAAAGGTCGTGTAAAAAAGGGTTTTGTCCAGTTGGTATTTCTTAATATTATTATTACAGACTATACCTTGCATCGAACAATTGAAGTTTGAAATAAATCTGGACATTCGTACATGTTTACCACTCTTCTTTCTTCTATCTTTATATATATATATATATACTTTGAAAAGTCACACAATTTGAAGCGTTGGGTGGGTGCCAATAATAAAGATATTTTTTTAATAAAATATTTCGAAAACCTTGCACAACGCAGATTATTTGTTTTTAAAATAAATTTTTTATTCATCTCAAAAACATTTTTTTTATAAACTTGAGTACTTTCGGTAAATCTACCATCTTCAGAAGAATATTTCTTCTTTTTCTTTTTTTTCTTTTTTCTCTTGGTTGAGACATTCTCGTGGCCAAGTTGAAAATCCGTCTAGGTGTTTTGACGAAGTGAAAAAAGTGTTGATATGGCTGTGTGTCACGTATTCTTCTGAAGATGGTAGATTTACCGAAAGTACTCAAGTTTATATATTAAAAAAAAAATGTTTTTGAGATGAATAAATAATTTATTTTAAAAACAAATAATCTGCGTTGTGCAAGGTTTTCTAAATATTTTATAAAAAAATTATCTTTATTATTGCCACCCACCCAACGCTTCAAATTGTGTGACTTTTCAAAATATCCTTCCACGCCGACCACGTGACACACAGCCATATCGACACTTTTTTCACTTCGTCAAAACACCTAGACGGATTTTTAACTTGGCCACGAGAATGTCTCAACCAAGAGAAAAAAAGAAAAAAAAAGAAAAAGAAGAAATATTCTTCTGAAGATGGTAGATTTACCGAAAGTACTCAAGTTCATAAAAAAAAAATGTTTTTGAGATGAATAAATAATTTAGTTTAAAAAGAAATAATCTGCGTTGTGCAAGGTTTTCTAAATATTTTATTAAAAAATATCTTTATTATATATACAGGGTGGGCAAAAATAAGGGTCCTATTTTTAAAAATTCATAACTTTTTTATTTATTGATTTAAAAAATTTTTTTTTTTAGAATAAGTAAAGGACCCCTTCCGAAGCAAGCATGATCCGTATTAGCCCTAAGGAACGTACCCTCATTTAGAAAACATTATTTTTGCTTAAAAAACTCAAAACAGTGTAAAAAACAATACTTTAGTTTTTGTAGGTTTTAAGAAGTGTTTTTCGGCTAAAATTTGTTTTGTTTATTTCAAAAAATCTCGGAAGGGTCAGTCTACACACACATAAAGTTTGGTGAGTTTAACTTTTATTTTGTGGAAGTTATTCAAATTCAAGTTATTCAAATTTAAAGATAGGACCCTTATTTTGGCCCACCCTGTATATATATATATATATATATATATATATATATATATATATATAGTCATGTACAGTAAAAGCAAAAACGACCAAACGAAGCCATGAAAGAGGGAGAGGGGGGGGGGGGCGCAGCATCTCAAAGAGATGGTTCTTCTCTATTTATAGACATCAGCGTTGGTCTTGGACGGTGGATGGCTTGTGGGTGGCTTCGGTGGATGACGACGCAGCCGTTTTGTATGTCACGGCGAATGGCACGCAGGACGCCGAATAGGCGGAGGTGGAGGGGGGGGGGGGGGAGGGTAAGTTGTTTGTTCCTGTTAGTTTCACTTTTTTTTCTTTTTCTTTTTTTAACTCCCGTAAGAGAGCCTGCAGTTTACTTCACATACGGTAACCAAGCATAAACAAGTCTGGCAAAAGACCAATGATATAAAGCGCGAACGACCTCCATAGTCGAAAACGCCGAAGCCTTAGGCGATTAGCGTTGGCCTTTTGGCTAAGATCAAAGTGTAGTATCTGTTCCGATGGATACTGCACCCATACTGGTGTTGTCTTGGCCTTTTGGCTAAGATCAAAGTGTAGTATCTGTTCCGATGGATACTGCACCCCATAGACTGGTATTGCCTTGGCCTTCGGGACTTGATTTACGCCGGTCAATGGGTCTGTCCTGTGCAGTTCTAGGAGGTGCACCCTCCCAGGCTTTGCCTCCCCTCTTTGGGGAGGAGTAAGTTTATTGCTTACTGCCTGAGGCGCCCCACCGGGGAATGCCGACGGGGCTGCCCAGGCAATTTTTAAACCCCACTTTCCCGACCCGACCTTGGGTCACATCTTACTTGTGGGAGTAAGATAAAAAAAAAAACTGGCCTTGTGCCTAACTCCTGGAGAGGAGTAAATCAATACTAGCAAAGATCATGAGACTCTAAGTCACATGTTTTGGCTTTTCTTCTTCTTCTTCTTCTTCTTCTTCTTCTTCTTCTTCTTCTTCTTCTTCTTCTTCTTCTTCTTCTTCTATACAATGATGGAGGCTTGAAAATCGATAAAAAATCAAAAAAACAAAAAGGGCGACGTTGGTTTGATATTATCTGCTAGCAAAGATCATGTGACTATAATTCGCATGTTTTGGCTCTTCTATTTCTTCTTCTATATAATGATGGAGGCTCGCCCATGTCCAGGACTTGAAAATCGATAAAAAATCGAAAACAAAACAATATACTGATAGAAACTGATAGAACATTACATTTTCGCATGATTGTTGACATTTATTGTATGCGTTCCTATCAGTGTATTGTTTAGTTTTCGATTTTTTATCGATGTTCAAGTCCTGGCCATTGTCGAGCCTCCATTATGAATTACTTTTTGAGCAGTCAACACCGACTGTTTTGAACAAGAAAACCACCCTTTAAAATAAGTTAAAACACAAATAAAATTATCAAGGTAAGTAGATAAGTAACTTCACTTGCCTTTGGTAACATTTATTTGTTATCATTTGTTTGTTTTTTTTCACCCTTTTTTCATTCTGTTGATTATAGTAAAAGATTCCCCCCAACACCCCAAAAAAAAACCGATCTTACGTATCGTTAGACATTTTTTACTGATTAGGCAAATACATATCCACTTTGAATCTATTATTATACTGAAACTAAGTCAATCAATCTGTTATTCTTTATATTAATCACACAAAATACATATTAAAATATTCATGACAACTTTACGCATATTTTTCTCGATCTAACCTGCTTACGTTTGACACATTGATTTGATAAGATGATGTAAATTTTATACTTTACTTGTATCGCCTCTATTTTTATGGAGATCAAAATGAAAAGAATATGTCATCAAGAAATACACGTTAGAATGTGTCATTCAAAATGAAAAGAATATGTCTTCAAGAAATACACTTTAGAATGTGTCATTCAAAATGAAAAGAATATGTAACCAAGAAATACACTTTAGAATGTGTCATTCAAAATGAAAAGAATATGTCATCAAGAAATACACTTTAGAATGTGTCATTCAAAATGAAAAGAATATGTAACCAAGAAATACACTTTAGAATGTGTCATTCAAAATGAAAAGAATATGTCATCAAGAAATACACTTTAGAATGTGTCATTCAAAATGAAAAGAATATGTCATCAAGAAATACACTTTAGAATGTGTCATTCAAAATGAAAAGAATATGTAACCAAGAAATACACTTTAGAATGTGTCATTCAAAATGAAAAGAATATGTCATCAAGAAATACACTTTAGAATGTGTCATTCAAAATGAAAAGAATATGTCTTCAAGAAATACACTTTAGAATGTGTCATTCAAAATGAAAAGAATATGTAACCAAGAAATACACTTTAGAATGTGTCATTCAAAATGAAAAGAATATGTCATCAAGAAATACACTTTAGAATGTGTCATTCAAAATGAAAAGAATATGTAACCAAGAAATACACTTTAGAATGTGTCATTCAAAATGAAAAGAATATGTCATCAAGAAATTCACTTTAGAATGTGTCATTCAAAATGAAAAGAATATGTCATCAAGAAATACACTTTAGAATGTGTCATTCAAAATGAAAAGAATATGTCTTCAAGAAATACACTTTAGAATGTGTCATTCAAAATGAAAAGAATATGTAACCAAGAAATACACTTTAGAATGTGTCATTCAAAATGAAAAGAATATGTCATCAAGAAATACACTTTAGAATGTGTCATTCAAAATGAAAAGAATATGTCTTCAAGAAATACACTTTAGAATGTGTCATTCAAAATGAAAAGAATATGTAACCAAGAAATACACTTTAGAATGTGTCATTCAAAATGAAAAGAATATGTCTTCAAGAAATACACTTTAGAATGTGTCATTCAAAATGAAAAGAATATGTCATCAAGAAATACACTTTAGAATGTGTCATTCAAAATGAAAAGAATATGTAACCAAGAAATACACTTTAGAATGTGTCATTCAAAATGAAAAGAATATGTCTTCAAGAAATACACTTTAGAATGTGTCATTCAAAATGAAAAGAATATGTCATCAAGAAATACACTTTAGAATGTGTCATTCAAAATGAAAAGAATATGTAACCAAGAAATACACTTTAGAATGTGTCATTCAAAATGAAAAGAATATGTAACCAAGAAATACACTTTAGAATGTGTCATTCAAAATGAAAAGAATATGTCATCAAGAAATACACTTTAGAATGTGTCATTCAAAATGAAAAGAATATGTCTTCAAGAAATACACTTTAGAATGTGTCATTCAAAATGAAAAGAATATGTAACCAAGAAATACACTTTAGAATGTGTCATTCAAAATGAAAAGAATATGTCATCAAGAAATACACTTTAGAATGTGTCATTCAAAATGAAAAGAATATGTAACCAAGAAATTCACTTTAGAATGTGTCATTCAAAATGAAAAGAATATGTCACCAAGAAATACACTTTAGAATGTGTCATTCAAAATGAAAAGAATATGTAACCAAGAAATTCACTTTAGAATGTGTCATTCAAAATGAAAAGAATATGTCATCAAGAAATACACTTTAGAATGTGTCATTCAAAATGAAAAGAATATGTCACCAAGAAATTCACTTTAGAATGTGTCATTCAAAATGAAAAGAATATGTCTTCAAGAAATACACTTTAGAATGTGTCATTCAAAATGAAAAGAATATGTCTTCAAGAAATACACTTTAGAATGTGTCATTCAAAATGAAAAGAATATGTAACCAAGAAATACACTTTAGAATGTTTCATTCAAAATGAAAAGAATATGTCATCAAGAAATACACTTTAGAATGTGTCATTCAAAATGAAAAGAATATGTAACCAAGAAATACACTTTAGAATGTGTCATTCAAAATGAAAAGAATATATAACCAAGAAATACACTTTAGAATGTGTCATTCAAAATGAAAAGAATATGTCATCAAGAAATACACTTTAGAATGTGTCATTCAAAATGAAAAGAATATGTCTTCAAGAAATACACTTTAGAATGTGTCATTCAAAATGAAAAGAATATGTAACCAAGAAATACACTTTAGAATGTGTCATTCAAAATGAAAAGAATATGTCCTCAAGAAATACACTTTAGAATGTGTCATTCAAAATGAAAAGAATATGTCATCAAGAAATACACTTTAGAATGTGTCATTCAAAATGAAAAGAATATGTAACCAAGAAATACACTTTAGAATGTGTCATTCAAAATGAAAAGAATATGTAACCAAGAAATACACTTTAGAATGTGTCATTCAAAATGAAAAGAATATATAACCAAGAAATACACTTTAGAATGTGTCATTCAAAATGAAAAGAATATGTCATCAAGAAATACACTTTAGAATGTGTCATTCAAAATGAAAAGAATATGTCTTCAAGAAATACACTTTAGAATGTGTCATTCAAAATGAAAAGAATATGTAACCAAGAAATACACTTTAGAATGTGTCATTCAAAATGAAAAGAATATGTCCTCAAGAAATACACTTTAGAATGTGTCATTCAAAATGAAAAGAATATGTCATCAAGAAATACACTTTAGAATGTGTCATTCAAAATGAAAAGAATATGTAACCAAGAAATACACTTTAGAATGTGTCATTCAAAATGAAAAGAATATGTAACCAAGAAATACACTTTAGAATGTGTCATTCAAAATGAAAAGAATATGTCATCAAGAAATACACTTTAGAATGTGTCATTCAAAATGAAAAGAATATGTAACCAAGAAATACACGTTAGAATGTGTCATTCAAAATGAAAAGAATATGTCATCAAGAAATACACTTTAGAATGTGTCATTCAAAATGAAAAGAATATGTCATCAAGAAATACACGTTAGAATGTGTCATTCAAAATGAAAAGAATATGTCATCAAGAAATACACTTTAGAATGTGTCATTCAAAATGAAAAGAATATGTCATCAAGAAATACACTTTAGAATGTGTCATTCAAAATGAAAAGAATATGTCATCAAGAAATACACTTTAGAATGTGTCATTCAAAATGAAAAGAATATGTAACCAAGAAATACACTTTAGAATGTGTCATTCAAAATGAAAAGAATATGTAACCAAGAAATACACTTTAGAATGTGTCATTCAAAATGAAAAGAATATGTAACCAAGAAATACACTTTAGAATGTGTCATTCAAAATGAAAAGAATATGTCATCAAGAAATACACTTTAGAATGTGTCATTCAAAATGAAAAGAATATGTCATCAAGAAATACACTTTAGAATGTGTCATTCAAAATGAAAAGAATATGTAACCAAGAAATACACTTTAGAATGTGTCATTCAAAATGAAAAGAATATGTCATCAAGAAATACACTTTAGAATGTGTCATTCAAAATGAAAAGAATATGTCATCAAGAAATACACTTTAGAATGTGTCATTCAAAATGAAAAGAATATGTAACCAAGAAATACACTTTAGAATGTGTCATTCAAAATGAAAAGAATATGTAACCAAGAAATACACTTTAGAATGTGTCATTCAAAATGAAAAGAATATGTAACCAAGAAATACACTTTAGAATGTGTCATTCAAAATGAAAAGAATATGTAACCAAGAAATACACTTTAGAATGTGTCATTCAAAATGAAAAGAATATGTAACCAAGAAATACACTTTAGAATGTGTCATTCAAAATGAAAAGAATATGTAACCAAGAAATACACTTTAGAATGTGTCATTCAAAATGAAAAGAATATGTCATCAAGAAATACACTTTAGAATGTGTCATTCAAAATGAAAAGAATATGTCATCAAGAAATACACTTTAGAATGTGTCATTCAAAATGAAAAGAATATGTAACCAAGAAATACACTTTAGAATGTGTCATTCAAAATGAAAAGAATATGTAACCAAGAAATACACTTTAGAATGTGTCATTCAAAATGAAAAGAATATGTAACCAAGAAATACACTTTAGAATGTGTCATTCAAAATGAAAAGAATATGTAACCAAGAAATACACTTTAGAATGTGTCATTCAAAATGAAAAGAATATGTCTTCAAGAAATACACTTTAGAATGTGTCATTCAAAAGTAAAAGAATATGTAACCAAGAAATACACTTTAGAATGTGTCATTCAAAATGAAAAGAATATGTAACCAAGAAATACACTTTAGAATGTGTCATTCAAAATGAAAAGAATATGTAACCAAGAAATACACTTTAGAATGTGTCATTCAAAATGAAAAGAATATGTAACCAAGAAATACACTTTAGAATGTGTCATTCAAAATGAAAAGAATATGTAACCAAGAAATACACTTTAGAATGTGTCATTCAAAATGAAAAGAATATGTCATCAAGAAATACACTTTAGAATGTGTCATTCAAAATGAAAAGAATATGTCATCAAGAAATACACTTTAGAATGTGTCATTCAAAATGAAAAGAATATGTAACCAAGAAATACACTTTAGAATGTGTCATTCAAAATGAAAAGAATATGTAACCAAGAAATACACTTTAGAATGTGTCATTCAAAATGAAAAGAATATGTAACCAAGAAATACACTTTAGAATGTGTCATTCAAAATGAAAAGAATATGTAACCAAGAAATACACTTTAGAATGTGTCATTCAAAATGAAAAGAATATGTAACCAAGAAATACACTTTAGAATGTGTCATTCAAAATGAAAAGAATATGTAACCAAGAAATACACTTTAGAATGTGTCATTCAAAATGAAAAGAATATGTCATCAAGAAATACACTTTAGAATGTGTCATTCAAAATGAAAAGAATATGTAACCAAGAAATACACTTTAGAATGTGTCATTCAAAATGAAAAGAATATGTAACCAAGAAATACACTTTAGAATGTGTCATTCAAAATGAAAAGAATATGTAACCAAGAAATACACTTTAGAATGTGTCATTCAAAATGAAAAGAATATGTAACCAAGAAATACACTTTAGAATGTGTCATTCAAAATGAAAAGAATATGTAACCAAGAAATACACTTTAGAATGTGTCATTCAAAATGAAAAGAATATGTCTTCAAGAAATACACTTTAGAATGTGTCATTCAAAAGTAAAAGAATATGTCATCAAGAAATACACTTTAGAATGTGTCATTCAAAATGAAAAGAATATGTAACCAAGAAATACACTTTAGAATGTGTCATTCAAAATGAAAAGAATATGTAACCAAGAAATACACTTTAGAATGTGTCATTCAAAATGAAAAGAATATGTCTTCAAGAAATACACTTTAGAATGTGTCATTCAAAATGAAAAGAATATGTAACCAAGAAATACACTTTAGAATGTGTCATTCAAAATGAAAAGAATATGTAACCAAGAAATACACTTTAGAATGTGTCATTCAAAATGAAAAGAATATGTCTTCAAGAAATACACTTTAGAATGTGTCATTCAAAATGAAAAGAATATGTCTTCAAGAAATACACTTTAGAATGTGTCATTCAAAATGAAAAGAATATGTAACCAAGAAATACACTTTAGAATGTGTCATTCAAAATGAAAAGAATATGTAACCAAGAAATACACTTTAGAATGTGTCATTCAAAATGAAAAGAATATGTAACCAAGAAATACACTTTAGAATGTGTCATTCAAAATGAAAAGAATATGTCTTCAAGAAATACACTTTAGAATGTGTCATTCAAAATGAAAAGAATATGTAACCAAGAAATACACTTTAGAATGTGTCATTCAAAATGAAAAGAATATGTCATCAAGAAATACACTTTAGAATGTGTCATTCAAAATGAAAAGAATATGTAACCAAGAAATACACTTTAGAATGTGTCATTCAAAATGAAAAGAATATGTAACCAAGAAATACACTTTAGAATGTGTCATTCAAAATGAAAAGAATATGTCATCAAGAAATACACTTTAGAATGTGTCATTCAAAATGAAAAGAATATGTCTTCAAGAAATACACTTTAGAATGTGTCATTCAAAATGAAAAGAATATGTAACCAAGAAATACACTTTAGAATGTGTCATTCAAAATGAAAAGAATATGTAACCAAGAAATACACTTTAGAATGTGTCATTCAAAATGAAAAGAATATGTCATCAAGAAATACACTTTAGAATGTGTCATTCAAAATGAAAAGAATATGTCTTCAAGAAATACACTTTAGAATGTGTCATTCAAAATGAAAAGAATATGTAACCAAGAAATACACTTTAGAATGTGTCATTCAAAATGAAAAGAATATGTCATCAAGAAATACACTTTAGAATGTGTCATTCAAAATGAAAAGAATATGTAACCAAGAAATACACTTTAGAATGTGTCATTCAAAATGAAAAGAATATGTAACCAAGAAATACACTTTAGAATGTGTCATTCAAAATGAAAAGAATATGTCATCAAGAAATACACTTTAGAATGTGTCATTCAAAATGAAAAGAATATGTAACCAAGAAATACACTTTAGAATGTGTCATTCAAAATGAAAAGAATATGTAACCAAGAAATACACTTTAGAATGTGTCATTCAAAATGAAAAGAATATGTCATCAAGAAATACACTTTAGAATGTGTCATTCAAAATGAAAAGAATATGTAACCAAGAAATACACTTTAGAATGTGTCATTCAAAATGAAAAGAATATGTAATCAAGAAATACACTTTAGAATGTGTCATTCAAAATGAAAAGAATATGTCATCAAGAAATACACGTTAGAATGTGTCATTCAAAATGAAAAGAATATGTAACCAAGAAATACACTTTAGAATGTGTCATTCAAAATGAAAAGAATATGTAACCAAGAAATACACTTTAGAATGTGTCATTCAAAATGAAAAGAATATGTCATCAAGAAATACACTTTAGAATGTGTCATTCAAAATGAAAAGAATATGTAATCAAGAAATACACTTTAGAATGTGTCATTCAAAATGAAAAGAATATGTAACCAAGAAATACACTTTAGAATGTGTCATTCAAAATGAAAAGAATATGTAACCAAGAAATACACTTTAGAATGTGTCATTCAAAATGAAAAGAATATGTCATCAAGAAATACACGTTAGAATGTGTCATTCAAAATGAAAAGAATATGTAACCAAGAAATACACTTTAGAATGTGTCATTCAAAATGAAAAGAATATGTCTTCAAGAAATACACTTTAGAATGTGTCATTCAAAATGAAAAGAATATGTCATCAAGAAATACACTTTAGAATGTGTCATTCAAAATGAAAAGAATATGTCATCAAGAAATACACTTTAGAATGTGTCATTCAAAATGAAAAGAATATGTAACCAAGAAATTCACTTTAGAATGTGTCATTCAAAATGAAAAGAATATGTCATCAAGAAATACCCTTTAGAATGTGTCATTCAAAATGAAAAGAATATGTCATCAAGAAATACACTTTAGAATGTGTCATTCAAAATGAAAAGAATATGTCATCAAGAAATACCCTTTAGAATGTGTCATTCAAAATGAAAAGAATATGTCATCAAGAAATACACTTTAGAATGTGTCATTCAAAATGAAAAGAATATGTAACCAAGAAATACACTTTAGAATGTGTCATTCAAAATGAAAAGAATATGTAACCAAGAAATACACTTTAGAATGTGTCATTCAAAATGAAAAGAATATGTCATCAAGAAATTCACTTTAGAATGTGTCATTCAAAATGAAAAGAATATGTAACCAAGAAATTCACTTTAGAATGTGTCATTCAAAATGAAAAGAATATGTCATCAAGAAATTCACTTTAGAATGTGTCATTCAAAATGAAAAGAATATGTCATCAAGAAATTCACTTTAGAATGTGTCATTCAAAATGAAAAGAATATGTAATCA
This sequence comes from Sepiola atlantica, assembly GCA_963556195.1. Classification (NCBI taxonomy): domain Eukaryota; kingdom Metazoa; phylum Mollusca; class Cephalopoda; order Sepiida; family Sepiolidae; genus Sepiola; species Sepiola atlantica. Next base: position 2,299,505 of record OY744549.1, read on the forward strand.
AGAAATACACTTTAGAATGTGTCATTCAAAATGAAAAGAATATGTCTTCAAGAAATACACTTTAGAATGTGTCATTCAAAATGAAAAGAATATGTAACCAAGAAATACACTTTAGAATGTGTCATTCAAAATGAAAAGAATATGTAACCAAGAAATTCACTTTAGAATGTGTCATTCAAAATGAAAAGAATATGTCATCAAGAAATTCACTTTAGAATGTGTCATTCAAAATGAAAAGAATATGTAACCAAGAAATACACTTTAGAATGTGTCATTCAAAATGAAAAGAATATGTAACCAAGAAATACACTTTAGAATGTGTCATTCAAAATGAAAAGAATATGTCATCAAGAAATTCACTTTAGAATGTGTCATTCAAAATGAAAAGAATATGTCATCAAGAAATTCACTTTAGAATGTGTCATTCAAAATGAAAAGAATATGTAATCAAGAAATACACTTTAGAATGTGTCATTCAAAATGAAAAGAATATGTCTTCAAGAAATACACTTTAGAATGTGTCATTCAAAATGAAAAGAATATGTAACCAAGAAATACACTTTAGAATGTGTCATTCAAAATGAAAAGAATATGTAACCAAGAAATTCACTTTAGAATGTGTCATTCAAAATGAAAAGAATATGTCTTCAAGAAATACACTTTAGAATGTGTCATTCAAAATGAAAAGAATATGTAACCAAGAAATACACTTTAGAATGTGTCATTCAAAATGAAAAGAATATGTAACCAAGAAATACACGTTAGAATGTGTCATTCAAAATGAAAAGAATATGTAACCAAGAAATACACTTTAGAATGTGTCATTCAAAATGAAAAGAATATGTCTTCAAGAAATACACTTTAGAATGTGTCATTCAAAATGAAAAGAATATGTAACCAAGAAATACACTTTAGAATGTGTCATTCAAAATGAAAAGAATATGTAACCAAGAAATACACTTTAGAATGTGTCATTCAAAATGAAAAGAATATGTCTTCAAGAAATACACTTTAGAATGTGTCATTCAAAATGAAAAGAATATGTAACCAAGAAATTCACTTTAGAATGTGTCATTCAAAATGAAAAGAATATGTAACCAAGAAATACACTTTAGAATGTGTCATTCAAAATGAAAAGAATATGTCTTCAAGAAATACACTTTAGAATGTGTCATTCAAAATGAAAAGAATATGTCTTCAAGAAATACACTTTAGAATGTGTCATTCAAAATGAAAAGAATATGTCATCAAGAAATACACTTTAGAATGTGTCATTCAAAATGAAAAGAATATGTCTTCAAGAAATACACTTTAGAATGTGTCATTCAAAATGAAAAGAATATGTCATCAAGAAATACACTTTAGAATGTGTCATTCAAAATGAAAAGAATATGTCATCAAGAAATACACTTTAGAATGTGTCATTCAAAATGAAAAGAATATGTAACCAAGAAATACACTTTAGAATGTGTCATTCAAAATGAAAAGAATATGTCTTCAAGAAATACACTTTAGAATGTGTCATTCAAAATGAAAAGAATATGTAACCAAGAAATACACTTTAGAATGTGTCATTCAAAATGAAAAGAATATGTCTTCAAGAAATACACTTTAGAATGTGTCATTCAAAATGAAAAGAATATGTAACCAAGAAATACACTTTAGAATGTGTCATTCAAAATGAAAAGAATATGTCTTCAAGAAATACACTTTAGAATGTGTCATTCAAAATGAAAAGAATATGTCATCAAGAAATACACTTTAGAATGTGTCATTCAAAATGAAAAGAATATGTCTTCAAGAAATACACTTTAGAATGTGTCATTCAAAATGAAAAGAATATGTCATCAAGAAATACACTTTAGAATGTGTCATTCAAAATGAAAAGAATATGTCATCAAGAAATACACTTTAGAATGTGTCATTCAAAATGAAAAGAATATGTCTTCAAGAAATACACTTTAGAATGTGTCATTCAAAATGAAAAGAATATGTCATCAAGAAATACACTTTAGAATGTGTCATTCAAAATGAAAAGAATATGTCTTCAAGAAATACACTTTAGAATGTGTCATTCAAAATGAAAAGAATATGTCATCAAGAAATACACTTTAGAATGTGTCATTCAAAATGAAAAGAATATGTCTTCAAGAAATACACTTTAGAATGTGTCATTCAAAATGAAAAGAATATGTCTTCAAGAAATACACTTTAGAATGTGTCATTCAAAATGAAAAGAATATGTCTTCAAGAAATACACTTTAGAATGTGTCATTCAAAATGAAAAGAATATGTCTTCAAGAAATACACTTTAGAATGTGTCATTCAAAATGAAAAGAATATGTAACCAAGAAATTCACTTTAGAATGTGTCATTCAAAATGAAAAGAATATGTCATCAAGAAATACACTTTAGAATGTGTCATTCAAAATGAAAAGAATATGTAACCAAGAAATACACTTTAGAATGTGTCATTCAAAATAAAAAGAATATGTCATCAAGAAATACACTTTAGAATGTGTCATTCAAAATGAAAAGAATATGTAACCAAGAAATACACTTTAGAATGTGTCATTCAAAATGAAAAGAATATGTAACCAAGAAATACACTTTAGAATGTGTCATTCAAAATGAAAAGAATATGTAACCAAGAAATACACTTTAGAATGTGTCATTCAAAATGAAAAGAATATGTCATCAAGAAATACACTTAAGAATGTGTCATTCAAAATGAAAAGAAGATGTCATCAAGAAATACACTTTAGAATGTGTCATTCAAAATGAAAAGAATATGTAACCAAGAAATACACTTTAGAATGTGTCATTCAAAATGAAAAGAATATGTAACCAAGAAATACACTTTAGAATGTGTCATTCAAAATGAAAAGAATATGTCATCAAGAAATACACTTTAGAATGTGTCATTCAAAATGAAAAGAATATGTCATCAAGAAATACACTTTAGAATGTGTCATTCAAAATGAAAAGAATATGTCATCAAGAAATACACTTTAGAATGTGTCATTCAAAATGAAAAGAATATGTCATCAAGAAATACACTTTAGAATGTGTCATTCAAAATGAAAAGAATATGTAACCAAGAAATACACTTTAGAATGTGTCATTCAAAATGAAAAGAATATGTCATCAAGAAATACACTTTAGAATGTGTCATTCAAAATGAAAAGAATATGTCATCAAGAAATACACTTTAGAATGTGTCATTCAAAATGAAAAGAATATGTCACCAAGAAATACACTTTAGAATGTGTCATTCAAAATGAAAAGAATATGTAACCAAGAAATACACTTTAGAATGTGTCATTCAAAATGAAAAGAATATGTAACAAAGAAATACACTTTAGAATGTGTCATTCAAAATGAAAAGAATATGTAACCAAGAAATACACTTTAGAATGTGTCATTCAAAATGAAAAGAATATGTCATCAAGAAATACACTTTAGAATGTGTCATTCAAAATGAAAAGAATATGTCATCAAGAAATACACTTTAGAATGTGTCATTCAAAATGAAAAGAATATGTCATCAAGAAATACACTTTAGAATGTGTCATTCAAAATGAAAAGAATATGTCATCAAGAAATACACTTTAGAATGTGTCATTCAAAATGAAAAGAATATGTCATCAAGAAATTCACTTTAGAATGTGTCATTCAAAATGAAAAGAATATGTAACCAAGAAATACACTTTAGAATGTGTCATTCAAAATGAAAAGAATATGTAACCAAGAAATACACTTTAGAATGTGTCATTCAAAATGAAAAGAATATGTCATCAAGAAATACACTTAAGAATGTGTCATTCAAAATGAAAAGAAGATGTCATCAAGAAATACACTTTAGAATGTGTCATTCAAAATGAAAAGAATATGTCATCAAGAAATACACTTAAGAATGTGTCATTCAAAATGAAAAGAAGATGTCATCAAGAAATACACTTTAGAATGTGTCATTCAAAATGAAAAGAATATGTAACCAAGAAATACACTTTAGAATGTGTCATTCAAAATGAAAAGAATATGTCATCAAGAAATACACTTTAGAATGTGTCATTCAAAATGAAAAGAATATGTCATCAAGAAATACACTTTAGAATGTGTCATTCAAAATGAAAAGAATATGTCATCAAGAAATACACTTTAGAATGTGTCATTCAAAATGAAAAGAATATGTCATCAAGAAATACACTTTAGAATGTGTCATTCAAAATGAAAAGAATATGTCATCAAGAAATTCACTTTAGAATGTGTCATTCAAAATGAAAAGAATATGTAACCAAGAAATACACTTTAGAATGTGTCATTCAAAATGAAAAGAATATGTAACCAAGAAATACACTTTAGAATGTGTCATTCAAAATGAAAAGAATATGTCTTCAAGAAATACACTTAAGAATGTGTCATTCAAAATGAAAAGAAGATGTCATCAAGAAATACACTTTAGAATGTGTCATTCAAAATGAAAAGAATATGTCATCAAGAAATACACTTAAGAATGTGTCATTCAAAATGAAAAGAAGATGTCATCAAGAAATACACTTTAGAATGTGTCATTCAAAATGAAAAGAATATGTAACCAAGAAATACACTTTAGAATGTGTCATTCAAAATGAAAAGAATATGTAACCAAGAAATACACTTTAGAATGTGTCATTCAAAATGAAAAGAATATGTCATCAAGAAATACACTTTAGAATGTGTCATTCAAAATGAAAAGAACATGTAACCAAGAAATACACTTTAGAATGTGTCATTCAAAATGAAAAGAATATGTCATCAAGAAATACACTTTAGAATGTGTCATTCAAAATGAAAAGAATATGTAACCAAGAAATACACGTTAGAATGTGTCATTCAAAATGAAAAGAATATGTAACCAAGAAATACACTTTAGAATGTGTCATTCAAAATGAAAAGAATATGTCATCAAGAAATACACGTTAGAATGTGTCATTCAAAATGAAAAGAATATGTAACCAAGAAATACACTTTAGAATGTGTCATTCAAAATGAAAAGAATATGTCATCAAGAAATACACTTTAGAATGTGTCATTCAAAATGAAAAGAATATGTAACCAAGAAATACACTTTAGAATGTGTCATTCAAAATGAAAAGAATATGTAACCAAGAAATACACTTTAGAATGTGTCATTCAAAATGAAAAGAATATGTAACCAAGAAATACACTTTAGAATGTGTCATTCAAAATGAAAAGAATATGTCATCAAGAAATACACTTTAGAATGTGTCATTCAAAATGAAAAGAATATGTAACCAAGAAATACACTTTAGAATGTGTCATTCAAAATGAAAAGAATATGTAACCAAGAAATACACTTTAGAATGTGTCATTCAAAATGAAAAGAATATGTCATCAAGAAATACACTTTAGAATGTGTCATTCAAAATGAAAAGAATATGTCATCAAGAAATACACTTTAGAATGTGTCATTCAAAATGAAAAGAATATGTAACCAAGAAATACACTTTAGAATGTGTCATTCAAAATGAAAAGAATATGTAACCAAGAAATACACTTTAGAATGTGTCATTCAAAATGAAAAGAATATGTAACCAAGAAATACACTTTAGAATGTGTCATTCAAAATGAAAAGAATATGTCATCAAGAAATACACTTTAGAATGTGTCATTCAAAATGAAAAGAATATGTAACCAAGAAATACACTTTAGAATGTGTCATTCAAAATGAAAAGAATATGTAACCAAGAAATACACTTTAGAATGTGTCATTCAAAATGAAAAGAATATGTCATCAAGAAATACACGTTAGAATGTGTCATTCAAAATGAAAAGAATATGTCATCAAGAAATACACTTTAGAATGTGTCATTCAAAATGAAAAGAATATGTAACCAAGAAATACACTTTAGAATGTGTCATTCAAAATGAAAAGAATATGTAACCAAGAAATACACTTTAGAATGTGTCATTCAAAATGAAAAGAATATGTAACCAAGAAATACACTTTAGAATGTGTCATTCAAAATGAAAAGAATATGTCATCAAGAAATACACTTTAGAATGTGTCATTCAAAATGAAAAGAATATGTAACCAAGAAATACACTTTAGAATGTGTCATTCAAAATGAAAAGAATATGTAACCAAGAAATACACTTTAGAATGTGTCATTCAAAATGAAAAGAATATGTCATCAAGAAATACACGTTAGAATGTGTCATTCAAAATGAAAAGAATATGTCATCAAGAAATACACTTTAGAATGTGTCATTCAAAATGAAAAGAATATGTAACCAAGAAATACACTTTAGAATGTGTCATTCAAAATGAAAAGAATATGTAACCAAGAAATACACTTTAGAATGTGTCATTCAAAATGAAAAGAATATGTAACCAAGAAATACACTTTAGAATGTGTCATTCAAAATGAAAAGAATATGTAACCAAGAAATACACTTTAGAATGTGTCATTCAAAATGAAAAGAATATGTCATCAAGAAATACACGTTAGAATGTGTCATTCAAAATGAAAAGAATATGTCATCAAGAAATACACTTTAGAATGTGTCATTCAAAATGAAAAGAATATGTAACCAAGAAATACACTTTAGAATGTGTCATTCAAAATGAAAAGAATATGTAACCAAGAAATACACTTTAGAATGTGTCATTCAAAATGAAAAGAATATGTAACCAAGAAATACACTTTAGAATGTGTCATTCAAAATGAAAAGAATATGTAACCAAGAAATACACTTTAGAATGTGTCATTCAAAATGAAAAGAATATGTAACCAAGAAATACACTTTAGAATGTGTCATTCAAAATGAAAAGAATATGTCATCAAGAAATACACTTTAGAATGTGTCATTCAAAATGAAAAGAATATGTAACCAAGAAATACACTTTAGAATGTGTCATTCAAAATGAAAAGAATATGTCATCAAGAAATACACTTTAGAATGTGTCATTCAAAATGAAAAGAATATGTAACCAAGAAATACACTTTAGAATGTGTCATTCAAAATGAAAAGAATATGTAACCAAGAAATACACTTTAGAATGTGTCATTAAAAATGAAAAGAATATGTAACCAAGAAATACACTTTAGAATGTGTCATTCAAAATGAAAAGAATATGTCATCAAGAAATACACTTTAGAATGTGTCATTCAAAATGAAAAGAATATGTAACCAAGAAATACACTTTAGAATGTGTCATTCAAAATGAAAAGAATATGTCATCAAGAAATACACGTTAGAATGTGTCATTAAAAATGAAAAGAATATGTAACCAAGAAATACACTTTAGAATGTGTCATTCAAAATGAAAAGAATATGTAACCAAGAAATACACTTTAGAATGTGTCATTCAAAATGAAAAGAATATGTCATCAAGAAATACACTTTAGAATGTGTCATTCAAAATGAAAAGAATATGTAACCAAGAAATACACTTTAGAATGTGTCATTCAAAATGAAAAGAATATGTAACCAAGAAATACACTTTAGAATGTGTCATTCAAAATGAAAAGAATATGTCTTCAAGAAATACACTTTAGAATGTGTCATTCAAAATGAAAAGAATATGTCTTCAAGAAATACACTTTAGAATGTGTCATTCAAAATGAAAAGAATATGTAACCAAGAAATACACTTTAGAATGTGTCATTCAAAATGAAAAGAATATGTCATCAAGAAATACACTTTAGAATGTGTCATTCAAAATGAAAAGAATATGTAACCAAGAAATACACTTTAGAATGTGTCATTCAAAATGAAAAGAATATGTCTTCAAGAAATACACTTTAGAATGTGTCATTCAAAATGAAAAGAATATGTAACCAAGAAATACACTTTAGAATGTGTCATTCAAAATGAAAAGAATATGTAACCAAGAAATACACTTTAGAATGTGTCATTCAAAATGAAAAGAATATGTCATCAAGAAATACACTTTAGAATGTGTCATTCAAAATGAAAAGAATATGTAACCAAGAAATACACTTTAGAATGTGTCATTCAAAATGAAAAGAATATGTCTTCAAGAAATACACTTTAGAATGTGTCATTCAAAATGAAAAGAATATGTAACCAAGAAATACACTTTAGAATGTGTCATTCAAAATGAAAAGAATATGTAACCAAGAAATACACTTTAGAATGTGTCATTCAAAATGAAAAGAATATGTCTTCAAGAAATACACTTTAGAATGTGTCATTCAAAATGAAAAGAATATGTAACCAAGAAATACACTTTAGAATGTGTCATTCAAAATGAAAAGAATATGTAACCAAGAAATACACTTTAGAATGTGTCATTCAAAATGAAAAGAATATGTAACCAAGAAATACACTTTAGAATGTGTCATTCAAAATGAAAAGAATATGTAACCAAGAAATACACTTTAGAATGTGTCATTCAAAATGAAAAGAATATGTCATCAAGAAATACACTTTAGAATGTGTCATTCAAAATGAAAAGAATATGTAACCAAGAAATACACTTTAGAATGTGTCATTCAAAATGAAAAGAATATGTCATCAAGAAATACACTTTAGAATGTGTCATTCAAAATGAAAAGAATATGTAACCAAGAAATACACTTTAGAATGTGTCATTCAAAATGAAAAGAATATGTCATCAAGAAATACACTTTAGAATGTGTCATTCAAAATGAAAAGAATATGTAACCAAGAAATTCACTTTAGAATGTGTCATTCAAAATGAAAAGAATATGTCTTCAAGAAATACACTTTAGAATGTGTCATTCAAAATGAAAAGAATATGTAACCAAGAAATACACTTTAGAATGTGTCATTCAAAATGAAAAGAATATGTAACCAAGAAATACACTTTAGAATGTGTCATTCAAAATGAAAAGAATATGTCATCAAGAAATACACTTTAGAATGTGTCATTCAAAATGAAAAGAATATGTAACCAAGAAATACACTTTAGAATGTGTCATTCAAAATGAAAAGAATATGTAACCAAGAAATACACTTTAGAATGTGTCATTCAAAATGAAAAGAATATGTCTTCAAGAAATAAACTTTAGAATGTGTCATTCAAAATGAAAAGAATATGTCTTCAAGAAATACACTTTAGAATGTGTCATTCAAAATGAAAAGAATATGTAACCAAGAAATACACTTTAGAATGTGTCATTCAAAATGAAAAGAATATGTAACCAAGAAATACACTTTAGAATGTGTCATTCAAAATGAAAAGAATATGTAACCAAGAAATACACTTTAGAATGTGTCATTCAAAATGAAAAGAATATGTCTTCAAGAAATACACTTTAGAATGTGTCATTCAAAATGAAAAGAATATGTAACCAAGAAATACACTTTAGAATGTGTCATTCAAAATGAAAAGAATATGTAACCAAGAAATACACTTTAGAATGTGTCATTCAAAATGAAAAGAATATGTCTTCAAGAAATACACTTTAGAATGTGTCATTCAAAATGAAAAGAATATGTAACCAAGAAATACACTTTAGAATGTGTCATTCAAAATGAAAAGAATATGTAACCAAGAAATACACTTTAGAATGTGTCATTCAAAATGAAAAGAATATGTAACCAAGAAATACACGTTAGAATGTGTCATTCAAAATGAAAAGAATATGTCATCAAGAAATACACTTTAGAATGTGTCATTCAAAATGAAAAGAATATGTAACCAAGAAATACACTTTAGAATGTGTCATTCAAAATGAAAAGAATATGTAACCAAGAAATTCACTTTAGAATGTGTCATTCAAAATGAAAAGAATATGTCATCAAGAAATACACATTAGAATGTGTCATTCAAAATGAAAAGAATATGTAACCAAGAAATACACTTTAGAATGTGTCATTCAAAATGAAAAGAATATGTCATCAAGAAATACACTTTAGAATGTGTCATTCAAAATGAAAAGAATATGTAACCAAGAAATACACTTTAGAATGTGTCATTCAAAATGAAAAGAATATGTAACCAAGAAATACACTTTAGAATGTGTCATTCAAAATGAAAAGAATATGTCATCAAGAAATACACTTTAGAATGTGTCATTCAAAATGAAAAGAATATGTAACCAAGAAATACACTTTAGAATGTGTCATTCAAAATGAAAAGAATATGTAACCAAGAAATACACTTTAGAATGTGTCATTCAAAATGAAAAGAATATGTAACCAAGAAATACACTTTAGAATGTGTCATTCAAAATGAAAAGAATATGTCATCAAGAAATACACTTTAGAATGTGTCATTCAAAATGAAAAGAATATGTAACCAAGAAATACACTTTAGAATGTGTCATTCAAAATGAAAAGAATATGTCATCAAGAAATACACTTTAGAATGTGTCATTCAAAATGAAAAGAATATGTAACCAAGAAATACACTTTAGAATGTGTCATTCAAAATGAAAAGAATATGTCACCAAGAAATACACTTTAGAATGTGTCATTCAAAATGAAAAGAATATGTCATCAAGAAATACACTTTAGAATGTGTCATTCAAAATGAAAAGAATATGTAACCAAGAAATACACTTTAGAATGTGTCATTCAAAATGAAAAGAATATGTAACCAAGAAATTCACTTTAGAATGTGTCATTCAAAATGAAAAGAATATGTCATCAAGAAATACACATTAGAATGTGTCATTCAAAATGAAAAGAATATGTCATCAAGAAATACACATTAGAATGTGTCATTCAAAATGAAAAGAATATGTAACCAAGAAATACACATTAGAATGTGTCATTCAAAATGAAAAGAATATGTCTTCAAGAAATACACTTTAGAATGTGTCATTCAAAATGAAAAGAATATGTAACCAAGAAATACACTTTAGAATGTGTCATTCAAAATGAAAAGAATATGTCTTCAAGAAATACACTTTAGAATGTGTCATTCAAAATGAAAAGAATATGTCATCAAGAAATACACGTTAGAATGTGTCATTCAAAATGAAAAGAATATGTAACCAAGAAATACACTTTAGAATGTGTCATTCAAAATGAAAAGAATATGTCATCAAGAAATACACTTTAGAATGTGTCATTCAAAATGAAAAGAATATGTCATCAAGAAATACACTTTAGAATGTGTCATTCAAAATGAAAAGAATATGTCATCAAGAAATTCACTTTAGAATGTGTCATTCAAAATGAAAAGAATATGTAACCAAGAAATACACTTTAGAATGTGTCATTCAAAATGAAAAGAATATGTCATCAAGAAATTCACTTTAGAATGTGTCATTCAAAATGAAAAGAATATGTAACCAAGAAATACACTTTAGAATGTGTCATACAAAATGAAAAGAATATGTAACCAAGAAATACACTTTAGAATGTGTCATTCAAAATGAAAAGAATATGTAACCAAGAAATACACTTTAGAATGTGTCATTCAAAATGAAAAGAATATGTAACCAAGAAATACACTTTAGAATGTGTCATTCAAAATGAAAAGAATATGTAACCAAGAAATACACTTTAGAATGTGTCATTCAAAATGAAAAGAATATGTAACCAAGAAATACACTTTAGAATGTGTCATTCAAAATGAAAAGAATATGTAATCAAGAAATACACTTTAGAATGTGTCATTCAAAATGAAAAGAATATGTAACCAAGAAATACACTTTAGAATGTGTCATTCAAAATGAAAAGAATATGTCTTCAAGAAATACACTTTAGAATGTGTCATTCAAAATGAAAAGAATATGTCATCAAGAAATACACTTTAGAATGTGTCATTCAAAATGAAAAGAATATGTCATCAAGAAATACACTTTAGAATGTGTCATTCAAAATGAAAAGAATATGTAACCAAGAAATACACTTTAGAATGTGTCATTCAAAATGAAAAGAATATGTAACCAAGAAATACACTTTAGAATGTGTCATTCAAAATGAAAAGAATATGTCATCAAGAAATACACTTTAGAATGTGTCATTCAAAATGAAAAGAATATGTCATCAAGAAATACACTTTAGAATGTGTCATTCAAAATGAAAAGAATATGTAACCAAGAAATACACTTTAGAATGTGTCATTCAAAATGAAAAGAATATGTAACCAAGAAATACACTTTAGAATGTGTCATTCAAAATGAAAAGAATATGTCATCAAGAAATACACTTTAGAATGTGTCATTCAAAATGAAAAGAATATGTAACCAAGAAATACACTTTAGAATGTGTCATTCAAAATGAAAAGAATATGTAACCAAGAAATACACTTTAGAATGTGTCATTCAAAATGAAAAGAATATGTAACCAAAAAATACACTTTAGAATGTGTCATTCAAAATGAAAAGAATATGTAACCAAGAAATACACTTTAGAATGTGTCATTCAAAATGAAAAGAATATGTAACCAAGAAATACACTTTAGAATGTGTCATTCAAAATGAAAAGAATATGTAACCAAGAAATACACTTTAGAATGTGTCATTCAAAATGAAAAGAATATGTCTTCAAGAAATACACTTTAGAATGTGTCATTCAAAATGAAAAGAATATGTCATCAAGAAATACACTTTAGAATGTGTCATTCAAAATGAAAAGAATATGTCTTCAAGAAATACACTTTAGAATGTGTCATTCAAAATGAAAAGAATATGTCATCAAGAAATACACGTTAGAATGTGTCATTCAAAATGAAAAGAATATGTCATCAAGAAATACACTTTAGAATGTGTCATTCAAAATGAAAAGAATATGTAACCAAGAAATACACTTTAGAATGTGTCATTCAAAATGAAAAGAATATGTAACCAAGAAATACACGTTAGAATGTGTCATTCAAAATGAAAAGAATATGTCATCAAGAAATACACTTTAGAATGTGTCATTCAAAATGAAAAGAATATGTAACCAAGAAATACACTTTAGAATGTGTCATTCAAAATGAAAAGAATATGTAACCAAGAAATACACTTTAGAATGTGTCATTCAAAATGAAAAGAATATGTCATCAAGAAATACACTTTAGAATGTGTCATTCAAAATGAAAAGAATATGTAACCAAGAAATACACTTTAGAATGTGTCATTCAAAATGAAAAGAATATGTAACCAAGAAATACACTTTAGAATGTGTCATTCAAAATGAAAAGAATATGTAACCAAGAAATACACTTTAGAATGTGTCATTCAAAATGAAAAGAATATGTCATCAAGAAATACACTTTAGAATGTGTCATTCAAAATGAAAAGAATATGTAACCAAGAAATACACTTTAGAATGTGTCATTCAAAATGAAAAGAATATGTCATCAAGAAATACACTTTAGAATGTGTCATTCAAAATGAAAAGAATATGTCATCAAGAAATACACTTTAGAATGTGTCATTCAAAATGAAAAGAATATGTAACCAAGAAATACACTTTAGAATGTGTCATTCAAAATGAAAAGAATATGTCTTCAAGAAATACACTTTAGAATGTGTCATTCAAAATGAAAAGAATATGTAACCAAGAAATACACTTTAGAATGTGTCATTCAAAATGAAAAGAATATGTAACCAAGAAATACACTTTAGAATGTGTCATTCAAAATGAAAAGAATATGTAACCAAGAAATACACTTTAGAATGTGTCATTCAAAATGAAAAGAATATGTAACCAAGAAATACACTTTAGAATGTGTCATTCAAAATGAAAAGAATATGTCTTCAAGAAATACACTTTAGAATGTGTCATTCAAAATGAAAAGAATATGTAACCAAGAAATTCACTTTAGAATGTGTAATTCAAAATGAAAAGAATATGTCATCAAGAAATACACTTTAGAATGTGTCATTCAAAATGAAAAGAATATGTCTTCAAGAAATACACTTTAGAATGTGTCATTCAAAATGAAAAGAATATGTAACCAAGAAATTCACTTTAGAATGTGTAATTCAAAATGAAAAGAATATGTCATCAAGAAATACACTTTAGAATGTGTCATTCAAAATGAAAAGAATATGTAACCAAGAAATTCACTTTAGAATGTGTAATTCAAAATGAAAAGAATATGTCATCAAGAAATACACTTTAGAATGTGTCATTCAAAATGAAAAGAATATGTCTTCAAGAAATACACTTTAGAATGTGTCATTCAAAATGAAAAGAATATGTAACCAAGAAATACACTTTAGAATGTGTCATTCAAAATGAAAAGAATATGTAACCAAGAAATACACTTTAGAATGTGTCATTCAAAATGAAAAGAATATGTTATCAAGAAATACACTTTAGAATGTGTCATTCAAAATGAAAAGAATATGTCATCAAGAAATACACTTTAGAATGTGTCATTCAAAATGAAAAGAATATGTAACCAAGAAATTCACTTTAGAATGTGTAATTCAAAATGAAAAGAATATGTAACCAAGAAATTCACTTTAGAATGTGTCATTCAAAATGAAAAGAATATGTAACCAAGAAATACACTTTAGAATGTGTCATTCAAAATGAAAAGAATATGTCTTCAAGAAATACACTTTAGAATGTGTCATTCAAAATGAAAAGAATATGTAACCAAGAAATTCACTTTAGAATGTGTAATTCAAAATGAAAAGAATATGTCATCAAGAAATACACTTTAGAATGTGTCATTCAAAATGAAAAGAATATGTCTTCAAGAAATACACTTTAGAATGTGTCATTCAAAATGAAAAGAATATGTAACCAAGAAATACACTTTAGAATGTGTCATTCAAAATGAAAAGAATATGTCTTCAAGAAATACACTTTAGAATGTGTCATTCAAAATGAAAAGAATATGTAACCAAGAAATACACTTTAGAATGTGTCATTCAAAATGAAAAGAATATGTCTTCAAGAAATACACTTTAGAATGTGTCATTCAAAATGAAAAGAATATGTAACCAAGAAATACACTTTAGAATGTGTCATTCAAAATGAAAAGAATATGTCATCAAGAAATACACTTTAGAATGTGTCATTCAAAATGAAAAGAATATGTAACCAAGAAATACACTTTAGAATGTGTCATTCAAAATGAAAAGAATATGTAACCAAGAAATACACTTTAGAATGTGTCATTCAAAATGAAAAGAATATGTCATCAAGAAATACACTTTAGAATGTGTTATTCAAAATGAAAAGAATATGTAACCAAGAAATACACGTTAGAATGTGTCATTCAAAATGAAAAGAATATGTAACCAAGAAATACACTTTAGAATGTGTCATTCAAAATGAAAAGAATATGTCATCAAGAAATACACTTTAGAATGTGTCATTCAAAATGAAAAGAATATGTAACCAAGAAATACACTTTAGAATGTGTCATTCAAAATGAAAAGAATATGTAACCAAGAAATACACTTTAGAATGTGTCATTCAAAATGAAAAGAATATGTCATCAAGAAATTCACTTTAGAATGTGTCATTCAAAATGAAAAGAATATGTAACCAAGAAATACACTTTAGAATGTGTCATTCAAAATGAAAAGAATATGTAACCAAGAAATACACTTTAGAATGTGTCATTCAAAATGAAAAGAATATGTCTTCAAGAAATACACTTTAGAATGTGTCATTCAAAATGAAAAGAATATGTCATCAAGAAATACACTTTAGAATGTGTCATTCAAAATGAAAAGAATATGTCATCAAGAAATACACTTTAGAATGTGTCATTCAAAATGAAAAGAATATGTAACCAAGAAATTCACTTTAGAATGTGTCATTCAAAATGAAAAGAATATGTCATCAAGAAATACACTTTAGAATGTGTCATTCAAAATGAAAAGAATATGTCATCAAGAAATACACTTTAGAATGTGTCATTCAAAATGAAAAGAATATGTAACCAAGAAATACACTTTAGAATGTGTCATTCAAAATGAAAAGAATATGTCTTCAAGAAATACACTTTAGAATGTGTCATTCAAAATGAAAAGAATATGTCATCAAGAAATACACTTTAGAATGTGTCATTCAAAATGAAAAGAATATGTCATCAAGAAATACACTTTAGAATGTGTCATTCAAAATGAAAAGAATATGTAACCAAGAAATACACTTTAGAATGTGTCATTCAAAATGAAAAGAATATGTCTTCAAGAAATACACTTTAGAATGTGTCATTCAAAATGAAAAGAATATGTCATCAAGAAATACACTTTAGAATGTGTCATTCAAAATGAAAAGAATATGTCATCAAGAAATACACTTTAGAATGTGTCATTCAAAATGAAAAGAATATGTAACCAAGAAATTCACTTTAGAATGTGTCATTCAAAATGAAAAGAATATGTAACCAAGAAATACACTTTAGAATGTGTCATTCAAAATGAAAAGAATATGTCATCAAGAAATACACTTTAGAATGTGTCATTCAAAATGAAAAGAATATGTAACCAAGAAATACACTTTAGAATGTGTCATTCAAAATGAAAAGAATATGTCATCAAGAAATACACTTTAGAATGTGTCATTCAAAATGAAAAGAATATGTAACCAAGAAATACACTTTAGAATGTGTCATTCAAAATGAAAAGAATATGTAACCAAGAAATACACGTTAGAATGTGTCATTCAAAATGAAAAGAATATGTCTTCAAGAAATACACTTTAGAATGTGTCATTCAAAATGAAAAGAATATGTAACCAAGAAATACACTTTAGAATGTGTCATTCAAAATGAAAAGAATATGTCTTCAAGAAATACACTTTAGAATGTGTCATTCAAAATGAAAAGAATATGTCATCAAGAAATACACTTTAGAATGTGTCATTCAAAATGAAAAGAATATGTAACCAAGAAATTCACTTTAGAATGTGTCATTCAAAATGAAAAGAATATGTCTTCAAGAAATACACTTTAGAATGTGTCATTCAAAATGAAAAGAATATGTAACCAAGAAATACACTTTAGAATGTGTCATTCAAAATGAAAAGAATATGTCACCAAGAAATACACTTTAGAATGTGTCATTCAAAATGAAAAGAATATGTCTTCAAGAAATACACTTTAGAATGTGTCATTCAAAATGAAAAGAATATGTAACCAAGAAATACACTTTAGAATGTGTCATTCAAAATGAAAAGAATATGTCATCAAGAAATACACTTTAGAATGTGTCATTCAAAATGAAAAGAATATGTCATCAAGAAATACACTTTAGAATGTGTCATTCAAAATGAAAAGAATATGTAACCAAGAAATACACTTTAGAATGTGTCATTCAAAATGAAAAGAATATGTCATCAAGAAATACACTTTAGAATGTGTCATTCAAAATGAAAAGAATATGTAACCAAGAAATACACTTTAGAATGTGTCATTCAAAATGAAAAGAATATGTAACCAAGAAATACACTTTAGAATGTGTCATTCAAAATGAAAAGAATATGTCATCAAGAAATACACTTTAGAATGTGTCATTCAAAATGAAAAGAATATGTAACCAAGAAATACACGTTAGAATGTGTCATTCAAAATGAAAAGAATATGTAACCAAGAAATACACTTTAGAATGTGTCATTCAAAATGAAAAGAATATGTAACCAAGAAATACACTTTAGAATGTGTCATTCAAAATGAAAAGAATATGTAACCAAGAAATACACTTTAGAATGTGTCATTCAAAATGAAAAGAATATGTCATCAAGAAATACACTTTAGAATGTGTCATTCAAAATGAAAAGAATATGTAACCAAGAAATACACTTTAGAATGTGTCATTCAAAATGAAAAGAATATGTCACCAAGAAATACACTTTAGAATGTGTCATTCAAAATGAAAAGAATATGTCTTCAAGAAATACACTTTAGAATGTGTCATTCAAAATGAAAAGAATATGTAACCAAGAAATACACTTTAGAATGTGTCATTCAAAATGAAAAGAATATGTCATCAAGAAATACACTTTAGAATGTGTCATTCAAAATGAAAAGAATATGTCATCAAGAAATACACTTTAGAATGTGTCATTCAAAATGAAAAGAATATGTAACCAAGAAATACACTTTAGAATGTGTCATTCAAAATGAAAAGAATATGTCTTCAAGAAATACACTTTAGAATGTGTCATTCAAAATGAAAAGAATATGTCATCAAGAAATACACTTTAGAATGTGTCATTCAAAATGAAAAGAATATGTAACCAAGAAATTCACTTTAGAATGTGTCATTCAAAATGAAAAGAATATGTCTTCAAGAAATACACTTTAGAATGTGTCATTCAAAATGAAAAGAATATGTAACCAAGAAATACACTTTAGAATGTGTCATTCAAAATGAAAAGAATATGTCACCAAGAAATACACTTTAGAATGTGTCATTCAAAATGAAAAGAATATGTCTTCAAGAAATACACTTTAGAATGTGTCATTCAAAATGAAAAGAATATGTAACCAAGAAATACACTTTAGAATGTGTCATTCAAAATGAAAAGAATATGTCATCAAGAAATACACTTTAGAATGTGTCATTCAAAATGAAAAGAATATGTCATCAAGAAATACACTTTAGAATGTGTCATTCAAAATGAAAAGAATATGTAACCAAGAAATACACTTTAGAATGTGTCATTCAAAATGAAAAGAATATGTCATCAAGAAATACACTTTAGAATGTGTCATTCAAAATGAAAAGAATATGTCTTCAAGAAATACACTTTAGAATGTG
Organism: Sepiola atlantica; assembly: GCA_963556195.1. Lineage (NCBI taxonomy): Eukaryota > Metazoa > Mollusca > Cephalopoda > Sepiida > Sepiolidae > Sepiola > Sepiola atlantica. The sequence continues at coordinate 2,318,176 of OY744549.1, forward strand.
TCATTCAAAATGAAAAGAATATGTAACCAAGAAATACACTTTAGAATGTGTCATTCAAAATGAAAAGAATATGTCATCAAGAAATACACTTTAGAATGTGTCATTCAAAATGAAAAGAATATGTAACCAAGAAATACACTTTAGAATGTGTCATTCAAAATGAAAAGAATATGTCTTCAAGAAATACACGTTAGAATGTGTCATTCAAAATGAAAAGAATATGTAACCAAGAAATACACTTTAGAATGTGTCATTCAAAATGAAAAGAATATGTCATCAAGAAATACACTTTAGAATGTGTCATTCAAAATGAAAAGAATATGTCTTCAAGAAATACACTTTAGAATGTGTCATTCAAAATGAAAAGAATATGTAACCAAGAAATACACTTTAGAATGTGTCATTCAAAATGAAAAGAATATGTCATCAAGAAATACACTTTAGAATGTGTCATTCAAAATGAAAAGAATATGTCTTCAAGAAATACACTTTAGAATGTGTCATTCAAAATGAAAAGAATATGTCTTCAAGAAATACACTTTAGAATGTGTCATTCAAAATGAAAAGAATATGTAACCAAGAAATACACTTTAGAATGTGTCATTCAAAATGAAAAGAATATGTCATCAAGAAATACACTTTAGAATGTGTCATTCAAAATGAAAAGAATATGTCTTCAAGAAATTCACTTTAGAATGTGTCATTCAAAATGAAAAGAATATGTAACCAAGAAATACACTTTAGAATGTGTCATTCAAAATGAAAAGAATATGTCATCAAGAAATACACTTTAGAATGTGTCATTCAAAATGAAAAGAATATGTCATCAAGAAATACACTTTAGAATGTGTCATTCAAAATGAAAAGAATATGTCATCAAGAAATACACTTTAGAATGTGTCATTCAAAATGAAAAGAATATGTCATCAAGAAATACACTTTAGAATGTGTCATTCAAAATGAAAAGAATATGTCTTCAAGAAATACACTTTAGAATGTGTCATTCAAAATGAAAAGAATATGTCATCAAGAAATACACTTTAGAATGTGTCATTCAAAATGAAAAGAATATGTCATCAAGAAATACACTTTAGAATGTGTCATTCAAAATGAAAAGAATATGTAACCAAGAAATACACTTTAGAATGTGTCATTCAAAATGAAAAGAATATGTAACCAAGAAATACACTTTAGAATGTGTCATTCAAAATGAAAAGAATATGTCATCAAGAAATACACTTTAGAATGTGTCATTCAAAATGAAAAGAATATGTAACCAAGAAATACACTTTAGAATGTGTCATTCAAAATGAAAAGAATATGTCATCAAGAAATTCACTTTAGAATGTGTCATTCAAAATGAAAAGAATATGTAACCAAGAAATACACTTTAGAATGTGTCATTCAAAATGAAAAGAATATGTCATCAAGAAATTCACTTTAGAATGTGTCATTCAAAATGAAAAGAATATGTAACCAAGAAATACACTTTAGAATGTGTCATTCAAAATGAAAAGAATATGTAACCAAGAAATACACTTTAGAATGTGTCATTCAAAATGAAAAGAATATGTCATCAAGAAATTCACTTTAGAATGTGTCATTCAAAATGAAAAGAATATGTAACCAAGAAATACACTTTAGAATGTGTCATTCAAAATGAAAAGAATATGTCATCAAGAAATTCACTTTAGAATGTGTCATTCAAAATGAAAAGAATATGTAACCAAGAAATACACTTTAGAATGTGTCATTCAAAATGAAAAGAATATGTCTTCAAGAAATACACTTTAGAATGTGTCATTCAAAATGAAAAGAATATGTAACCAAGAAATTCACTTTAGAATGTGTCATTCAAAATGAAAAGAATATGTAACCAAGAAATACACTTTAGAATGTGTCATTCAAAATGAAAAGAATATGTAACCAAGAAATTCACTTTAGAATGTGTCATTCAAAATGAAAAGAATATGTAACCAAGAAATACACTTTAGAATGTGTCATTCAAAATGAAAAGAATATGTCATCAAGAAATACACTTTAGAATGTGTCATTCAAAATGAAAAGAATATGTAACCAAGAAATTCACTTTAGAATGTGTCATTCAAAATGAAAAGAATATGTCATCAAGAAATACACTTTAGAATGTGTCATTCAAAATGAAAAGAATATGTAACCAAGAAATACACTTTAGAATGTGTCATTCAAAATGAAAAGAATATGTCTTCAAGAAATACACTTTAGAATGTGTCATTCAAAATGAAAAGAATATGTAACCAAGAAATACACTTTAGAATGTGTCATTCAAAATGAAAAGAATATGTAACCAAGAAATACACTTTAGAATGTGTCATTCAAAATGAAAAGAATATGTAACCAAGAAATACACTTTAGAATGTGTCATTCAAAATGAAAAGAATATGTAACCAAGAAATACACTTTAGAATGTGTCATTCAAAATGAAAAGAATATGTAACCAAGAAATACACTTTAGAATGTGTCATTCAAAATGAAAAGAATATGTCATCAAGAAATACACTTTAGAATGTGTCATTCAAAATGAAAAGAATATGTAACCAAGAAATACACTTTAGAATGTGTCATTCAAAATGAAAAGAATATGTAACCAAGAAATACACTTTAGAATGTGTCATTCAAAATGAAAAGAATATGTCATCAAGAAATACACTTTAGAATGTGTCATTCAAAATGAAAAGAATATGTAACCAAGAAATACACTTTAGAATGTGTCATTCAAAATGAAAAGAATATGTCATCAAGAAATTCACTTTAGAATGTGTCATTCAAAATGAAAAGAATATGTAACCAAGAAATACACTTTAGAATGTGTCATTCAAAATGAAAAGAATATGTCATCAAGAAATTCACTTTAGAATGTGTCATTCAAAATGAAAAGAATATGTAACCAAGAAATACACTTTAGAATGTGTCATTCAAAATGAAAAGAATATGTAACCAAGAAATACACTTTAGAATGTGTCATTCAAAATGAAAAGAATATGTAACCAAGAAATACACTTTAGAATGTGTCATTCAAAATGAAAAGAATATGTAACCAAGAAATACACTTTAGAATGTGTCATTCAAAATGAAAAGAATATGTCATCAAGAAATACACTTTAGAATGTGTCATTCAAAATGAAAAGAATATGTAACCAAGAAATACACTTTAGAATGTGTCATTCAAAATGAAAAGAATATGTAACCAAGAAATACACGTTAGAATGTGTCATTCAAAATGAAAAGAATATGTCATCAAGAAATACACTTTAGAATGTGTCATTCAAAATGAAAAGAATATGTAACCAAGAAATTCACTTTAGAATGTGTCATTCAAAATGAAAAGAATATGTAACCAAGAAATACACTTTAGAATGTGTCATTCAAAATGAAAAGAATATGTCATCAAGAAATACACTTTAGAATGTGTCATTCAAAATGAAAAGAATATGTCTTCAAGAAATACACTTTAGAATGTGTCATTCAAAATGAAAAGAATATGTAACCAAGAAATACACTTTCTAATGTGTCATTCAAAATGAAAAGAATATGTCATCAAGAAATACACTTTAGAATGTGTCATTCAAAATGAAAAGAATATGTCTTCAAGAAATACACTTTAGAATGTGTCATTCAAAATGAAAAGAATATGTAACCAAGAAATACACTTTAGAATGTGTCATTCAAAATGAAAAGAATATGTCTTCAAGAAATACACTTTAGAATGTGTCATTCAAAATAAAAAGAATATGTAACCAAGAAATACACTTTAGAATGTGTCATTCAAAATGAAAAGAATATGTAACCAAGAAATTCACTTTAGAATGTGTCATTCAAAATGAAAAGAATATGTCATCAAGAAATACACTTTAGAATGTGTCATTCAAAATGAAAAGAATATGTCATCAAGAAATACACTTTAGAATGTGTCATTCAAAATGAAAAGAATATGTAACCAAGAAATACACTTTAGAATGTGTCATTCAAAATGAAAAGAATATGTAACCAAGAAATACACTTTAGAATGTGTCATTCAAAATGAAAAGAATATGTCATCAAGAAATACACTTTAGAATGTGTCATTCAAAATGAAAAGAATATGTAACCAAGAAATACACGTTAGAATGTGTCATTCAAAATGAAAAGAATATGTAACCAAGAAATACACTTTAGAATGTGTCATTCAAAATGAAAAGAATATGTCATCAAGAAATACACTTTAGAATGTGTCATTCAAAATGAAAAGAATATGTAACCAAGAAATACACTTTAGAATGTGTCATTCAAAATGAAAAGAATATGTAACCAAGAAATACACTTTAGAATGTGTCATTCAAAATGAAAAGAATATGTCATCAAGAAATACACTTTAGAATGTGTCATTCAAAATGAAAAGAATATGTAACCAAGAAATACACTTTAGAATGTGTCATTCAAAATGAAAAGAATATGTCATCAAGAAATACACTTTAGAATGTGTCATTCAAAATGAAAAGAATATGTAACCAAGAAATACACTTTAGAATGTGTCATTCAAAATGAAAAGAATATGTCATCAAGAAATACACTTTAGAATGTGTCATTCAAAATGAAAAGAATATGTAACCAAGAAATTCACTTTAGAATGTGTCATTCAAAATGAAAAGAATATGTAACCAAGAAATACACTTTAGAATGTGTCATTCAAAATGAAAAGAATATGTCATCAAGAAATACACTTTAGAATGTGTCATTCAAAATGAAAAGAATATGTAACCAAGAAATACACTTTAGAATGTGTCATTCAAAATGAAAAGAATATGTAACCAAGAAATACACTTTAGAATGTGTCATTCAAAATGAAAAGAATATGTCTTCAAGAAATACACTTTAGAATGTGTCATTCAAAATGAAAAGAATATGTAACCAAGAAATACACTTTAGAATGTGTCATTCAAAATGAAAAGAATATGTCATCAAGAAATACACTTTAGAATGTGTCATTCAAAATGAAAAGAATATGTAACCAAGAAATACACTTTAGAATGTGTCATTCAAAATGAAAAGAATATGTCATCAAGAAATACACTTTAGAATGTGTCATTCAAAATGAAAAGAATATGTAACCAAGAAATACACTTTAGAATGTGTCATTCAAAATGAAAAGAATATGTCATCAAGAAATACACTTTAGAATGTGTCATTCAAAATGAAAAGAATATGTAACCAAGAAATACACTTTAGAATGTGTCATTCAAAATGAAAAGAATATGTAACCAAGAAATACACTTTAGAATGTGTCATTCAAAATGAAAAGAATATGTCTTCAAGAAATACACTTTAGAATGTGTCATTCAAAATGAAAAGAATATGTAACCAAGAAATACACTTTAGAATGTGTCATTCAAAATGAAAAGAATATGTCTTCAAGAAATACACTTTAGAATGTGTCATTCAAAATGAAAAGAATATGTCTTCAAGAAATACACTTTAGAATGTGTCATTCAAAATGAAAAGAATATGTCTTCAAGAAATACACTTTAGAATGTGTCATTCAAAATGAAAAGAATATGTCTTCAAGAAATACACTTTAGAATGTGTCATTCAAAATGAAAAGAATATGTCTTCAAGAAATACACTTTAGAATGTGTCATTCAAAATGAAAAGAATATGTCTTCAAGAAATACACTTTAGAATGTGTCATTCAAAATGAAAAGAATATGTCTTCAAGAAATACACTTTAGAATGTGTCATTCAAAATGAAAAGAATATGTCTTCAAGAAATTCACTTTAGAATGTGTCATTCAAAATGAAAAGAATATGTCATCAAGAAATACACTTTAGAATGTGTCATTCAAAATGAAAAGAATATGTAACCAAGAAATTCACTTTAGAATGTGTCATTCAAAATGAAAAGAATATGTAACCAAGAAATACACTTTAGAATGTGTCATTCAAAATGAAAAGAATATGTAACCAAGAAATACACTTTAGAATGTGTCATTCAAAATGAAAAGAATATGTCATCAAGAAATACACTTTAGAATGTGTCATTCAAAATGAAAAGAATATGTCATCAAGAAATACACTTTAGAATGTGTCATTCAAAATGAAAAGAATATGTCTTCAAGAAATACACTTTAGAATGTGTCATTCAAAATGAAAAGAATATGTCTTCAAGAAATACACTTTAGAATGTGTCATTCAAAATGAAAAGAATATGTCTTCAAGAAATACACTTTAGAATGTGTCATTCAAAATGAAAAGAATATGTCTTCAAGAAATACACTTTAGAATGTGTCATTCAAAATGAAAAGAATATGTCTTCAAGAAATACACTTTAGAATGTGTCATTCAAAATGAAAAGAATATGTCATCAAGAAATTCACTTTAGAATGTGTCATTCAAAATGAAAAGAATATGTCATCAAGAAATACACTTTAGAATGTGTCATTCAAAATGAAAAGAATATGTAACCAAGAAATTCACTTTAGAATGTGTCATTCAAAATGAAAAGAATATGTAACCAAGAAATACACTTTAGAATGTGTCATTCAAAATGAAAAGAATATGTAACCAAGAAATACACTTTAGAATGTGTCATTCAAAATGAAAAGAATATGTAACCAAGAAATACACTTTAGAATGTGTCATTCAAAATGAAAAGAATATGTCATCAAGAAATACACTTTAGAATGTGTCATTCAAAATGAAAAGAATATGTCTTCAAGAAATACACTTTAGAATGTGTCATTCAAAATGAAAAGAATATGTCATCAAGAAATACACTTTAGAATGTGTCATTCAAAATGAAAAGAATATGTAACCAAGAAATACACTTTAGAATGTGTCATTCAAAATGAAAAGAATATGTAACCAAGAAATACACTTTAGAATGTGTCATTCAAAATGAAAAGAATATGTAACCAAGAAATTCACTTTAGAATGTGTCATTCAAAATGAAAAGAATATGTCTTCAAGAAATACACTTTAGAATGTGTCATTCAAAATGAAAAGAATATGTCATCAAGAAATACACTTTAGAATGTGTCATTCAAAATGAAAAGAATATGTCTTCAAGAAATACACTTTAGAATGTGTCATTCAAAATGAAAAGAATATGTCATCAAGAAATTCACTTTAGAATGTGTCATTCAAAATGAAAAGAATATGTAACCAAGAAATACACTTTAGAATGTGTCATTCAAAATGAAAAGAATATGTCATCAAGAAATACACTTTAGAATGTGTCATTCAAAATGAAAAGAATATGTCATCAAGAAATACACTTTAGAATGTGTCATTCAAAATGAAAAGAATATGTAACCAAGAAATTCACTTTAGAATGTGTCATTCAAAATGAAAAGAATATGTAACCAAGAAATACACTTTAGAATGTGTCATTCAAAATGAAAAGAATATGTAACCAAGAAATACACTTTAGAATGTGTCATTCAAAATGAAAAGAATATGTAACCAAGAAATACACTTTAGAATGTGTCATTCAAAATGAAAAGAATATGTAACCAAGAAATACACTTTAGAATGTGTCATTCAAAATGAAAAGAATATGTCATCAAGAAATACACTTTAGAATGTGTCATTCAAAATGAAAAGAATATGTCTTCAAGAAATACACTTTAGAATGTGTCATTCAAAATGAAAAGAATATGTCATCAAGAAATTCACTTTAGAATGTGTCATTCAAAATGAAAAGAATATGTAACCAAGAAATACACTTTAGAATGTGTCATTCAAAATGAAAAGAATATGTCATCAAGAAATACACTTTAGAATGTGTCATTCAAAATGAAAAGAATATGTAACCAAGAAATACACTTTAGAATGTGTCATTCAAAATGAAAAGAATATGTAACCAAGAAATTCACTTTAGAATGTGTCATTCAAAATGAAAAGAATATGTCATCAAGAAATACACTTTAGAATGTGTCATTCAAAATGAAAAGAATATGTAACCAAGAAATACACTTTAGAATGTGTCATTCAAAATGAAAAGAATATGTAACCAAGAAATACACTTTAGAATGTGTCATTCAAAATGAAAAGAATATGTCATCAAGAAATACACTTTAGAATGTGTCATTCAAAATGAAAAGAATATGTCATCAAGAAATACACTTTAGAATGTGTCATTCAAAATGAAAAGAATATGTAACCAAGAAATTCACTTTAGAATGTGTCATTCAAAATGAAAAGAATATGTCATCAAGAAATACACTTTAGAATGTGTCATTCAAAATGAAAAGAATATGTCATCAAGAAATACACTTTAGAATGTGTCATTCAAAATGAAAAGAATATGTCATCAAGAAATACACTTTAGAATGTGTCATTCAAAATGAAAAGAATATGTCATCAAGAAATTCACTTTAGAATGTGTCATTCAAAATGAAAAGAATATGTCTTCAAGAAATACACTTTAGAATGTGTCATTCAAAATGAAAAGAATATGTAACCAAGAAATTCACTTTAGAATGTGTCATTCAAAATGAAAAGAATATGTAACCAAGAAATACACTTTAGAATGTGTCATTCAAAATGAAAAGAATATGTAACCAAGAAATACACTTTAGAATGTGTCATTCAAAATGAAAAGAATATGTCATCAAGAAATACACTTTAGAATGTGTCATTCAAAATGAAAAGAATATGTCACCAAGAAATACACTTTAGAATGTGTCATTCAAAATGAAAAGAATATGTAACCAAGAAATACACTTTAGAATGTGTCATTCAAAATGAAAAGAATATGTCATCAAGAAATACACTTTAGAATGTGTCATTCAAAATGAAAAGAATATGTCACCAAGAAATACACTTTAGAATGTGTCATTCAAAATGAAAAGAATATGTAACCAAGAAATACACTTTAGAATGTGTCATTCAAAATGAAAAGAATATGTCTTCAAGAAATACACTTTAGAATGTGTCATTCAAAATGAAAAGAATATGTAACCAAGAAATTCACTTTAGAATGTGTCATTCAAAATGAAAAGAATATGTCATCAAGAAATACACTTTAGAATGTGTCATTCAAAATGAAAAGAATATGTCATCAAGAAATACACTTTAGAATGTGTCATTCAAAATGAAAAGAATATGTCATCAAGAAATACACTTTAGAATGTGTCATTCAAAATGAAAAGAATATGTCATCAAGAAATTCACTTTAGAATGTGTCATTCAAAATGAAAAGAATATGTCATCAAGAAATACACTTTAGAATGTGTCATTCAAAATGAAAAGAATATGTCATCAAGAAATACACTTTAGAATGTGTCATTCAAAATGAAAAGAATATGTCATCAAGAAATACACTTTAGAATGTGTCATTCAAAATGAAAAGAATATGTAACCAAGAAATACACTTTAGAATGTGTCATTCAAAATGAAAAGAATATGTCATCAAGAAATACACTTTAGAATGTGTCATTCAAAATGAAAAGAATATGTAACCAAGAAATACACTTTAGAATGTGTCATTCAAAATGAAAAGAATATGTAACCAAGAAATACACTTTAGAATGTGTCATTCAAAATGAAAAGAATATGTCTTCAAGAAATACACTTTAGAATGTGTCATTCAAAATGAAAAGAATATGTAACCAAGAAATACACTTTAGAATGTGTCATTCAAAATGAAAAGAATATGTCATCAAGAAATACACTTTAGAATGTGTCATTCAAAATGAAAAGAATATGTCATCAAGTAATACACTTTAGAATGTGTCATTCAAAATGAAAAGAATATGTAACCAAGAAATACACTTTAGAATGTGTCATTCAAAATGAAAAGAATATGTAACCAAGAAATACACTTTAGAATGTGTCATTCAAAATGAAAAGAATATGTAACCAAGAAATACACTTTAGAATGTGTCATTCAAAATGAAAAGAATATGTCATCAAGAAATACACTTTAGAATGTGTCATTCAAAATGAAAAGAATATGTAACCAAGAAATACACTTTAGAATGTGTCATTCAAAATGAAAACAATATGTAACCAAGAAATACACTTTAGAATGTGTCATTCAAAATGAAAAGAATATGTCACCAAGAAATACACTTTAGAATGTGTCATTCAAAATGAAAAGAATATGTCTTCAAGAAATACACTTTAGAATGTGTCATTCAAAATGAAAAGAATATGTAACCAAGAAATACACTTTAGAATGTGTCATTCAAAATGAAAAGAATATGTCATCAAGAAATACACTTTAGAATGTGTCATTCAAAATGAAAAGAATATGTCTTCAAGAAATACACTTTAGAATGTGTCATTCAAAATGAAAAGAATATGTCTTCAAGAAATACACTTTAGAATGTGTCATTCAAAATGAAAAGAATATGTAACCAAGAAATACACTTTAGAATGTGTCATTCAAAATGAAAAGAATATGTCATCAAGAAATACACTTTAGAATGTGTCATTCAAAATGAAAAGAATATGTAACCAAGAAATTCACTTTAGAATGTGTCATTCAAAATGAAAAGAATATGTCATCAAGAAATACACTTTAGAATGTGTCATTCAAAATGAAAAGAATATGTAACCAAGAAATACACTTTAGAATGTGTCATTCAAAATGAAAAGAATATGTAACCAAGAAATACACTTTAGAATGTGTCATTCAAAATGAAAAGAATATGTAACCAAGAAATACACTTTAGAATGTGTCATTCAAAATGAAAACAATATGTAACCAAGAAATACACTTTAGAATGTGTCATTCAAAATGAAAAGAATATGTCACCAAGAAATACACTTTAGAATGTGTCATTCAAAATGAAAAGAATATGTCTTCAAGAAATACACTTTAGAATGTGTCATTCAAAATGAAAAGAATATGTAACCAAGAAATACACTTTAGAATGTGTCATTCAAAATGAAAAGAATATGTCATCAAGAAATACACTTTAGAATGTGTCATTCAAAATGAAAAGAATATGTCTTCAAGAAATACACTTTAGAATGTGTCATTCAAAATGAAAAGAATATGTCTTCAAGAAATACACTTTAGAATGTGTCATTCAAAATGAAAAGAATATGTAACCAAGAAATACACTTTAGAATGTGTCATTCAAAATGAAAAGAATATGTCATCAAGAAATACACTTTAGAATGTGTCATTCAAAATGAAAAGAATATGTAACCAAGAAATTCACTTTAGAATGTGTCATTCAAAATGAAAAGAATATGTCATCAAGAAATACACTTTAGAATGTGTCATTCAAAATGAAAAGAATATGTAACCAAGAAATACACTTTAGAATGTGTCATTCAAAATGAAAAGAATATGTCTTCAAGAAATACACTTTAGAATGTGTCATTCAAAATGAAAAGAATATGTCATCAAGAAATACACTTTAGAATGTGTCATTCAAAATGAAAAGAATATGTAACCAAGAAATACACTTTAGAATGTGTCATTCAAAATGAAAAGAATATGTAACCAAGAAATACACTTTAGAATGTGTCATTCAAAATGAAAAGAATATGTCATCAAGAAATACACTTTAGAATGTGTCATTCAAAATGAAAAGAATATGTCATCAAGAAATACACTTTAGAATGTGTCATTCAAAATGAAAAGAATATGTAACCAAGAAATACACTTTAGAATGTGTCATTCAAAATGAAAAGAATATGTCATCAAGAAATACACTTTAGAATGTGTCATTCAAAATGAAAATGATATGTAACCAAGAAATACACTTTAGAATGTGTCATTCAAAATGAAAAGAATATGTAACCAAGAAATACACTTTAGAATGTGTCATTCAAAATGAAAAGAATATGTCTTCAAGAAATACACTTTAGAATGTGTCATTCAAAATGAAAAGAATATGTAACCAAGAAATACACTTTAGAATGTGTCATTCAAAATGAAAAGAATATGTAACCAAGAAATTCACTTTAGAATGTGTCATTCAAAATGAAAAGAATATGTAACCAAGAAATACACTTTAGAATGTGTCATTCAAAATGAAAAGAATATGTCATCAAGAAATACACTTTAGAATGTGTCATTCAAAATGAAAAGAATATGTCTTCAAGAAATACACTTTAGAATGTGTCATTCAAAATGAAAAGAATATGTAACCAAGAAATTCACTTTAGAATGTGTCATTCAAAATGAAAAGAATATGTAACCAAGAAATACACTTTAGAATGTGTCATTCAAAATGAAAAGAATATGTCATCAAGAAATACACTTTAGAATGTGTCATTCAAAATGAAAATGATATGTAACCAAGAAATACACTTTAGAATGTGTCATTCAAAATGAAAAGAATATGTAACCAAGAAATACACTTTAGAATGTGTCATTCAAAATGAAAAGAATATGTCTTCAAGAAATACACTTTAGAATGTGTCATTCAAAATGAAAAGAATATGTAACCAAGAAATACACTTTAGAATGTGTCATTCAAAATGAAAAGAATATGTAACCAAGAAATTCACTTTAGAATGTGTCATTCAAAATGAAAAGAATATGTCATCAAGAAATACACTTTAGAATGTGTCATTCAAAATGAAAAGAATATGTCATCAAGAAATACACTTTAGAATGTGTCATTCAAAATGAAAAGAATATGTAACCAAGAAATACACTTTAGAATGTGTCATTCAAAATGAAAAGAATATGTCATCAAGAAATACACTTTAGAATGTGTCATTCAAAATGAAAATGATATGTAACCAAGAAATACACTTTAGAATGTGTCATTCAAAATGAAAAGAATATGTAACCAAGAAATACACTTTAGAATGTGTCATTCAAAATGAAAAGAATATGTCTTCAAGAAATACACTTTAGAATGTGTCATTCAAAATGAAAAGAATATGTAACCAAGAAATACACTTTAGAATGTGTCATTCAAAATGAAAAGAATATGTAACCAAGAAATTCACTTTAGAATGTGTCATTCAAAATGAAAAGAATATGTAACCAAGAAATACACTTTAGAATGTGTCATTCAAAATGAAAAGAATATGTCATCAAGAAATACACTTTAGAATGTGTCATTCAAAATGAAAAGAATATGTCTTCAAGAAATACACTTTAGAATGTGTCATTCAAAATGAAAAGAATATGTAACCAAGAAATTCACTTTAGAATGTGTCATTCAAAATGAAAAGAATATGTAACCAAGAAATACACTTTAGAATGTGTCATTAAAAATGAAAAGAATATGTAACCAAGAAATACACTTTAGAATGTGTCATTCAAAATGAAAAGAATATGTAACCAAGAAATACACTTTAGAATGTGTCATTCAAAATGAAAAGAATATGTCATCAAGAAATACACTTTAGAATGTGTCATTCAAAATGAAAAGAATATGTCTTCAAGAAATACACTTTAGAATGTGTCATTCAAAATGAAAAGAATATGTAACCAAGAAATTCACTTTAGAATGTGTCATTCAAAATGAAAAGAATATGTAACCAAGAAATACACTTTAGAATGTGTCATTCAAAATGAAAAGAATATGTAACCAAGAAATACACTTTAGAATGTGTCATTCAAAATGAAAAGAATATGTCTTCAAGAAATACACTTTAGAATGTGTCATTCAAAATGAAAAGAATATGTAACCAAGAAATACACATTAGAATGTGTCATTCAAAATGAAAAGAATATGTAACCAAGAAATTCACTTTAGAATGTGTCATTCAAAATGAAAAGAATATGTAACCAAGAAATACACTTTAGAATGTGTCATTAAAAATGAAAAGAATATGTAACCAAGAAATACACTTTAGAATGTGTCATTCAAAATGAAAAGAATATGTAACCAAGAAATACACTTTAGAATGTGTCATTCAAAATGAAAAGAATATGTCATCAAGAAATACACTTTAGAATGTGTCATTCAAAATGAAAAGAATATGTCTTCAAGAAATACACTTTAGAATGTGTCATTCAAAATGAAAAGAATATGTCATCAAGAAATACACTTTAGAATGTGTCATTCAAAATGAAAAGAATATGTCATCAAGAAATACACTTTAGAATGTGTCATTCAAAATGAAAAGAATATGTAACCAAGAAATACACTTTAGAATGTGTCATTCAAAATGAAAAGAATATGTCATCAAGAAATACACTTTAGAATGTGTCATTCAAAATGAAAAGAATATGTCATCAAGAAATACACTTTAGAATGTGTCATTCAAAATGAAAAGAATATGTCATCAAGAAATACACTTTAGAATGTGTCATTCAAAATGAAAAGAATATGTAACCAAGAAATACACTTTAGAATGTGTCATTCAAAATGAAAAGAATATGTAACCAAGAAATACACTTTAGAATGTGTCATTCAAAATGAAAAGAATATGTAACCAAGAAATACACTTTAGAATGTGTCATTCAAAATGAAAAGAATATGTCATCAAGAAATACACTTTAGAATGTGTCATTCAAAATGAAAAGAATATGTCTTCAAGAAATACACTTTAGAATGTGTCATTCAAAATGAAAAGAATATGTCATCAAGAAATACACTTTAGAATGTGTCATTCAAAATGAAAAGAATATGTAACCAAGAAATACACTTTAGAATGTGTCATTCAAAATGAAAAGAATATGTAACCAAGAAATACACTTTAGAATGTGTCATTCAAAATGAAAAGAATATGTAACCAAGAAATACACTTTAGAATGTGTCATTCAAAATGAAAAGAATATGTCATCAAGAAATACACTTTAGAATGTGTCATTCAAAATGAAAAGAATATGTCATCAAGAAATTCACTTTAGAATGTGTCATTCAAAATGAAAAGAATATGTCATCAAGAAATACACTTTAGAATGTGTCATTCAAAATGAAAAGAATATGTCTTCAAGAAATACACTTTAGAATGTGTCATTCAAAATGAAAAGAATATGTAACCAAGAAATTCACTTTAGAATGTGTCATTCAAAATGAAAAGAATATGTCATCAAGAAATACACTTTAGAATGTGTCATTCAAAATGAAAAGAATATGTCATCAAGAAATACACTTTAGAATGTGTCATTCAAAATGAAAAGAATATGTAACCAAGAAATACACTTTAGAATGTGTCATTCAAAATGAAAAGAATATGTAACCAAGAAATACACTTTAGAATGTGTCATTCAAAATGAAAAGAATATGTAACCAAGAAATACACTTTAGAATGTGTCATTCAAAATGAAAAGAATATGTCATCAAGAAATACACTTTAGAATGTGTCATTCAAAATGAAAAGAATATGTAACCAAGAAATACACTTTAGAATGTGTCATTCAAAATGAAAAGAATATGTAACCAAGAAATACACTTTAGAATGTGTCATTCAAAATGAAAAGAATATGTCATCAAGAAATTCACTTTAGAATGTGTCATTCAAAATGAAAAGAATATGTAACCAAGAAATACACTTTAGAATGTGTCATTCAAAATGAAAAGAATATGTAACCAAGAAATACACTTTAGAATGTGTCATTCAAAATGAAAAGAATATGTCATCAAGAAATACACTTTAGAATGTGTCATTCAAAATGAAAAGAATATGTCTTCAAGAAATACACTTTAGAATGTGTCATTCAAAATGAAAAGAATATGTAACCAAGAAATACACTTTAGAATGTGTCATTCAAAATGAAAAGAATATGTCATCAAGAAATACACTTTAGAATGTGTCATTCAAAATGAAAAGAATATGTAACCAAGAAATACACTTTAGAATGTGTCATTCAAAATGAAAAGAATATGTAACCAAGAAATACACTTTAGAATGTGTCATTCAAAATGAAAAGAATATGTAACCAAGAAATACACTTTAGAATGTGTCATTCAAAATGAAAAGAATATGTCATCAAGAAATACACTTTAGAATGTGTCATTCAAAATGAAAAGAATATGTCTTCAAGAAATACACTTTAGAATGTGTCATTCAAAATGAAAAGAATATGTAACCAAGAAATACACTTTAGAATGTGTCATTCAAAATGAAAAGAATATGTCATCAAGAAATACACTTTAGAATGTGTCATTCAAAATGAAAAGAATATGTAACCAAGAAATAAACTTTAGAATGTGTCATTCAAAATGAAAAGAATATGTAACCAAGAAATACACTTTAGAATGTGTCATTCAAAATGAAAAGAATATGTAACCAAGAAATACACTTTAGAATGTGTCATTCAAAATGAAAAGAATATGTCATCAAGAAATACACTTTAGAATGTGTCATTCAAAATGAAAAGAATATGTCTTCAAGAAATACACTTTAGAATGTGTCATTCAAAATGAAAAGAATATGTAACCAAGAAATACACTTTAGAATGTGTCATTCAAAATGAAAAGAATATGTCATCAAGAAATACACTTTAGAATGTGTCATTCAAAATGAAAAGAATATGTAACCAAGAAATAAACTTTAGAATGTGTCATTCAAAATGAAAAGAATATGTCTTCAAGAAATACACTTTAGAATGTGTCATTCAAAATGAAAAGAATATGTAACCAAGAAATAAACTTTAGAATGTGTCATTCAAAATGAAAAGAATATGTCTTCAAGAAATACACTTTAGAATGTGTCATTCAAAATGAAAAGAATATGTCTTCAAGAAATACACTTTAGAATGTGTCATTCAAAATGAAAAGAATATGTCTTCAAGAAATACACTTTAGAATGTGTCATTCAAAATGAAAAGAATATGTCTTCAAGAAATACACTTTAGAATGTGTCATTCAAAATGAAAAGAATATGTAACCAAGAAATACACTTTAGAATGTGTCATTCAAAATGAAAAGAATATGTCATCAAGAAATACACTTTAGAATGTGTCATTCAAAATGAAAAGAATATGTCTTCAAGAAATACACTTTAGAATGTGTCATTCAAAATGAAAAGAATATGTAACCAAGAAATACACTTTAGAATGTGTCATTCAAAATGAAAAG
The DNA here is from genome assembly GCA_963556195.1 of Sepiola atlantica. Classification (NCBI taxonomy): domain Eukaryota; kingdom Metazoa; phylum Mollusca; class Cephalopoda; order Sepiida; family Sepiolidae; genus Sepiola; species Sepiola atlantica. The sequence continues at coordinate 2,335,143 of OY744549.1, forward strand.
AATATGTCATCAAGAAATACACTTTAGAATGTGTCATTCAAAATGAAAAGAATATGTAACCAAGAAATACACTTTAGAATGTGTCATTCAAAATGAAAAGAATATGTAACCAAGAAATACACTTTAGAATGTGTCATTCAAAATGAAAAGAATATGTAACCAAGAAATACACTTTAGAATGTGTCATTCAAAATGAAAAGAATATGTAACCAAGAAATACACTTTAGAATGTGTCATTCAAAATGAAAAGAATATGTCTTCAAGAAATACACTTTAGAATGTGTCATTCAAAATGAAAAGAATATGTCATCAAGAAATACACTTTAGAATGTGTCATTCAAAATGAAAAGAATATGTCTTCAAGAAATTCACTTTAGAATGTGTCATTCAAAATGAAAAGAATATGTCTTCAAGAAATTCACTTTAGAATGTGTCATTCAAAATGAAAAGAATATGTAACTAAGAAATTCACTTTAGAATGTGTCATTCAAAATGAAAAGAATATGTCATCAAGAAATACACTTTAGAATGTGTCATTCAAAATGAAAAGAATATGTCATCAAGAAATACACTTTAGAATGTGTCATTCAAAATGAAAAGAATATGTAACCAAGAAATACACTTTAGAATGTGTCATTCAAAATGAAAAGAATATGTCATCAAGAAATACACTTTAGAATGTGTCATTCAAAATAAAAAGAATATGTCATCAAGAAATACACTTTAGAATGTGTCATTCAAAATGAAAAGAATATGTCTTCAAGAAATACACTTTAGAATGTGTCATTCAAAATGAAAAGAATATGTAACCAAGAAATTCACTTTAGAATGTGTCATTCAAAATGAAAAGAATATGTAACCAAGAAATACACTTTAGAATGTGTCATTCAAAATGAAAAGAATATGTCATCAAGAAATACACTTTAGAATGTGTCATTCAAAATGAAAAGAATATGTAACCAAGAAATACACTTTAGAATGTGTCATTCAAAATGAAAAGAATATGTCATCAAGAAATACACTTTAGAATGTGTCATTCAAAATAAAAAGAATATGTCATCAAGAAATACACTTTAGAATGTGTCATTCAAAATGAAAAGAATATGTCTTCAAGAAATACACTTTAGAATGTGTCATTCAAAATGAAAAGAATATGTAACCAAGAAATACACTTTAGAATGTGTCATTCAAAATGAAAAGAATATGTAACCAAGAAATACACTTTAGAATGTGTCATTCAAAATGAAAAGAATATGTCATCAAGAAATACACTTTAGAATGTGTCATTCAAAATGAAAAGAATATGTAACCAAGAAATACACTTTAGAATGTGTCATTCAAAATGAAAAGAATATGTAACCAAGAAATACACTTTAGAATGTGTCATTCAAAATGAAAAGAATATGTCATCAAGAAATACACTTTAGAATGTGTCATTCAAAATGAAAAGAATATGTAACCAAGAAATACACTTTAGAATGTGTCATTCAAAATGAAAAGAATATGTAACCAAGAAATACACTTTAGAATGTGTCATTCAAAATGAAAAGAATATGTCATCAAGAAATACACTTTAGAATGTGTCATTCAAAATGAAAAGAATATGTCTTCAAGAAATACACTTTAGAATGTGTCATTCAAAATGAAAAGAATATGTAACCAAGAAATACACTTTAGAATGTGTCATTCAAAATGAAAAGAATATGTAACCAAGAAATACACTTTAGAATGTGTCATTCAAAATGAAAAGAATATGTCATCAAGAAATTCACTTTAGAATGTGTCATTCAAAATGAAAAGAATATGTCATCAAGAAATACACTTTAGAATGTGTCATTCAAAATGAAAAGAATATGTCATCAAGAAATACACTTTAGAATGTGTCATTCAAAATGAAAAGAATATGTAACCAAGAAATACACTTTAGAATGTGTCATTCAAAATGAAAAGAATATGTAACCAAGAAATACACTTTAGAATGTGTCATTCAAAATGAAAAGAATATGTAACCAAGAAATACACTTTAGAATGTGTCATTCAAAATAAAAAGAATATGTCATCAAGAAATACACTTTAGAATGTGTCATTCAAAATGAAAAGAATATGTCTTCAAGAAATACACTTTAGAATGTGTCATTCAAAATGAAAAGAATATGTCATCAAGAAATACACTTTAGAATGTGTCATTCAAAATGAAAAGAATATGTAACCAAGAAATACACTTTAGAATGTGTCATTCAAAATGAAAAGAATATGTAACCAAGAAATACACTTTAGAATGTGTCATTCAAAATGAAAAGAATATGTCATCAAGAAATACACTTTAGAATGTGTCATTCAAAATGAAAAGAATATGTAACCAAGAAATACACTTTAGAATGTGTCATTCAAAATGAAAAGAATATGTAACCAAGAAATACACTTTAGAATGTGTCATTCAAAATGAAAAGAATATGTCTTCAAGAAATACACTTTAGAATGTGTCATTCAAAATGAAAAGAATATGTCATCAAGAAATACACTTTAGAATGTGTCATTCAAAATGAAAAGAATATGTAACCAAGAAATACACTTTAGAATGTGTCATTCAAAATGAAAAGAATATGTCATCAAGAAATACACTTTAGAATGTGTCATTCAAAATGAAAAGAATATGTAACCAAGAAATACACTTTAGAATGTGTCATTCAAAATGAAAAGAATATGTCTTCAAGAAATACACTTTAGAATGTGTCATTCAAAATGAAAAGAATATGTAACCAAGAAATTCACTTTAGAATGTGTCATTCAAAATGAAAAGAATATGTCATCAAGAAATACACTTTAGAATGTGTCATTCAAAATGAAAAGAATATGTAACCAAGAAATTCACTTTAGAATGTGTCATTCAAAATGAAAAGAATATGTCATCAAGAAATACACTTTAGAATGTGTCATTCAAAATGAAAAGAATATGTAACCAAGAAATTCACTTTAGAATGTGTCATTCAAAATGAAAAGAATATGTCATCAAGAAATACACTTTAGAATGTGTCATTCAAAATGAAAAGAATATGTCATCAAGAAATTCACTTTAGAATGTGTCATTCAAAATGAAAAGAATATGTAACCAAGAAATACACTTTAGAATGTGTCATTCAAAATGAAAAGAATATGTAACCAAGAAATACACTTTAGAATGTGTCATTCAAAATGAAAAGAATATGTCATCAAGAAATACACTTTAGAATGTGTCATTCAAAATGAAAAGAATATGTAACCAAGAAATACACTTTAGAATGTGTCATTCAAAATGAAAAGAATATGTAACCAAGAAATACACTTTAGAATGTGTCATTCAAAATGAAAAGAATATGTCTTCAAGAAATTCACTTTAGAATGTGTCATTCAAAATGAAAAGAATATGTCATCAAGAAATTCACTTTAGAATGTGTCATTCAAAATGAAAAGAATATGTAACCAAGAAAAATACACTTTAGAATGTGTCATTCAAAATGAAAAGAATATGTAACCAAGAAATACACTTTAGAATGTGTCATTCAAAATGAAAAGAATATGTAACCAAGAAATACACTTTAGAATGTGTCATTCAAAATGAAAAGAATATGTCATCAAGAAATACACTTTAGAATGTGTCATTCAAAATGAAAAGAATATGTAACAAGAAATACACTTTAGAATGTGTCATTCAAAATGAAAAGAATATGTAACCAAGAAATACACTTTAGAATGTGTCATTCAAAATGAAAAGAATATGTCTTCAAGAAATACACTTTAGAATGTGTCATTCAAAATGAAAAGAATATGTCATCAAGAAATACACTTTAGAATGTGTCATTCAAAATGAAAAGAATATGTAACCAAGAAATACACTTTAGAATGTGTCATTCAAAATGAAAAGAATATGTCATCAAGAAATACACTTTAGAATGTGTCATTCAAAATGAAAAGAATATGTAACCAAGAAATACACTTTAGAATGTGTCATTCAAAATGAAAAGAATATGTCTCAAGAAATACACTTTAGAATGTGTCATTCAAAATGAAAAGAATATGTAACCAAGAAATTCACTTTAGAATGTGTCATTCAAAATGAAAAGAATATGTAACCAAGAAATTCACTTTAGAATGTGTCATTCAAAATGAAAAGAATATGTCATCAAGAAATACACTTTAGAATGTGTCATTCAAAATGAAAAGAATATGTCATCAAGAAATTCACTTTAGAATGTGTCATTCAAAATGAAAAGAATATGTAACCAAGAAATACACTTTAGAATGTGTCATTCAAAATGAAAAGAATATGTAACCAAGAAATACACTTTAGAATGTGTCATTCAAAATGAAAAGAATATGTCATCAAGAAATACACTTTAGAATGTGTCATTCAAAATGAAAAGAATATGTAACCAAGAAATACACTTTAGAATGTGTCATTCAAAATGAAAAGAATATGTAACCAAGAAATACACTTTAGAATGTGTCATTCAAAATGAAAAGAATATGTCTTCAAGAAATTCACTTTAGAATGTGTCATTCAAAATGAAAAGAATATGTCATCAAGAAATTCACTTTAGAATGTGTCATTCAAAATGAAAAGAATATGTAACCAAGAAATACACTTTAGAATGTGTCATTCAAAATGAAAAGAATATGTAACCAAGAAATACACTTTAGAATGTGTCATTCAAAATGAAAAGAATATGTAACCAAGAAATACACTTTAGAATGTGTCATTCAAAATGAAAAGAATATGTCATCAAGAAATACACTTTAGAATGTGTCATTCAAAATGAAAAGAATATGTAACCAAGAAATACACTTTAGAATGTGTCATTCAAAATGAAAAGAATATGTAACCAAGAAATACACTTTAGAATGTGTCATTCAAAATGAAAAGAATATGTCTTCAAGAAATACACTTTAGAATGTGTCATTCAAAATGAAAAGAATATGTCATCAAGAAATACACTTTAGAATGTGTCATTCAAAATGAAAAGAATATGTAACCAAGAAATACACTTTAGAATGTGTCATTCAAAATGAAAAGAATATGTCATCAAGAAATACACTTTAGAATGTGTCATTCAAAATGAAAAGAATATGTAACCAAGAAATACACTTTAGAATGTGTCATTCAAAATGAAAAGAATATGTCTTCAAGAAATACACTTTAGAATGTGTCATTCAAAATGAAAAGAATATGTAACCAAGAAATTCACTTTAGAATGTGTCATTCAAAATGAAAAGAATATGTCATCAAGAAATACACTTTAGAATGTGTCATTCAAAATGAAAAGAATATGTAACCAAGAAATACACTTTAGAATGTGTCATTCAAAATGAAAAGAATATGTCATCAAGAAATACACTTTAGAATGTGTCATTCAAAATGAAAAGAATATGTAACCAAGAAATACACTTTAGAATGTGTCATTCAAAATGAAAAGAATATGTCTTCAAGAAATACACTTTAGAATGTGTCATTCAAAATGAAAAGAATATGTAACCAAGAAATACACTTTAGAATGTGTCATTCAAAATGAAAAGAATATGTAACCAAGAAATTCACTTTAGAATGTGTCATTCAAAATGAAAAGAATATGTCATCAAGAAATACACTTTAGAATGTGTCATTCAAAATGAAAAGAATATGTCATCAAGAAATTCACTTTAGAATGTGTCATTCAAAATGAAAAGAATATGTAACCAAGAAATACACTTTAGAATGTGTCATTCAAAATGAAAAGAATATGTAACCAAGAAATACACTTTAGAATGTGTCATTCAAAATGAAAAGAATATGTCATCAAGAAATACACTTTAGAATGTGTCATTCAAAATGAAAAGAATATGTAACCAAGAAATACACTTTAGAATGTGTCATTCAAAATGAAAAGAATATGTAACCAAGAAATACACTTTAGAATGTGTCATTCAAAATGAAAAGAATATGTCTTCAAGAAATTCACTTTAGAATGTGTCATTCAAAATGAAAAGAATATGTCATCAAGAAATTCACTTTAGAATGTGTCATTCAAAATGAAAAGAATATGTAACCAAGAAATACACTTTAGAATGTGTCATTCAAAATGAAAAGAATATGTAACCAAGAAATACACTTTAGAATGTGTCATTCAAAATGAAAAGAATATGTCATCAAGAAATACACTTTAGAATGTGTCATTCAAAATGAAAAGAATATGTAACCAAGAAATTCACTTTAGAATGTGTCATTCAAAATGAAAAGAATATGTCATCAAGAAATACACTTTAGAATGTGTCATTCAAAATGAAAAGAATATGTAACCAAGAAATACACTTTAGAATGTGTCATTCAAAATGAAAAGAATATGTCATCAAGAAATACACTTTAGAATGTGTCATTCAAAATGAAAAGAATATGTAACCAAGAAATACACTTTAGAATGTGTCATTCAAAATGAAAAGAATATGTCTTCAAGAAATACACTTTAGAATGTGTCATTCAAAATGAAAAGAATATGTAACCAAGAAATTCACTTTAGAATGTGTCATTCAAAATGAAAAGAATATGTCATCAAGAAATACACTTTAGAATGTGTCATTCAAAATGAAAAGAATATGTAACCAAGAAATACACTTTAGAATGTGTCATTCAAAATGAAAAGAATATGTCATCAAGAAATACACTTTAGAATGTGTCATTCAAAATGAAAAGAATATGTAACCAAGAAATACACTTTAGAATGTGTCATTCAAAATGAAAAGAATATGTCTTCAAGAAATACACTTTAGAATGTGTCATTCAAAATGAAAAGAATATGTAACCAAGAAATACACTTTAGAATGTGTCATTCAAAATGAAAAGAATATGTAACCAAGAAATTCACTTTAGAATGTGTCATTCAAAATGAAAAGAATATGTCATCAAGAAATACACTTTAGAATGTGTCATTCAAAATGAAAAGAATATGTCATCAAGAAATTCACTTTAGAATGTGTCATTCAAAATGAAAAGAATATGTAACCAAGAAATACACTTTAGAATGTGTCATTCAAAATGAAAAGAATATGTAACCAAGAAATACACTTTAGAATGTGTCATTCAAAATGAAAAGAATATGTCATCAAGAAATACACTTTAGAATGTGTCATTCAAAATGAAAAGAATATGTAACCAAGAAATACACTTTAGAATGTGTCATTCAAAATGAAAAGAATATGTAACCAAGAAATACACTTTAGAATGTGTCATTCAAAATGAAAAGAATATGTCTTCAAGAAATTCACTTTAGAATGTGTCATTCAAAATGAAAAGAATATGTCATCAAGAAATTCACTTTAGAATGTGTCATTCAAAATGAAAAGAATATGTAACCAAGAAATACACTTTAGAATGTGTCATTCAAAATGAAAAGAATATGTAACCAAGAAATACACTTTAGAATGTGTCATTCAAAATGAAAAGAATATGTAACCAAGAAATACACTTTAGAATGTGTCATTCAAAATGAAAAGAATATGTCATCAAGAAATACACTTTAGAATGTGTCATTCAAAATGAAAAGAATATGTAACCAAGAAATACACTTTAGAATGTGTCATTCAAAATGAAAAGAATATGTAACCAAGAAATACACTTTAGAATGTGTCATTCAAAATGAAAAGAATATGTCATCAAGAAATACACTTTAGAATGTGTCATTCAAAATGAAAAGAATATGTCTTCAAGAAATACACTTTAGAATGTGTCATTCAAAATGAAAAGAATATGTCTTCAAGAAATACACTTTAGAATGTGTCATTCAAAATGAAAAGAATATGTAACCAAGAAATACACTTTAGAATGTGTCATTCAAAATGAAAAGAATATGTAACCAAGAAATACACTTTAGAATGTGTCATTCAAAATGAAAAGAATATGTAACCAAGAAATACACTTTAGAATGTGTCATTCAAAATGAAAAGAATATGTCATCAAGAAATACACTTTAGAATGTGTCATTCAAAATGAAAAGAATATGTAACCAAGAAATTCACTTTAGAATGTGTCATTCAAAATGAAAAGAATATGTAACCAAGAAATACACTTTAGAATGTGTCATTCAAAATGAAAAGAATATGTAACCAAGAAATACACTTTAGAATGTGTCATTCAAAATGAAAAGAATATGTCATCAAGAAATACACTTTAGAATGTGTCATTCAAAATGAAAAGAATATGTCATCAAGAAATTCACTTTAGAATGTGTCATTCAAAATGAAAAGAATATGTAACAAGAAATACACTTTAGAATGTGTCATTCAAAATGAAAAGAATATGTCATCAAGAAATACACGTTAGAATGTGTCATTCAAAATGAAAAGAATATGTCATCAAGAAATACACTTTAGAATGTGTCATTCAAAATGAAAAGAATATGTCATCAAGAAATACACTTTAGAATGTGTCATTCAAAATGAAAAGAATATGTAACCAAGAAATACACTTTAGAATGTGTCATTCAAAATGAAAAGAATATGTAACCAAGAAATTCACTTTAGAATGTGTCATTCAAAATGAAAAGAATATGTCTTCAAGAAATACACTTTAGAATGTGTCATTCAAATGAAAAGAATATGTAACCAAGAAATACACTTTAGAATGTTTCATTCAAAATGAAAAGAATATGTAACCAGAAATTCACTTTAGAATGTGTCATTCAAAATGAAAAGAATATGTCTTCAAGAAATACACTTTAGAATGTGTCATTCAAAATGAAAAGAATATGTAACCAAGAAATACACTTTAGAATGTGTCATTCAAAATGAAAAGAATATGTCTTCAAGAAATACACTTTAGAATGTGTCATTCAAAATGAAAAGAATATGTAACCAAGAAATACACTTTAGAATGTGTCATTCAAAATGAAAAGAATATGTCTTCAAGAAATACACTTTAGAATGTGTCATTCAAAATGAAAAGAATATGTCATCAAGAAATACACTTTAGAATGTGTCATTCAAAATGAAAAGAATATGTACCAAGAAATACACTTTAGAATGTGTCATTCAAAATGAAAAGAATATGTCATCAAGAAATACACGTTAGAATGTGTCATTCAAAATGAAAAGAATATGTCTTCAAGAAATACACTTTAGAATGTGTCATTCAAAATGAAAAGAATATGTCATCAAGAAATACACTTTAGAATGTGTCATTCAAAATGAAAAGAATATGTAACCAAGAAATACACTTTAGAATGTGTCATTCAAAATGAAAAGAATATGTAACCAAGAAATTCACTTTAGAATGTGTCATTCAAAATGAAAAGAATATGTCATCAAGAAATACACTTTAGAATGTGTCATTCAAAATGAAAAGAATATGTCTTCAAGAAATACACTTTAGAATGTGTCATTCAAAATGAAAAGAATATGTCATCAAGAAATACACTTTAGAATGTGTCATTCAAAATGAAAAGAATATGTAACCAAGAAATACACTTTAGAATGTGTCATTCAAAATGAAAAGAATATGTCATCAAGAAATACACGTTAGAATGTGTCATTCAAAATGAAAAGAATATGTCTTCAAGAAATTCACTTTAGAATGTGTCATTCAAAATGAAAAGAATATGTCTTCAAGAAATACACTTTAGAATGTGTCATTCAAAATGAAAAGAATATGTAATCAAGAAATACACTTTAGAATGTGTCATTCAAAATGAAAAGAATATGTAACCAAGAAATACACTTTAGAATGTGTCATTCAAAATGAAAAGAATATGTAACCAAGAAAATACACTTTAGAATGTGTCATTCAAAATGAAAAGAATATGTAACCAAGAAATACACTTTAGAATGTGTCATTCAAAATGAAAAGAATATGTAACCAAGAAATACACTTTAGAATGTGTCATTCAAAATGAAAAGAATATGTAATCAAGAAATTCACTTTAGAATGTGTCATTCAAAATGAAAAGAATATGTAACCAAGAAATTCACTTTAGAATGTGTCATTCAAAATGAAAAGAATATGTCATCAAGAAATACACTTTAGAATGTGTCATTCAAAATGAAAAGAATATGTCATCAAGAAATACACTTTAGAATGTGTCATTCAAAATGAAAAGAATATGTCATCAAGAAATACACTTTAGAATGTGTCATTCAAAATGAAAAGAATATGTAACCAAGAAATACACTTTAGAATGTGTCATTCAAAATGAAAAGAATATGTCTTCACGAAATACACTTTAGAATGTGTCATTCAAAATGAAAAGAATATGTAACCAAGAAATACACTTTAGAATGTGTCATTCAAAATGAAAAGAATATGTCATCAAGAAATACACTTTAGAATGTGTCATTCAAAATGAAAAGAATATGTCATCAAGAAATACACTTTAGAATGTGTCATTCAAAATGAAAAGAATATGTCATCAAGAAATACACTTTAGAATGTGTCATTCAAAATGAAAAGAATATGTAACCAAGAAATACACTTTAGAATGTGTCATTCAAAATGAAAAGAATATGTAATCAAGAAATACACTTTAGAATGTGTCATTCAAAATGAAAAGAATATGTAACCAAGAAATACACTTTAGAATGTGTCATTCAAAATGAAAAGAATATGTAACCAAGAAATACACTTTAGAATGTGTCATTCAAAATGAAAAGAATATGTCTTCAAGAAATACACTTTAGAATGTGTCATTCAAATGAAAGAATATGTCATCAAGAAATACACTTTAGAATGTGTCATTCAAAATGAAAAGAATATGTAACCAAGAAATACACTTTAGAATGTGTCATTCAAAATGAAAAGAATATGTAACCAAGAAATACACTTTAGAATGTGTCATTCAAATGAAAAGAATATGTCTTCAAGAAATACACTTTAGAATGTGGTCATTCAAAATGAAAAGAATATGTAACCAAGAAATACACTTTAGAATGTGTCATTCAAAATGAAAAGAATATGTAACCAAGAAATACACTTTAGAATGTGTCATTCAAAATGAAAAGAATATGTAACCAAGAAATTCACTTTAGAATGTGTCATTCAAAATGAAAAGAATATGTCTTCACGAAATACACTTTAGAATGTGTCATTCAAAATGAAAAGAATATGTAACCAAGAAATACACTTTAGAATGTGTCATTCAAAATGAAAAGAATATGTCTTCACGAAATACACTTTAGAATGTGTCATTCAAAATGAAAAGAATATGTAACCAAGAAATACACTTTAGAATGTGTCATTCAAAATGAAAAGAAATATGTAACCAAGAAATACACTTTAGAATGTGTCATTCAAAATGAAAAGAATATGTCTTCAAGAAATACACTTTAGAATGTGTCATTCAAATGAAAAGAATATGTCATCAAGAAATACACTTTAGAATGTGTCATTCAAAATGAAAAGAATATGTAACCAAGAAATACACTTTAGAATGTGTCATTCAAAATGAAAAGAATATGTAATCAAGAAATACACTTTAGAATGTGTCATTCAAAATGAAAAGAATATGTAACCAAGAAATTCACTTTAGAATGTGTCATTCAAAATGAAAAGAATATGTAACCAAGAAATACACTTTAGAATGTGTCATTCAAAATGAAAAGAATATGTAACCAAGAAATACACTTTAGAATGTGTCATTCAAAATGAAAAGAATATGTCTTCAGAAATACACTTTAGAATGTGTCATTCAAAATGAAAAGAATATGTCATCAAGAAATACACTTTAGAATGTGTCATTCAAAATGAAAAGAATATGTAACCAAGAAATACACTTTAGAATGTGTCATTCAAATGAAAAGAATATGTCTTCAAGAAATACACTTTAGAATGTGTCATTCAAAATGAAAAGAATATGTAACCAAGAAATACACTTTAGAATGTGTCATTCAAAATGAAAAGAATATGTAACTAAGAAATACACTTTAGAATGTGTCATTCAAAATGAAAAGAATATGTAAACCAGAAATACACTTTAGAATGTGTCATTCAAAATGAAAAGAATATGTAACCAAGAAATACACTTTAGAATGTGTCATTCAAAATGAAAAGAATATGTCATCAAGAAATACACTTTAGAATGTGTCATTCAAAATGAAAAGAATATGTAACCAAGAATACACTTTAGAATGTGTCATTCAAAATGAAAAGAATATGTCATCAAGAAATACACTTTAGAATGTGTCATTCAAAATGAAAAGAATATGTAACCAAGAAATACACTTTAGAATGTGTCATTCAAAATGAAAAGAATATGTCTTCAAGAAATACACTTTAGAATGTGTCATTCAAAATGAAAAGAATATGTCATCAAGAAATACACTTTAGAATGTGTCATTCAAAATGAAAAGAATATGTCATCAAGAAATACACTTTAGAATGTGTCATTCAAAATGAAAAGAATATGTAACCAAGAAATACACTTTAGAATGTGTCATTCAAAATGAAAAGAATATGTCATCAAGAAATACACTTTAGAATGTGTCATTCAAAATGAAAAGAATATGTAACCAAGAAATACACTTTAGAATGTGTCATTCAAAATGAAAAGAATATGTCTTCAAGAAATACACTTTAGAATGTGTCATTCAAAATGAAAAGAATATGTCATCAAGAAATACACTTTAGAATGTGTCATTCAAAATGAAAAGAATATGTCATCAAGAAATACACTTTAGAATGTGTCATTCAAAATGAAAAGAATATGTAACCAAGAAATACACTTTAGAATGTGTCATTCAAAATGAAAGAATATGTCATCAAGAAATACACTTTAGAATGTGTCATTCAAAATGAAAAGAATATGTAACCAAGAAATACACTTTAGAATGTGTCATTCAAAATGAAAAGAATATGTCTTCAAGAAATACACTTTAGAATGTGTCATTCAAAATGAAAAGAATATGTCTTCAAGAAATACACTTTAGAATGTGTCATTCAAAATGAAAAGAATATGTAACCAAGAAATACACTTTGAATGTGTCATTCAAAATGAAAAGAATATGTCATCAAGAAATACACTTTAGAATGTGTCATTCAAAATGAAAAGAATATGTAACCAAGAAATACACTTTAGAATGTGTCATTCAAAATGAAAAGAATATGTCTTCAAGAAATACACTTTAGAATGTGTCATTCAAAATGAAAAGTATATGTCATCAAGAAATACACTTTAGAATGTGTCATTCAAAATGAAAAGAATATGTAACCAAGAAATACACTTTAGAATGTGTCATTCAAATGAAAAGAATATGTAACCAAGAAATACACTTTAGAATGTGTCAATTCAAAATGAAAAGAATATGTCATCAAGAAATACACTTTAGAATGTGTCATTCAAAATGAAAAGAATATGTCATCAAGAAATACACTTTAGAATGTGTCATTCAAAATGAAAAGAATATGTCATCAAGAATACACTTTAGAATGTGTCATTCAAAATGAAAAGAATATGTCATCAAGAAATACACTTTAGAATGTGTCATTCAAAATGAAAAGAATATGTAACCAAGAAATACACTTTAGAATGTGTCATTCAAATGAAAGAATATGTCATCAAGAAATACACTTTAGAATGTGTCATTCAAAATGAAAAGAATATGTCATCAAGAAATACACTTTAGAATGTGTCATTCAAAATGAAAAGAATATGTCTTCAAGAAATACACTTTAGAATGTGTCATTCAAAATGAAAAGATATGTAACCAAGAAATACACTTTAGAATGTGTCATTCAAATGAAAAGAATATGTCATCAAGAAATACACTTTAGAATGTGTCATTCAAAATGAAAGAATATGTCATCAAGAAATACACTTTAGAATGTGTCATTCAAAATGAAAAGAATATGTAACCAAGAAATACACTTTAGAATGTGTCATTCAAAATGAAAAGAATATGTCATCAAGAAATTCACTTTAGAATGTGTCATTCAAAATGAAAAGAATATGTAACCAAGAAATACACTTTAGAATGTGTCATTCAAAATGAAAAGAATATGTCTTCAAGAAATACACTTTAGATGTGTCATTCAAAATGAAAAGAATATGTCTTCAAGAAATACACTTTAGAATGTGTCATTCAAAATGAAAAGAATATGTAACCAAGAAATACACTTTAGAATGTGTCATTCAAAATGAAAAGAATATGTCTTCAAGAAATACACTTTAGAATGTGTCATTCAAAATGAAAAGAATATGTCATCAAGAAATACACTTTAGAATGTGTCATTCAAAATGAAAAGAATATGTCATCAAGAAATACACTTTAGAATGTGTCATTCAAAATGAAAAGAATATGTAACCAAGAAATTCACTTTAGAATGTGTCATTCAAAATGAAAAGAATATGTCATCAAGAAATACACTTTAGAATGTGTCATTCAAAATGAAAAGAATATGTCTTCAAGAAATACACTTTAGAATGTGTCATTCAAAATGAAAAGAATATGTAACCAAGAAATACACTTTAGAATGTGTCATTCAAAATGAAAAGAATATGTCATCAAGAAATACACTTTAGAATGTGTCATTCAAAATGAAAAGAATATGTAACCAAGAAATACACTTTAGAATGTGTCATTCAAAATGAAAAGAATATGTCATCAAGAAATACACTTTAGAATGTGTCATTCAAAATGAAAAGAATATGTCATCAAGAAATACACTTAGAATGTGTCATTCAAAATGAAAAGAATATGTCATCAAGAATACACTTTAGAATGTGTCATTCAAAATGAAAAGAATATGTCATCAAGAAATACACTTTAGAATGTGTCATTCAAAATGAAAAGAATATGTCATCAAGAAATACACTTTAGAATGTGTCATTCAAAATGAAAAGAATATGTCATCAAGAAATACACTTTAGAATGTGTCATTCAAAATGAAAAGAATATGTAACCAAGAAATACACTTTAGAATGTGTCATTCAAAATGAAAAGAATATGTCTTCAAGAAATACACTTTAGAATGTGTCATTCAAAATGAAAAGAATATGTCATCAAGAAATACACTTTAGAATGTGTCATTCAAAATGAAAAGAATATGTCATCAAGAATACACTTTAGAATGTGTCATTCAAATGAAAAGAATATGTCATCAAGAAATACACTTTAGAATGTGTCATTCAAAATGAAAAGAATATGTCATCAAGAAATACACTTTAGAATGTGTCATTCAAAATGAAAGAATATGTAACCAAGAAATACACTTTAGAATGTGTCATTCAAAATGAAAAGAATATGTCATCAAGAAATACACTTTAGAATGTGTCATTCAAAATGAAAAGAATATGTCATCAAGAAATACACTTTAGAATGTGTCATTCAAAATGAAAAGAATATGTAACCAAGAAATACACTTTAGAATGTGTCATTCAAAATGAAAAGAATATGTAACCAAGAAATACACGTTAGAATGTGTCATTCAAAATGAAAAGAATATGTCATCAAGAAATACACTTTAGAATGTGTCATTCAAAATGAAAAGAATATGTAACCAAGAAATACACTTTAGAATGTGTCATTCAAATGAAAAGAATATGTCATCAAGAAATACACTTTAGAATGTGTCATTCAAATGAAAAGAATATGTCTTCAAGAAATACACTTTAGAATGTGTCATTCAAAATGAAAAGAATATGTCATCAAGAAATACACTTTAGAATGTGTCATTCAAAATGAAAAGAATATGTCATCAAGAAATACACTTTAGAATGTGTCATTCAAAATGAAAAGAATATGTCTTCAAGAAATACACTTTAGAATGTGTCATTCAAAATGAAAAGAATAAGTAACCAAGAAATACACTTTAGAATGTGTCATTCAAAATGAAAAGAATATGTAACCAAGAAATACACTTTAGAATGTGTCATTCAAAATGAAAAGAATATGTCATCAAGAAATACACTTTAGAATGTGTCATTCAAAATGAAAAGAATATGTAACCAAGAAATACACTTTAGAATGTGTCATTCAAAATGAAAAGAATATGTCATCAAGAAATACACTTTAGAATGTGTCATTCAAAATGAAAAGAATATGTCATCAAGAAATACACTTTAGAATGTGTCATTCAAAATGAAAAGAATATGTAACCAAGAAATACACTTTAGAATGTGTCATTCAAAATGAAAAGAATATGTCATCAAGAAATACACTTTAGAATGTGTCATTCAAAATGAAAAGAATATGTCACCAAGAAATACACTTTAGAATGTGTCATTCAAAATGAAAAGAATATGTCATCAAGAAATACACTTTAGAATGTGTCATTCAAAATGAAAAGAATATGTCATCAAGAAATACACTTTAGAATGTGTCATTCAAAATGAAAAGAATATGTCACCAAGAAATACACTTTAGAATGTGTCATTCAAAATGAAAAGAATATGTAACCAAGAAATACACTTTAGAATGTGTCATTCAAAATGAAAAGAATATGTCATCAAGAAATACACTTTAGAATGTGTCATTCAAAATGAAAAGAATATGTCACCAAGAAATACACTTTAGAATGTGTCATTCAAAATGAAAAGAATATGTAACCAAGAAATACACTTTAGAATGTGTCATTCAAAATGAAAAGAATATGTAACCAAGAAATACACTTTAGAATGTGTCATTCAAAATGAAAAGAATATGTCTTCAAGAATACACTTTAGAATGTGTCATTCAAAATGAAAAGAATATGTCATCAAGAAATACACTTTAGAATGTGTCATTCAAAATGAAAAGAATATGTCATCAAGAAATACACTTTAGAATGTGTCATTCAAAATGAAAAGAATATGTCTTCAAGAAATACACTTTAGAATGTGTCATTCAAAATGAAAAGAATAAGTAACCAAGAAATACACTTTAGAATGTGTCATTCAAAATGAAAAGAATATGTAACCAAGAAATACACTTTAGAATGTGTCATTCAAAATGAAAAGAATATGTCATCAAGAAATACACTTTAGAATGTGTCATTCAAAATGAAAAGAATATGTAACCAAGAAATACACTTTAGAATGTGTCATTCAAAATGAAAAGAATATGTCATCAAGAAATACACTTTAGAATGTGTCATTCAAAATGAAAAGAATATGTCATCAAGAAATACACTTTAGAATGTGTCATTCAAAATGAAAAGAATATGTAACCAAGAAATACACTTTAGAATGTGTCATTCAAAATGAAAAGAATATGTCATCAAGAAATACACTTTAGAATGTGTCATTCAAAATGAAAAGAATATGTCACCAAGAAATACACTTTAGAATGTGTCATTCAAAATGAAAAGAATATGTCATCAAGAAATACACTTTAGAATGTGTCATTCAAAATGAAAAGAATATGTCATCAAGAAATACACTTTAGAATGTGTCATTCAAAATGAAAAGAATATGTCACCAAGAAATACACTTTAGAATGTGTCATTCAAAATGAAAAGAATATGTAACCAAGAAATACACTTTAGAATGTGTCATTCAAAATGAAAAGAATATGTCATCAAGAAATACACTTTAGAATGTGTCATTCAAAATGGAAAGAATATGTCACCAAGAAATACACTTTAGAATGTGTCATTCAAAATGAAAAGAATATGTAACCAAGAAATACACTTTAGAATGTGTCATTCAAAATGAAAAGAATATGTAACCAAGAAATACACTTTAGAATGTGTCATTCAAAATGAAAAGAATATGTCTTCAAGAAATACACTTTAGAATGTGTCATTCAAAATGAAAAGAATATGTCATCAAGAAATACACTTTAGAATGTGTCATTCAAAATGAAAAGAATATGTAACCAAGAAATACACTTTAGAATGTGTCATTCAAAATGAAAAGAATATGTCATCAAGAAATACACTTTAGAATGTGTCATTCAAAATGAAAAGAATATGTCATCAAGAAATACACTTTAGAATGTGTCATTCAAAATGAAAAGAATATGTCATCAAGAAATACACTTTAGAATGTGTCATTCAAAATGAAAAGAATATGTAACCAAGAAATACACTTTAGAATGTGTCATTCAAAATGAAAAGAATATGTCATCAAGAAATACACTTTAGAATGTGTCATTCAAAATGAAAAGAATATGTCACCAAGAAATACACTTTAGAATGTGTCATTCAAAATGAAAAGAATATGTCATCAAGAAATACACTTTAGAATGTGTCATTCAAAATGAAAAGAATATGTCATCAAGAAATACACTTTAGAATGTGTCATTCAAAATGAAAAGAATATGTCACCAAGAAATACACTTTAGAATGTGTCATTCAAAATGAAAAGAATATGTAACCAAGAAATACACTTTAGAATGTGTCATTCAAAATGAAAAGAATATGTCATCAAGAAATACACTTTAGAATGTGTCATTCAAAATGAAAAGAATATGTCTTCAAGAAATACACTTTAGAATGTGTCATTCAAAATGAAAAGAATATGTAACCAAGAAATACACCTTAGAATGTGTCATTCAAAATGAAAAGAATATGTCATCAAGAAATACACTTTAGAATGTGTCATTCAAAATGAAAAGAATATGTAACCAAGAAATACACTTTAGAATGTGTCATTCAAAATGAAAAGAATATGTCATCAAGAAATACACTTTAGAATGTGTCATTCAAAATGAAAAGAATATGTAACCAAGAAATACACTTTAGAATGTGTCATTCAAAATGAAAAGAATATGTCATCAAGAAATACACTTTAGAATGTGTCATTCAAAATGAAAAGAATATGTAACCAAGAAATACACTTTAGAATGTGTCATTCAAAATGAAAAGAATATGTCATCAAGAAATACACTTTAGAATGTGTCATTCAAAATGAAAAGAATATGTCTTCAAGAAATACACTTTAGAATGTGTCATTCAAAATGAAAAGAATATGTCATCAAGAAATACACTTTAGAATGTGTCATTCAAAATGAAAAGAATATGTAACAAGAAATACACTTTAGAATGTGTCATTCAAATGAAAAGAATATGTCATCAAGAAATACACTTTAGAATGTGTCATTCAAAATGAAAAGAATATGTCTTCAAGAAATACACTTTAGAATGTGTCATTCAAAATGAAAAGAATATGTCATCAAGAAATACACTTTAGAATGTGTCATTCAAAATGAAAAGAATATGTCATCAAGAAATACACTTTAGAATGTGTCATTCAAAATGAAAAGAATATGTCATCAAGAAATACACTTTAGAATGTGTCATTCAAAATGAAAAGAATATGTCTTCAAGAAATACACTTTAGAATGTGTCATTCAAAATGAAAAGAATATGTCATCAAGAAATACACTTTAGAATGTGTCATTCAAAATGAAAAGAATATGTCATCAAGAAATACACTTTAGAATGTGTCATTCAAAATGAAAAGAATATGTCATCAAGAAATACACTTTAGAATGTGTCATTCAAAATGAAAAGAATATGTCATCAAGAAATACACTTTAGAATGTGTCATTCAAAAATGAAAAGAATATGTCATCAAGAAATACACTTTAGAATGTGTCATTCAAAATGAAAAGAATATGTAACCAAGAAATACACTTTAGAATGTGTCATTCAAAATGAAAAGAATATGTAACCAAGAAATACACTTTAGAATGTGTCATTCAAAATGAAAAGAATATGTAACCAAGAAATACACTTTAGAATGTGTCATTCAAAATGAAAAGAATATGTAACCAAGAAATACACTTTAGAATGTGTCATTCAAAATGAAAAGAATATGTAACCAAGAAATACACTTTAGAATGTGTCATTCAAAATGAAAAGAATATGTCTTCAAGAAATACACTTTAGAATGTGTCATTCAAAATGAAAAGAATATGTAACCAAGAAATACACTTTAGAATGTGTCATTCAAAATGAAAAGAATATGTAACCAAGAAATACACTTTAGAATGTGTCATTCAAAATGAAAAGAATATGTCTTCAAGAAATACACTTTAGAATGTGTCATTCAAAATGAAAAGAATATGTCTTCAAGAAATACACTTTAGAATGTGTCATTCAAAATGAAAAGAATATGTCATCAAGAAATACACTTTAGAATGTGTCATTCAAAATGAAAAGAATATGTCATCAAGAAATACACTTTAGAATGTGTCATTCAAAATGAAAAGAATATGTCATCAAGAAATACACTTTAGAATGTGTCATTAAAAATGAAAAGAATATGTCATCAAGAAATACACTTTAGAATGTGTCATTCAAAATGAAAAGAATATGTCATCAAGAAATACACTTTAGAATGTGTCATTCAAAATGAAAAGAATATGTCATCAAGAAATACACTTTAGAATGTGTCATTAAAAATGAAAAGAATATGTCATCAAGAAATACACTTTAGAATGTGTCATTCAAAATGAAAAGAATATGTCATCAAGAAATACACTTTAGAATGTGTCATTAAAAATGAAAAGAATATGTCATCAAGAAATACACTTTAGAATGTGTCATTCAAAATGAAAAGAATATGTCATCAAGAAATACACTTTAGAATGTGTCATTCAAAATGAAAAGAATATGTCATCAAGAAATACACTTTAGAATGTGTCATTAAAAATGAAAAGAATATGTCATCAAGAAATACACTTTAGAATGTGTCATTCAAAATGAAAAGAATATGTCATCAAGAAATACACTTTAGAATGTGTCATTCAAAATGAAAAGAATATGTAACCAAGAAATACACTTTAGAATGTGTCCTTCAAAATGAAAAGAATATGTCATCAAGAAATACACTTTAGAATGTGTCATTCAAAATGAAAAGAATATGTAACCAAGAAATACACTTTAGAATGTGTCATTCAAAATGAAAAGAATATGTCATCAAGAAATACACTTTAGAATGTGTCATTCAAAATGAAAAGAATATGTCTTCAAGAAATACACTTTAGAATGTGTCATTCAAAATGAAAAGAATATGTCTTCAAGAAATACACTTTAGAATGTGTCATTCAAAATGAAAAGAATATGTAACCAAGAAATACACTTTAGAATGTGTCATTCAAAATGAAAAGAATATGTAACCAAGAAATACACTTTAGAATGTGTCATTCAAAATGAAAAGAATATGTCATCAAGAAATACACTTTAGAATGTGTCATTCAAAATGAAAAGAATATGTCATCAAGAAATACACTTTAGAATGTGTCATTCAAAATGAAAAGAATATGTCATCAAGAAATACACTTTAGAATGTGTCATTCAAAATGAAAAGAATATGTCATCAAGAAATACACTTTAGAATGTGTCATTAAAAATGAAAAGAATATGTCATCAAGAAATACACTTTAGAATGTGTCATTCAAAATGAAAAGAATATGTCATCAAGAAATACACTTTAGAATGTGTCATTCAAAATGAAAAGAATATGTCATCAAGAAATACACTTTAGAATGTGTCATTAAAAATGAAAAGAATATGTCATCAAGAAATACACTTTAGAATGTGTCATTCAAAATGAAAAGAATATGTCATCAAGAAATACACTTTAGAATGTGTCATTCAAAATGAAAAGAATATGTAACCAAGAAATACACTTTAGAATGTGTCCTTCAAAATGAAAAGAATATGTCATCAAGAAATACACTTTAGAATGTGTCATTCAAAATGAAAAGAATATGTAACCAAGAAATACACTTTAGAATGTGTCATTCAAAATGAAAAGAATATGTCATCAAGAAATACACTTTAGAATGTGTCATTCAAAATGAAAAGAATATGTCTTCAAGAAATACACTTTAGAATGTGTCATTCAAAATGAAAAGAATATGTCTTCAAGAAATACACTTTAGAATGTGTCATTCAAAATGAAAAGAATATGTAACCAAGAAATACACTTTAGAATGTGTCATTCAAAATGAAAAGAATATGTAACCAAGAAATACACTTTAGAATGTGTCATTCAAAATGAAAAGAATATGTCATCAAGAAATACACTTTAGAATGTGTCATTCAAAATGAAAAGAATATGTCTTCAAGAAATACACTTTAGAATGTGTCATTCAAAATGAAAAGAATATGTCTTCAAGAAATACACTTTAGAATGTGTCATTCAAAATGAAAAGAATATGTCTTCAAGAAATACACTTTAGAATGTGTCATTCAAAATGAAAAGAATATGTCTTCAAGAAATACACTTTAGAATGTGTCATTCAAAATGAAAAGAATATGTCTTCAAGAAATACACTTTAGAATGTGTCATTCAAAATGAAAAGAATATGTCATCAAGAAATACACTTTAGAATGTGTCATTCAAAATGAAAAGAATATGTAACCAAGAAATTCACTTTAGAATGTGTCATTCAAAATGAAAAGAATATGTCATCAAGAAATACACTTTAGAATGTGTCATTCAAAATGAAAAGAATATGTAACCAAGAAATACACTTTAGAATGTGTCATTCAAAATGAAAAGAATATGTAACCAAGAAATACACTTTAGAATGTGTCATTCAAAATGAAAAGAATATGTAACCAAGAAATACACTTTAGAATGTGTCATTCAAAATGAAAAGAATATGTCATCAAGAAATACACGTTAGAATGTGTCATTCAAAATGAAAAGAATATGTCATCAAGAAATACACTTTAGAATGTGTCATTCAAAATGAAAAGAATATGTAACCAAGAAATACACTTTAGAATGTGTCATTCAAAATGAAAAGAATATGTAACCAAGAAATACACTTTAGAATGTGTCATTCAAAATGAAAAGAATATGTAACCAAGAAATACACTTTAGAATGTGTCATTCAAAATGAAAAGAATATGTCATCAAGAAATACACGTTAGAATGTGTCATTCAAAATGAAAAGAATATGTCATCAAGAAATACACTTTAGAATGTGTCATTCAAAATGAAAAGAATATGTAACCAAGAAATACACTTTAGAATGTGTCATTCAAAATGAAAAGAATATGTAACCAAGAAATACACTTTAGAATGTGTCATTCAAAATGAAAAGAATATGTAACCAAGAAATACACTTTAGAATGTGTCATTCAAAATGAAAAGAATATGTCATCAAGAAATACACGTTAGAATGTGTCATTCAAAATGAAAAGAATATGTAACCAAGAAATACACTTTAGAATGTGTCATTCAAAATGAAAAGAATATGTAACCAAGAAATACACTTTAGAATGTGTCATTCAAAATGAAAAGAATATGTCATCAAGAAATACACGTTAGAATGTGTCATTCAAAATGAAAAGAATATGTCATCAAGAAATACACTTTAGAATGTGTCATTCAAAATGAAAAGAATATGTAACCAAGAAATACACTTTAGAATGTGTCATTCAAAATGAAAAGAATATGTCATCAAGAAATACACGTTAGAATGTGTCATTCAAAATGAAAAGAATATGTCATCAAGAAATACACTTTAGAATGTGTCATTCAAAATGAAAAGAATATGTCATCAAGAAATACACTTTAGAATGTGTCATTCAAAATGAAAAGAATATGTCATCAAGAAATACACTTTAGAATGTGTCATTCAAAATGAAAAGAATATGTCATCAAGAAATACACTTTAGAATGTGTCATTCAAAATGAAAAGAATATGTCATCAAGAAATACACTTTAGAATGTGTCATTCAAAATGAAAAGAATATGTAACCAAGAAATTCACTTTAGAATGTGTCATTCAAAATGAAAAGAATATGTCTTCAAGAAATACACTTTAGAATGTGTCATTCAAAATGAAAAGAATATGTAACCAAGAAATACACTTTAGAATGTGTCATTCAAAATGAAAAGAATATGTCATCAAGAAATACACTTTAGAATGTGTCATTCAAAATGAAAAGAATATGTAACCAAGAAATACACTTTAGAATGTGTCATTCAAAATGAAAAGAATATGTCATCAAGAAATACACTTTAGAATGTGTCATTCAAAATGAAAAGAATATGTCATCAAGAAATACACTTTAGAATGTGTCATTCAAAATGAAAAGAATATGTAACCAAGAAATACACTTTAGAATGTGTCATTCAAAATGAAAAGAATATGTAACCAAGAAATACACTTTAGAATGTGTCATTCAAAATGAAAAGAATATGTAACCAAGAAATACACTTTAGAATGTGTCATTCAAAATGAAAAGAATATGTCATCAAGAAATACACTTTAGAATGTGTCATTCAAAATGAAAAGAATATGTCATCAAGAAATACACTTTAGAATGTGTCATTCAAAATGAAAAGAATATGTAACCAAGAAATACACTTTAGAATGTGTCATTCAAAATGAAAAGAATATGTCATCAAGAAATACACTTTAGAATGTGTCATTCAAAATGAAAAGAATATGTCATCAAGAAATACACTTTAGAATGTGTCATTCAAAATGAAAAGAATATGTCATCAAGAAATACACTTTAGAATGTGTCATTCAAAATGAAAAGAATATGTAACCAAGAAATACACTTTAGAATGTGTCATTCAAAATGAAAAGAATATGTCATCAAGAAATACACTTTAGAATGTGTCATTCAAAATGAAAAGATTATGTCATCAAGAAATACACTTTAGAATGTGTCATTCAAAATGAAAAGAATATGTAACCAAGAAATATACTTTAGAATGTGTCATTCAAAATGAAAAGAATATGTCTTCAAGAAATACACTTTAGAATGTGTCATTCAAAATGAAAAGAATATGTAACCAAGAAATTCACTTTAGAATGTGTCATTCAAAATGAAAAGAATATGTCTTCAAGAAATACACTTTAGAATGTGTCATTCAAAATGAAAAGAATATGTAACCAAGAAATACACTTTAGAATGTGTCATTCAAAATGAAAAGAATATGTAACCAAGAAATACACTTTAGAATGTGTCATTCAAAATGAAAAGAATATGTCATCAAGAAATTCACTTTAGAATGTGTCATTCAAAATGAAAAGAATATGTAACCAAGAAATACACTTTAGAATGTGTCATTCAAAATGAAAAGAATATGTCATCAAGAAATACACTTTAGAATGTGTCATTCAAAATGAAAAGAATATGTAACCAAGAAATACACTTTAGAATGTGTCATTCAAAATGAAAAGAATATGTCTTCAAGAAATACACTTTAGAATGTGTCATTCAAAATGAAAAGCATATGTCATCAAGAAATACACTTTAGAATGTGTCATTCAAAATGAAAAGAATATGTAACCAGGAAATACACTTTAGAATGTGTCATTCAAAATGAAAAGAATATGTAACCAAGAAATACACGTTAGAATGTGTCATTCAAAATGAAAAGAATATGTCTTCAAGAAATACACTTTAGAATGTGTCATTCAAAATGAAAAGAATATGTAACCAAGAAATACACTTTAGAATGTGTCATTCAAAATGAAAAGAATATGTCATCAAGAAATACACTTTAGAATGTGTCATTCAAAATGAAAAGAATATGTCATCAAGAAATACACTTTAGAATGTGTCATTCAAAATGAAAAGAATATGTAACCAAGAAATACACTTTAGAATGTGTCATTCAAAATGAAAAGAATATGTAACCAAGAAATACACTTTAGAATGTGTCATTCAAAATGAAAAGAATATGTCATCAAGAAATACACTTTAGAATGTGTCATTCAAAATGAAAAGAATATGTAACCAAGAAATACACTTTAGAATGTGTCATTCAAAATGAAAAGAATATGTCATCAAGAAATACACTTTAGAATGTGTCATTCAAAATGAAAAGAATATGTAACCAAGAAATACACTTTAGAATGTGTCATTCAAAATGAAAATAATATGTCTTCAAGAAATACACTTTAGAATGTGTCATTCAAAATGAAAAGAATATGTAACCAAGAAATACACTTTAGAATGTGTCATTCAAAATGAAAAGAATATGTAACCAAGAAATACACTTTAGAATGTGTCATTCAAAATGAAAAGAATATGTAACCAAGAAATACACTTTAGAATGTGTCATTCAAAATGAAAAGAATATGTAACCAAGAAATACACTTTAGAATGTGTCATTCAAAATGAAAAGAATATGTCATCAAGAAATACACTTTAGAATGTGTCATTCAAAATGAAAAGAATATGTAACCAAGAAATACACTTTAGAATGTGTCATTCAAAATGAAAAGAATATGTCTTCAAGAAATACACTTTAGAATGTGTCATTCAAAATGAAAAGAATATGTAACCAAGAAATACACTTTAGAATGTGTCATTCAAAATGAAAAGAATATGTAACCAAGAAATACACTTTAGAATGTGTCATTCAAAATGAAAAGAATATGTAACCAAGAAATACACTTTAGAATGTGTCATTCAAAATGAAAAGAATATGTAACCAAGAAATACACTTTAGAATGTGTCATTCAAAATGAAAAGAATATGTCATCAAGAAATACACTTTAGAATGTGTCATTCAAAATGAAAAGAATATGTAACCAAGAAATACACTTTAGAATGTGTCATTCAAAATGAAAAGAATATGTCATCAAGAAATACACTTTAGAATGTGTCATTCAAAATGAAAAGAATATGTCATCAAGAAATACACGTTAGAATGTGTCATTCAAAATGAAAAGAATATGTAACCAAGAAATACACTTTAGAATGTGTCATTCAAAATGAAAAGAATATGTAACCAAGAAATACACTTTAGAATGTGTCATTCAAAATGAAAAGAATATGTAACCAAGAAATACACTTTAGAATGTGTCATTCAAAATGAAAAGAATATGTCATCAAGAAATACACTTTAGAATGTGTCATTCAAAATGAAAAGAATATGTAACCAAGAAATACACTTTAGAATGTGTCATTCAAAATGAAAAGAATATGTCTTCAAGAAATACACTTTAGAATGTGTCATTCAAAATGAAAAGAATATGTAACCAAGAAATACACTTTAGAATGTGTCATTCAAAATGAAAAGAATATGTAACCAAGAAATACACTTTAGAATGTGTCATTCAAAATGAAAAGAATATGTAACCAAGAAATACACTTTAGAATGTGTCATTCAAAATGAAAAGAATATGTAACCAAGAAATACACTTTAGAATGTGTCATTCAAAATGAAAAGAATATGTCATCAAGAAATACACTTTAGAATGTGTCATTCAAAATGAAAAGAATATGTAACCAAGAAATACACTTTAGAATGTGTCATTCAAAATGAAAAGAATATGTCTTCAAGAAATACACTTTAGAATGTGTCATTCAAAATGAAAAGAATATGTAACCAAGAAATACACTTTAGAATGTGTCATTCAAAATGAAAAGAATATGTCTTCAAGAAATACACTTTAGAATGTGTCATTCAAAATGAAAAGAATATGTCATCAAGAAATTCACTTTAGAATGTGTCATTCAAAATGAAAAGAATATGTCTTCAAGAAATACACTTTAGAATGTGTCATTCAAAATGAAAAGAATATGTCATCAAGAAATACACTTTAGAATGTGTCATTCAAAATGAAAAGAATATGTCATCAAGAAATACACTTTAGAATGTGTCATTCAAAATGAAAAGAATATGTCTTCAAGAAATACACTTTAGAATGTGTCATTCAAAATGAAAAGAATATGTAACCAAGAAATACACTTTAGAATGTGTCATTCAAAATGAAAAGAATATGTCATCAAGAAATACACTTTAGAATGTGTCATTCAAAATGAAAAGAATATGTAACCAAGAAATACACTTTAGAATGTGTCATTCAAAATGAAAAGAATATGTCATCAAGAAATACACTTTAGAATGTGTCATTCAAAATGAAAAGAATATGTCATCAAGAAATACACTTTAGAATGTGTCATTCAAAATGAAAAGAATATGTAACCAAGAAATACACTTTAGAATGTGTCATTCAAAATGAAAAGAATATGTAACCAAGAAATTCACTTTAGAATGTGTCATTCAAAATGAAAAGAATATGTAACCAAGAAATTCACTTTAGAATGTGTCATTCAAAATGAAAAGAATATGTCATCAAGAAATACACTTTAGAATGTGTCATTCAAAATGAAAAGAATATGTCATCAAGAAATACACTTTAGAATGTGTCATTCAAAATGAAGAGAATATGTAACCAAGAAATTCACTTTAGAATGTGTCATTCAAAATGAAAAGAATATGTCATCAAGAAATACACTTTAGAATGTGTCATTCAAAATGAAAAGAATATGTCATCAAGAAATACACTTTAGAATGTGTCATTCAAAATGAAAAGAATATGTCATCAAGAAATACACTTTAGAATGTGTCATTCAAAATGAAAAGAATATGTAACCAAGAAATACACTTTAGAATGTGTCATTCAAAATGAAAAGAATATGTAACCAAGAAATACACTTTAGAATGTGTCATTCAAAATGAAAAGAATATGTCATCAAGAAATACACTTTAGAATGTGTCATTCAAAATGAAAAGAATATGTAACCAAGAAATACACTTTAGAATGTGTCATTCAAAATGAAAAGAATATGTAACCAAGAAATTCACTTTAGAATGTGTCATTCAAAATGAAGAGAATATGTAACCAAGAAATACACTTTAGAATGTGTCATTCAAAATGAAAAGAATATGTCATCAAGAAATACACTTTAGAATGTGTCATTCAAAATGAAAAGAATATGTAACCAAGAAATACACTTTAGAATGTGTCATTCAAAATGAAAAGAATATGTAACCAAGAAATTCACTTTAGAATGTGTCATTCAAAATGAAGAGAATATGTAACCAAGAAATACACTTTAGAATGTGTCATTCAAAATGAAAAGAATATGTAACCAAGAAATACACTTTAGAATGTGTCATTCAAAATGAAAAGAATATGTAACCAAGAAATACACTTTAGAATGTGTCATTCAAAATGAAAAGAATATGTAACCAAGAAATACACTTTAGAATGTGTCATTCAAAATGAAAAGAATATGTAACCAAGAAATTCACTTTAGAATGTGTCATTCAAAATGAAAAGAATATGTCATCAAGAAATACACTTTAGAATGTGTCATTCAAAATGAAAAGAATATGTAACCAAGAAATACACTTTAGAATGTGTCATTCAAAATGAAAAGAATATGTAACCAAGAAATTCACTTTAGAATGTGTCATTCAAAATGAAGAGAATATGTAACCAAGAAATTCACTTTAGAATGTGTCATTCAAAATGAAAAGAATATGTCATCAAGAAATACACTTTAGAATGTGTCATTCAAAATGAAAAGAATATGTCATCAAGAAATACACTTTAGAATGTGTCATTCAAAATGAAAAGAATATGTCATCAAGAAATACACTTTAGAATGTGTCATTCAAAATGAAAAGAATATGTAACCAAGAAATACACTTTAGAATGTGTCATTCAAAATGAAAAGAATATGTAACCAAGAAATACACTTTAGAATGTGTCATTCAAAATGAAAAGAATATGTCATCAAGAAATACACTTTAGAATGTGTCATTCAAAATGAAAAGAATATGTAACCAAGAAATACACTTTAGAATGTGTCATTCAAAATGAAAAGAATATGTCATCAAGAAATACACTTTAGAATGTGTCATTCAAAATGAAAAGAATATGTAACCAAGAAATTCACTTTAGAATGTGTCATTCAAAATGAAAAGAATATGTAACCAAGAAATACACTTTAGAATGTGTCATTCAAAATGAAAAGAATATGTAACCAAGAAATACACTTTAGAATGTGTCATTCAAAATGAAAAGAATATGTAACCAAGAAATACACTTTAGAATGTGTCATTCAAAATGAAAAGAATATGTAACCAAGAAATACACGTTAGAATGTGTCATTCAAAATGAAAAGAATATGTCATCAAGAAATACACTTTAGAATGTGTCATTCAAAATGAAAAGAATATGTAACCAAGAAATTCACTTTAGAATGTGTCATTCAAAATGAAAAGAATATGAAACCAAGAAATACACGTTAGAATGTGTCATTCAAAATGAAAAGAATATGTCTTCAAGAAATACACTTTAGAATGTGTCATTCAAAATGAAAAGAATATGTCATCAAGAAATACACTTTAAAATGTGTCATTCAAAATGAAAAGAATATGTAACCAAGAAATACACTTTAGAATGTGTCATTCAAAATGAAAAGAATATGTCATCAAGAAATACACTTTAGAATGTGTCATTCAAAATGAAAAGAATATGTAACCAAGAAATACACTTTAGAATGTGTCATTCAAAATGAAAAGAATATGTAACCAAGAAATACACTTTAGAATGTGTCATTCAAAATGAAAAGAATATGTAACCAAGAAATACACGTTAGAATGTGTCATTCAAAATGAAAAGAATATGTCATCAAGAAATACACTTTAGAATGTGTCATTCAAAATGAAAAGAATATGTAACCAAGAAATACACTTTAGAATGTGTCATTCAAAATGAAAAGAATATGTCATCAAGAAATACACTTTAGAATGTGTCATTCAAAATGAAAAGAATATGTAACCAAGAAATACACTTTAGAATGTGTCATTCAAAATGAAAAGAATATGTAACCAAGAAATACACTTTAGAATGTGTCATTCAAAATGAAAAGAATATGTAACCAAGAAATACACTTTAGAATGTGTCATTCAAAATGAAAAGAATATGTAACCAAGAAATACACTTTAGAATGTGTCATTCAAAATGAAAAGAATATGTAACCAAGAAATACACTTTAGAATGTGTCATTCAAAATGAAAAGAATATGTCATCAAGAAATACACTTTAGAATGTGTCATTCAAAATGAAAAGAATATGTAACCAAGAAATACACTTTAGAATGTGTCATTCAAAATGAAAAGAATATGTAACCAAGAAATACACTTTAGAATGTGTCATTCAAAATGAAAAGAATATGTAACCAAGAAATACACTTTAAAATGTGTCATTCAAAATGAAAAGAATATGTCATCAAGAAATACACTTTAGAATGTGTCATTCAAAATGAAAAGAATATGTAACCAAGAAATACACTTTAAAATGTGTCATTCAAAATGAAAAGAATATGTAACCAAGAAATACACTTTAGAATGTGTCATTCAAAATGAAAAGAATATGTAACCAAGAAATTCACTTTAAAATGTGTCATTCAAAATGAAAAGAATATGTCATCAAGAAATACACTTTAGAATGTGTCATTCAAAATGAAAAGAATATGTCATCAAGAAATACACTTTAGAATGTGTCATTCAAAATGAAAAGATTATGTAACCAAGAAATTCACTTTAAAATGTGTCATTCAAAATGAAAAGAATATGTAACCAAGAAATACACTTTAGAATGTGTCATTCAAAATGAAAAGAATATGTCATCAAGAAATACACTTTAGAATGTGTCATTCAAAATGAAAAGAATATGTAACCAAGAAATTCACTTTAAAATGTGTCATTCAAAATGAAAAGAATATGTAACCAAGAAATACACTTTAGAATGTGTCATTCAAAATGAAAAGAATATGTAACCAAGAAATTCACTTTAAAATGTGTCATTCAAAATGAAAAGAATATGTAACCAAGAAATACACTTTAGAATGTGTCATTCAAAATGAAAAGAATATGTCATCAAGAAATACACTTTAGAATGTGTCATTCAAAATGAAAAGATTATGTAACCAAGAAATTCACTTTAGAATGTGTCATTCAAAATGAAAAGAATATGTCATCAAGAAATACACTTTAGAATGTGTCATTCAAAATGAAAAGAATATGTCATCAAGAAATACACTTTAGAATGTGTCATTCAAAATGAAAAGAATATGTAACCAAGAAATACACTTTAGAATGTGTCATTCAAAATGAAAAGAATATGTAACCAAGAAATACACTTTAGAATGTGTCATTCAAAATGAAAAGAATATGTAACCAAGAAATACACTTTAGAATGTGTCATTCAAAATGAAAAGAATATGTAACCAAGAAATACACTTTAGAATGTGTCATTCAAAATGAAAAGAATATGTCATCAAGAAATACACTTTAGAAGGTGTCATTCAAAATGAAAAGAATATGTCATCAAGAAATACACTTTAGAAGGTGTCATTCAAAATGAAAAGAATATGTCATCAAGAAATACACTTTAGAAGGTGTCATTCAAAATGAAAAGAATATGTAACCAAGAAATACACTTTAGAATGTGTCATTCAAAATGAAAAGAATATGTCATCAAGAAATACACTTTAGAATGTGTCATTCAAAATGAAAAGAATATGTAACCAAGAAATACACTTTAGAATGTGTCATTCAAAATGAAAAGAATATGTAACCAAGAAATACACGTTAGAATGTGTCATTCAAAATGAAAAGAATATGTCATCAAGAAATACACTTTAGAATGTGTCATTCAAAATGAAAAGAATATGTAACCAAGAAATACACTTTAGAATGTGTCATTCAAAATGAAAAGAATATGTAACCAAGAAATACACTTTAGAATGTGTCATTCAAAATGAAAAGAATATGTCATCAAGAAATACACTTTAGAATGTGTCATTCAAAATGAAAAGAATATGTCTTCAAGAAATACACTTTAGAATGTGTCATTCAAAATGAAAAGAATATGTAACCAAGAAATACACTTTAGAATGTGTCATTCAAAATGAAAAGAATATGTAACCAAGAAATACACTTTAGAATGTGTCATTCAAAATGAAAAGAATATGTAACCAAGAAATACACTTTAGAATGTGTCATTCAAAATGAAAAGAATATGTCATCAAGAAATACACTTTAGAATGTGTCATTCAAAATGAAAAGAATATGTCTTCAAGAAATACACTTTAGAATGTGTCATTCAAAATGAAAAGAATATGTAACCAAGAAATACACTTTAGAATGTGTCATTCAAAATGAAAAGAATATGTAACCAAGAAATACACTTTAGAATGTGTCATTCAAAATGAAAAGAATATGTAACCAAGAAATTCACTTTAGAATGTGTCATTCAAAATGAAAAGAATATGTAACCAAGAAATACATATTAGAATGTGTCATTCAAAATGAAAAGAATATGTCATCAAGAAATACACTTTAGAATGTGTCATTCAAAATGAAAAGAATATGTAACCAAGAAATACACTTTAGAATGTGTCATTCAAAATGAAAAGAATATGTAACCAAGAAATACATATTAGAATGTGTCATTCAAAATGAAAAGAATATGTCATCAAGAAATACACTTTAGAATGTGTCATTCAAAATGAAAAGAATATGTAACCAAGAAATACATATTAGAATGTGTCATTCAAAATGAAAAGAATATGTCATCAAGAAATACACTTTAGAATGTGTCATTCAAAATGAAAAGAATATGTAACCAAGAAATACACTTTAGAATGTGTCATTCAAAATGAAAAGAATATGTAACCAAGAAATACACTTTAGAATGTGTCATTCAAAATGAAAAGAATATGTCATCAAGAAATACACTTTAGAATGTGTCATTCAAAATGAAAAGAATATGTCTTCAAGAAATACACTTTAGAATGTGTCATTCAAAATGAAAAGAATATGTAACCAAGAAATACACTTTAGAATGTGTCATTCAAAATGAAAAGAATATGTAACCAAGAAATACACTTTAGAATGTGTCATTCAAAATGAAAAGAATATGTAACCAAGAAATACACTTTAGAATGTGTCATTCAAAATGAAAAGAATATGTCATCAAGAAATACACTTTAGAATGTGTCATTCAAAATGAAAAGAATATGTCTTCAAGAAATACACTTTAGAATGTGTCATTCAAAATGAAAAGAATATGTAACCAAGAAATACACTTTAGAATGTGTCATTCAAAATGAAAAGAATATGTAACCAAGAAATACACTTTAGAATGTGTCATTCAAAATGAAAAGAATATGTAACCAAGAAATTCACTTTAGAATGTGTCATTCAAAATGAAAAGAATATGTAACCAAGAAATACATATTAGAATGTGTCATTCAAAATGAAAAGAATATGTCATCAAGAAATACACTTTAGAATGTGTCATTCAAAATGAAAAGAATATGTAACCAAGAAATACACTTTAGAATGTGTCATTCAAAATGAAAAGAATATGTAACCAAGAAATACATATTAGAATGTGTCATTCAAAATGAAAAGAATATGTCATCAAGAAATACACTTTAGAATGTGTCATTCAAAATGAAAAGAATATGTAACCAAGAAATACATATTAGAATGTGTCATTCAAAATGAAAAGAATATGTCATCAAGAAATACACTTTAGAATGTGTCATTCAAAATGAAAAGAATATGTAACCAAGAAATACACTTTAGAATGTGTCATTCAAAATGAAAAGAATATGTAACCAAGAAATTCACTTTAGAATGTGTCATTCAAAATGAAAAGAATATGTCATCAAGAAATACACTTTAGAATGTGTCATTCAAAATGAAAAGAATATGTCTTCAAGAAATACACTTTAGAATGTGTCATTCAAAATGAAAAGAATATGTAACCAAGAAATTCACTTTAGAATGTGTCATTCAAAATGAAAAGAATATGTCATCAAGAAATACACTTTAGAATGTGTCATTAAAAATGAAAAGAATATGTCTTCAAGAAATACACTTTAGAATGTGTCATTCAAAATGAAAAGAATATGTAACCAAGAAATATACTTTAGAATGTGTCATTCAAAATGAAAAGAATATGTCATCAAGAAATACACTTTAGAATGTGTCATTAAAAATGAAAAGAATATGTCTTCAAGAAATACACTTTAGAATGTGTCATTCAAAATGAAAAGAATATGTCATCAAGAAATACACTTTAGAATGTGTCATTCAAAATGAAAAGAATATGTCATCAAGAAATACACTTTAGAATGTGTCATTCAAAATGAAAAGAATATGTAACCAAGAAATACACTTTAGAATGTGTCATTCAAAATGAAAAGAATATGTAACCAAGAAATACACTTTAGAATGTGTCATTCAAAATGAAAAGAATATGTCATCAAGAAATACACTTTAGAATGTGTCATTCAAAATGAAAAGAATATGTCTTCAAGAAATACACTTTAGAATGTGTCATTCAAAATGAAAAGAATATGTAACCAAGAAATACACTTTAGAATGTGTCATTCAAAATGAAAAGAATATGTCATCAAGAAATACACTTTAGAATGTGTCATTCAAAATGAAAAGAATATGTAACCAAGAAATACACTTTAGAATGTGTCATTCAAAATGAAAAGAATATGTAACCAAGAAATACACTTTAGAATGTGTCATTCAAAATGAAAAGAATATGTCATCAAGAAATACACTTTAGAATGTGTCATTCAAAATGAAAAGAATATGTAACCAAGAAATACACTTTAGAATGTGTCATTCAAAATGAAAAGAATATGTAACCAAGAAATACACTTTAGAATGTGTCATTCAAAATGAAAAGAATATGTCATCAAGAAATACACTTTAGAATGTGTCATTCAAAATGAAAAGAATATGTAACCAAGAAATACACTTTAGAATGTGTCATAAAAAATGAAAAGAATATGTCATCAAGAAATACACTTTAGAATGTGTCATTCAAAATGAAAAGAATATGTAACCAAGAAATACACTTTAGAATGTGTCATTCAAAATGAAAAGAATATGTCATCAAGAAATACACTTTAGAATGTGTCATTCAAAATGAAAAGAATATGTAACCAAGAAATACACTTTAGAATGTGTCATTCAAAATGAAAAGAATATGTAACCAAGAAATACACTTTAGAATGTGTCATTCAAAATGAAAAGAATATGTCATCAAGAAATACACTTTAGAATGTGTCATTCAAAATGAAAAGAATATGTAACCAAGAAATACACTTTAGAATGTGTCATTCAAAATGAAAAGAATATGTAACCAAGAAATACACTTTAGAATGTGTCATTCAAAATGAAAAGAATATGTCATCAAGAAATACACTTTAGAATGTGTCATTCAAAATGAAAAGAATATGTAACCAAGAAATTCACTTTAGAATGTGTCATTCAAAATGAAAAGAATATGTCATCAAGAAATACACTTTAGAATGTGTCATTCAAAATGAAAAGAATATGTAACCAAGAAATACACTTTAGAATGTGTCATTCAAAATGAAAAGAATATGTCATCAAGAAATACACTTTAGAATGTGTCATTCAAAATGAAAAGAATATGTAACCAAGAAATACACTTTAGAATGTGTCATTCAAAATGAAAAGAATATGTAACCAAGAAATACACTTTAGAATGTGTCATTCAAAATGAAAAGAATATGTCATCAAGAAATACACTTTAGAATGTGTCATTCAAAATGAAAAGAATATGTCATCAAGAAATACACTTTAGAATGTGTCATTCAAAATGAAAAGAATATGTCATCAAGAAATACACTTTAGAATGTGTCATTCAAAATGAAAAGAATATGTAACCAAGAAATACACTTTAGAATGTGTCATTCAAAATGAAAAGAATATGTCATCAAGAAATACACTTTAGAATGTGTCATTCAAAATGAAAAGAATATGTAACCAAGAAATACACTTTAGAATGTGTCATTCAAAATGAAAAGAATATGTAACCAAGAAATACACTTTAGAATGTGTCATTCAAAATGAAAAGAATATGTCATCAAGAAATACACTTTAGAATGTGTCATTCAAAATGAAAAGAATATGTCATCAAGAAATACACTTTAGAATGTGTCATTCAAAATGAAAAGAATATGTAACCAAGAAATACACTTTAGAATGTGTCATTCAAAATGAAAAGAATATGTAACCAAGAAATACACTTTAGAATGTGTCATTCAAAATGAAAAGAATATGTCATCAAGAAATACACTTTAGAATGTGTCATTCAAAATGAAAAGAATATGTCATCAAGAAATACACTTTAGAATGTGTCATTCAAAATGAAAAGAATATGTAACCAAGAAATACACTTTAGAATGTGTCATTCAAAATGAAAAGAATATGTAACCAAGAAATACACTTTAGAATGTGTCATTCAAAATGAAAAGAATATGTATTCAAGAAATACACTTTAGAATGTGTCATTCAAAATGAAAAGAATATGTAACCAAGAAATACACTTAAGAATGTGTCATTCAAAATGAAAAGAATATGTCATCAAGAAATACACTTTAGAATGTGTCATTCAAAATGAAAAGAATATGTAACCAAGAAATACACTTTAGAATGTGTCATTCAAAATGAAAAGAATATGTCATCAAGAAATACACTTTAGAATGTGTCATTCAAAATGAAAAGAATATGTCTTCAAGAAATAAACTTTAGAATGTGTCATTCAAAATGAAAAGAATATGTCATCAAGAAATACACTTTAGAATGTGTCATTCAAAATGAAAAGAATATGTAACCAAGAAATACACTTTAGAATGTGTCATTCAAAATGAAAAGAATATGTAACCAAGAAATACACTTTAGAATGTGTCATTCAAAATGAAAAGAATATGTAACCAAGAAATACACTTTAGAATGTGTCATTCAAAATGAAAAGAATATGTCATCAAGAAATAAACTTTAGAATGTGTCATTCAAAATGAAAAGAATATGTAACCAAGAAATACACTTTAGAATGTGTCATTCAAAATGAAAAGAATATGTCATCAAGAAATACACTTTAGAATGTGTCATTCAAAATGAAAAGAATATGTAACCAAGAAATTCACTTTAGAATGTGTCATTCAAAATGAAAAGAATATGTCTTCAAGAAATACACTTTAGAATGTGTCATTCAAAATGAAAAGAATATGTAACCAAGAAATACACTTTAGAATGTGTCATTCAAAATGAAAAGGATATGTAACCAAGAAATACACTTTAGAATGTGTCATTCAAAATGAAAAGAATATGTAACCAAGAAATACACTTTAGAATGTGTCATTCAAAATGAAAAGAATATGTCATCAAGAAATACACTTTAGAATGTGTCATTCAAAATGAAAAGAATATGTAACCAAGAAATACACTTTAGAATGTGTCATTCAAAATGAAAAGAATATGTCATCAAGAAATACACTTTAGAATGTGTCATTCAAAATGAAAAGAATATGTAACCAAGAAATACACTTTAGAATGTGTCATTCAAAATGAAAAGAATATGTCTTCAAGAAATACACTTTAGAATGTGTCATTCAAAATGAAAAGAATATGTAACCAAGAAATACACTTTAGAATGTGTCATTCAAAATGAAAAGAATATGTCATCAAGAAATACACTTTAGAATGTGTCATTCAAAATGAAAAGAATATGTCATCAAGAAATACACTTTAGAATGTGTCATTCAAAATGAAAAGAATATGTAACCAAGAAATACACTTTAGAATGTGTCATTCAAAATGAAAAGAATATGTCTTCAAGAAATACACTTTAGAATGTGTCATTCAAAATGAAAAGAATATGTAACCAAGAAATACACTTTAGAATGTGTCATTCAAAATGAAAAGAATATGTAACCAAGAAATACACTTTAGAATGTGTCATTCAAAATGAAAAGAATATGTAACCAAGAAATACACTTTAGAATGTGTCATTCAAAATGAAAAGAATATGTCATCAAGAAATACACTTTAGAATGTGTCATTCAAAATGAAAAGAATATGTAACCAAGAAATACACTTTAGAATGTGTCATTCAAAATGAAAAGAATATGTAACCAAGAAATACACTTTAGAATGTGTCATTCAAAATGAAAAGAATATGTAACCAAGAAATACACTTTAGAATGTGTCATTCAAAATGAAAAGAATATGTAACCAAGAAATTCACTTTAGAATGTGTCATTCAAAATGAAAAGAATATGTAACCAAGAAATACACTTTAGAATGTGTCATTCAAAATGAAAAGAATATGTAACCAAGAAATACACTTTAGAATGTGTCATTCAAAATGAAAAGAATATGTCTTCAAGAAATACACTTTAGAATGTGTCATTCAAAATGAAAAGAATATGTCATCAAGAAATTCACTTTAGAATGTGTCATTCAAAATGAAAAGAATATGTCATCAAGAAATACACTTTAGAATGTGTCATTCAAAATGAAAAGAATATGTCATCAAGAAATACACTTTCGAATGTGTCATTCAAAATGAAAAGAATATGTCTTCAAGAAATACACTTTAGAATGTGTCATTCAAAATGAAAAGAATATGTCATCAAGAAATACACTTTAGAATGTGTCATTCAAAATGAAAAGAATATGTCATCAAGAAATACACTTTAGAATGTGTCATTCAAAATGAAAAGAATATGTAACCAAGAAATACACTTTAGAATGTGTCATTCAAAATGAAAAGAATATGTCTTCAAGAAATACACTTTAGAATGTGTCATTCAAAATGAAAAGAATATGTAACCAAGAAATACACTTTAGAATGTGTCATTCAAAATGAAAAGAATATGTAACCAAGAAATACACTTTAGAATGTGTCATTCAAAATGAAAAGAATATGTCTTCAAGAAATACACTTTAGAATGTGTCATTCAAAATGAAAAGAATATGTAACCAAGAAATACACTTTAGAATGTGTCATTCAAAATGAAAAGAATATGTAACCAAGAAATACACTTTAGAATGTGTCATTCAAAATGAAAAGAATATGTAACCAAGAAATACACTTTAGAATGTGTCATTCAAAATGAAAAGAATATGTAACCAAGAAATACACTTTAGAATGTGTCATTCAAAATGAAAAGAATATGTCATCAAGAAATACACTTTAGAATGTGTCATTCAAAATGAAAAGAATATGTAACCAAGAAATACACTTTAGAATGTGTCATTCAAAATGAAAAGAATATGTAACCAAGAAATACACTTTAGAATGTGTCATTCAAAATGAAAAGAATATGTAACCAAGAAATACACTTTAGAATGTGTCATTCAAAATGAAAAGAATATGTAACCAAGAAATACACTTTAGAATGTGTCATTCAAAATGAAAAGAATATGTCTTCAAGAAATTCACTTTAGAATGTGTCATTCAAAATGAAAAGAATATGTCTTCAAGAAATACACTTTAGAATGTGTCATTCAAAATGAAAAGAATATGTAACCAAGAAATACACTTTAGAATGTGTCATTCAAAATGAAAAGAATATGTAACCAAGAAATACACTTTAGAATGTGTCATTCAAAATGAAAAGAATATGTAACCAAGAAATACACTTTAGAATGTGTCATTCAAAATGAAAAGAATATGTCATCAAGAAATACACTTTAGAATGTGTCA
The DNA here is from genome assembly GCA_963556195.1 of Sepiola atlantica. Classification (NCBI taxonomy): domain Eukaryota; kingdom Metazoa; phylum Mollusca; class Cephalopoda; order Sepiida; family Sepiolidae; genus Sepiola; species Sepiola atlantica. The sequence continues at coordinate 2,375,403 of OY744549.1, forward strand.
TTCAAAATGAAAAGAATATGTAACCAAGAAATACACTTTAGAATGTGTCATTCAAAATGAAAAGAATATGTAACCAAGAAATACACTTTAGAATGTGTCATTCAAAATGAAAAGAATATGTAACCAAGAAATACACTTTAGAATGTGTCATTCAAAATGAAAAGAATATGTAACCAAGAAATACACTTTAGAATGTGTCATTCAAAATGAAAAGAATATGTAACCAAGAAATTCACTTTAGAATGTGTCATTCAAAATGAAAAGAATATGTCTTCAAGAAATACACTTTAGAATGTGTCATTCAAAATGAAAAGAATATGTAACCAAGAAATACACTTTAGAATGTGTCATTCAAAATGAAAAGAATATGTCTTCAAGAAATACACTTTAGAATGTGTCATTCAAAATGAAAAGAATATGTCTTCAAGAAATACACTTTAGAATGTGTCATTCAAAATGAAAAGAATATGTAACCAAGAAATACACTTTAGAATGTGTCATTCAAAATGAAAAGAATATGTAACCAAGAAATTCACTTTAGAATGTGTCATTCAAAATGAAAAGAATATGTAACCAAGAAATACACTTTAGAATGTGTCATTCAAAATGAAAAGAATATGTCATCAAGAAATACACTTTAGAATGTGTCATTCAAAATGAAAAGAATATGTAACCAAGAAATACACTTTAGAATGTGTCATTCAAAATGAAAAGAATATGTCATCAAGAAATACACTTTAGAATGTGTCATTCAAAATGAAAAGAATATGTAACCAAGAAATACACTTTAGAATGTGTCATTCAAAATGAAAAGAATATGTAACCAAGAAATACACTTTAGAATGTGTCATTCAAAATGAAAAGAATATGTCATCAAGAAATACACTTTAGAATGTGTCATTCAAAATGAAAAGAATATGTCATCAAGAAATACACTTTAGAATGTGTCATTCAAAATGAAAAGAATATGTAACCAAGAAATACACTTTAGAATGTGTCATTCAAAATGAAAAGAATATGTAACCAAGAAATTCACTTTAGAATGTGTCATTCAAAATGAAAAGAATATGTAACCAAGAAATACACTTTAGAATGTGTCATTCAAAATGAAAAGAATATGTCATCAAGAAATACACTTTAGAATGTGTCATTCAAAATGAAAAGAATATGTAACCAAGAAATACACTTTAGAATGTGTCATTCAAAATGAAAAGAATATGTCTTCAAGAAATACACTTTAGAATGTGTCATTCAAAATGAAAAGAATATGTCTTCAAGAAATACACTTTAGAATGTGTCATTCAAAATGAAAAGAATATGTAACCAAGAAATACACTTTAGAATGTGTCATTCAAAATGAAAAGAATATGTAACCAAGAAATACACTTTAGAATGTGTCATTCAAAATGAAAAGAATATGTAACCAAGAAATACACTTTAGAATGTGTCATTCAAAATGAAAAGAATATGTAACCAAGAAATACACGTTAGAATGTGTCATTCAAAATGAAAAGAATATGTCATCAAGAAATACACTTTAGAATGTGTCATTCAAAATGAAAAGAATATGTAACCAAGAAATACACTTTAGAATGTGTCATTCAAAATGAAAAGAATATGTAACCAAGAAATACACTTTAGAATGTGTCATTCAAAATGAAAAGAATATGTAACCAAGAAATACACTTTAGAATGTGTCATTCAAAATGAAAAGAATATGTAACCAAGAAATACACTTTAGAATGTGTCATTCAAAATGAAAAGAATATGTAACCAAGAAATACACTTTAGAATGTGTCATTCAAAATGAAAAGAATATGTCATCAAGAAATACACTTTAGAATGTGTCATTCAAAATGAAAAGAATATGTAACCAAGAAATACACTTTAGAATGTGTCATTCAAAATGAAAAGAATATGTAACCAAGAAATACACTTTAGAATGTGTCATTCAAAATGAAAAGAATATGTAACCAAGAAATACACTTTAGAATGTGTCATTCAAAATGAAAAGAATATGTAACCAAGAAATTCACTTTAGAATGTGTCATTCAAAATGAAAAGAATATGTCATCAAGAAATACACTTTAGAATGTGTCATTCAAAATGAAAAGAATATGTAACCAAGAAATACACTTTAGAATGTGTCATTCAAAATGAAAAGAATATGTAACCAAGAAATACACTTTAGAATGTGTCATTCAAAATGAAAAGAATATGTAACCAAGAAATACACTTTAGAATGTGTCATTCAAAATGAAAAGAATATGTCTTCAAGAAATACACGTTAGAATGTGTCATTCAAAATGAAAAGAATATGTAACCAAGAAATACACTTTAGAATGTGTCATTCAAAATGAAAAGAATATGTCTTCAAGAAATACACTTTAGAATGTGTCATTCAAAATGAAAAGAATATGTCTTCAAGAAATACACTTTAGAATGTGTCATTCAAAATGAAAAGAATATGTCATCAAGAAATACACGTTAGAATGTGTCATTCAAAATGAAAAGAATATGTCATCAAGAAATACACGTTAGAATGTGTCATTCAAAATGAAAAGAATATGTAACCAAGAAATACACTTTAGAATGTGTCATTCAAAATGAAAAGAATATGTAACCAAGAAATACACTTTAGAATGTGTCATTCAAAATGAAAAGAATATGTAACCAAGAAATACACTTTAGAATGTGTCATTCAAAATGAAAAGAATATGTCTTCAAGAAATACACGTTAGAATGTGTCATTCAAAATGAAAAGAATATGTAACCAAGAAATACACTTTAGAATGTGTCATTCAAAATGAAAAGAATATGTCTTCAAGAAATACACTTTAGAATGTGTCATTCAAAATGAAAAGAATATGTCTTCAAGAAATACACTTTAGAATGTGTCATTCAAAATGAAAAGAATATGTAACCAAGAAATACACTTTAGAATGTGTCATTCAAAATGAAAAGAATATGTCGTCAAGAAATACACTTTAGAATGTGTCATTCAAAATGAAAAGAATATGTCATCAAGAAATACACTTTAGAATGTGTCATTCAAAATGAAAAGAATATGTCGTCAAGAAATACACTTTAGAATGTGTCATTCAAAATGAAAAGAATATGTCATCAAGAAATACACTTTAGAATGTGTCATTCAAAATGAAAAGAATATGTAACCAAGAAATACACTTTAGAATGTGTCATTCAAAATGAAAAGAATATGTAACCAAGAAATACACTTTAGAATGTGTCATTCAAAATGAAAAGAATATGTAACCAAGAAATTCACTTTAGAATGTGTCATTCAAAATGAAAAGAATATGTAACCAAGAAATTCACTTTAGAATGTGTCATTCAAAATGAAAAGAATATGTAACCAAGAAATTCACTTTAGAATGTGTCATTCAAAATGAAAAGAATATGTAACCAAGAAATTCACTTTAGAATGTGTCATTCAAAATGAAAAGAATATGTAACCAAGAAATACACTTTAGAATGTGTCATTCAAAATGAAAAGAATATGTCATCAAGAAAAACACTTTAGAATGTGTCATTCAAAATGAAAAGAATATGTAACCAAGAAATACACTTTAGAATGTGTCATTCAAAATGAAAAGAATATGTCATCAAGAAAAACACTTTAGAATGTGTCATTCAAAATGAAAAGAATATGTAACCAAGAAATACACTTTAGAATGTGTCATTCAAAATGAAAAGAATATGTAACCAAGAAATACACTTTAGAATGTGTCATTCAAAATGAAAAGAATATGTAACCAAGAAATACACTTTAGAATGTGTCATTCAAAATGAAAAGAATATGTCTTCAAGAAATACACTTTAGAATGTGTCATTCAAAATGAAAAGAATATGTAACCAAGAAATACACGTTAGAATGTGTCATTCAAAATGAAAAGAATATGTCATCAAGAAATACACTTTAGAATGTGTCATTCAAAATGAAAAGAATATGTCATCAAGAAATACACTTTAGAATGTGTCATTCAAAATGAAAAGAATATGTCATCAAGAAATACACTTTAGAATGTGTCATTCAAAATGAAAAGAATATGTCATCAAGAAATACACTTTAGAATGTGTCATTCAAAATGAAAAGAATATGTCGTCAAGAAATACACTTTAGAATGTGTCATTCAAAATGAAAAGAATATGTCATCAAGAAATACACTTTAGAATGTGTCATTCAAAATGAAAAGAATATGTCGTCAAGAAATACACTTTAGAATGTGTCATTCAAAATGAAAAGAATATGTCGTCAAGAAATACACTTTAGAATGTGTCATTCAAAATGAAAAGAATATGTCATCAAGAAATACACTTTAGAATGTGTCATTCAAAATGAAAAGAATATGTCATCAAGAAATACACTTTAGAATGTGTCATTCAAAATGAAAAGAATATGTCGTCAAGAAATACACTTTAGAATGTGTCATTCAAAATGAAAAGAATATGTCATCAAGAAATACACTTTAGAATGTGTCATTCAAAATGAAAAGAATATGTCGTCAAGAAATACACTTTAGAATGTGTCATTCAAAATGAAAAGAATATGTCATCAAGAAATACACTTTAGAATGTGTCATTCAAAATGAAAAGAATATGTAACCAAGAAATACACTTTAGAATGTGTCATTCAAAATGAAAAGAATATGTAACCAAGAAATACACTTTAGAATGTGTCATTCAAAATGAAAAGAATATGTAACCAAGAAATTCACTTTAGAATGTGTCATTCAAAATGAAAAGAATATGTCATCAAGAAATACACGTTAGAATGTGTCATTCAAAATGAAAAGAATATGTAACCAAGAAATACACTTTAGAATGTGTCATTCAAAATGAAAAGAATATGTAACCAAGAAATACACTTTAGAATGTGTCATTCAAAATGAAAAGAATATGTCATCAAGAAATACACTTTAGAATGTGTCATTCAAAATGAAAAGAATATGTAACCAAGAAATTCACTTTAGAATGTGTCATTCAAAATGAAAAGAATATGTCATCAAGAAATACACTTTAGAATGTGTCATTCAAAATGAAAAGAATATGTAACCAAGAAATTCACTTTAGAATGTGTCATTCAAAATGAAAAGAATATGTAACCAAGAAATTCACTTTAGAATGTGTCATTCAAAATGAAAAGAATATGTCTTCAAGAAATACACGTTAGAATGTGTCATTCAAAATGAAAAGAATATGTAACCAAGAAATTCACTTTAGAATGTGTCATTCAAAATGAAAAGAATATGTCTTCAAGAAATACACTTTAGAATGTGTCATTCAAAATGAAAAGAATATGTCATCAAGAAATACACTTTAGAATGTGTCATTCAAAATGAAAAGAATATGTCATCAAGAAATACACTTTAGAATGTGTCATTCAAAATGAAAAGAATATGTAACCAAGAAATACACTTTAGAATGTGTCATTCAAAATGAAAAGAATATGTCATCAAGAAATACACTTTAGAATGTGTCATTCAAAATGAAAAGAATATGTAACCAAGAAATACACTTTAGAATGTGTCATTCAAAATGAAAAGAATATGTCTTCAAGAAATACACTTTAGAATGTGTCATTCAAAATGAAAAGAATATGTAACCAAGAAATACACTTTAGAATGTGTCATTCAAAATGAAAAGAATATGTCTTCAAGAAATACACTTTAGAATGTGTCATTCAAAATGAAAAGAATATGTCTTCAAGAAATACACTTTAGAATGTGTCATTCAAAATGAAAAGAATATGTCTTCAAGAAATACACTTTAGAATGTGTCATTCAAAATGAAAAGAATATGTCTTCAAGAAATACACTTTAGAATGTGTCATTCAAAATGAAAAGAATATGTAACCAAGAAATACACTTTAGAATGTGTCATTCAAAATGAAAAGAATATGTAACCAAGAAATACACTTTAGAATGTGTCATTCAAAATGAAAAGAATATGTCATCAAGAAATACACTTTAGAATGTGTCATTCAAAATGAAAAGAATATGTCTTCAAGAAATACACTTTAGAATGTGTCATTCAAAATGAAAAGAATATGTCATCAAGAAATACACTTTAGAATGTGTCATTCAAAATGAAAAGAATATGTCTTCAAGAAATACACTTTAGAATGTGTCATTCAAAATGAAAAGAATATGTCATCAAGAAATACACTTTAGAATGTGTCATTCAAAATGAAAAGAATATGTCATCAAGAAATACACTTTAGAATGTGTCATTCAAAATGAAAAGAATATGTAACCAAGAAATACACTTTAGAATGTGTCATTCAAAATGAAAAGAATATGTCTTCAAGAAATACACTTTAGAATGTGTCATTCAAAATGAAAAGAATATGTAACCAAGAAATACACTTTAGAATGTGTCATTCAAAATGAAAAGAATATGTCTTCAAGAAATACACTTTAGAATGTGTCATTCAAAATGAAAAGAATATGTCTTCAAGAAATTCACTTTAGAATGTGTCATTCAAAATGAAAAGAATATGTCTTCAAGAAATACACTTTAGAATGTGTCATTCAAAATGAAAAGAATATGTCATCAAGAAATACACTTTAGAATGTGTCATTCAAAATGAAAAGAATATGTAACCAAGAAATTCACTTTAGAATGTGTCATTCAAAATGAAAAGAATATGTCATCAAGAAATACACTTTAGAATGTGTCATTCAAAATGAAAAGAATATGTCTTCAAGAAATACACTTTAGAATGTGTCATTCAAAATGAAAAGAATATGTCTTCAAGAAATTCACTTTAGAATGTGTCATTCAAAATGAAAAGAATATGTCTTCAAGAAATACACTTTAGAATGTGTCATTCAAAATGAAAAGAATATGTCATCAAGAAATACACTTTAGAATGTGTCATTCAAAATGAAAAGAATATGTAACCAAGAAATTCACTTTAGAATGTGTCATTCAAAATGAAAAGAATATGTAATCAAGAAATACACTTTAGAATGTGTCATTCAAAATGAAAAGAATATGTCATCAAGAAATACACTTTAGAATGTGTCATTCAAAATGAAAAGAATATGTCATCAAGAAATACACTTTAGAATGTGTCATTCAAAATGAAAAGAATATGTCTTCAAGAAATACACTTTAGAATGTGTCATTCAAAATGAAAAGAATATGTCTTCAAGAAATACACTTTAGAATGTGTCATTCAAAATGAAAAGAATATGTCATCAAGAAATACACTTTAGAATGTGTCATTCAAAATGAAAAGAATATGTCTTCAAGAAATTCACTTTAGAATGTGTCATTCAAAATGAAAAGAATATGTCTTCAAGAAATACACTTTAGAATGTGTCATTCAAAATGAAAAGAATATGTCTTCAAGAAATACACTTTAGAATGTGTCATTCAAAATGAAAAGAATATGTCATCAAGAAATACACTTTAGAATGTGTCATTCAAAATGAAAAGAATATGTCATCAAGAAATACACTTTAGAATGTGTCATTCAAAATGAAAAGAATATGTCTTCAAGAAATACACTTTAGAATGTGTCATTCAAAATGAAAAGAATATGTCATCAAGAAATACACGTTAGAATGTGTCATTCAAAATGAAAAGAATATGTAACCAAGAAATACACTTTAGAATGTGTCATTCAAAATGAAAAGAATATGTCATCAAGAAATACACTTTCGAATGTGTCATTCAAAATGAAAAGAATATGTAACCAAGAAATTCACTTTAGAATGTGTCATTTAAAATGAAAAGAATATGTAACCAAGAAATACACTTTCGAATGTGTCATTCAAAATGAAAAGAATATGTCATCAAGAAATACACTTTCGAATGTGTCATTCAAAATGAAAAGAATATGTAACCAAGAAATACACTTTAGAATGTGTCATTCAAAATGAAAAGAATATGTCATCAAGAAATACACGTTAGAATGTGTCATTCAAAATGAAAAGAATATGTCATCAAGAAATTCACTTTAGAATGTGTCATTCAAAATGAAAAGAATATGTAACCAAGAAATTCACTTTAGAATGTGTCATTCAAAATGAAAAGAATATGTAACCAAGAAATACACTTTAGAATGTGTCATTCAAAATGAAAAGAATATGTCATCAAGAAATACACTTTAGAATGTGTCATTCAAAATGAAAAGAATATGTCATCAAGAAATACACTTTAGAATGTGTCATTCAAAATGAAAAGAATATGTCATCAAGAAATACACGTTAGAATGTGTCATTCAAAATGAAAAGAATATGTCTTCAAGAAATACACTTTAGAATGTGTCATTCAAAATGAAAAGAATATGTAACCAAGAAATACACTTTAGAATGTGTCATTCAAAATGAAAAGAATATGTAACCAAGAAATACACGTTAGAATGTGTCATTCAAAATGAAAAGAATATGTCATCAAGAAATACACTTTAGAATGTGTCATTCAAAATGAAAAGAATATGTCATCAAGAAATACACTTTAGAATGTGTCATTCAAAATGAAAAGAATATGTCATCAAGAAATACACTTTAGAATGTGTCATTCAAAATGAAAAGAATATGTAACCAAGAAATACACTTTAGAATGTGTCATTCAAAATGAAAAGAATATGTAACCAAGAAATTCACTTTAGAATGTGTCATTCAAAATGAAAAGAATATGTAACCAAGAAATACACTTTAGAATGTGTCATTCAAAATGAAAAGAATATGTAACCAAGAAATACACTTTAGAATGTGTCATTCAAAATGAAAAGAATATGTCATCAAGAAATACACTTTAGAATGTGTCATTCAAAATGAAAAGAATATGTAACCAAGAAATTCACTTTAGAATGTGTCATTCAAAATGAAAAGAATATGTCATCAAGAAATACACTTTAGAATGTGTCATTCAAAATGAAAAGAATATGTCATCAAGAAATACACTTTAGAATGTGTCATTCAAAATGAAAAGAATATGTAACCAAGAAATACACTTTAGAATGTGTCATTCAAAATGAAAAGAATATGTAACCAAGAAATTCACTTTAGAATGTGTCATTCAAAATGAAAAGAATATGTAACCAAGAAATACACTTTAGAATGTGTCATTCAAAATGAAAAGAATATGTCATCAAGAAATACACTTTAGAATGTGTCATTCAAAATGAAAAGAATATGTCTTCAAGAAATACACTTTAGAATGTGTCATTCAAAATGAAAAGAATATGTCATCAAGAAATACACTTTAGAATGTGTCATTCAAAATGAAAAGAATATGTCATCAAGAAATACACTTTAGAATGTGTCATTCAAAATGAAAAGAATATGTCATCAAGAAATACACTTTAGAATGTGTCATTCAAAATGAAAAGAATATGTAACCAAGAAATACACTTTAGAATGTGTCATTCAAAATGAAAAGAATATGTCATCAAGAAATACACTTTAGAATGTGTCATTCAAAATGAAAAGAATATGTAACCAAGAAATACACTTTAGAATGTGTCATTCAAAATGAAAAGAATATGTAACCAAGAAATTCACTTTAGAATGTGTCATTCAAAATGAAAAGAATATGTAACCAAGAAATACACTTTAGAATGTGTCATTCAAAATGAAAAGAATATGTAACCAAGAAATTCACTTTAGAATGTGTCATTCAAAATGAAAAGAATATGTAACCAAGAAATACACTTTAGAATGTGTCATTCAAAATGAAAAGAATATGTAACCAAGAAATTCACTTTAGAATGTGTCATTCAAAATGAAAAGAATATGTAACCAAGAAATACACTTTAGAATGTGTCATTCAAAATGAAAAGAATATGTAACCAAGAAATACACTTTAGAATGTGTCATTCAAAATGAAAAGAATATGTAACCAAGAAATACACTTTAGAATGTGTCATTCAAAATGAAAAGAATATGTAACCAAGAAATTCACTTTAGAATGTGTCATTCAAAATGAAAAGAATATGTCATCAAGAAATACACTTTAGAATGTGTCATTCAAAATGAAAAGAATATGTCTTCAAGAAATACACTTTAGAATGTGTCATTCAAAATGAAAAGAATATGTCTTCAAGAAATTCACTTTAGAATGTGTCATTCAAAATGAAAAGAATATGTCATCAAGAAATACACTTTAGAATGTGTCATTCAAAATGAAAAGAATATGTCATCAAGAAATACACTTTAGAATGTGTCATTCAAAATGAAAAGAATATGTCATCAAGAAATACACTTTAGAATGTGTCATTCAAAATGAAAAGAATATGTAACCAAGAAATACACTTTAGAATGTGTCATTCAAAATGAAAAGAATATGTAACCAAGAAATACACTTTAGAATGTGTCATTCAAAATGAAAAGAATATGTAACCAAGAAATACACGTTAGAATGTGTCATTCAAAATGAAAAGAATATGTCATCAAGAAATACACTTTAGAATGTGTCATTCAAAATGAAAAGAATATGTCTTCAAGAAATACACTTTAGAATGTGTCATTCAAAATGAAAAGAATATGTAACCAAGAAATACACTTTAGAATGTGTCATTCAAAATGAAAAGAATATGTCTTCAAGAAATACACTTTAGAATGTGTCATTCAAAATGAAAAGAATATGTAACCAAGAAATACACTTTAGAATGTGTCATTCAAAATGAAAAGAATATGTAACCAAGAAATTCACTTTAGAATGTGTCATTCAAAATGAAAAGAATATGTCTTCAAGAAATACACTTTAGAATGTGTCATTCAAAATGAAAAGAATATGTAACCAAGAAATACACTTTAGAATGTGTCATTCAAAATGAAAAGAATATGTCATCAAGAAATACACTTTAGAATGTGTCATTCAAAATGAAAAGAATATGTCTTCAAGAAATACACTTTAGAATGTGTCATTCAAAATGAAAAGAATATGTAACCAAGAAATACACTTTAGAATGTGTCATTCAAAATGAAAAGAATATGTCTTCAAGAAATACACTTTAGAATGTGTCATTCAAAATGAAAAGAATATGTCTTCAAGAAATACACTTTAGAATGTGTCATTCAAAATGAAAAGAATATGTAACCAAGAAATTCACTTTAGAATGTGTCATTCAAAATGAAAAGAATATGTCTTCAAGAAATACACTTTAGAATGTGTCATTCAAAATGAAAAGAATATGTAACCAAGAAATACACTTTAGAATGTGTCATTCAAAATGAAAAGAATATGTCATCAAGAAATACACTTTAGAATGTGTCATTCAAAATGAAAAGAATATGTCTTCAAGAAATACACTTTAGAATGTGTCATTCAAAATGAAAAGAATATGTCTTCAAGAAATTCACTTTAGAATGTGTCATTCAAAATGAAAAGAATATGTAACCAAGAAATTCACTTTAGAATGTGTCATTCAAAATGAAAAGAATATGTCATCAAGAAATACACTTTAGAATGTGTCATTCAAAATGAAAAGAATATGTCATCAAGAAATACACTTTAGAATGTGTCATTCAAAATGAAAAGAATATGTCATCAAGAAATACACTTTAGAATGTGTCATTCAAAATGAAAAGAATATGTAACCAAGAAATACACTTTAGAATGTGTCATTCAAAATGAAAAGAATATGTAACCAAGAAATACACTTTAGAATGTGTCATTCAAAATGAAAAGAATATGTCTTCAAGAAATACACGTTAGAATGTGTCATTCAAAATGAAAAGAATATGTCATCAAGAAATACACTTTAGAATGTGTCATTCAAAATGAAAAGAATATGTAACCAAGAAATACACTTTAGAATGTGTCATTCAAAATGAAAAGAATATGTCTTCAAGAAATACACTTTAGAATGTGTCATTCAAAATGAAAAGAATATGTAACCTAGAAATACACGTTAGAATGTGTCATTCAAAATGAAAAGAATATGTCTTCAAGAAATACACGTTAGAATGTGTCATTCAAAATGAAAAGAATATGTAACCAAGAAATACACTTTAGAATGTGTCATTCAAAATGAAAAGAATATGTCTTCAAGAAATACACGTTAGAATGTGTCATTCAAAATGAAAAGAATATGTAACCAAGAAATACACTTTAGAATGTGTCATTCAAAATGAAAAGAATATGTCTTCAAGAAATACACTTTAGAATGTGTCATTCAAAATGAAAAGAATATGTAACCAAGAAATTCACTTTAGAATGTGTCATTCAAAATGAAAAGAATATGTCATCAAGAAATACACTTTAGAATGTGTCATTCAAAATGAAAAGAATATGTCATCAAGAAATACACTTTAGAATGTGTCATTCAAAATGAAAAGAATATGTCATCAAGAAATACACTTTAGAATGTGTCATTCAAAATGAAAAGAATATGTAACCAAGAAATACACTTTAGAATGTGTCATTCAAAATGAAAAGAATATGTAACCAAGAAATACACTTTAGAATGTGTCATTCAAAATGAAAAGAATATGTCTTCAAGAAATACACGTTAGAATGTGTCATTCAAAATGAAAAGAATATGTCATCAAGAAATACACTTTAGAATGTGTCATTCAAAATGAAAAGAATATGTAACCAAGAAATTCACTTTAGAATGTGTCATTCAAAATGAAAAGAATATGTCTTCAAGAAATACACTTTAGAATGTGTCATTCAAAATGAAAAGAATATGTAACCTAGAAATACACGTTAGAATGTGTCATTCAAAATGAAAAGAATATGTCATCAAGAAATACACTTTAGAATGTGTCATTCAAAATGAAAAGAATATGTCTTCAAGAAATACACGTTAGAATGTGTCATTCAAAATGAAAAGAATATGTAACCAAGAAATACACTTTAGAATGTGTCATTCAAAATGAAAAGAATATGTAACCAAGAAATACACTTTAGAATGTGTCATTCAAAATGAAAAGAATATGTCATCAAGAAATACACTTTAGAATGTGTCATTTAAAATGAAAAGAATATGTAACCAAGAAATACACTTTAGAATGTGTCATTCAAAATGAAAAGAATATGTCTTCAAGAAATACACTTTAGAATGTGTCATTCAAAATGAAAAGAATATGTAACCAAGAAATACACTTTAGAATGTGTCATTCAAAATGAAAAGAATATGTCATCAAGAAATACACTTTAGAATGTGTCATTCAAAATGAAAAGAATATGTCATCAAGAAATACACTTTAGAATGTGTCATTCAAAATGAAAAGAATATGTAACCAAGAAATACACTTTAGAATGTGTCATTCAAAATGAAAAGAATATGTCATCAAGAAATTCACTTTAGAATGTGTCATTCAAAATGAAAAGAATATGTCTTCAAGAAATACACTTTAGAATGTGTCATTCAAAATGAAAAGAATATGTCTTCAAGAAATACACTTTAGAATGTGTCATTCAAAATGAAAAGAATATGTCATCAAGAAATACACTTTAGAATGTGTCATTCAAAATGAAAAGAATATGTCTTCAAGAAATACACTTTAGAATGTGTCATTCAAAATGAAAAGAATATGTCATCAAGAAATACACTTTAGAATGTGTCATTCAAAATGAAAAGAATATGTCTTCAAGAAATACACTTTAGAATGTGTCATTCAAAATGAAAAGAATATGTAACCAAGAAATACACTTTAGAATGTGTCATTCAAAATGAAAAGAATATGTAACCAAGAAATACACTTTAGAATGTGTCATTCAAAATGAAAAGAATATGTAACCAAGAAATACACTTTAGAATGTGTCATTCAAAATGAAAAGAATATGTCATCAAGAAATACACTTTAGAATGTGTCATTCAAAATGAAAAGAATATGTCATCAAGAAATACACTTTAGAATGTGTCATTCAAAATGAAAAGAATATGTAACCAAGAAATACACTTTAGAATGTGTCATTCAAAATGAAAAGAATATGTCATCAAGAAATACACGTTAGAATGTGTCATTCAAAATGAAAAGAATATGTCATCAAGAAATACACTTTAGAATGTGTCATTCAAAATGAAAAGAATATGTAACCAAGAAATACACTTTAGAATGTGTCATTCAAAATGAAAAGAATATGTCATCAAGAAATACACTTTAGAATGTGTCATTCAAAATGAAAAGAATATGTCATCAAGAAATACACTTTAGAATGTGTCATTCAAAATGAAAAGAATATGTAACCAAGAAATACACTTTAGAATGTGTCATTCAAAATGAAAAGAATATGTCATCAAGAAATACACTTTAGAATGTGTCATTCAAAATGAAAAGAATATGTCATCAAGAAATACACTTTAGAATGTGTCATTCAAAATGAAAAGAATATGTAACCAAGAAATACACTTTAGAATGTGTCATTCAAAATGAAAAGAATATGTCATCAAGAAATACACTTTAGAATGTGTCATTCAAAATGAAAAGAATATGTAACCAAGAAATACACTTTAGAATGTGTCATTCAAAATGAAAAGAATATGTCATCAAGAAATACACTTTAGAATGTGTCATTCAAAATGAAAAGAATATGTAACCAAGAAATACACTTTAGAATGTGTCATTCAAAATGAAAAGAATATGTAACCAAGAAATACACTTTAGAATGTGTCATTCAAAATGAAAAGAATATGTCATCAAGAAATACACTTTAGAATGTGTCATTCAAAATGAAAAGAATATGTCATCAAGAAATACACTTTAGAATGTGTCATTCAAAATGAAAAGAATATGTAACCAAGAAATACACTTTAGAATGTGTCATTCAAAATGAAAAGAATATGTCATCAAGAAATACACTTTAGAATGTGTCATTCAAAATGAAAAGAATATGTCATCAAGAAATACACTTTAGAATGTGTCATTCAAAATGAAAAGAATATGTAACCAAGAAATACACATTAGAATGTGTCATTCAAAATGAAAAGAATATGTCATCAAGAAATACACTTTAGAATGTGTCATTCAAAATGAAAAGAATATGTCATCAAGAAATACACTTTAGAATGTGTCATTCAAAATGAAAAGAATATGTAACCAAGAAATACACTTTAGAATGTGTCATTCAAAATGAAAAGAATATGTCATCAAGAAATACACTTTAGAATGTGTCATTCAAAATGAAAAGAATATGTCATCAAGAAATACACTTTAGAATGTGTCATTCAAAATGAAAAGAATATGTAACCAAGAAATACACATTAGAATGTGTCATTCAAAATGAAAAGAATATGTCATCAAGAAATACACTTTAGAATGTGTCATTCAAAATGAAAAGAATATGTCATCAAGAAATACACTTTAGAATGTGTCATTCAAAATGAAAAGAATATGTCTTCAAGAAATACACTTTAGAATGTGTCATTCAAAATGAAAAGAATATGTAACCAAGAAATTCACTTTAGAATGTGTCATTCAAAATGAAAAGAATATGTCATCAAGAAATACACTTTAGAATGTGTCATTCAAAATGAAAAGAATATGTCTTCAAGAAATACACTTTAGAATGTGTCATTCAAAATGAAAAGAATATGTAACCAAGAAATACACTTTAGAATGTGTCATTCAAAATGAAAAGAATATGTCATCAAGAAATACACGTTAGAATGTGTCATTCAAAATGAAAAGAATATGTAACCAAGAAATACACTTTAGAATGTGTCATTCAAAATGAAAAGAATATGTCATCAAGAAATACACTTTAGAATGTGTCATTCAAAATGAAAAGAATATGTCATCAAGAAATACACTTTAGAATGTGTCATTCAAAATGAAAAGAATATGTAACCAAGAAATACACTTTAGAATGTGTCATTCAAAATGAAAAGAATATGTCATCAAGAAATACACTTTAGAATGTGTCATTCAAAATGAAAAGAATATGTCATCAAGAAATACACTTTAGAATGTGTCATTCAAAATGAAAAGAATATGTAACCAAGAAATACACATTAGAATGTGTCATTCAAAATGAAAAGAATATGTCATCAAGAAATACACTTTAGAATGTGTCATTCAAAATGAAAAGAATATGTCATCAAGAAATACACTTTAGAATGTGTCATTCAAAATGAAAAGAATATGTCTTCAAGAAATACACTTTAGAATGTGTCATTCAAAATGAAAAGAATATGTAACCAAGAAATTCACTTTAGAATGTGTCATTCAAAATGAAAAGAATATGTCATCAAGAAATACACTTTAGAATGTGTCATTCAAAATGAAAAGAATATGTCTTCAAGAAATACACTTTAGAATGTGTCATTCAAAATGAAAAGAATATGTAACCAAGAAATACACTTTAGAATGTGTCATTCAAAATGAAAAGAATATGTCATCAAGAAATACACTTTAGAATGTGTCATTCAAAATGAAAAGAATATGTAACCAAGAAATACACTTTAGAATGTGTCATTCAAAATGAAAAGAATATGTAACCAAGAAATACACTTTAGAATGTGTCATTCAAAATGAAAAGAATATGTCTTCAAGAAATACACTTTAGAATGTGTCATTCAAAATGAAAAGAATATGTAACCAAGAAATACACTTTAGAATGTGTCATTCAAAATGAAAAGAATATGTCTTCAAGAAATACACTTTAGAATGTGTCATTCAAAATGAAAAGAATATGTAACCAAGAAATACACTTTAGAATGTGTCATTCAAAATGAAAAGAATATGTCATCAAGAAATACACTTTAGAATGTGTCATTCAAAATGAAAAGAATATGTAACCAAGAAATTCACTTTAGAATGTGTCATTCAAAATGAAAAGAATATGTCATCAAGAAATACACTTTAGAATGTGTCATTCAAAATGAAAAGAATATGTAACCAAGAAATACACTTTAGAATGTGTCATTCAAAATGAAAAGAATATGTCATCAAGAAATACACTTTAGAATGTGTCATTCAAAATGAAAAGAATATGTAACCAAGAAATACACTTTAGAATGTGTCATTCAAAATGAAAAGAATATGTAACCAAGAAATACACTTTTGAATGTGTCATTCAAAATGAAAAGAATATGTAACCAAGAAATACACTTTTGAATGTGTCATTCAAAATGAAAAGAATATGTAACCAAGAAATACACTTTAGAATGTGTCATTCAAAATGAAAAGAATATGTCATCAAGAAATACACTTTAGAATGTGTCATTCAAAATAAAAAGAATATGTCATCAAGAAATACACTTTAGAATGTGTCATTCAAAATAAAAAGAATATGTCATCAAGAAATACACTTTAGAATGTGTCATTCAAAATAAAAAGAATATGTCATCAAGAAATACACTTTAGAATGTGTCATTCAAAATGAAAAGAATATGTCATCAAGAAATACACTTTAGAATGTGTCATTCAAAATAAAAAGAATATGTCATCAAGAAATACACTTTAGAATGTGTCATTCAAAATAAAAAGAATATGTCATCAAGAAATACACTTTAGAATGTGTCATTCAAAATGAAAAGAATATGTCATCAAGAAATACACTTTAGAATGTGTCATTCAAAATAAAAAGAATATGTCATCAAGAAATACACTTTAGAATGTGTCATTCAAAATGAAAAGAATATGTCATCAAGAAATACACTTTAGAATGTGTCATTCAAAATGAAAAGAATATGTAACCAAGAAATTCACTTTAGAATGTGTCATTCAAAATGAAAAGAATATGTCATCAAGAAATACACTTTAGAATGTGTCATTCAAAATGAAAAGAATATGTCTTCAAGAAATTCACTTTAGAATGTGTCATTCAAAATGAAAAGAATATGTCATCAAGAAATACACTTTAGAATGTGTCATTCAAAATGAAAAGAATATGTAACCAAGAAATTCACTTTAGAATGTGTCATTCAAAATGAAAAGAATATGTCATCAAGAAATACACTTTAGAATGTGTCATTCAAAATGAAAAGAATATGTCATCAAGAAATACACTTTAGAATGTGTCATTCAAAATGAAAAGAATATGTAACCAAGAAATACACTTTAGAATGTGTCATTCAAAATGAAAAGAATATGTCATCAAGAAATTCACTTTAGAATGTGTCATTCAAAATGAAAAGAATATGTCATCAAGAAATACACTTTAGAATGTGTCATTCAAAATGAAAAGAATATGTAACCAAGAAATACACTTTAGAATGTGTCATTCAAAATGAAAAGAATATGTCATCAAGAAATTCACTTTAGAATGTGTCATTCAAAATGAAAAGAATATGTAACCAAGAAATACACGTTAGAATGTGTCATTCAAAATGAAAAGAATATGTCATCAAGAAATTCACTTTAGAATGTGTCATTCAAAATGAAAAGAATATGTAACCAAGAAATACACTTTAGAATGTGTCATTCAAAATGAAAAGAATATGTAACCAAGAAATACACTTTAGAATGTGTCATTCAAAATGAAAAGAATATGTAACCAAGAAATACACTTTAGAATGTGTCATTCAAAATGAAAAGAATATGTAACCAAGAAATACACTTTAGAATGTGTCATTCAAAATGAAAAGAATATGTCATCAAGAAATACACTTTAGAATGTGTCATTCAAAATGAAAAGAATATGTAACCAAGAAATACACTTTAGAATGTGTCATTAAAAATGAAAAGAATATGTAACCAAGAAATACACTTTAGAATGTGTCATTCAAAATGAAAAGAATATGTAACCAAGAAATACACTTTAGAATGTGTCATTCAAAATGAAAAGAATATGTAACCAAGAAATACACTTTAGAATGTGTCATTCAAAATGAAAAGAATATGTAACCAAGAAATACACTTTAGAATGTGTCATTCAAAATGAAAAGAATATGTAACCAAGAAATACACTTTAGAATGTGTTATTCAAAATGAAAAGAATATGTAACCAAGAAATACACTTTAGAATGTGTCATTCAAAATGAAAAGAATATGTCATCAAGAAATACACTTTAGAATGTGTTATTCAAAATGAAAAGAATATGTAACCAAGAAATACACTTTAGAATGTGTCATTCAAAATGAAAAGAATATGTCTTCAAGAAATACACTTTAGAATGTGTTATTCAAAATGAAAAGAATATGTAACCAAGAAATACACTTTAGAATGTGTCATTCAAAATGAAAAGAATATGTCTTCAAGAAATACACTTTAGAATGTGTCATTCAAAATGAAAAGAATATGTAACCAAGAAATACACTTTAGAATGTGTCATTCAAAATGAAAAGAATATGTAACCAAGAAATACACTTTAGAATGTGTCATTCAAAATGAAAAGAATATGTCTTCAAGAAATACACTTTAGAATGTGTCATTCAAAATGAAAAGAATATGTAACCAAGAAATACACTTTAGAATGTGTCATTCAAAATGAAAAGAATATGTCATCAAGAAATACACTTTAGAATGTGTCATTCAAAATGAAAAGAATATGTAACCAAGAAATACACTTTAGAATGTGTCATTCAAAATGAAAAGAATATGTAACCAAGAAATACACTTTAGAATGTGTCATTCAAAATGAAAAGAATATGTCATCAAGAAATACACTTTAGAATGTGTCATTCAAAATGAAAAGAATATGTAACCAAGAAATACACTTTAGAATGTGTCATTCAAAATGAAAAGAATATGTCATCAAGAAATACACTTTAGAATGTGTCATTAAAAATGAAAAGAATATGTAACCAAGAAATACACTTTAGAATGTGTCATTCAAAATGAAAAGAATATGTCATCAAGAAATACACTTTAGAATGTGTCATTCAAAATGAAAAGAATATGTCATCAAGAAATACACTTTAGAATGTGTCATTCAAAATGAAAAGAATATGTAACCAAGAAATAACTTTAGAATGTGTCATTCAAAATGAAAATAATATGTCATCAAGAAATACACTTTAGAATGTGTCATTCAAAATGAAAAGAATATGTAACCAAGAAATACACTTTAGAATGTGTTATTCAAAATGAAAAGAATATGTAACCAAGAAATACACTTTAGAATGTGTCATTCAAAATGAAAAGAATATGTCATCAAGAAATACACTTTAGAATGTGTTATTCAAAATGAAAAGAATATGTAACCAAGAAATACACTTTAGAATGTGTCATTCAAAATGAAAAGAATATGTAACCAAGAAATACACTTTAGAATGTGTCATTCAAAATGAAAAGAATATGTAACCAAGAAATACACTTTAGAATGTGTCATTCAAAATGAAAAGAATATGTCATCAAGAAATACACTTTAGAATGTGTCATTCAAAATGAAAAGAATATGTCATCAAGAAATACACTTTAGAATGTGTTATTCAAAATGAAAAGAATATGTAACCAAGAAATACACTTTAGAATGTGTCATTCAAAATGAAAAGAATATGTAACCAAGAAATACACTTTAGAATGTGTCATTCAAAATGAAAAGAATATGTCATCAAGAAATACACTTTAGAATGTGTCATTCAAAATGAAAAGAATATGTAACCAAGAAATACACTTTAGAATGTGTCATTCAAAATGAAAAGAATATGTCATCAAGAAATACACTTTAGAATGTGTCATTCAAAATGAAAAGAATATGTCATCAAGAAATACACTTTAGAATGTGTTATTCAAAATGAAAAGAATATGTAACCAAGAAATACACTTTAGAATGTGTCATTCAAAATGAAAAGAATATGTAACCAAGAAATACACGTTAGAATGTGTCATTCAAAATGAAAAGAATATGTCATCAAGAAATACACTTTAGAATGTGTCATTCAAAATGAAAAGAATATGTCATCAAGAAATACACTTTAGAATGTGTCATTCAAAATGAAAAGAATATGTAACCAAGAAATACACTTTAGAATGTGTTATTCAAAATGAAAAGAATATGTCATCAAGAAATACACTTTAGAATGTGTCATTCAAAATGAAAAGAATATGTAACCAAGAAATACACTTTAGAATGTGTTATTCAAAATGAAAAGAATATGTCATCAAGAAATACACTTTAGAATGTGTCATTCAAAATGAAAAGAATATGTAACCAAGAAATACACTTTAGAATGTGTTATTCAAAATGAAAAGAATATGTAACCAAGAAATACACTTTAGAATGTGTTATTCAAAATGAAAAGAATATGTAACCAAGAAATACACTTTAGAATGTGTCATTCAAAATGAAAAGAATATGTCATCAAGAAATACACTTTAGAATGTGTTATTCAAAATGAAAAGAATATGTAACCAAGAAATACACTTTAGAATGTGTTATTCAAAATGAAAAGAATATGTAACCAAGAAATACACTTTAGAATGTGTTATTCAAAATGAAAAGAATATGTCATCAAGAAATACACTTTAGAATGTGTTATTCAAAATGAAAAGAATATGTAACCAAGAAATACACTTTAGAATGTGTTATTCAAAATGAAAAGAATATGTAACCAAGAAATACACTTTAGAATGTGTTATTCAAAATGAAAAGAATATGTCATCAAGAAATACACTTTAGAATGTGTTATTCAAAATGAAAAGAATATGTAACCAAGAAATACACTTTAGAATGTGTCATTCAAAATGAAAAGAATATGTCATCAAGAAATACACTTTAGAATGTGTTATTCAAAATGAAAAGAATATGTAACCAAGAAATACACTTTAGAATGTGTTATTCAAAATGAAAAGAATATGTAACCAAGAAATACACTTTAGAATGTGTTATTCAAAATGAAAAGAATATGTAACCAAGAAATACACTTTAGAATGTGTTATTCAAAATGAAAAGAATATGTAACCAAGAAATACACTTTAGAATGTGTTATTCAAAATGAAAAGAATATGTAACCAAGAAATACACTTTAGAATGTGTTATTCAAAATGAAAAGAATATGTAACCAAGAAATACACTTTAGAATGTGTCATTCAAAATGAAAAGAATATGTAACCAAGAAATACACTTTAGAATGTGTTATTCAAAATGAAAAGAATATGTAACCAAGAAATACACTTTAGAATGTGTCATTCAAAATGAAAAGAATATGTAACCAAGAAATACACTTTAGAATGTGTCATTCAAAATGAAAAGAATATGTAACCAAGAAATACACTTTAGAATGTGTCATTCAAAATGAAAAGAATATGTAACCAAGAAATACACTTTAGAATGTGTCATTCAAAATGAAAAGAATATGTAACCAAGAAATACACTTTAGAATGTGTCATTCAAAATGAAAAGAATATGTCATCAAGAAATACACTTTAGAATGTGTTATTCAAAATGAAAAGAATATGTAACCAAGAAATACACTTTAGAATGTGTCATTCAAAATGAAAAGAATATGTCTTCAAGAAATACACTTTAGAATGTGTCATTCAAAATGAAAAGAATATGTCATCAAGAAATACACTTTAGAATGTGTTATTCAAAATGAAAAGAATATGTAACCAAGAAATACACTTTAGAATGTGTCATTCAAAATGAAAAGAATATGTCTTCAAGAAATACACTTTAGAATGTGTCATTCAAAATGAAAAGAATATGTAACCAAGAAATACACTTTAGAATGTGTCATTCAAAATGAAAAGAATATGTAACCAAGAAATACACTTTAGAATGTGTCATTCAAAATGAAAAGAATATGTCTTCAAGAAATACACTTTACAATGTGTCATTCAAAATGAAAAGAATATGTAACCAAGAAATACACTTTAGAATGTGTCATTCAAAATGAAAAGAATATGTCATCAAGAAATACACTTTAGAATGTGTCATTCAAAATGAAAAGAATATGTAACCAAGAAATACACTTTAGAATGTGTCATTCAAAATGAAAAGAATATGTAACCAAGAAATACACTTTAGAATGTGTCATTCAAAATGAAAAGAATATGTCATCAAGAAATACACTTTAGAATGTGTCATTCAAAATGAAAAGAATATGTAACCAAGAAATACACTTTAGAATGTGTCATTCAAAATGAAAAGAATATGTAACCAAGAAATACACTTTAGAATGTGTTATTCAAAATGAAAAGAATATGTAACCAAGAAATACACTTTAGAATGTGTTATTCAAAATGAAAAGAATATGTAACCAAGAAATACACTTTAGAATGTGTTATTCAAAATGAAAAGAATATGTAACCAAGAAATACACTTTAGAATGTGTCATTCAAAATGAAAAGAATATGTCATCAAGAAATACACTTTAGAATGTGTCATTCAAAATGAAAAGAATATGTAACCAAGAAATACACTTTAGAATGTGTCATTCAAAATGAAAAGAATATGTAACCAAGAAATACACTTTAGAATGTGTTATTCAAAATGAAAAGAATATGTAACCAAGAAATACACTTTAGAATGTGTCATTCAAAATGAAAAGAATATGTCATCAAGAAATACACTTTAGAATGTGTCATTCAAAATGAAAAGAATATGTAACCAAGAAATACACTTTAGAATGTGTCATTCAAAATGAAAAGAATATGTAACCAAGAAATACACTTTAGAATGTGTTATTCAAAATGAAAAGAATATGTAACCAAGAAATACACTTTAGAATGTGTCATTCAAAATGAAAAGAATATGTCATCAAGAAATACACATTAGAATGTGTCATTCAAAATGAAAAGAATATGTAACCAAGAAATACACTTTAGAATGTGTCATTCAAAATGAAAAGAATATGTCATCAAGAAATACACTTTAGAATGTGTCATTCAAAATGAAAAGAATATGTAACCAAGAAATACACTTTAGAATGTGTCATTCAAAATGAAAAGAATATGTAACCAAGAAATACACTTTAGAATGTGTCATTCAAAATGAAAAGAATATGTAACCAAGAAATACACTTTAGAATGTGTCATTCAAAATGAAAAGAATATGTAACCAAGAAATACACTTTAGAATGTGTCATTCAAAATGAAAAGAATATGTCATCAAGAAATTCACTTTAGAATGTGTCATTCAAAATGAAAAGAATATGTAACCAAGAAATACACTTTAGAATGTGTCATTCAAAATGAAAAGAATATGTAACCAAGAAATACACTTTAGAATGTGTCATTCAAAATGAAAAGAATATGTAACCAAGAAATACACTTTAGAATGTGTCATTCAAAATGAAAAGAATATGTCATCAAGAAATACACTTTAGAATGTGTCATTCAAAATGAAAAGAATATGTAACCAAGAAATTCACTTTAGAATGTGTCATTCAAAATGAAAAGAATATGTAACCAAGAAATACACTTTAGAATGTGTCATTCAAAATGAAAAGAATATGTCTTCAAGAAATACACTTTAGAATGTGTCATTCAAAATGAAAAGAATATGTAACCAAGAAATACACTTTAGAATGTGTCATTCAAAATGAAAAGAATATGTCATCAAGAAATACACTTTAGAATGTGTCATTCAAAATGAAAAGAATATGTAACCAAGAAATTCACTTTAGAATGTGTCATTCAAAATGAAAAGAATATGTAACCAAGAAATACACTTTAGAATGTGTCATTCAAAATGAAAAGAATATGTAACCAAGAAATACACTTTAGAATGTGTCATTCAAAATGAAAAGAATATGTCTTCAAGAAATACACTTTAGAATGTGTCATTCAAAATGAAAAGAATATGTAACCAAGAAATTCACTTTAGAATGTGTCATTCAAAATGAAAAGAATATGTAACCAAGAAATACACTTTAGAATGTGTCATTCAAAATGAAAAGAATATGTCTTCAAGAAATACACTTTAGAATGTGTCATTCAAAATGAAAAGAATATGTCATCAAGAAATACACTTTAGAATGTGTCATTCAAAATGAAAAGAATATGTCTTCAAGAAATACACTTTAGAATGTGTCATTCAAAATGAAAAGAATATGTCATCAAGAAATACACTTTAGAATGTGTCATTCAAAATGAAAAGAATATGTAACCAAGAAATTCACTTTAGAATGTGTCATTCAAAATGAAAAGAATATGTCTTCAAGAAATACACTTTAGAATGTGTCATTCAAAATGAAAAGAATATGTAACCAAGAAATTCACTTTAGAATGTGTCATTCAAAATGAAAAGAATATGTAACCAAGAAATACACTTTAGAATGTGTCATTCAAAATGAAAAGAATATGTCTTCAAGAAATACACTTTAGAATGTGTCATTCAAAATGAAAAGAATATGTCATCAAGAAATACACTTTAGAATGTGTCATTCAAAATGAAAAGAATATGTCTTCAAGAAATACACTTTAGAATGTGTCATTCAAAATGAAAAGAATATGTCATCAAGAAATACACTTTAGAATGTGTCATTCAAAATGAAAAGAATATGTAACCAAGAAATACACTTTAGAATGTGTCATTCAAAATGAAAAGAATATGTAACCAAGAAATACACTTTAGAATGTGTCATTCAAAATGAAAAGAATATGTAACCAAGAAATACACTTTAGAATGTGTCATTCAAAATGAAAAGAATATGTAACCAAGAAATACACTTTAGAATGTGTCATTCAAAATGAAAAGAATATGTCATCAAGAAATACACTTTAGAATGTGTCATTCAAAATGAAAAGAATATGTCTTCAAGAAATACACATTAGAATGTGTCATTCAAAATGAAAAGAATATGTCTTCAAGAAATACACATTAGAATGTGTCATTCAAAATGAAAAGAATATGTAACCAAGAAATACACTTTAGAATGTGTCATTCAAAATGAAAAGAATATGTAACCAAGAAATACACTTTAGAATGTGTCATTCAAAATGAAAAGAATATGTCTTCAAGAAATACACATTAGAATGTGTCATTCAAAATGAAAAGAATATGTAACCAAGAAATACACTTTAGAATGTGTCATTCAAAATGAAAAGAATATGTCATCAAGAAATACACTTTAGAATGTGTCATTCAAAATGAAAAGAATATGTAACCAAGAAATACACTTTAGAATGTGTCATTCAAAATGAAAAGAATATGTAACCAAGAAATACACTTTAGAATGTGTCATTCAAAATGAAAAGAATATGTCATCAAGAAATACACTTTAGAATGTGTCATTCAAAATGAAAAGAATATGTAACCAAGAAATACACTTTAGAATGTGTCATTCAAAATGAAAAGAATATGTAACCAAGAAATACACTTTAGAATGTGTCATTCAAAATGAAAAGAATATGTCACCAAGAAATACACTTTAGAATGTGTCATTCAAAATGAAAAGAATATGTAACCAAGAAATACACTTTAGAATGTGTCATTCAAAATGAAAAGAATATGTAACCAAGAAATACACTTTAGAATGTGTCATTCAAAATGAAAAGAATATGTCATCAAGAAATACACTTTAGAATGTGTCATTCAAAATGAAAAGAATATGTCATCAAGAAATACACTTTAGAATGTGTCATTCAAAATGAAAAGAATATGTCATCAAGAAATACACTTTAGAATGTGTCATTCAAAATGAAAAGAATATGTCATCAAGAAATACACTTTAGAATGTGTCATTCAAAATGAAAAGAATATGTAACCAAGAAATACACTTTAGAATGTGTCATTCAAAATGAAAAGAATATGTCATCAAGAAATACACTTTAGAATGTGTCATTCAAAATGAAAAGAATATGTAACCAAGAAATACACTTTAGAATGTGTCATTCAAAATGAAAAGAATATGTCATCAAGAAATACACTTTAGAATGTGTCATTCAAAATGAAAAGAATATGTAACCAAGAAATACACTTTAGAATGTGTCATTCAAAATGAAAAGAATATGTCATCAAGAAATACACTTTAGAATGTGTCATTCAAAATGAAAAGAATATGTAACCAAGAAATACACTTTAGAATGTGTCATTCAAAATGAAAAGAATATGTCATCAAGAAATACACTTTAGAATGTGTCATTCAAAATGAAAAGAATATGTCTTCAAGAAATACACTTTAGAATGTGTCATTCAAAATGAAAAGAATATGTAACCAAGAAATACACTTTAGAATGTGTCATTCAAAATGAAAAGAATATGTCATCAAGAAATACACTTTAGAATGTGTCATTCAAAATGAAAAGAATATGTAACCAAGAAATACACTTTAGAATGTGTCATTCAAAATGAAAAGAATATGTCATCAAGAAATACACTTTAGAATGTGTCATTCAAAATGAAAAGAATATGTAACCAAGAAATACACTTTAGAATGTGTCATTCAAAATGAAAAGAATATGTCATCAAGAAATACACTTTAGAATGTGTCATTCAAAATGAAAAGAATATGTAACCAAGAAATACACTTTAGAATGTGTCATTCAAAATGAAAAGAATATGTCATCAAGAAATACACTTTAGAATGTGTCATTCAAAATGAAAAGAATATGTAACCAAGAAATACACTTTAGAATGTGTCATTCAAAATGAAAAGAATATGTCATCAAGAAATACACTTTAGAATGTGTCATTCAAAATGAAAAGAATATGTAACCAAGAAATACACTTTAGAATGTGTCATTCAAAATGAAAAGAATATGTAACCAAGAAATACACTTTAGAATGTGTCATTCAAAATGAAAAGAATATGTAACCAAGAAATACACTTTAGAATGTGTCATTCAAAATGAAAAGAATATGTCATCAAGAAATACACTTTAGAATGTGTCATTCAAAATGAAAAGAATATGTAACCAAGAAATACACTTTAGAATGTGTCATTCAAAATGAAAAGAATATGTAACCAAGAAATACACTTTAGAATGTGTCATTCAAAATGAAAAGAATATGTAACCAAGAAATACACTTTAGAATGTGTCATTCAAAATGAAAAGAATATGTCATCAAGAAATACACTTTAGAATGTGTCATTCAAAATTAAAAGAATATGTAACCAAGAAATACACTTTAGAATGTGTCATTCAAAATGAAAAGAATATGTCATCAAGAAATACACTTTAGAATGTGTCATTCAAAATGAAAAGAATATGTCATCAAGAAATACACTTTAGAATGTGTCATTCAAAATGAAAAGAATATGTAACCAAGAAATACACTTTAGAATGTGTCATTCAAAATGAAAAGAATATGTCTTCAAGAAATACACTTTAGAATGTGTCATTCAAAATGAAAAGAATATGTAACCAAGAAATACACTTTAGAATGTGTCATTCAAAATGAAAAGAATATGTCATCAAGAAATACACTTTAGAATGTGTCATTCAAAATGAAAAGAATATGTAACCAAGAAATACACTTTAGAATGTGTCATTCAAAATGAAAAGAATATGTCATCAAGAAATACACTTTAGAATGTGTCATTCAAAATGAAAAGAATATGTAACCAAGAAATACACTTTAGAATGTGTCATTCAAAATGAAAAGAATATGTAACCAAGAAATACACTTTAGAATGTGTCATTCAAAATGAAAAGAATATGTAACCAAGAAATTCACTTTAGAATGTGTCATTCAAAATGAAAAGAATATGTCATCAAGAAATACACTTTAGAATGTGTCATTCAAAATGAAAAGAATATGTCATCAAGAAATACACTTTAGAATGTGTCATTCAAAATGAAAAGAATATGTCATCAAGAAATACACTTTAGAATGTGTCATTCAAAATGAAAAGAATATGTAACCAAGAAATACACTTTAGAATGTGTCATTCAAAATGAAAAGAATATGTAACCAAGAAATACACTTTAGAATGTGTCATTCAAAATGAAAAGAATATGTCATCAAGAAATACACTTTAGAATGTGTCATTCAAAATGAAAAGAATATGTAACCAAGAAATACACTTTAGAATGTGTCATTCAAAATGAAAAGAATATGTAACCAAGAAATACACTTTAGAATGTGTCATTCAAAATGAAAAGAATATGTCATCAAGAAATACACTTTAGAATGTGTCATTCAAAATGAAAAGAATATGTAACCAAGAAATACACTTTAGAATGTGTCATTCAAAATGAAAAGAATATGTCATCAAGAAATACACTTTAGAATGTGTCATTCAAAATGAAAAGAATATGTAACCAAGAAATACACTTTAGAATGTGTCATTCAAAATGAAAAGAATATGTAACCAAGAAATACACTTTAGAATGTGTCATTCAAAATGAAAAGAATATGTAACCAAGAAATACACTTTAGAATGTGTCATTCAAAATGAAAAGAATATGTAACCAAGAAATACACTTTAGAATGTGTCATTCAAAATGAAAAGAATATGTCATCAAGAAATTCACTTTAGAATGTGTCATTCAAAATGAAAAGAATATGTCATCAAGAAATTCACTTTAGAATGTGTCATTCAAAATGAAAAGAATATGTAACCAAGAAATACACTTTAGAATGTGTCATTCAAAATGAAAAGAATATGTCATCAAGAAATACACTTTAGAATGTGTCATTCAAAATGAAAAGAATATGTCATCAAGAAATTCACTTTAGAATGTGTCATTCAAAATGAAAAGAATATGTCATCAAGAAATTCACTTTAGAATGTGTCATTCAAAATGAAAAGAATATGTAACCAAGAAATACACTTTAGAATGTGTCATTCAAAATGAAAAGAATATGTAACCAAGAAATACACTTTAGAATGTGTCATTCAAAATGAAAAGAATATGTAACCAAGAAATACACTTTAGAATGTGTCATTCAAAATGAAAAGAATATGTAACCAAGAAATACACTTTAGAATGTGTCATTCAAAATGAAAAGAATATGTAACCAAGAAATACACTTTAGAATGTGTCATTCAAAATGAAAAGAATATGTAACCAAGAAATACACTTTAGAATGTGTCATTCAAAATGAAAAGTATATGTAACCAAGAAATACACTTTAGAATGTGTCATTCAAAATGAAAAGAATATGTAACCAAGAAATACACTTTAGAATGTGTCATTCAAAATGAAAAGAATATGTCATCAAGAAATACACTTTAGAATGTGTCATTCAAAATGAAAAGAATATGTCATCAAGAAATACACTTTAGAATGTGTCATTCAAAATGAAAAGAATATGTCATCAAGAAATACACTTTAGAATGTGTCATTCAAAATGAAAAGAATATGTAACCAAGAAATACACTTTAGAATGTGTCATTCAAAATGAAAAGAATATGTAACCAAGAAATACACTTTAGAATGTGTCATTCAAAATGAAAAGAATATGTAACCAAGAAATACACTTTAGAATGTGTCATTCAAAATGAAAAGAATATGTAACCAAGAAATACACTTTAGAATGTGTCATTCAAAATGAAAAGAATATGTAACCAAGAAATACACTTTAGAATGTGTCATTCAAAATGAAAAGAATATGTAACCAAGAAATACACTTTAGAATGTGTCATTCAAAATGAAAAGAATATGTAACCAAGAAATACACTTTAGAATGTGTCATTCAAAATGAAAAGAATATGTCACCAAGAAATACACTTTAGAATGTGTCATTCAAAATGAAAAGAATATGTCATCAAGAAATACACTTTAGAATGTGTAATTCAAAATGAAAAGAATATGTCATCAAGAAATACACTTTAGAATGTGTCATTCAAAATGAAAAGAATATGTAACCAAGAAATACACTTTAGAATGTGTCATTCAAAATGAAAAGAATATGTCTTCAAGAAATACACTTTAGAATGTGTCATTCAAAATGAAAAGAATATGTCTTCAAGAAATACACTTTAGAATGTGTCATTCAAAATGAAAAGAATATGTAACCAAGAAATACACTTTAGAATGTGTCATTCAAAATGAAAAGAATATGTAACCAAGAAATACACTTTAGAATGTGTCATTCAAAATGAAAAGAATATGTAACCAAGAAATACACTTTAGAATGTGTCATTCAAAATGAAAAGAATATGTCATCAAGAAATACACTTTAGAATGTGTCATTCAAAATGAAAAGAATATGTCATCAAGAAATACACTTTAGAATGTGTCATTCAAAATGAAAAGAATATGTCATCAAGAAATACACTTTAGAATGTGTCATTCAAAATGAAAAGAATATGTCTTCAAGAAATTCACTTTAGAATGTGTCATTCAAAATGAAAAGAATATGTCATCAAGAAATTTACTTTAGAATGTGTCATTCAAAATGAAAAGAATATGTAACCAAGAAATTCACTTTAGAATGTGTCATTCAAAATGAAAAGAATATGTCATCAAGAAATACACTTTAGAATGTGTCATTCAAAATGAAAAGAATATGTCATCAAGAAATACACTTTAGAATGTGTCATTCAAAATGAAAAGAATATGTCATCAAGAAATACACTTTAGAATGTGTCATTCAAAATGAAAAGAATATGTCATCAAGAAATACACTTTAGAATGTGTCATTCAAAATGAAAAGAATATGTCTTCAAGAAATTCACTTTAGAATGTGTCATTCAAAATGAAAAGAATATGTCATCAAGAAATACACTTTAGAATGTGTCATTCAAAATGAAAAGAATATGTCATCAAGAAATACACTTTAGAATGTGTCATTCAAAATGAAAAGAATATGTCTTCAAGAAATTCACTTTAGAATGTGTCATTCAAAATGAAAAGAATATGTCATCAAGAAATACACTTTAGAATGTGTCATTCAAAATGAAAAGAATATGTAACCAAGAAATACACTTTAGAATGTGTCATTCAAAATGAAAAGAATATGTCTTCAAGAAATACACTTTAGAATGTGTCATTCAAAATGAAAAGAATATGTCATCAAGAAATACACTTTAGAATGTGTCATTCAAAATGAAAAGAATATGTAACCAAGAAATACACTTTAGAATGTGTCATTCAAAATGAAAAGAATATGTCATCAAGAAATACACTTTAGAATGTGTCATTCAAAATGAAAAGAATATGTAACCAAGAAATACACTTTAGAATGTGTCATTCAAAATGAAAAGAATATGTAACCAAGAAATACACTTTAGAATGTGTCATTCAAAATGAAAAGAATATGTCTTCAAGAAATACACTTTAGAATGTGTCATTCAAAATGAAAAGAATATGTAACCAAGAAATACACTTTAGAATGTGTCATTCAAAATGAAAAGAATATGTAACCAAGAAATACACTTTAGAATGTGTCATTCAAAATGAAAAGAATATGTAACCAAGAAATTCACTTTAGAATGTGTCATTCAAAATGAAAAGAATATGTAACCAAGAAATACACTTTAGAATGTGTCATTCAAAATGAAAAGAATATGTAACCAAGAAATACACTTTAGAATGTGTCATTCAAAATGAAAAGAATATGTCATCAAGAAATACACTTTAGAATGTGTCATTCAAAATGAAAAGAATATGTAACCAAGAAATACACTTTAGAATGTGTCATTCAAAATGAAAAGAATATGTCTTCAAGAAATACACTTTAGAATGTGTCATTCAAAATGAAAAGAATATGTAACCAAGAAATACACTTTAGAATGTGTCATTCAAAATGAAAAGAATATGTCTTCAAGAAATACACTTTAGAATGCGTCATTCAAAATGAAAAGAATATGTCTTCAAGAAATACACTTTAGAATGTGTCATTCAAAATGAAAAGAATATGTCTTCAAGAAATACACTTTAGAATGTGTCATTCAAAATGAAAAGAATATGTAACCAAGAAATACACTTTAGAATGTGTCATTCAAAATGAAAAGAATATGTCTTCAAGAAATACACTTTAGAATGTGTCATTCAAAATGAAAAGAATATGTAACCAAGAAATACACTTTAGAATGTGTCATTCAAAATGAAAAGAATATGTAACCAAGAAATTCACTTTAGAATGTGTCATTCAAAATGAAAAGAATATGTCATCAAGAAATACACTTTAGAATGTGTCATTCAAAATGAAAAGAATATGTAACCAAGAAATACACTTTAGAATGTGTCATTCAAAATGAAAAGAATATGTCTTCAAGAAATACACTTTAGAATGTGTCATTCAAAATGAAAAGAATATGTAACCAAGAAATACACTTTAGAATGTGTCATTCAAAATGAAAAGAATATGTAACCAAGAAATACACTTTAGAATGTGTCATTCAAAATGAAAAGAATATGTAACCAAGAAATTCACTTTAGAATGTGTCATTCAAAATGAAAAGAATATGTCATCAAGAAATACACTTTAGAATGTGTCATTCAAAATGAAAAGAATATGTAACCAAGAAATACACTTTAGAATGTGTCATTCAAAATGAAAAGAATATGTCTTCAAGAAATACACTTTAGAATGTGTCATTCAAAATGAAAAGAATATGTAACCAAGAAATACACTTTAGAATGTGTCATTCAAAATGAAAAGAATATGTCTTCAAGAAATACACTTTAGAATGCGTCATTCAAAATGAAAAGAATATGTCTTCAAGAAATACACTTTAGAATGCGTCATTCAAAATGAAAAGAATATGTAACCAAGAAATACACTTTAGAATGTGTCATTCAAAATGAAAAGAATATGTCTTCAAGAAATACACTTTAGAATGCGTCATTCAAAATGAAAAGAATATGTAACCAAGAAATACACTTTAGAATGTGTCATTCAAAATGAAAAGAATATGTAACCAAGAAATACACTTTAGAATGTGTCATTCAAAATGAAAAGAATATGTCATCAAGAAATACACTTTAGAATGCGTCATTCAAAATGAAAAGAATATGTAACCAAGAAATACACTTTAGAATGTGTCATTCAAAATGAAAAGAATATGTAACCAAGAAATTCACTTTAGAATGTGTCATTCAAAATGAAAAGAATATGTCATCAAGAAATACACTTTAGAATGTGTCATTCAAAATGAAAAGAATATGTAACCAAGAAATACACTTTAGAATGTGTCATTCAAAATGAAAAGAATATGTCTTCAAGAAATACACTTTAGAATGTGTCATTCAAAATGAAAAGAATATGTAACCAAGAAATACACTTTAGAATGTGTCATTCAAAATGAAAAGAATATGTAACCAAGAAATACACTTTAGAATGTGTCATTCAAAATGAAAAGAATATGTCTTCAAGAAATACACTTTAGAATGTGTCATTCAAAATGAAAAGAATATGTAACCAAGAAATACACTTTAGAATGTGTCATTCAAAATGAAAAGAATATGTCATCAAGAAATACACTTTAGAATGTGTCATTCAAAATGAAAAGAATATGTCATCAAGAAATACACTTTAGAATGTGTCATTCAAAATGAAAAGAATATGTAACCAAGAAATTCACTTTAGAATGTGTCATTCAAAATGAAAAGAATATGTCTTCAAGAAATACACTTTAGAATGTGTCATTCAAAATGAAAAGAATATGTAACCAAGAAATACACTTTAGAATGTGTCATTCAAAATGAAAAGAATATGTAACCAAGAAATACACTTTAGAATGTGTCATTCAAAATGAAAAGAATATGTAACCAAGAAATACACTTTAGAATGTGTCATTCAAAATGAAAAGAATATGTCATCAAGAAATACACTTTAGAATGTGTCATTCAAAATGAAAAGAATATGTCATCAAGAAATACACTTTAGAATGTGTCATTCAAAATGAAAAGAATATGTCTTCAAGAAATACACTTTAGAATGTGTCATTCAAAATGAAAAGAATATGTCATCAAGAAATACACTTTAGAATGTGTCATTCAAAATGAAAAGAATATGTCATCAAGAAATACACTTTAGAATGTGTCATTCAAAATGAAAAGAATATGTCATCAAGAAATACACTTTAGAATGTGTCATTCAAAATGAAAAGAATATGTCATCAAGAAATACACTTTAGAATGTGTCATTCAAAATGAAAAGAATATGTAACCAAGAAATACACGTTAGAATGTGTCATTCAAAATGAAAAGAATATGTCATCAAGAAATACACTTTAGAATGTGTCATTCAAAATGAAAAGAATATGTCTTCAAGAAATACACTTTAGAATGTGTCATTCAAAATGAAAAGAATATGTCATCAAGAAATACACTTTAGAATGTGTCATTCAAAATGAAAAGAATATGTAACCAAGAAATACACTTTAGAATGTGTCATTCAAAATGAAAAGAATATGTCATCAAGAAATACACTTTAGAATGTGTCATTCAAAATGAAAAGAATATGTCATCAAGAAATACACTTTAGAATGTGTCATTCAAAATGAAAAGAATATGTAACCAAGAAATACACTTTAGAATGTGTCATTCAAAATGAAAAGAATATGTAACCAAGAAATACACTTTAGAATGTGTCATTCAAAATGAAAAGAATATGTCTTCAAGAAATACACTTTAGAATGTGTCATTCAAAATGAAAAGAATATGTCTTCAAGAAATACACTTTAGAATGTGTCATTCAAAATGAAAAGAATATGTAACCAAGAAATACACTTTAGAATGTGTCATTCAAAATGAAAAGAATATGTAACCAAGAAATACACTTTAGAATGTGTCATTCAAAATGAAAAGAATATGTCATCAAGAAATACACTTTAGAATGTGTCATTCAAAATGAAAAGAATATGTCATCAAGAAATACACTTTAGAATGTGTCATTCAAAATGAAAAGAATATGTAACCAAGAAATACACTTTAGAATGTGTCATTCAAAATGAAAAGAATATGTCATCAAGAAATACACTTTAGAATGTGTCATTCAAAATGAAAAGAATATGTAACCAAGAAATACACGTTAGAATGTGTCATTCAAAATGAAAAGAATATGTCTTCAAGAAATACACTTTAGAATGTGTCATTCAAAATGAAAAGAATATGTAACCAAGAAATACACTTTAGAATGTGTCATTCAAAATGAAAAGAATATGTAACCAAGAAATACACTTTAGAATGTGTCATTCAAAATGAAAAGAATATGTCATCAAGAAATACACTTTAGAATGTGTCATTCAAAATGAAAAGAATATGTAACCAAGAAATACACTTTAGAATGTGTCATTCAAAATGAAAAGAATATGTCATCAAGAAATACACTTTAGAATGTGTCATTCAAAATGAAAAGAATATGTAACCAAGAAATACACTTTAGAATGTGTCATTCAAAATGAAAAGAATATGTCATCAAGAAATACACTTTAGAATGTGTCATTCAAAATGAAAAGAATATGTAACCAAGAAATACACGTTAGAATGTGTCATTCAAAATGAAAAGAATATGTCTTCAAGAAATTCACTTTAGAATGTGTCATTC
This sequence comes from Sepiola atlantica, assembly GCA_963556195.1. Classification (NCBI taxonomy): domain Eukaryota; kingdom Metazoa; phylum Mollusca; class Cephalopoda; order Sepiida; family Sepiolidae; genus Sepiola; species Sepiola atlantica. The sequence continues at coordinate 2,411,605 of OY744549.1, forward strand.
AAAATGAAAAGAATATGTCATCAAGAAATTCACTTTAGAATGTGTCATTCAAAATGAAAAGAATATGTAACCAAGAAATACACTTTAGAATGTGTCATTCAAAATGAAAAGAATATGTCATCAAGAAATACACTTTAGAATGTGTCATTCAAAATGAAAAGAATATGTAACCAAGAAATTCACTTTAGAATGTGTCATTCAAAATGAAAAGAATATGTCATCAAGAAATACACTTTAGAATGTGTCATTCAAAATGAAAAGAATATGTCATCAAGAAATTCACTTTAGAATGTGTCATTCAAAATGAAAAGAATATGTCTTCAAGAAATTCACTTTAGAATGTGTCATTCAAAATGAAAAGAATATGTAACCAAGAAATACACTTTAGAATGTGTCATTCAAAATGAAAAGAATATGTCATCAAGAAATTCACTTTAGAATGTGTCATTCAAAATGAAAAGAATATGTAACCAAGAAATACACTTTAGAATGTGTCATTCAAAATGAAAAGAATATGTCATCAAGAAATACACTTTAGAATGTGTCATTCAAAATGAAAAGAATATGTCTTCAAGAAATACACTTTAGAATGTGTCATTCAAAATGAAAAGAATATGTCATCAAGAAATACACTTTAGAATGTGTCATTCAAAATGAAAAGAATATGTAACCAAGAAATACACTTTAGAATGTGTCATTCAAAATGAAAAGAATATGTCATCAAGAAATACACTTTAGAATGTGTCATTCAAAATGAAAAGAATATGTAACCAAGAAATACACTTTAGAATGTGTCATTCAAAATGAAAAGAATATGTAACCAAGAAATTCACTTTAGAATGTGTCATTCAAAATGAAAAGAATATGTCTTCAAGAAATACACTTTAGAATGTGTCATTCGAAATGAAAAGAATATGTAACCAAGAAATACACTTTAGAATGTGTCATTCAAAATGAAAAGAATATGTAACCAAGAAATTCACTTTAGAATGTGTCATTCAAAATGAAAAGAATATGTCATCAAGAAATACACTTTAGAATGTGTCATTCAAAATGAAAAGAATATGTAACCAAGAAATACACTTTAGAATGTGTCATTCGAAATGAAAAGAATATGTCATCAAGAAATACACTTTAGAATGTGTCATTCAAAATGAAAAGAATATGTAACCAAGAAATACACTTTAGAATGTGTCATTCAAAATGAAAAGAATATGTAACCAAGAAATTCACTTTAGAATGTGTCATTCAAAATGAAAAGAATATGTAACCAAGAAATACACTTTAGAATGTGTCATTCGAAATGAAAAGAATATGTCATCAAGAAATACACTTTAGAATGTGTCATTCAAAATGAAAAGAATATGTCATCAAGAAATTCACTTTAGAATGTGTCATTCAAAATGAAAAGAATATGTAACCAAGAAATACACTTTAGAATGTGTCATTCGAAATGAAAAGAATATGTCATCAAGAAATTCACTTTAGAATGTGTCATTCAAAATGAAAAGAATATGTAACCAAGAAATACACTTTAGAATGTGTCATTCAAAATGAAAAGAATATGTCTTCAAGAAATACACTTTAGAATGTGTCATTCGAAATGAAAAGAATATGTCATCAAGAAATACACTTTAGAATGTGTCATTCAAAATGAAAAGAATATGTCATCAAGAAATTCACTTTAGAATGTGTCATTCAAAATGAAAAGAATATGTAACCAAGAAATTCACTTTAGAATGTGTCATTCAAAATGAAAAGAATATGTAACCAAGAAATTCACTTTAGAATGTGTCATTCAAAATGAAAAGAATATGTCATCAAGAAATACACTTTAGAATGTGTCATTCAAAATGAAAAGAATATGTAACCAAGAAATACACTTTAGAATGTGTCATTCAAAATGAAAAGAATATGTCATCAAGAAATACACTTTAGAATGTGTCATTCAAAATGAAAAGAATATGTAACCAAGAAATACACTTTAGAATGTGTCATTCAAAATGAAAAGAATATGTAACCAAGAAATACACTTTAGAATGTGTCATTCAAAATGAAAAGAATATGTAACCAAGAAATACACTTTAGAATGTGTCATTCAAAATGAAAAGAATATGTAACCAAGAAATACACTTTAGAATGTGTCATTCAAAATGAAAAGAATATGTAACCAAGAAATACACTTTAGAATGTGTCATTCAAAATGAAAAGAATATGTAACCAAGAAATACACTTTAGAATGTGTCATTCAAAATGAAAAGAATATGTCATCAAGAAATACACGTTAGAATGTGTCATTCAAAATGAAAAGAATATGTAACCAAGAAATACACTTTAGAATGTGTCATTCAAAATGAAAAGAATATGTAACCAAGAAATACACTTTAGAATGTGTCATTCAAAATGAAAAGAATATGTAACCAAGAAATACACTTTAGAATGTGTCATTCAAAATGAAAAGAATATGTAACCAAGAAATACACTTTAGAATGTGTCATTCAAAATGAAAAGAATATGTCATCAAGAAATACACGTTAGAATGTGTCATTCAAAATGAAAAGAATATGTAACCAAGAAATACACTTTAGAATGTGTCATTCAAAATGAAAAGAATATGTAACCAAGAAATACACTTTAGAATGTGTCATTCAAAATGAAAAGAATATGTAACCAAGAAATACACGTTAGAATGTGTCATTCAAAATGAAAAGAATATGTAACCAAGAAATACACTTTAGAATGTGTCATTCAAAATGAAAAGAATATGTAACCAAGAAATACACTTTAGAATGTGTCATTCAAAATGAAAAGAATATGTAACCAAGAAATTCACTTTAGAATGTGTCATTCAAAATGAAAAGAATATGTAACCAAGAAATTCACTTTAGAATGTGTCATTCAAAATGAAAAGAATATGTCATCAAGAAATACACTTTAGAATGTGTCATTCAAAATGAAAAGAATATGTCATCAAGAAATACACTTTAGAATGTGTCATTCAAAATGAAAAGAATATGTCATCAAGAAATACACTTTAGAATGTGTCATTCAAAATGAAAAGAATATGTCATCAAGAAATACACTTTAGAATGTGTCATTCAAAATGAAAAGAATATGTAACCAAGAAATACACTTTAGAATGTGTCATTCAAAATGAAAAGAATATGTAACCAAGAAATACACTTTAGAATGTGTCATTCAAAATGAAAAGAATATGTAACCAAGAAATACACTTTAGAATGTGTCATTCAAAATGAAAAGAATATGTAACCAAGAAATACACTTTAGAATGTGTCATTCAAAATGAAAAGAATATGTCTTCAAGAAATACACGTTAGAATGTGTCATTCAAAATGAAAAGAATATGTAACCAAGAAATACACTTTAGAATGTGTCATTCAAAATGAAAAGAATATGTAACCAAGAAATACACTTTAGAATGTGTCATTCAAAATGAAAAGAATATGTAACCAAGAAATACACTTTAGAATGTGTCATTCAAAATGAAAAGAATATGTAACCAAGAAATACACTTTAGAATGTGTCATTCAAAATGAAAAGAATATGTAACCAAGAAATACACTTTAGAATGTGTCATTCAAAATGAAAAGAATATGTCTTCAAGAAATACACTTTAGAATGTGTCATTCAAAATGAAAAGAATATGTCTTCAAGAAATACACTTTAGAATGTGTCATTCAAAATGAAAAGAATATGTCTTCAAGAAATACACTTTAGAATGTGTCATTCAAAATGAAAAGAATATGTCATCAAGAAATACACTTTAGAATGTGTCATTCAAAATGAAAAGAATATGTCTTCAAGAAATACACGTTAGAATGTGTCATTCAAAATGAAAAGAATATGTAACCAAGAAATACACTTTAGAATGTGTCATTCAAAATGAAAAGAATATGTAACCAAGAAATACACTTTAGAATGTGTCATTCAAAATGAAAAGAATATGTCATCAAGAAATACACTTTAGAATGTGTCATTCAAAATGAAAAGAATATGTAACCAAGAAATACACTTTAGAATGTGTCATTCAAAATGAAAAGAATATGTAACCAAGAAATACACTTTAGAATGTGTCATTCAAAATGAAAAGAATATGTAACCAAGAAATACACTTTAGAATGTGTCATTCAAAATGAAAAGAATATGTCATCAAGAAATACACTTTAGAATGTGTCATTCAAAATGAAAAGAATATGTAACCAAGAAATACACTTTAGAATGTGTCATTCAAAATGAAAAGAATATGTAACCAAGAAATACACTTTAGAATGTGTCATTCAAAATGAAAAGAATATGTAACCAAGAAATACACTTTAGAATGTGTCATTCAAAATGAAAAGAATATGTCATCAAGAAATACACTTTAGAATGTGTCATTCAAAATGAAAAGAATATGTAACCAAGAAATACACTTTAGAATGTGTCATTCAAAATGAAAAGAATATGTCTTCAAGAAATACACTTTAGAATGTGTCATTCAAAATGAAAAGAATATGTCATCAAGAAATACACTTTAGAATGTGTCATTCAAAATGAAAAGAATATGTCATCAAGAAATACACTTTAGAATGTGTCATTCAAAATGAAAAGAATATGTCATCAAGAAATACACTTTAGAATGTGTCATTCAAAATGAAAAGAATATGTCATCAAGAAATACACTTTAGAATGTGTCATTCAAAATGAAAAGAATATGTAACCAAGAAATTCACTTTAGAATGTGTCATTCAAAATGAAAAGAATATGTCATCAAGAAATACACTTTAGAATGTGTCATTCAAAATGAAAAGAATATGTCTTCAAGAAATACACTTTAGAATGTGTCATTCAAAATGAAAAGAATATGTAACCAAGAAATACACTTTAGAATGTGTCATTCAAAATGAAAAGAATATGTCATCAAGAAATACACTTTAGAATGTGTCATTCAAAATGAAAAGAATATGTAACCAAGAAATACACTTTAGAATGTGTCATTCAAAATGAAAAGAATATGTAACCAAGAAATACACTTTAGAATGTGTCATTCAAAATGAAAAGAATATGTAACCAAGAAATACACTTTAGAATGTGTCATTCAAAATGAAAAGAATATGTCATCAAGAAATACACTTTAGAATGTGTCATTCAAAATGAAAAGAATATGTAACCAAGAAATACACTTTAGAATGTGTCATTCAAAATGAAAAGAATATGTAACCAAGAAATACACTTTAGAATGTGTCATTCAAAATGAAAAGAATATGTAACCAAGAAATACACGTTAGAATGTGTCATTCAAAATGAAAAGAATATGTAACCAAGAAATACACTTTAGAATGTGTCATTCAAAATGAAAAGAATATGTAACCAAGAAATACACTTTAGAATGTGTCATTCAAAATGAAAAGAATATGTAACCAAGAAATACACTTTAGAATGTGTCATTCAAAATGAAAAGAATATGTCATCAAGAAATACACTTTAGAATGTGTCATTCAAAATGAAAAGAATATGTCATCAAGAAATACACTTTAGAATGTGTCATTCAAAATGAAAAGAATATGTCATCAAGAAATACACTTTAGAATGTGTCATTCAAAATGAAAAGAATATGTCTTCAAGAAATACACTTTAGAATGTGTCATTCAAAATGAAAAGAATATGTAACCAAGAAATACACTTTAGAATGTGTCATTCAAAATGAAAAGAATATGTCATCAAGAAATACACTTTAGAATGTGTCATTCAAAATGAAAAGAATATGTCATCAAGAAATACACTTTAGAATGTGTCATTCAAAATGAAAAGAATATGTCTTCAAGAAATACACTTTAGAATGTGTCATTCAAAATGAAAAGAATATGTAACCAAGAAATACACTTTAGAATGTGTCATTCAAAATGAAAAGAATATGTCATCAAGAAATACACTTTAGAATGTGTCATTCAAAATGAAAAGAATATGTAACCAAGAAATACACTTTAGAATGTGTCATTCAAAATGAAAAGAATATGTAACCAAGAAATACACTTTAGAATGTGTCATTCAAAATGAAAAGAATATGTAACCAAGAAATACACGTTAGAATGTGTCATTCAAAATGAAAAGAATATGTAACCAAGAAATACACTTTAGAATGTGTCATTCAAAATGAAAAGAATATGTAACCAAGAAATACACTTTAGAATGTGTCATTCAAAATGAAAAGAATATGTAACCAAGAAATACACTTTAGAATGTGTCATTCAAAATGAAAAGAATATGTCATCAAGAAATACACTTTAGAATGTGTCATTCAAAATGAAAAGAATATGTAACCAAGAAATACACTTTAGAATGTGTCATTCAAAATGAAAAGAATATGTCATCAAGAAATACACTTTAGAATGTGTCATTCAAAATGAAAAGAATATGTAACCAAGAAATACACTTTAGAATGTGTCATTCAAAATGAAAAGAATATGTAACCAAGAAATACACTTTAGAATGTGTCATTCAAAATGAAAAGAATATGTAACCAAGAAATTCACTTTAGAATGTGTCATTCAAAATGAAAAGAATATGTCTTCAAGAAATACACTTTAGAATGTGTCATTCAAAATGAAAAGAATATGTAACCAAGAAATTCACTTTAGAATGTGTCATTCAAAATGAAAAGAATATGTCTTCAAGAAATACACTTTAGAATGTGTCATTCAAAATGAAAAGAATATGTAACCAAGAAATACACTTTAGAATGTGTCATTCAAAATGAAAAGAATATGTAACCAAGAAATACACTTTAGAATGTGTCATTCAAAATGAAAAGAATATGTCTTCAAGAAATACACTTTAGAATGTGTCATTCAAAATGAAAAGAATATGTAACCAAGAAATACACTTTAGAATGTGTCATTCAAAATGAAAAGAATATGTCATCAAGAAATACACTTTAGAATGTGTCATTCAAAATGAAAAGAATATGTAACCAAGTAATACACTTTAGAATGTGTCATTCAAAATGAAAAGAATATGTAACCAAGAAATACACTTTAGAATGTGTCATTCAAAATGAAAAGAATATGTAACCAAGAAATTCACTTTAGAATGTGTCATTCAAAATGAAAAGAATATGTCATCAAGAAATACACTTTAGAATGTGTCATTCAAAATGAAAAGAATATGTCATCAAGAAATACACTTTAGAATGTGTCATTCAAAATGAAAAGAATATGTCATCAAGAAATACACTTTAGAATGTGTCATTCAAAATGAAAAGAATATGTAACCAAGAAATTCACTTTAGAATGTGTCATTCAAAATGAAAAGAATATGTCATCAAGAAATACACTTTAGAATGTGTCATTCAAAATGAAAAGAATATGTCTTCAAGAAATACACTTTAGAATGTGTCATTCAAAATGAAAAGAATATGTCATCAAGAAATTCACTTTAGAATGTGTCATTCAAAATGAAAAGAATATGTAACCAAGAAATTCACTTTAGAATGTGTCATTCAAAATGAAAAGAATATGTCATCAAGAAATTCACTTTAGAATGTGTCATTCAAAATGAAAAGAATATGTCATCAAGAAATACACTTTAGAATGTGTCATTCAAAATGAAAAGAATATGTCATCAAGAAATTCACTTTAGAATGTGTCATTCAAAATGAAAAGAATATGTAACCAAGAAATACACTTTAGAATGTGTCATTCAAAATGAAAAGAATATGTCATCAAGAAATACACTTTAGAATGTGTCATTCAAAATGAAAAGAATATGTAACCAAGAAATACACTTTAGAATGTGTCATTCAAAATGAAAAGAATATGTCATCAAGAAATACACTTTAGAATGTGTCATTCAAAATGAAAAGAATATGTAACCAAGAAATACACTTTAGAATGTGTCATTCAAAATGAAAAGAATATGTAACCAAGAAATACACTTTAGAATGTGTCATTCAAAATGAAAAGAATATGTCATCAAGAAATACACTTTAGAATGTGTCATTCAAAATGAAAAGAATATGTAACCAAGAAATACACTTTAGAATGTGTCATTCAAAATGAAAAGAATATGTCATCAAGAAATACACTTTAGAATGTGTCATTCAAAATGAAAAGAATATGTAACCAAGAAATACACTTTAGAATGTGTCATTCAAAATGAAAAGAATATGTCATCAAGAAATACACTTTAGAATGTGTCATTCAAAATGAAAAGAATATGTCATCAAGAAATACACTTTAGAATGTGTCATTCAAAATGAAAAGAATATGTAACCAAGAAATACACTTTAGAATGTGTCATTCAAAATGAAAAGAATATGTAACCAAGAAATACACTTTAGAATGTGTCATTCAAAATGAAAAGAATATGTCATCAAGAAATACACTTTAGAATGTGTCATTCAAAATGAAAAGAATATGTAACCAAGAAATACACGTTAGAATGTGTCATTCAAAATGAAAAGAATATGTAACCAAGAAATACACTTTAGAATGTGTCATTCAAAATGAAAAGAATATGTCATCAAGAAATACACTTTAGAATGTGTCATTCAAAATGAAAAGAATATGTAACCAAGAAATACACGTTAGAATGTGTCATTCAAAATGAAAAGAATATGTCATCAAGAAATTCACTTTAGAATGTGTCATTCAAAATGAAAAGAATATGTAACCAAGAAATACACTTTAGAATGTGTCATTCAAAATGAAAAGAATATGTCATCAAGAAATACACTTTAGAATGTGTCATTCAAAATGAAATAAATATGTCTTCAAGAAATACACTTTAGAATGTGTCATTCAAAATGAAAAGAATATGTAACCAAGAAATACACTTTAGAATGTGTCATTCAAAATGAAAAGAATATGTCATCAAGAAATACACTTTAGAATGTGTCATTCAAAATGAAAAGAATATGTCATCAAGAAATACACTTTAGAATGTGTCATTCAAAATGAAATAAATATGTCTTCAAGAAATACACTTTAGAATGTGTCATTCAAAATGAAAAGAATATGCCTTCAAGAAATACACTTTAGAATGTGTCATTCAAAATGAAAAGAATATGTAACCAAGAAATACACTTTAGAATGTGTCATTCAAAATGAAAAGAATATGTAACCAAGAAATACACTTTAGAATGTGTCATTCAAAATGAAAAGAATATGTAACCAAGAAATTCACTTTAGAATGTGTCATTCAAAATGAAAAGAATATGTCATCAAGAAATACACTTTAGAATGTGTCATTCAAAATGAAAAGAATATGTAACCAAGAAATACACTTTAGAATGTGTCATTCAAAATGAAAAGAATATGTAACCAAGAAATTCACTTTAGAATGTGTCATTCAAAATGAAAAGAATATGTCATCAAGAAATACACTTTAGAATGTGTCATTCAAAATGAAAAGAATATGTAACCAAGAAATACACTTTAGAATGTGTCATTCAAAATGAAAAGAATATGTCACCAAGAAATTCACTTTAGAATGTGTCATTCAAAATGAAAAGAATATGTCTTCAAGAAATTCACTTTAGAATGTGTCATTCAAAATGAAAAGAATATGTCTTCAAGAAATTCACTTTAGAATGTGTCATTCAAAATGAAAAGAATATGTCTTCAAGAAATTCACTTTAGAATGTGTCATTCAAAATGAAAAGAATATGTAACCAAGAAATACACTTTAGAATGTGTCATTCAAAATGAAAAGAATATGTAACCAAGAAATACACTTTAGAATGTGTCATTCAAAATGAAAAGAATATGTAACCAAGAAATACACTTTAGAATGTGTCATTCAAAATGAAAAGAATATGTAACCAAGAAATACACTTTAGAATGTGTCATTCAAAATGAAAAGAATATGTCACCAAGAAATTCACTTTAGAATGTGTCATTCAAAATGAAAAGAATATGTAACCAAGAAATACACTTTAGAATGTGTCATTCAAAATGAAAAGAATATGTAACCAAGAAATACACTTTAGAATGTGTCATTCAAAATGAAAAGAATATGTAACCAAGAAATTCACTTTAGAATGTGTCATTCAAAATGAAAAGAATATGTAACCAAGAAATACACTTTAGAATGTGTCATTCAAAATGAAAAGAATATGTAACCAAGAAATTCACTTTAGAATGTGTCATTCAAAATGAAAAGAATATGTAACCAAGAAATACACTTTAGAATGTGTCATTCAAAATGAAAAGAATATGTAACCAAGAAATACACTTTAGAATGTGTCATTCAAAATGAAAAGAAGATGTCATCAAGAAATACACTTTAGAATGTGTCATTCAAAATGAAAAGAATATGTAACCAAGAAATTCACTTTAGAATGTGTCATTCAAAATGAAAAGAATATGTCATCAAGAAATACACTTTAGAATGTGTCATTCAAAATGAAAAGAATATGTAACCAAGAAATTCACTTTAGAATGTGTCATTCAAAATGAAAAGAATATGTAACCAAGAAATACACTTTAGAATGTGTCATTCAAAATGAAAAGAATATGTCATCAAGAAATACACTTTAGAATGTGTCATTCAAAATGAAAAGAATATGTCTTCAAGAAATACACGTTAGAATGTGTCATTCAAAATGAAAAGAATATGTCTTCAAGAAATACACTTTAGAATGTGTCATTCAAAATGAAAAGAATATGTCATCAAGAAATACACTTTAGAATGTGTCATTCAAAATGAAAAGAATATGTAACCAAGAAATACACTTTAGAATGTGTCATTCAAAATGAAAAGAATATGTAACCAAGAAATACACTTTAGAATGTGTCATACAAAATGAAAAGAATATGTAACCAAGAAATACACTTTAGAATGTGTCATTCTAAATGAAAAGAATATGTAACCAAGAAATACACTTTAGAATGTGTCATTCAAAATGAAAAGAATATGTCATCAAGAAATACACTTTAGAATGTGTCATTCAAAATGAAAAGAATATGTCTTCAAGAAATACACGTTAGAATGTGTCATTCAAAATGAAAAGAATATGTCTTCAAGAAATACACTTTAGAATGTGTCATTCAAAATGAAAAGAATATGTCATCAAGAAATACACTTTAGAATGTGTCATTCAAAATGAAAAGAATATGTAACCAAGAAATACACTTTAGAATGTGTCATTCAAAATGAAAAGAATATGTAACCAAGAAATACACTTTAGAATGTGTCATACAAAATGAAAAGAATATGTAACCAAGAAATACACTTTAGAATGTGTCATTCAAAATGAAAAGAATATGTAACCAAGAAATACACTTTAGAATGTGTCATTCAAAATGAAAAGAATATGTAACCAAGAAATACACTTTAGAATGTGTCATTCAAAATGAAAAGAATATGTAACCAAGAAATTCACTTTAGAATGTGTCATTCAAAATGAAAAGAATATGTCTTCAAGAAATACACTTTAGAATGTGTCATTCAAAATGAAAAGAATATGTCATCAAGAAATACACTTTAGAATGTGTCATTCAAAATGAAAAGAATATGTCATCAAGAAATACACTTTAGAATGTGTCATTCAAAATGAAAAGAATATGTAACCAAGAAATACACTTTAGAATGTGTCATACAAAATGAAAAGAATATGTAACCAAGAAATACACTTTAGAATGTGTCATTCAAAATGAAAAGAATATGTAACCAAGAAATACACTTTAGAATATGTCATTCAAAATGAAAAGAATATGTCATCAAGAAATACACTTTAGAATGTGTCATTCAAAATGAAAAGAATATGTCATCAAGAAATACACTTTAGAATGTGTCATTCAAAATGAAAAGAATATGTAACCAAGAAATACACTTTAGAATGTGTCATTCAAAATGAAAAGAATATGTCTTCAAGAAATACACTTTAGAATGTGTCATTCAAAATGAAAAGAATATGTAACCAAGAAATACACTTTAGAATATGTCATTCAAAATGAAAAGAATATGTCATCAAGAAATACACTTTAGAATGTGTCATTCAAAATGAAAAGAATATGTCATCAAGAAATACACTTTAGAATGTGTCATTCAAAATGAAAAGAATATGTAACCAAGAAATACACTTTAGAATGTGTCATTCAAAATGAAAAGAATATGTAACCAAGAAATACACTTTAGAATGTGTCATTCAAAATGAAAAGAATATGTCATCAAGAAATACACTTTAGAATGTGTCATTCAAAATGAAAAGAATATGTAACCAAGAAATACACTTTAGAATGTGTCATTCAAAATGAAAAGAATATGTAACCAAGAAATACACTTTAGAATGTGTCATTCAAAATGAAAAGAATATGTAACCAAGAAATACACTTTAGAATGTGTCATTCAAAATGAAAAGAATATGTAACCAAGAAATACACTTTAGAATGTGTCATTCAAAATGAAAAGAATATGTCATCAAGAAATACACTTTAGAATGTGTCATTCAAAATGAAAAGAATATGTAACCAAGAAATACACTTTAGAATGTGTCATTCAAAATGAAAAGAATATGTCATCAAGAAATACACGTTAGAATGTGTCATTCAAAATGAAAAGAATATGTAACCAAGAAATACACTTTAGAATGTGTCATTCAAAATGAAAAGAATATGTCATCAAGAAATACACTTTAGAATGTGTCATTCAAAATGAAAAGAATATGTAACCAAGAAATACACTTTAGAATGTGTCATTCAAAATGAAAAGAATATGTCATCAAGAAATACACTTTAGAATGTGTCATTCAAAATGAAAAGAATATGTCTTCAAGAAATACACTTTAGAATGTGTCATTCAAAATGAAAAGAATATGTCATCAAGAAATACACTTTAGAATGTGTCATTCAAAATGAAAAGAATATGTCATCAAGAAATACACTTTAGAATGTGTCATTCAAAATGAAAAGAATATGTAACCAAGAAATACACTTTAGAATGTGTCATTCAAAATGAAAAGAATATGTCATCAAGAAATACACTTTAGAATGTGTCATTCAAAATGAAAAGAATATGTCTTCAAGAAATACACTTTAGAATGTGTCATTCAAAATGAAAAGAATATGTAACCAAGAAATACACTTTAGAATATGTCATTCAAAATGAAAAGAATATGTCATCAAGAAATACACTTTAGAATGTGTCATTCAAAATGAAAAGAATATGTCATCAAGAAATACACTTTAGAATGTGTCATTCAAAATGAAAAGAATATGTAACCAAGAAATACACTTTAGAATGTGTCATTCAAAATGAAAAGAATATGTAACCAAGAAATACACTTTAGAATGTGTCATTCAAAATGAAAAGAATATGTCATCAAGAAATACACGTTAGAATGTGTCATTCAAAATGAAAAGAATATGTAACCAAGAAATACACTTTAGAATGTGTCATTCAAAATGAAAAGAATATGTAACCAAGAAATACACTTTAGAATGTGTCATTCAAAATGAAAAGAATATGTAACCAAGAAATTCACTTTAGAATGTGTCATTCAAAATGAAAAGAATATGTAACCAAGAAATACACTTTAGAATGTGTCATTCAAAATGAAAAGAATATGTAACCAAGAAATACACTTTAGAATGTGTCATTCAAAATGAAAAGAATATGTAACCAAGAAATTCACTTTAGAATGTGTCATTCAAAATGAAAAGAATATGTAACCAAGAAATACACTTTAGAATGTGTTATTCAAAATGAAAAGAATATGTCATCAAGAAATACACGTTAGAATGTGTCATTCAAAATGAAAAGAATATGTAACCAAGAAATACACTTTAGAATGTGTCATTCAAAATGAAAAGAATATGTAACCAAGAAATACACTTTAGAATGTGTCATTCAAAATGAAAAGAATATGTAACCAAGAAATTCACTTTAGAATGTGTCATTCAAAATGAAAAGAATATGTAACCAAGAAATACACTTTAGAATGTGTCATTCAAAATGAAAAGAATATGTAACCAAGAAATACACTTTAGAATGTGTCATTCAAAATGAAAAGAATATGTAACCAAGAAATACACTTTAGAATGTGTCATTCAAAATGAAAAGAATATGTAACCAAGAAATTCACTTTAGAATGTGTCATTCAAAATGAAAAGAATATGTAACCAAGAAATACACTTTAGAATGTGTCATTCAAAATGAAAAGAATATGTAACCAAGAAATACACTTTAGAATGTGTCATTCAAAATGAAAAGAATATGTAACCAAGAAATTCACTTTAGAATGTGTCATTCAAAATGAAAAGAATATGTAACCAAGAAATACACTTTAGAATGTGTTATTCAAAATGAAAAGAATATGTAACCAAGAAATACACTTTAGAATGTGTCATTCAAAATGAAAAGAATATGTAACCAAGAAATACACTTTAGAATGTGTCATTCAAAATGAAAAGAATATGTAACCAAGAAATTCACTTTAGAATGTGTCATTCAAAATGAAAAGAATATGTTATCAAGAAATACACTTTAGAATGTGTCATTCAAAATGAAAAGAATATGTAACCAAGAAATACACTTAAGAATGTGTCATTCAAAATGAAAAGAATATGTCTTCAAGAAATACACTTTAGAATGTGTCATTCAAAATGAAAAGAATATGTAACCAAGAAATACACTTAAGAATGTGTCATTCAAAATGAAAAGAATATGTCTTCAAGAAATACACTTTAGAATGTGTCATTCAAAATGAAAAGAATATGTAACCAAGAAATACACTTTAGAATGTGTCATTCAAAATGAAAAGAATATGTAACCAAGAAATACACTTAAGAATGTGTCATTCAAAATGAAAAGAATATGTCTTCAAGAAATACACTTTAGAATGTGTCATTCAAAATGAAAAGAATATGTAACCAAGAAATACACTTTAGAATGTGTCATTCAAAATGAAAAGAATATGTAACCAAGAAATTCACTTTAGAATGTGTCATTCAAAATGAAAAGAATATGTAACCAAGAAATTCACTTTAGAATGTGTCATTCAAAATGAAAAGAATATGTCATCAAGAAATACACTTTAGAATGTGTCATTCAAAATGAAAAGAATATGTAACCAAGAAATACACTTTAGAATGTGTCATTCAAAATGAAAAGAATATGTAACCAAGAAATACACTTTAGAATGTGTCATTCAAAATGAAAAGAATATGTAACCAAGAAATACACTTAAGAATGTGTCATTCAAAATGAAAAGAATATGTCTTCAAGAAATACACTTTAGAATGTGTCATTCAAAATGAAAAGAATATGTAACCAAGAAATACACTTAAGAATGTGTCATTCAAAATGAAAAGAATATGTCTTCAAGAAATACACTTTAGAATGTGTCATTCAAAATGAAAAGAATATGTAACCAAGAAATACACTTTAGAATGTGTCATTCAAAATGAAAAGAATATGTAACCAAGAAATTCACTTTAGAATGTGTCATTCAAAATGAAAAGAATATGTTATCAAGAAATACACTTTAGAATGTGTCATTCAAAATGAAAAGAATATGTAACCAAGAAATACACTTAAGAATGTGTCATTCAAAATGAAAAGAATATGTCTTCAAGAAATACACTTTAGAATGTGTCATTCAAAATGAAAAGAATATGTCATCAAGAAATACACTTTAGAATGTGTCATTCAAAATGAAAAGAATATGTCATCAAGAAATACACTTTAGAATGTGTCATTCAAAATGAAAAGAATATGTAACCAAGAAATACACTTTAGAATGTGTCATTCAAAATGAAAAGAATATGTCATCAAGAAATACACTTTAGAATGTGTCATTCAAAATGAAAAGAATATGTCTTCAAGAAATACACTTTAGAATGTGTCATTCAAAATGAAAAGAATATGTCATCAAGAAATACACTTTAGAATGTGTCATTCAAAATGAAAAGAATATGTAACCAAGAAATACACTTTAGAATGTGTCATTCAAAATGAAAAGAATATGTCATCAAGAAATACACTTTAGAATGTGTCATTCAAAATGAAAAGAATATGTCTTCAAGAAATACACTTTAGAATGTGTCATTCAAAATGAAAAGAATATGTCATCAAGAAATACACTTTAGAATGTGTCATTCAAAATGAAAAGAATATGTCATCAAGAAATACACTTTAGAATGTGTCATTCAAAATGAAAAGAATATGTAACCAAGAAATACACTTTAGAATGTGTCATTCAAAATGAAAAGAATATGTCATCAAGAAATACACTTTAGAATGTGTCATTCAAAATGAAAAGAATATGTCTTCAAGAAATACACTTTAGAATGTGTCATTCAAAATGAAAAGAATATGTCATCAAGAAATACACTTTAGAATGTGTCATTCAAAATGAAAAGAATATGTAACCAAGAAATACACTTTAGAATGTGTCATTCAAAATGAAAAGAATATGTCATCAAGAAATACACTTTAGAATGTGTCATTCAAAATGAAAAGAATATGTAACCAAGAAATACACTTTAGAATGTGTCATTCAAAATGAAAAGAATATGTCATCAAGAAATACACTTTAGAATGTGTCATTCAAAATGAAAAGAATATGTAACCAAGAAATACACTTTAGAATGTGTCATTCAAAATGAAAAGAATATGTCATCAAGAAATACACTTTAGAATGTGTCATTCAAAATGAAAAGAATATGTAACCAAGAAATACACTTTAGAATGTGTCATTCAAAATGAAAAGAATATGTCATCAAGAAATACACTTTAGAATGTGTCATTCAAAATGAAAAGAATATGTCTTCAAGAAATACACTTTAGAATGTGTCATTCAAAATGAAAAGAATATGTCATCAAGAAATACACTTTAGAATGTGTCATTCAAAATGAAAAGAATATGTAACCAAGAAATACACTTTAGAATGTGTCATTCAAAATGAAAAGAATATGTCATCAAGAAATACACTTTAGAATGTGTCATTCAAAATGAAAAGAATATGTAACCAAGAAATACACTTTAGAATGTGTCATTCAAAATGAAAAGAATATGTCATCAAGAAATACACTTTAGAATGTGTCATTCAAAATGAAAAGAATATGTCTTCAAGAAATACACTTTAGAATGTGTCATTCAAAATGAAAAGAATATGTCATCAAGAAATACACTTTAGAATGTGTCATTCAAAATGAAAAGAATATGTCATCAAGAAATACACTTTAGAATGTGTCATTCAAAATGAAAAGAATATGTCATCAAGAAATACACTTTAGAATGTGTCATTCAAAATGAAAAGAATATGTAACCAAGAAATACACTTTAGAATGTGTCATTCAAAATGAAAAGAATATGTCATCAAGAAATACACTTTAGAATGTGTCATTCAAAATGAAAAGAATATGTAACCAAGAAATACACTTTAGAATGTGTCATTCAAAATGAAAAGAATATGTCATCAAGAAATACACTTTAGAATGTGTCATTCAAAATGAAAAGAATATGTAACCAAGAAATACACTTTAGAATGTGTCATTCAAAATGAAAAAAATATGTCATCAAGAAATACACTTTAGAATGTGTCATTCAAAATGAAAAGAATATGTAACCAAGAAATACACTTTAGAATGTGTCATTCAAAATGAAAAGAATATGTCATCAAGAAATACACTTTAGAATGTGTCATTCAAAATGAAAAGAATATGTAACCAAGAAATACACTTTAGAATGTGTCATTCAAAATGAAAAGAATATGTCATCAAGAAATACACTTTAGAATGTGTCATTCAAAATGAAAAGAATATGTAACCAAGAAATACACTTTAGAATGTGTCATTCAAAATGAAAAGAATATGTAACCAAGAAATACACTTTAGAATGTGTCATTCAAAATGAAAAGAATATGTCATCAAGAAATACACTTTAGAATGTGTCATTCAAAATGAAAAGAATATGTCATCAAGAAATACACTTTAGAATGTGTCATTCAAAATGAAAAGAATATGTAACCAAGAAATACACTTTAGAATGTGTCATTCAAAATGAAAAGAATATGTAACCAAGAAATACACTTTAGAATGTGTCATTCAAAATGAAAAGAATATGTAACCAAGAAATACACTTTAGAATGTGTCATTCAAAATGAAAAGAATATGTAACCAAGAAATACACATTAGAATGTGTCATTCAAAATGAAAAGAATATGTCTTCAAGAAATACACTTTAGAATGTGTCATTCAAAATGAAAAGAATATGTCTTCAAGAAATACACTTTAGAATGTGTCATTCAAAATGAAAAGAATATGTAACCAAGAAATACACTTTAGAATGTGTCATTCAAAATGAAAAGAATATGTAACCAAGAAATACACTTTAGAATGTGTCATTCAAAATGAAAAGAATATGTCTTCAAGAAATACACTTTAGAATGTGTCATTCAAAATGAAAAGAATATGTCATCAAGAAATACACTTTAGAATGTGTCATTCAAAATGAAAAGAATATGTCATCAAGAAATACACTTTAGAATGTGTCATTCAAAATGAAAAGAATATGTCATCAAGAAATACACTTTAGAATGTGTCATTCAAAATGAAAAGAATATGTCATCAAGAAATACACTTTAGAATGTGTCATTCAAAATGAAAAGAATATGTAACCAAGAAATACACTTTAGAATGTGTCATTCAAAATGAAAAGAATATGTAACCAAGAAATACACTTTAGAATGTGTCATTCAAAATGAAAAGAATATGTAACCAAGAAATACACTTTAGAATGTGTCATTCAAAATGAAAAGAATATGTAACCAAGAAATACACTTTAGAATGTGTCATTCAAAATGAAAAGAATATGTCATCAAGAAATACACTTTAGAATGTGTCATTCAAAATGAAAAGAATATGTCATCAAGAAATACACTTTAGAATGTGTCATTCAAAATGAAAAGAATATGTCATCAAGAAATACACTTTAGAATGTGTCATTCAAAATGAAAAGAATATGTCATCAAGAAATACACTTTAGAATGTGTCATTCAAAATGAAAAGAATATGTAACCAAGAAATACACTTTAGAATGTGTCATTCAAAATGAAAAGAATATGTAACCAAGAAATACACATTAGAATGTGTCATTCAAAATGAAAAGAATATGTCTTCAAGAAATACACTTTAGAATGTGTCATTCAAAATGAAAAGAATATGTCTTCAAGAAATACACTTTAGAATGTGTCATTCAAAATGAAAAGAATATGTAACCAAGAAATACACTTTAGAATGTGTCATTCAAAATGAAAAGAATATGTAACCAAGAAATACACTTTAGAATGTGTCATTCAAAATGAAAAGAATATGTCATCAAGAAATACACTTTAGAATGTGTCATTCAAAATGAAAAGAATATGTCATCAAGAAATACACTTTAGAATGTGTCATTCAAAATGAAAAGAATATGTCATCAAGAAATACACTTTAGAATGTGTCATTCAAAATGAAAAGAATATGTCTTCAAGAAATACACTTTAGAATGTGTCATTCAAAATGAAAAGAATATGTCATCAAGAAATACACTTTAGAATGTGTCATTCAAAATGAAAAGAATATGTCATCAAGAAATACACTTTAGAATGTGTCATTCAAAATGAAAAGAATATGTAACCAAGAAATACACTTTAGAATGTGTCATTCAAAATGAAAAGAATATGTAACCAAGAAATACACTTTAGAATGTGTCATTCAAAATGAAAAGAATATGTCTTCAAGAAATACACTTTAGAATGTGTCATTCAAAATGAAAAGAATATGTAACCAAGAAATACACTTTAGAATGTGTCATTCAAAATGAAAAGAATATGTCTTCAAGAAATACACTTTAGAATGTGTCATTCAAAATGAAAAGAATATGTAACCAAGAAATACACTTTAGAATGTGTCATTCAAAATGAAAAGAATATGTAACCAAGAAATACACTTTAGAATGTGTCATTCAAAATGAAAAGAATATGTAACCAAGAAATACACATTAGAATGTGTCATTCAAAATGAAAAGAATATGTCTTCAAGAAATACACTTTAGAATGTGTCATTCAAAATGAAAAGAATATGTCTTCAAGAAATACACTTTAGAATGTGTCATTCAAAATGAAAAGAATATGTAACCAAGAAATACACTTTAGAATGTGTCATTCAAAATGAAAAGAATATGTAACCAAGAAATACACTTTAGAATGTGTCATTCAAAATGAAAAGAATATGTCATCAAGAAATACACTTTAGAATGTGTCATTCAAAATGAAAAGAATATGTCATCAAGAAATACACTTTAGAATGTGTCATTCAAAATGAAAAGAATATGTCATCAAGAAATACACTTTAGAATGTGTCATTCAAAATGAAAAGAATATGTCTTCAAGAAATACACTTTAGAATGTGTCATTCAAAATGAAAAGAATATGTCATCAAGAAATACACTTTAGAATGTGTCATTCAAAATGAAAAGAATATGTCATCAAGAAATACACTTTAGAATGTGTCATTCAAAATGAAAAGAATATGTAACCAAGAAATACACTTTAGAATGTGTCATTCAAAATGAAAAGAATATGTAACCAAGAAATACACTTTAGAATGTGTCATTCAAAATGAAAAGAATATGTAACCAAGAAATACACTTTAGAATGTGTCATTCAAAATGAAAAGAATATGTAACCAAGAAATACACTTTAGAATGTGTCATTCAAAATGAAAAGAATATGTCTCCAAGAAATACACTTTAGAATGTGTCATTCAAAATGAAAAGAATATGTAACCAAGAAATACACTTTAGAATGTGTCATTCAAAATGAAAAGAATATGTCATCAAGAAATACACTTTAGAATGTGTCATTCAAAATGAAAAGAATATGTCATCAAGAAATACACGTTAGAATGTGTCATTCAAAATGAAAAGAATATGTCATCAAGAAATACACTTTAGAATGTGTCATTCAAAATGAAAAGAATATGTCTTCAAGAAATACACTTTAGAATGTGTCATTCAAAATGAAAAGAATATGTAACCAAGAAATACACTTTAGAATGTGTCATTCAAAATGAAAAGAATATGTCTTCAAGAAATACACTTTAGAATGTGTCATTCAAAATGAAAAGAATATGTCTTCAAGAAATACACTTTAGAATGTGTCATTCAAAATAGAAAAGAATATGTCTTCAAGAAATACACTTTAGAATGTGTCATTCAAAATGAAAAGAATATGTAACCAAGAAATACACTTTAGAATGTGTCATTCAAAATGAAAAGAATATGTCTTCAAGAAATACACTTTAGAATGTGTCATTCAAAATGAAAAGAATATGTAACCAAGAAATACACTTTAGAATGTGTCATTCAAAATGAAAAGAATATGTAACCAAGAAATACACTTTAGAATGTGTCATTCAAAATGAAAAGAATATGTAACCAAGAAATACACTTTAGAATGTGTCATTCAAAATGAAAAGAATATGTCTTCAAGAAATACACTTTAGAATGTGTCATTCAAAATGAAAAGAATATGTAACCAAGAAATACACTTTAGAATGTGTCATTCAAAATGAAAAGAATATGTCTTCAAGAAATACACTTTAGAATGTGTCATTCAAAATGAAAAGAATATGTAACCAAGAAATACACTTTAGAATGTGTCATTCAAAATGAAAAGAATATGTCTTCAAGAAATACACTTTAGAATGTGTCATTCAAAATGAAAAGAATATGTCTTCAAGAAATACACTTTAGAATGTGTCATTCAAAATGAAAAGAATATGTAACCAAGAAATACACTTTAGAATGTGTCATTCAAAATGAAAAGAATATGTAACCAAGAAATACACTTTAGAATGTGTCATTCAAAATGAAAAGAATATGTAACCAAGAAATACACTTTAGAATGTGTCATTCAAAATGAAAAGAATATGTAACCAAGAAATACACTTTAGAATGTGTCATTCAAAATGAAAAGAATATGTCACCAAGAAATACACTTTAGAATGTGTCAATCAAAATGAAAAGAATATGTAACCAAGAAATACACTTTAGAATGTGTCATTCAAAATGAAAAGAATATGTAACCAAGAAATACACTTTAGAATGTGTCATTCAAAATGAAAAGAATATGTCATCAAGAAATACACTTTAGAATGTGTCATTCAAAATGAAAAGAATATGTAACCAAGAAATACACTTTAGAATGTGTCATTCAAAATGAAAAGAATATGTAACCAAGAAATACACTTTAGAATGTGTCATTCAAAATGAAAAGAATATGTAACCAAGAAATACACTTTAGAATGTGTCATTCAAAATGAAAAGAATATGTAACCAAGAAATACACTTTAGAATGTGTCATTCAAAATGAAAAGAATATGTCATCAAGAAATACACTTTAGAATGTGTCATTCAAAATGAAAAGAATATGTCATCAAGAAATACACTTTAGAATGTGTCATTCAAAATGAAAAGAATATGTAATCAAGAAATACACTTTAGAATGTGTCATTCAAAATGAAAAGAATATGTCATCAAGAAATACACTTTAGAATGTGTCATTCAAAATGAAAAGAATATGTAACCAAGAAATACACATTAGAATGTGTCATTCAAAATGAAAAGAATATGTCATCAAGAAATACACTTTAGAATGTGTCATTCAAAATGAAAAGAATATGTCTTCAAGAAATACACTTTAGAATGTGTCATTCAAAATGAAAAGAATATGTCTTCAAGAAATACACTTTAGAATGTGTCATTCAAAATGAAAAGAATATGTAACCAAGAAATACACTTTAGAATGTGTCATTCAAAATGAAAAGAATATGTAACCAAGAAATACACTTTAGAATGTGTCATTCAAAATGAAAAGAATATGTCATCAAGAAATACACTTTAGAATGTGTCATTCAAAATGAAAAGAATATGTCATCAAGAAATACACTTTAGAATGTGTCATTCAAAATGAAAAGAATATGTCATCAAGAAATACACTTTAGAATGTGTCATTCAAAATGAAAAGAATATGTCTTCAAGAAATACACTTTAGAATGTGTCATTCAAAATGAAAAGAATATGTCATCAAGAAATACACTTTAGAATGTGTCATTCAAAATGAAAAGAATATGTCATCAAGAAATACACTTTAGAATGTGTCATTCAAAATGAAAAGAATATGTAACCAAGAAATACACTTTAGAATGTGTCATTCAAAATGAAAAGAATATGTAACCAAGAAATACACTTTAGAATGTGTCATTCAAAATGAAAAGAATATGTAACCAAGAAATACACTTTAGAATGTGTCATTCAAAATGAAAAGAATATGTAACCAAGAAATACACTTTAGAATGTGTCATTCAAAATGAAAAGAATATGTCTCCAAGAAATACACTTTAGAATGTGTCATTCAAAATGAAAAGAATATGTAACCAAGAAATACACTTTAGAATGTGTCATTCAAAATGAAAAGAATATGTCATCAAGAAATACACTTTAGAATGTGTCATTCAAAATGAAAAGAATATGTCATCAAGAAATACACGTTAGAATGTGTCATTCAAAATGAAAAGAATATGTCATCAAGAAATACACTTTAGAATGTGTCATTCAAAATGAAAAGAATATGTCTTCAAGAAATACACTTTAGAATGTGTCATTCAAAATGAAAAGAATATGTAACCAAGAAATACACTTTAGAATGTGTCATTCAAAATGAAAAGAATATGTCTTCAAGAAATACACTTTAGAATGTGTCATTCAAAATGAAAAGAATATGTCTTCAAGAAATACACTTTAGAATGTGTCATTCAAAATGAAAAGAATATGTCTTCAAGAAATACACTTTAGAATGTGTCATTCAAAATGAAAAGAATATGTAACCAAGAAATACACTTTAGAATGTGTCATTCAAAATGAAAAGAATATGTCTTCAAGAAATACACTTTAGAATGTGTCATTCAAAATGAAAAGAATATGTAACCAAGAAATACACTTTAGAATGTGTCATTCAAAATGAAAAGAATATGTAACCAAGAAATACACTTTAGAATGTGTCATTCAAAATGAAAAGAATATGTAACCAAGAAATACACTTTAGAATGTGTCATTCAAAATGAAAAGAATATGTAACCAAGAAATACACTTTAGAATGTGTCATTCAAAATGAAAAGAATATGTCTTCAAGAAATACACTTTAGAATGTGTCATTCAAAATGAAAAGAATATGTCTTCAAGAAATACACTTTAGAATGTGTCATTCAAAATGAAAAGAATATGTAACCAAGAAATACACTTTAGAATGTGTCATTCAAAATGAAAAGAATATGTAACCAAGAAATACACTTTAGAATGTGTCATTCAAAATGAAAAGAATATGTAACCAAGAAATACACTTTAGAATGTGTCATTCAAAATGAAAAGAATATGTAACCAAGAAATACACTTTAGAATGTGTCATTCAAAATGAAAAGAATATGTCACCAAGAAATACACTTTAGAATGTGTCAATCAAAATGAAAAGAATATGTAACCAAGAAATACACTTTAGAATGTGTCATTCAAAATGAAAAGAATATGTAACCAAGAAATACACTTTAGAATGTGTCATTCAAAATGAAAAGAATATGTCATCAAGAAATACACTTTAGAATGTGTCATTCAAAATGAAAAGAATATGTAACCAAGAAATACACTTTAGAATGTGTCATTCAAAATGAAAAGAATATGTA
This sequence comes from Sepiola atlantica, assembly GCA_963556195.1. NCBI lineage: Eukaryota > Metazoa > Mollusca > Cephalopoda > Sepiida > Sepiolidae > Sepiola > Sepiola atlantica. The sequence goes on from OY744549.1 coordinate 2,436,325, forward strand.
ACCAAGAAATACACTTTAGAATGTGTCATTCAAAATGAAAAGAATATGTCATCAAGAAATACACTTTAGAATGTGTCATTCAAAATGAAAAGAATATGTCATCAAGAAATACACTTTAGAATGTGTCATTCAAAATGAAAAGAATATGTCATCAAGAAATACACTTTAGAATGTGTCATTCAAAATGAAAAGAATATGTCATCAAGAAATACACTTTAGAATGTGTCATTCAAAATGAAAAGAATATGTCATCAAGAAATACACTTTAGAATGTGTCATTCAAAATGAAAAGAATATGTCATCAAGAAATACACTTTAGAATGTGTCATTCAAAATGAAAAGAATATGTAACCAAGAAATACACTTTAGAATGTGTCATTCAAAATGAAAAGAATATGTAACCAAGAAATACACTTTAGAATGTGTCATTCAAAATGAAAAGAATATGTAACCAAGAAATACACTTTAGAATGTGTCATTCAAAATGAAAAGAATATGTAACCAAGAAATACACTTTAGAATGTGTCATTCAAAATGAAAAGAATATGTCATCAAGAAATACACTTTAGAATGTGTCATTCAAAATGAAAAGAATATGTCATCAAGAAATACACTTTAGAATGTGTCATTCAAAATGAAAAGAATATGTAATCAAGAAATACACTTTAGAATGTGTCATTCAAAATGAAAAGAATATGTCATCAAGAAATACACTTTAGAATGTGTCATTCAAAATGAAAAGAATATGTCATCAAGAAATACACTTTAGAATGTGTCATTCAAAATGAAAAGAATATGTAACCAAGAAATACACTTTAGAATGTGTCATTCAAAATGAAAAGAATATGTCATAAAGAAATACACTTTAGAATGTGTCATTCAAAATGAAAAGAATATGTCATCAAGAAATACACTTTAGAATGTGTCATTCAAAATGAAAAGAATATGTCATCAAGAAATACACTTTAGAATGTGTCATTCAAAATGAAAAGAATATGTAACCAAGAAATACACTTTAGAATGTGTCATTCAAAATGAAAAGAATATGTCATCAAGAAATACACTTTAGAATGTGTCATTCAAAATGAAAAGAATATGTCATCAAGAAATACACTTTAGAATGTGTCATTCAAAATGAAAAGAATATGTAACCAAGAAATTCACTTTAGAATGTGTCATTCAAAATGAAAAGAATATGTCATCAAGAAATACACTTTAGAATGTGTCATTCAAAATGAAAAGAATATGTAACCAAGAAATACACTTTAGAATGTGTCATTCAAAATGAAAAGAATATGTAACCAAGAAATACACTTTAGAATGTGTCATTCAAAATGAAAAGAATATGTCATCAAGAAATACACTTTAGAATGTGTCATTCAAAATGAAAAGAATATGTCATCAAGAAATACACTTTAGAATGTGTCATTCAAAATGAAAAGAATATGTAACCAAGAAATCCACTTTAGAATGTGTCATTCAAACTGAAAAGAATATGTCATCAAGAAATACACTTTAGAATGTGTCATTCAAAATGAAAAGAATATGTCATCAAGAAATCCACTTTAGAATGTGTCATTCAAAATGAAAAGAATATGTCTTCAAGAAATACACTTTAGAATGTGTCATTCAAAATGAAAAGAATATGTCATCAAGAAATACACTTTAGAATGTGTCATTCAAAATGAAAAGAATATGTAACCAAGAAATACACTTTAGAATGTGTCATTCAAAATGAAAAGAATATGTAACCAAGAAATTCACTTTAGAATGTGTCATTCAAAATGAAAAGAATATGTCATCAAGAAATACACTTTAGAATGTGTCATTCAAAATGAAAAGAATATGTCATCAAGAAATACACTTTAGAATGTGTCATTCAAAATGAAAAGAATATGTCATCAAGAAATACACTTTAGAATGTGTCATTCAAAATGAAAAGAATATGTAACCAAGAAATACACTTTAGAATGTGTCATTCAAAATGAAAAGAATATGTAACCAAGAAATACACTTTAGAATGTGTCATTCAAAATGAAAAGAATATGTCATCAAGAAATACACTTTAGAATGTGTCATTCAAAATGAAAAGAATATGTAACCAAGAAATACACTTTAGAATGTGTCATTCAAAATGAAAAGAATATGTAACCAAGAAATTCACTTTAGAATGTGTCATTCAAAATGAAAAGAATATGTAACCAAGAAATACACTTTAGAATGTGTCATTCAAAATGAAAAGAATATGTCATCAAGAAATACACTTTAGAATGTGTCATTCAAAATGAAAAGAATATGTCATCAAGAAATACACTTTAGAATGTGTCATTCAAAATGAAAAGAATATGTCTTCAAGAAATACACTTTAGAATGTGTCATTCAAAATGAAAAGAATATGTAACCAAGAAATACACTTTAGAATGTGTCATTCAAAATGAAAAGAATATGTAACCAAGAAATACACTTTAGAATGTGTCATTCAAAATGAAAAGAATATGTAACCAAGAAATACACTTTAGAATGTGTCATTCAAAATGAAAAGAATATGTAACCAAGAAATACACTTTAGAATGTGTCATTCAAAATGAAAAGAATATGTAACCAAGAAATACACTTTAGAATGTGTCATTCAAAATGAAAAGAATATGTCATCAAGAAATACACTTTAGAATGTGTCATTCAAAATGAAAAGAATATGTCTTCAAGAAATACACTTTAGAATGTGTCATTCAAAATGAAAAGAATATGTCATCAAGAAATACACTTTAGAATGTGTCATTCAAAATGAAAAGAATATGTCATCAAGAAATACACTTTAGAATGTGTCATTCAAAATGAAAAGAATATGTCATCAAGAAATACACTTTAGAATGTGTCATTCAAAATGAAAAGAATATGTCTTCAAGAAATACACTTTAGAATGTGTCATTCAAAATGAAAAGAATATGTAACCAAGAAATACACTTTAGAATGTGTCATTCAAAATGAAAAGAATATGTAACCAAGAAATACACTTTAGAATGTGTCATTCAAAATGAAAAGAATATGTAACCAAGAAATTCACTTTAGAATGTGTCATTCAAAATGAAAAGAATATGTAACCAAGAAATACACTTTAGAATGTGTCATTCAAAATGAAAAGAATATGTCATCAAGAAATACACTTTAGAATGTGTCATTCAAAATGAAAAGAATATGTCTTCAAGAAATACACTTTAGAATGTGTCATTCAAAATGAAAAGAATATGTAACCAAGAAATACACTTTAGAATGTGTCATTCAAAATGAAAAGAATATGTAACCAAGAAATACACTTTAGAATGTGTCATTCAAAATGAAAAGAATATGTAACCAAGAAATACACTTTAGAATGTGTCATTCAAAATGAAAAGAAGATGTCATCAAGAAATACACTTTAGAATGTGTCATTCAAAATGAAAAGAATATGTAACCAAGAAATACACTTTAGAATGTGTCATTCAAAATGAAAAGAATATGTCATCAAGAAATACACTTTAGAATGTGTCATTCAAAATGAAAAGAATATGTCTTCAAGAAATACACTTTAGAATGTGTCATTCAAAATGAAAAGAATATGTAACCAAGAAATACACTTTAGAATGTGTCATTCAAAATGAAAAGAATATGTAACCAAGAAATACACTTTAGAATGTGTCATTCAAAATGAAAAGAATATGTAACCAAGAAATACACTTTAGAATGTGTCATTCAAAATGAAAAGAAGATGTCATCAAGAAATACACTTTAGAATGTGTCATTCAAAATGAAAAGAATATGTAACCAAGAAATACACTTTAGAATGTGTCATTCAAAATGAAAAGAATATGTCATCAAGAAATACACTTTAGAATGTGTCATTCAAAATGAAAAGAATATGTCTTCAAGAAATACACTTTAGAATGTGTCATTCAAAATGAAAAGAATATGTAACCAAGAAATACACTTTAGAATGTGTCATTCAAAATGAAAAGAATATGTAACCAAGAAATACACTTTAGAATGTGTCATTCAAAATGAAAAGAATATGTCTTCAAGAAATACACTTTAGAATGTGTCATTCAAAATGAAAAGAATATGTCATCAAGAAATACACTTTAGAATGTGTCATTCAAAATGAAAAGAATATGTAACCAAGAAATACACTTTAGAATGTGTCATTCAAAATGAAAAGAAGATGTCATCAAGAAATACACTTTAGAATGTGTCATTCAAAATGAAAAGAATATGTAACCAAGAAATACACTTTAGAATGTGTCATTCAAAATGAAAAGAATATGTAACCAAGAAATACACTTTAGAATGTGTCATTCAAAATGAAAAGAAGATGTCATCAAGAAATACACTTTAGAATGTGTCATTCAAAATGAAAAGAATATGTAACCAAGAAATACACTTTAGAATGTGTCATTCAAAATGAAAAGAATATGTAACCAAGAAATACACTTTAGAATGTGTCATTCAAAATGAAAAGAATATGTCTTCAAGAAATACACTTTAGAATGTGTCATTCAAAATGAAAAGAATATGTCATCAAGAAATACACTTTAGAATGTGTCATTCAAAATGAAAAGAATATGTAACCAAGAAATACACTTTAGAATGTGTCATTCAAAATGAAAAGAAGATGTCATCAAGAAATACACTTTAGAATGTGTCATTCAAAATGAAAAGAATATGTAACCAAGAAATTCACTTTAGAATGTGTCATTCAAAATGAAAAGAATATGTCATCAAGAAATACACTTTAGAATGTGTCATTCAAAATGAAAAGAATATGTCATCAAGAAATACACTTTAGAATGTGTCATTCAAAATGAAAAGAATATGTAACCAAGAAATACACTTTAGAATGTGTCATTCAAAATGAAAAGAATATGTCATCAAGAAATACACTTTAGAATGTGTCATTCAAAATGAAAAGAATATGTAACCAAGAAATACACTTTAGAATGTGTCATTCAAAATGAAAAGAATATGTAACCAAGAAATACACTTTAGAATGTGTCATTCAAAATGAAAAGAATATGTCTTCAAGAAATACACTTTAGAATGTGTCATTCAAAATGAAAAGAATATGTCATCAAGAAATACACTTTAGAATGTGTCATTCAAAATGAAAAGAATATGTAACCAAGAAATACACTTTAGAATGTGTCATTCAAAATGAAAAGAATATGTCATCAAGAAATACACTTTAGAATGTGTCATTCAAAATGAAAAGAATATGTCATCAAGAAATACACTTTAGAATGTGTCATTCAAAATGAAAAGAATATGTCTTCAAGAAATACACTTTAGAATGTGTCATTCAAAATGAAAAGAATATGTAACCAAGAAATACACTTTAGAATGTGTCATTCAAAATGAAAAGAATATGTAACCAAGAAATACACTTTAGAATGTGTCATTCAAAATGAAAAGAATATGTAACCAAGAAATACACTTTAGAATGTGTCATTCAAAATGAAAAGAATATGTCTTCAAGAAATACACTTTAGAATGTGTCATTCAAAATGAAAAGAATATGTCATCAAGAAATACACTTTAGAATGTGTCATTCAAAATGAAAAGAATATGTAACCAAGAAATACACTTTAGAATGTGTCATTCAAAATGAAAAGAATATGTCTTCAAGAAATACACTTTAGAATGTGTCATTCAAAATGAAAAGAATATGTAACCAAGAAATACACTTTAGAATGTGTCATTCAAAATGAAAAGAATATGTCATCAAGAAATACACTTTAGAATGTGTCATTCAAAATGAAAAGAATATGTCATCAAGAAATACACTTTAGAATGTGTCATTCAAAATGAAAAGAATATGTAACCAAGAAATACACTTTAGAATGTGTCATTCAAAATGAAAAGAATATGTAACCAAGAAATACACTTTAGAATGTGTCATTCAAAATGAAAAGAATATGTCTTCAAGAAATACACTTTAGAATGTGTCATTCAAAATGAAAAGAATATGTAACCAAGAAATACACTTTAGAATGTGTCATTCAAAATGAAAAGAATATGTAACCAAGAAATACACTTTAGAATGTGTCATTCAAAATGAAAAGAATATGTCATCAAGAAATTCACTTTAGAATGTGTCATTCAAAATGAAAAGAATATGTCATCAAGAAATACACTTTAGAATGTGTCATTCAAAATGAAAAGAATATGTCATCAAGAAATACACTTTAGAATGTGTCATTCAAAATGAAAAGAATATGTCATCAAGAAATACACTTTAGAATGTGTCATTCAAAATGAAAAGAATATGTAACCAAGAAATACACTTTAGAATGTGTCATTCAAAATGAAAAGAATATGTCTTCAAGAAATACACTTTAGAATGTGTCATTCAAAATGAAAAGAATATGTCTTCAAGAAATACACTTTAGAATGTGTAATTCAAAATGAAAAGAATATGTCTTCAAGAAATACACTTTAGAATGTGTCATTCAAAATGAAAAGAATATGTCTTCCTGCGGTTTTGAAGATATTTTGGTTCCAATCCTTGTATAACTGCCGAGAAAAGATTTGGTTATGGTTTACTTTCATGTGATGTCCAAAGACATTCAATAATTGTGTCTGATGACTTTCCAGTTCATCCGCTGCGTCTGGTAGGCTTCCAAGTGTTCTGTTTGAATTTTAGTTCTTAGAGATCAAGTTTTAGCCCCGGCTAATATTCAAGGGTTCTTTTAATGATTAACGGCTATCTGGAATTCACAATAGCTACGTTTACCAGGGTTTAGGTATTTTTAAAAAAAGATTTTATTTGATTAAACCAATTGTAGAGGAGAACCTTAAATGAACACTCGAATCAAGGGAGGCGCGAGAGCGCTCTATCCCTTAATAGACGTCACGAACGGCCTATGCTAGAAATCTCATTTTTTTTATCAATCATAACTCAAAAACCAATAAACCAAATTAGTTAAAACTTTGCACAACATTTTTATTTGATAGGTTCTATAAGTGTGTAGAATTTCAGCATCATTAGTCAAGGCAAACCAGAGATCTAGAAAGGTCAGGCATGATTTTGTGTTTTCTGTGTGTACGTACGTACGTATGTGCCACCCTGTATCTCATCAACTATTTGATGGATTCAGCTGATTTTTAGCAGAGATAGAGGTTCTAGGGTCTAGTTGATGGCATTTTAATTTCAGTTTACCATATACCTCAGTTTTACAGAAAATTAAAAAAAAATTAAAAATGACCATTGTATTGAGGCATAGCCTTTACAAAAATAGTGACATTCCATGAAAAATGCCAGTATACTGAAATCATATGCCCTTAATAGGGTTAAGATGAAAATTCATATGCACTAAATGTACAAAAGCAAGGAAATTCCCAAATGTTTACACTTTTATTGTCATTAAGGGTATGCGAGCACAACAGGGCTATGTATTTTATTGGTAGGAATTTTTCTTCAGCGTACCTCACACACTTCATCCACTCATGCATAGAGATTTATACTGTAGTGATGTGATAATTAAATGGTTTGGTTGATATGTAGTCATACCCTTAATGACAATAAAAGTGATAACAAATAAAATTGATCAATCTATTAATTCTGAGATGAACTTAATTCCGAACCCCTTTTACATATTCCATGAAAAATGCCAGAATACTGAAATCATATGCCCTTAATAGAGTTAAGATGAAAATTCATATACACTAAATGTACAAAAGCAAGGAAATTTCCAAATTTGTACCCTTTTATTGTCATTAAGGGTATGACTACATATCAACCAAACCATTTCATTATCACATCACTACAGTATAAATCTCTATGCATGAGTGGATGAAGTGTGTGAAGTGCGCTGAAGAAAAATTCCTACCAGTAAAATACATAGCCATGTTGTGCTCGCATACCCTTAATGACAATAAAAGTGTAAACATTTGGGAATTTCTTTGCTTTTGTACATTTAGTGTATATGAATTTTCATCTTAACCCTATTAAGGGCATATGATTTCAGTATACTTGCATCTATCATGGAATGTCTATAGATCTCATAAAGGAATCAAGTTTTAGCCCCAATAAAGGGACCCCTTGATTTATGAGAACTTTCTGAACTAAAATAAAATAATTTAAACAGCCGTGCAAAAGTCACAGACAGATGAAAATAACCGTCTATTATAATAACCGTATTATAATTATTTCTAGTTAAAAGTGGAATAAGTTTAACTAGAAATAATTATAATAATATTTGTGAAACAAAATTTCTTGTAGACTTTATTTTATGTGCCTAAGTAGACATGTACATTTATCACACAAAATACATATTAAAATATTCATAACAACTTTACGAATATTTTTTCTCGATCTCACCTGCTTATAATTTTATTCACTTTGCTGGTTGAAATTCTTCAAACCGAAATTTTTTGTTGAATGCAAAAATACATATTATTATACTGAAACTAAGTTAATCAATCTGTTTTTCTTTATATTTATCACACAAGATACATATTAAAATATTCATCGGTTTTATGTGCATGTGTAGACATAACAACGTTGCAATCTGATTCTGTTTGCTTCGCCTTGCAATAACTTTCTTAATTCCTGTTATAAAATTTCAGCTATTTTGATAGGACACTGCTCCTATAAAACATGGCGATTAGAAACCCACGTTACCACTTCGAAGTAGGGAGGTCAAGACCTGGGTGTTCCAAGTTCGAATCCAGCCGATTCCATAATACCAATTTCACTTATGAATGTCTGAAACCTTAACGTGGTACCTCCTTCAAGACTGCCGACAACAGAATCAAACCATTCTGTTTAAAAGATTTTACTTTTTTTTTTTGCATATTTTACTTCAAACAAGGCAGGCCGCCACTGTAGACGTAAGGGGCTACTGAGAATTAATAAAGAACTTGACGTCTCTTTCTGCTCGTGTCGTGATTCGACCCCTCGGGGTTAATACCATCAAAATGAGGAGGAAGAAAAGAAGAAAAAAAAAACTATAAGACAGTCTCGCCCGACAAAGTTGTTCTACAACGAAAGCTTGCAAAAAAAAAAAAAATTAAATAAATGAATTTTTCATTTAAAATTGCACGATTGTTGATTTTCAAAATATTTCACTTTAATACATTCTAATCCGTGCTTCAAAGATGTTGTCAATTTCCTTACTTAAAAAAAGCGCCAATCTGCACATAACATCGCCACAACTACACTTAACCTAACGTCTTAAGGACTTGACGTCTCTTTCTGCTCGTCTCATGATTCGACCCCTCGGGGTTAATACCATCAAAATGAGGAGGAAGAAAAGAAGAAAAAAATAACTAGAAGCCTGACAAAGTTGTTCTACAACGAAAGCTTGCAAAAAAAAAAAAATAAATAAATGAATCTTTTATTTAAAATTACACGATTGTTGATTTTCAAAATATTTCACTTTAATACATTCTAATCCGTGCTTCAAAGATGTTAATTTCCTTATACAGGGTGGGCCAAAATAAGGGTCCTATCTTTAAATTTGAATAACTTGAATTTGAATAACTTCCACAAAATAAAAGTTAAACTCACCAAACTTTATGTGTGTGTAGACTGACCCTTCCGTAATTTTTTGAAATAAACAAAACAAATTTTAGCCGAAGAACACTTCTTAAAACTTACAAAAACTAAAGTATTGTTTTTTACACTGTTTTGAGTTTTTTAAGCAAAAATAATGTTTTCTAAATGAGGGTACGTTCCTTAGGGCTAATACGGCTCATGCTTGCTTCGGAAGGGGTCCTTTACTTATTCTAAAAAAAAATAAATAAATAAATCAATAAATAAAAAAGTTATGAATTTTTAAAAATAGGACCCTTATTTTTGCCCACCCTGTATATATCAATGTTAATTAAAAATATATTTTGTAAACTTTTTTAATTGAAACAAACATGTTTTTGTTTGATCCACCATAATTGCTTCCTGGTTTTAAACACTGATCAAGTGACATAAAGAGGATTTATAATAATAACCGAGAAAGACATCTGCTTGCTGCAAGAATCGAACCTGAATCGCTGGACCTCTAAGCCCAGATGCAGCCAAAGTTTAAAGCTTAATAGTTCAACTGATAGAGCAGAAACCTTTCATATAACGGATTTAATTTAAGTATCAAACGTGAATCCGACAAAGAATAAAATTGTATTGCATGAGAGTGACTTCCATTTTACGACACGGGTTCAATTCCTGCAGCAGGTACATTCTTTATTATGTGAGGTCGAAATTATTTCAATTTTGTTCATTAAAATTAACTTTAAAAATTTTACAAAAAATATTTTTAATTAAATTTAAACAAACATTTTTTTTTTTAGGTCCACCATAATTGCTTCCTGGTTTTAAACACTGATCAAATGACATTAATATGATTTATCGAGTTATCCAACGTGGACGGACGAAGTCAAACTCCTTTAGCACCATCTGATGAAGATGTTCTGATCTTTTCTTTTCGAGAAAGGCATTCAGGGAACACAACAATTATTTTGACTATGAATAAGACTTTGTTTACATCGATCTCCAATTCCGTAACTGAGAGTTGCCTGAATTTTTTTTAAACATATTTCACCCCAAACAAGGCAGGGTGCCACTGTAGACATTAAGGGGCTACTGAGAATTAGGGTGCACGTTTTCGGTGTCATCCTAAGTTGGGAGTTGTGCAGTGAAAAGTTTGTTTACTTGGAACTGTATTTTATGCATCTTATTTCAATGCGAGTATTTTTGTTTTTATTTCTTTTGTTTCTGGACACAATCTTTGGACTTCTGAAGAGTTGTATGTCTAAAAAATCCGATATATATATTTATATATATATATAGTCATCCACATACAGACTGTTTCGCTGTATCACGGCTAGATCAGTTAATACCTCAAGCCGGGATTAAAACTCAGCCGTCGAGCTAACAGTCGGCGCTCCTACCCCGACGCTATCATACGACACTGACTGAATGTAAGTAATATCTCAATGTAAACATTGTCAAGTGCCGGGAGCTCGAATTAGTTTTACTTAATGAGCTATGCCTTAAAGCTAATGGCAGTTGGCGATATACTTACAAATAAGCTCTACCCAGAAAGGGAGCCTCATATAGTCATCCATATACAGACTGCTTCGCTGTATCATAGCTCTTCACACACACACACACACACACACACACACACACACACACACACACACACATACACCCTCCCACACACACACATATATATATATATATATATATATATATATATATATATATATATATACTGGTTGTTTATTTGTGTACGAAACGGACCGTAAAGTTACATGGATTTAAAAAAATAAAGAAGTGGTCATTGAAATTTATCATCATATTGTTATATATATATATATATATATATATATATATATATATATATATATATATATATATATATATATATATATATATATATATATATATATATATATATTTAAGTGGAATATATATATTCGCTTTTTCTTTGTCTATATACGAGCACTGAAGATAGCCAGCCCTAGGAAATAAATGTATAGGATACAGAAGCAGTTTATAAATATCTTGGTGGTAAGCCGAAACAATTGTATGTTGAAAGTAAGAACATTTTTTTTTCTGAAATGGTGTGAATCTGTTTTGCTTAAATTAAATAAAAATATTACATAATAGAGCTCTAGCCTCACACTATTGAGCTATTTACAATTTATTTTATGAAATTTATTTTTTAAATATAAAAACTTAAGTATAAATACATATATATATATATATATATATATATATATATATATATATATATATATATATATATATATATATAAGGAATATGTAAAATAAATACCTTTTGAAGCATTAAGAAGCGATATCAATTTTTTTTATAAAAAAGAAAAATAATAAATCGAAACCGATTTTTTTTAATTTTTTTATTAAAACTAGCATATTTTTTTTTTGTTAGTTTAAAGTGATACAGATATTTCGCCAAAACCTGGCATCCTCGGTGTGTTATATATCCTGATGTCATCGGATTTGTATTTTTTTTATCTCTTTACCGCCTTGTTGTTATTACAGCCGGGCCAAATGGGCAAGATGTTGTTTCCCATCATCAAATATGAAGAACGTGAATGCAGCACGTGATTTGTATAAGTGTTTATAGTTCATATTTTTTTTTTTAATATGAACCTTAAAAACTTATGTCTGTACTGTCGGGAAAATATGGAGCAGGGAGGGAGTTCCAGAGGCCAACAGCACGAGGCAAGAAGCTATTGGAGTAGAAGGCTCTCCGGCATCTGAGGACCTCCACAGTGAATGGATGGGATTTAGCTGATTGTCGAGTTGGTCTGGTGAATTTACGTTGAGGGGGCACCAGAGTAGCAAGTTCATCGGAGTATAATCCATTGAAGTATTTGTAAAACAAACACAAGGATGCAACATTGCAGCGATGGCACAGGGACTGGAGCTTGGTTGACAGTGAGGGACCTATTAGGTTGGCGACTCTTTTTTGGACCTTGTCTAAGAGGGAGAGACTAGTGGATGATGCACCAGCCCAGATGTGGCAACAATACTCCATGCATGGGCGGATGGTGGCTTTGTAGAGATACAGGATAATGTCAGGTGTGAGGAGTTTACTAGCACGGTAGAGGGGCCAACCTTCTTTACACACACACACACACACACACACACACACACATATATATATATATATATATATATATATGTAATATATATATTATAATAAATATATATATATATATATATACATATATACATACATACATATATATATATACATATATATAATATATATATATATAATATATATAATAATAAATATATATATATATATTTAAATATATATATATATATATACATACATATATATATACATACATATATAATATATATATAATATATATATAATATATATATAATAATAAATATATATATATATATATATATATATATATATATATATATATAATGAGTCCATTTTGTTAAGAAAATGTTCTCCCTCTTACTGAAAGACCAGCAATTATCAATTATTTCACGATAATAAACACCCGAGAAAGGCCGGGGTCGGGAAACGTTCGTTCTCTCGCCCGCTTGACTGATCACCCACCCTCTGCTGATTTTTGGCGAGTCCAAGTCACGGTCAGAACTACGTTCTCCTATTCGCTTTTATTCGGCATGCCACTCCACTTCCCTCCCCCCCCCCCATAAACACCCTCCTCCCTTCTCCAGCACACCCATTTCTCCACACCACCCTCCCAACCCCCGGGACTGCACCGAACCACCCGACCACGGTAGTCAGGTGCAATTGAGGTCGGGGCTGAGAAGGACGGGGGTATGTCTGTGTACAACCCTGCCGGCGACTTAAGTCTCGAAGTCTATAGCGCACCCAATAAGCACAAAGGAAGGTCCTATTTAGACATTTCTTATCTCAGAAGACGGAGAAAGGTTGGTGTGTGTGTGGGGGGGTATCCAGCTCGCTTGCTTTTCAAAATCATATCCTACTTCTGGGTTAAGCTCGGTGGCAGAGAGAGTAGCGCTTCTTGGTTTTGGTGTTTACCTACACCCTTTTTTGGGGTGCTCTCTTTGTACTTGCTCCCGACGAGGGCAAAAGAAGTTTAACAGAAATACATTGAAGACATTGCCAAGGCTGCGGCAAAAAAAGGTAGGCTCCTTCTACCGTGCTAGTAAACTCCTCACACCTGACATTATCCTGTATCTCTACAAAGCCACCATCCGCCCATGCATGGAGTATTGTTGTCACATTTGGGCTGATGCCTCATCCACTCGTGTGTCCCTCTTAGACAAGGTCTAAAAAAGAGTCGCCAACTTGATAGGTCCCTCACTATCCACCAAGCTCCAACCCATGTCCCATCGCCACAATGCTGCTTCCTTGTGCTTGTTTTACAAATACTTCAATGGAATGTGCTCCGATGAACTAGCTTCTCTGGTGCCCCTTCGACGTAAATTCACTAGACCAACTCGACAATCAGCTAAATCCCATCCATTCACTGTGGATGTCTCCAGATGCCGGAGAGCCTTCTACTCCAATAGCTTCTTTCCTCATGCTGTCGGCCTCTGGAACTACCCCCCCTGTTCCCTGTTTCCATGACTGTATCGACATGCAGAGGTTTAAAACTAATGTAAACAGACATCTCGCTACACTGCTCCCAACTTGGGGTGACACCCAAAACCTACTTCCTAATTCTCAGTAACCCTTTACGTCTATAGTGGCGGCCTGCCTTGTTTGGAGGTGAAATATGTTAAAAAAAAGGTAGACACAAAGTCGGTCATTAATGTGGAGAATCGAGCCCCCCTCAGCAAATAGGCACTCGCTGGACTAGCAACAAAAGTAACCAGTATAATCCCGTCGGTACTTCCTAACGAATAAGGGCGCCCCAGGCGACAGACAATACCCCCCCCCCCCTCAGCAAATAGCGTAAGAAATGCGCCCTCTTAGATTGAGAGACTACACTTTGAATTATTTATTTGCTAAAAAATATAAACAAATTGAACACATTAGCACGGGATTGCTTCACTTTGACTACAACATGGCCGTACTCAAATAATAAACCGTCCTTATAAGTAATCCAATTTTGTGTATTACATTTAACATTTCCAATCCTCTCATAATAGTCTTCATCATTCAGCAGACAATCTGTTGTTTTCATAAACCTTTATCCTTGAGTGACTTTTAGTCTTAATAAGTAAAAATAAATAACATCGATCCAGCCAAACAAAAGATCGCAGAAGAATTTATCACGAGTTTCGTCCAAGTTAGTCTGTCAAATGCTAATAAAGACTTTCATACTAATTATTCATTGCTTATCAAGGTCAACATCTACTCGAGGTAAAGAACTCGTCTAGCTACAACCACTGTAACTAATTTTTCCTTTCTTCCTTCAGACGGGACTGCTCAGGCATTTTTTTGGAAACCAGAGTGCTCATCCACTAGGGTGCTAACTTTTGAATCCCACTTTCCGACCTTGTGTCACATCTTACCACTGGAGGAGATAAATAATTAAAAAAAAAAAAACTCCTTAAAGCTAGGTCATAATGCCTGGGAGTGTATACCACCCTACAACTCGACGTAAATTCTCTAGACTAACTCGACAATCAACTAAATCTCATTCATTCACTGTGGAGGTCCCCAGATGCCGGAGAGCCTTCTACTCAAATAGCTTCTTTCCTCGCGCTGTTGGCCTCTGGCACTCCCTTCCTGCCCCCTGTTTCCCCGACAGTACTGACATGCAGAAATTTAAAACTAATGTAAACAAACATCTCGCTGCGCAGATCTCAATTTAGGCTGACCCCCCCCCCCAACCTTCTCCCCTTTTCTTTTTCTCAGTAGCCCCTTACGACTACAGTGGCGGCCTGCCTTGTTTGGGGTGAACCATGTTAAAAATAACAAAAAAAATAACAAAAAAACAACTGAGCTGGGTTATACCTCATCTCGAGTGAATAGGGGTTGAATCCGCGTCGGCTTAAGCGCCAATGCGGACCTTTGCGCGAATGACAGCCGTGTAGCAAGAGGGTCTGGCTTCCATTCTGTAAAAGGGTTGACACTTTTATACCAGTCGTAAAAGAATGTTATCTGAAGAGGACGCGATCCATTTTTTATCTCTCTCTATTTGTTTAATAACTCCAGTCGACGTGAACATATGTGCGCCGTGCGGCCGTCTGTCAGAGGCTCCTGAATTCCAATCGACACATCACATCGCCGAATATGCCACTTTGCGAAAACTAAAAAAAAAAGAGAGGGAAAAAAATCCCCGACACCATCCCTAACCGGTGTATAATAACCAGAACATATATCTTTAAGATGCGTCCGTTCAAACCGATAGACCAACTTGACAGACCAACTTGACAGACCAACTTGACAGACCAACTTGACAGACCAACGCATATGTTATTCTAATTTGTAAAATTTGGTATATTCGGACTACTGTTCTCATCTTGGGTGTTTTTATCACAACGTTTCGGACGATGTAACCTTCAACCTTCTTCAGGTGTACCTTGTCGAACTCGGGAATCTTTCTGTCGAACTCGGGAATCTGGACGGAATTTCGAACGGAACCCTTTATTAAATCTACTGGGGTGGCATGCTCTCGTTCCATCTGCCATGACTGGGAAGAAATCTTCAGTAATTCAAAATTCTTCGTATCGCCTGCACTGAGGATTGAACCTTGCAACGACCCGTGGGGCAGTGGATATAGTCCTAAGTAACATTCAGTTCTAAGTGACAGTCATCTGAAGGTTGAAGGTTCAATCCTGAAGAAGGCCGGAGGTTACATTGGCCGAAACGTTGTGATAAAAACACCCAAGATGAGAACAGTAGTCCGAATATACCAAATTCTACGAATTATCAACCCTCATCTAAAAAATTCCGAAAGTTACAGAGCAAAGAAAACGCTATTTTAAAGTTAAGTATAAAAAAACCTAAAGTATATGTTACTTCTAACCCTAACCATGACAGACTAACGTAAATATTCAGGCCTGACAGACCAATGAATATATTCAGGCTTGACAGACCAATGAATATATTCAGGCTTGATAGACCAACGAAAATATTCAGGTTTGACAGACCAACGAAAATATTCAGGTTTGACAGACCAATGAATATATTCAGGCTTGACAGACCAACGAAAATATTCAGGTTTGACAGACCAACGAAAATATTCAGGCCTGACAGACCAATGAATATATTCAGGCTTGATAGACCAATGAATATATTCAGGCTTGACAGACCAACGAAAATATTCAGGTTTGACAGACCAATGAATATATTCAGGCTTGACAGACCAATGAATATATTCAGGCTTGACAGACCAATGAATATATTCAGGCTTGACAGACCAACGAAAATATTCAGGCCTGACAGACCAATGGATATATTCAGGCTTGACAGACCAATGAATATATTCAGGCTTGACAGACCAACGAAAATATTCAGGTTTGACAGACCAATGAATATATTCAGGCTTGACAGACCAATGAAAATATTCAGGTTTGACAGACCAACGAATATATTCAGGTTTGACAGACCAACGAAAATATTCAGGTTTGACAGACCAACAAAGTATTCAGGCTTGACAGACCAACGAAAATAGTTTTACTTTGTTTTGATGGCCACGTAGTAATTAATCATGAATTATATTTCTGAAGAAGTCGTCGAACTTTAATCTCACAACTTTGTTTTTTTGATGGTTACAACGATCGTTTTTACCGAGTTTGCAGAAAATGTTTCTGTAAAACGAATACACGATGTGGGCCTGTTTTGAAAGTTTCGCACCTCACGTTAAGACAAATAATAGAATATGATGTTTAACTTGTTATATAGTTTTATTAATTTATATGAGCAAAATAAAAATGAAAAAAAGTCAATTCCATTTCATGAAAATGAAAATAAAATTTGTAATATATTTTAATTCGTTTGATTTTATTAGTTGTTAATCGAAACAAAAATAAAAGATTTAGCTAATATTATAAAAAATATTGTGAACATATTAATGCCAACCGTCTAATAGTTATAATGTTAGGATAACATTACAACTAGGGCAGTAGCACTTGATATATCACAGGGATTGGCATAAAGGGCTTCTCCTGAAAATACCCTCATACGGTATTACTGGGCAATTACTTAATATAATTAGATCCTTCCTAACCAAAAGAAAAATCCAGGATGTCCTCGATGGCCATTCATCTAAGCAACATGACATAAATGCTGGTGTACCCCAGGGATCTATCCTTGGACCCTTGTTGTTCCTGATCTATATAAACGATCTCCCTGATGACAAGGAGTCTGAGATTGGTTTATTTGCTGACGACACCACGCTTTACTATCGCCATGTTGGCAAAACAGACGTGATCATATCCGAGGCAATGGCTGAATCTTTAGAAAATGACCTCAAGGCTGTAGTGGATTGGGGTCATAAATGGTTGGTAAATTTTAATGCTGCAAAGACAAAGCCCCTTTCCTTCAATAACTACAAGAAACCTCTCCAACCACCGATTGTCATGGCAAATAACACCCTACCCGAGAGTTCATCATTCAAACTCCTCGGCCTAACCATCACAGGTAACATGAATTGGAACAAATACATTGAAGACATTGCCAAGGATGCTGCAAAGAAGGTGGCCTCTCTCTACCGTGCTAGTAAACTCTTCACACCTGACATTATCCTGTATCTCTACAAAGTCAACATCCGCACATGCATGGAGTGTTGTTGCCACATATGGGCTGGTGCATCATCTACTAGTCTCCCCCTCCTTGACAAGGTCCAAAAAAGAATCGCCAACCTAATAGGTCCCTCACTGTCAACCAAGCTCCAGTCCCTGTCCCATTGCCGCAATGTAGCATCCTTGTGCTTGTTTTACAAGTACTTCAATGGATTATGCTCCGATGAATTGACTACTCTGGTGCCCCCTCGATGTAAATTCACTAGACCAATTCGACAATCAACTAAATCCCACCCATTCACTGTGGAGGTCCCCAGATGCCGCAGTGCCTTCTACTCAAATAGCTTCTTTCCTCGTGCTACTGGCCTCTGGAACTCCCTCCCTGTCTCCTGTTTCCCCGACAGTATTGACATGCAGAAATTTAAAACTAATGTAAACAGACATCTCGCTGCGCATATCCCAATTTAGGTTGACCCCCCCCAACCTTCTCCCCTTTTCTTTTTTCTCAGTAGCCCCTTACGTCTACAGTGGCGGCCTGCCTTGTTTGGGGGTAAACTATGTTAAAAAAATTTTTTTTTTAATTAGACGAATTAAACTATGTTACAAATTTTATTTTCATTTTCATAAAATGGAATTGATTTTTTTCAATTTTATTTCGCTCATATAAATTATTTTCACAATATTTTTTCTAAAAGTGTACTTTAGGGTTTCCATAACGTTTTTTTATAATTTAAAAGATTAATTATGAAGAATACAGTTGAGGTATCTTGATTTCATTTGGTTTTTGATTCTAACGCGAATTCGCCCATACAAAACAATGGTCATTTGCATAAGTGGATTCTTGTCCTCGAACAGAAATAACTAGATTTTATCTCGTAATCGGAACGCTCTGTGTTCGACGTTCACACCTATACCTCGTAGATACGCATGATGGCTGCTAGGATTACAATTATTAGATTGTTGGGATTACATAGGCTTAATCGCCAATCATAGTATTTGCGATAAATACTAACCCTAACCCTAACCCTAACCTCAAACCCTAACCCCTAACCATAAACCCTAACCATAAACCCTAACCCTAACCCTAACCCTAACCCTACCCCTAACTAACCCTAACCCTAACCTCTAACCCTAACCCTAACCTCAAACCCTAACCCTAACCCTTACCCTTACCCTAACCCTAACCTCAAACCCTAACCCCTAACCATAAACCCTAAACCCTACCCCTAACCCTAACCCTAACCTCTAACCTTAACCCTAACCCCTAACCCTAACCCTAACCCTAACTAACCCTAACCTAAACCCTAATCCCTAACACTAACCCTAACCCTAACCCTAACCCTAAACCCTAATCCTAACCCTAACCCTAACTCTAAATTTATCATAACGAATAACGACCCCACGATTCACACAAACCGCATAAAAGGCAGCTGGAGTTTATACAAAGTCAAATTCTGTGCAATGAGTTGCACGACAAATAACATTTTTTTTTATATTAAATGTCACTGCTGATACTGTGCTACTTTTGTTTCAATCAGCCCAGAATCCGTTTCCATCTCCTGAAATCTCTTGTGCCATACTTAGTTCTGTAGTTTTGCTGAGTCTTCACATCCGATTTTATCCCCAATAAACCAGGATACGCACTGAACTTTCTCTTGAGGAGTAGCCATTTTTATAGGGGGTCACTTAGCAGTTGTCCGTCCATTAAAAAAAAATATCTTATAGCTGACGCACCATGTTTCCGTGACTTCGCGTCGTCAATGTTCGTGCAGGTCTCGGAAGCGCCCGAGAGTTGACGAAACTATTAAGAAAGTAGCGTTCAATAACAAAAAATGGGTTTCTATATTCTCTGTCAGCTCTGTTGAATCTTTCGAAGGACCAATTGAGCTTTTTGAAACAAATGTATTTAAAAAAAAAAAAAACATTGAAAAAAAATTTAAAAAACGAAAACCTTTGCTTACAAAGCATACACAATCATCTTTTGAAACTTTCCGGTGTACCAAAAACAAAAACAAAAAAACATTTTATTTAAAAACATTTAATTAACAATGGTTCCTTTGACAAAAACAAAAACAAAAAATAAATAAATAAACATCTAATTAATAACAGTCGTCAACGTTCGGACAGGTTACGGAAACGCCCGAAAGTTGACGAAACTATTACCTAAGAAACATTTGCTTATAAACAGTTTGCTTTCGTTAAAATAAGGAAAAAAAATGCTTAAAAACAATTGTTGTGGTGTTTATGTTAACAAGAAAAAATGTTTAAGAAAAAAAAAGACATTGAAAGAAAATTAAGATAAAATAAAAATAAAAATAACATTTGCTAAAACAAATCAAACAAAATCATCATTTGAAACTGTCCTGCGCACAAACAAAAAAATAATTTAAAACCATTGGATTAACAATGGTTCCTTTGACAAAAAAATAAACAAAAAATAAACATCTAATATATATATATATATATATATATATAATAAGTAATAAGTAAATAAGTAATATTGGATTTACTTCTTTTTGAACGCCTTCCTGTGATGCCTCTACGAAACTTTTTCTTCTCCACTGAAAACTTCTTCCATTGGACACTTTATCGGCGGACAATTACCACTTGGACAAACCCAATATCTTTTTACCCGAACTTCTTTTCACCCATCTCTTTCTTAATATTTTTTCAAATGTTGAACTTTGGCTTTTCTATTGCCAACTTATCTATCTGTATAATTCCTCTGATGATAAGATCTCGATCTTTGAAAAGCCTTGGCTTAAGGAAAGAACAATAAACATAATTTTATTATAGAATATACCTTGCATTGAACATTTGAAGTTTAAATTAAATTTGGACATTCGTGCATGTTTATCACCCTTCGTCCATCTATATTTATATATATATATATATATATATATATATATATATATATATATATATATATATATATACTTCTTTGTAAAATGGTAGGAAAAATCCCAGCAGAGTGCTCGATTAATTACGAATTAAAGTTAAAAATTAAGAGCATAATATTTATTTATTCTGGTACAGAAAAATTAGTACAACATTCGTACCGTCGGTTTCAAGCACGGAAGGTCTTACCCATCCGGCTCTCTTCAGCTTAGAAGCGGTACGAATGTTGTACTAATTTTTCTGTACCAGAATAAATATATATATATATATATATATATATATATATATATATATATATATATATATATATATATAATATAAAATGAAGTAATAAAATAAGGTGTCAATCAAATTTTATTAGAATTCAAAGTTCAAGCAACGTATCCTTGAACATTGAATTCTAATAAAAATTTGATTGACACCTTATTTTATTACTTCATTTTATATTATAATATTAATGCTCTATCCAGTATATTGAGCTTCAGTTTTTATCCGGATGTTTCACTAATTATAAGATATTAGTTGACGCTTATATCTTTTGTTGGATTGCTTCATATATATATATATATATATATATATATATATATATATATATATATATATATATATATATATATATGTATATATATATATATATATATATATATATATATATATATATATATATATATATATATATATATATATATTGATTTTATTCCATTAGTTGCGACAAAACAAGTTTTGTTTCATTGGTGCAAATAGCGACCAACTCATCGGGCTGGCGATGGAATTCAAATGGCATTTTAAATTTAACTCACTCTGGCCGTCGCCCCATCTCCCTTCCTCCCACCCCGGCCGAAATTGAGATCATCACAGCACAAACACGTGAAAACCTCCCACGCAATAATTTGAAACACGACTTGTTGGGGTCCTCCCCCCTCCCCTCTCATGTCCCATGTCACCGTTATAGAAAAAGCCCTAACTCTGTCCCCCTCCCCCTCCAATGTATTTTCAATTTTCAATCTCCAGTTAAGGTGAAGTTAAAACGTATGCCATTTGAATTCCATCGCCAGCCCGATGAGTTGGTCGCTATTTGCACCAATGAAACAAAACTTGTTTTGTCGCAACTAATGGAATAAAATCAAAAAATATATATTTTGCTCTGAATTTTCATTGAGCACTCTCATAAACCCGGTTTCAACTTCCTTCCTATATATATATATATATATATATATATATATATATATATATATATATATATATATATATATATATATATATATATATTATAGATAAATATATATATATATTTAATTAATTAATGAATTACTCCTAATTAATAACAGTTGTTTAGCTATGGTTTGTTCGTTCTTTATTTTTATATATGTATTTTAGTTTGATTTTCCTCGTCCGAATTTATCGTCTGCCAGTCTTCAATTTAACGTTTGACAGTTTTCGCCTCGTTAACTCACGGGCGCTTCCGTAACCTGTCCGAACGTTGACGACACGAAGTCACGGAAACATGGTGCGCCATCTATGAGAGTACCGATATCTGCAATACAAAATCTAAAAATTTCAACAAAAAACTGATATAAAACGCCCCCCCCCCCAAAAAAAGTCTTTTTAATCATCTTTTTAAATTGTACAGGGACATTATGGACACCATGTATGGAATATTTGTGACCGCAAAAGTCAGTAAACAAATTATTATTTGCCAAATAGTTTAAAATGATACGGTGTATTCTTTGGTCCTAACACCGGTCGAAATGTGTGACGTCACATTTGGCCGCCATAACAAAGTGCACAACTTCAACATAACTCACGTGAAGATTTGCTCTTATAGATAGAAGGACGGACGGACGGACGGACGGACGGACGGACGGACGGACGGACGGACGGACCAACTTAGGGATCAACGAAAAAAAAAAAAAAAGAGAGACCGGTAAAGATGCCCGGATGTAACTATAAAACTATTGACAGCGTCTCTAACAGGGTTATAAAAAGTTAATTTATTTTGTGTTATCGGATTCTGATTTGGATACACCAGGCGTGGCCGACGCCTTCTTTCGGGCAGTGGCACTCTAAACACTCAGTTCAGTGAAATGTTTTTTTTTTGTACAAAAATCGGCTTAAGATTTAAATATTTATTAAAATGCTAGCGGGACCTGTGCTCCGGCGTTGCCCGTGGAAATGAGGAACTAAAGAAACTCCTGCTCCCATCTCTGACTCCCTATTATTATT